>CM057828.1:36221909-36893159 GCA_030068075.1 Paguma larvata | reverse complement strand
ATTTGCTCTATTTTGAAATAAAACCTTAAATATAGGTTCCAGGCTATGGCTATGAAATTACTGGACCACTTTTCACAGAGCAGGCAAGGTATCTTTTAGGATAATTGTCAGAATCTTTGACACTAATGCATGCTGATGTTGAAAAGTAATAAATCCCCATCAAAGTAAAAGCTCTGTCTTCTTCACCAAAATAATCAAGCTGGACGTTGGACTGAGAAACTCCCTATGTACTCCACATGTACACAGAATATTTTCCCCCATTAGGAGTTTTGTGAAACAAAGAAACTTTTTACTATTGGAACAACTTGGTCTTTAAAGTATCTATGAGGTAACACACACACACACGCACACACACACAGGTGCACGCACACGCAGGCACGTGCATCCACACCCACACACGAAAGTAGACTTCGACAGGACCATCAGCATTCACATGATAGATAAAAATCAGAGCTTTACTGCAACAATCATAGTTTTCATTAATTGCCTGCCAAGCGGGAATGGCACACAGCTGTTATTTGCACCATAACTGGTTCAAACTATTAGCAAAATGTCAGAGTTCAGAAGTAGGTTGTATCATGTGAACAGAGCCACGATTTTTGTTGTTCTTGTGTTTCTGAGCAACCCACCAGTTCAAACGTCTCTAAAGTACATGATTTGATCAAGCTTTCTCCAATTATTCATGGTTCCTTTTGCTTGGAAACGTGTCAAGACACGCTGGGACAAATATAAGCTTTGGTAAAGAAAATAAAAATTCTGTATTGTATGATGTGTTTTCAGGATGCTCAGAAATAAGCTTTATTGACTTCATGCTCTTCTTGGCAGGAAACTTATCACACAAGAAACAATCTGGCTCTTGTGTCCTATCACGTTTGGCAGTGCAAATAAAATCAAAGGAAATGAAAGAGCCATCAAGCTCTCTTTCCTTTGTCATCTGCCAACTTAAGCTAAGTTCAATATGAACAGAAAGAGATACGTGTAAGCATATGTCAGATATATTTTTGTTAATTCCCACGAACGTGATACTATTTTAGATGCCATTATATAACAGGATGCTAATTTTACATAATGAAATCCATGTTTAAAGTAAAACATTAAAAACATGTTTTGCCATAAAAATTTTTGCAAGTAAATGGAAAGGAACAGAAATAGGGCACACAAAATATATGTATTTATATAGAAGTATTTATACAGTTATGCATTATAAAAGCATACATGTATGTTTGCTTTTGCTTCATCTACAATACGAAATTTATATAGGACACTTAAGCTAAAAGCTCTCGTGCAAAAGTGATCTGAAGTATGACCATCTAACCTCTGCTGTTGTTATAGGAAGCATTTTACATTGTAAATGAGCCCACTGCTGGTTATTGCTAGTTATCTGCATTCTTCCTTTTCACACATGGTTACCTCTCTCTCACTTCATCCTACCAAACAGTAAATGACAAGCATATTGCACACTATTTTTTTCTTTTGTCTAACTATCACCAAGTCCTTAACTTCTTGTCAAATGACAAGGTTTCCAGATTCCTTACTATATTGATTTATTCTAAAACCACTCCAGATTGCTAACATCTTTTTTTTTAATTTTTTTAATGTTTTTAATTTATTTTTGAGGGAGAGAGGGGCAGAGAGGGAGGGAAACAGAGAGTCAGAAGCACGCTCCAGGCTCCAAGTTTGAGCACAAAGCCCGAAACAGGGTTTGAACTCTAGTGAACTGCGAGATCATGACCGGAGCTGAAGTCGGACTCTTAACCGACTAAGCCACCCAAGCGCCCCACTAACATCTTTCTTAAAACGTGAGCCTCCTCTGTGCTGACAGCTCAGAGCCTGGAGCCTGCTTTGGATTCTGTGTCTCCCTCACTCTCCACCCCTCCCCTGGTCATGCGCTCACTCTCTCAAAAATACATCAACGTTAAAAAAAATGTTTTTTAAATGTGAACCTCTGATGGAGAAAAAAATTCTACATTTGTCTGGATGATTGGTAACTACAGAGCTATTATTCTCGGTATTTGTAACTAATATTTCTATCAGAATACAATAAAGCTTTATTGTATTGTCACAAAAGCCACTGAATTTTTCACCAGAGTAACTACCCTTTCCTAACTACTTACTCTTTTAGCTAGGTAGTGTATTAGTCAAGGTATTCTATATACTTTTTAATCTCATTTGAATTAATCTTCCTAATGTTATTATTATCTTATTTTATGTTTAAAAAAAAGGATAAACAAAACCAGGAACATAGAAATTAAGTAACAAGTACAAAATCATATAACTAGATGGCTAAAGGATTTGCATCCAGGTTGTCTGAAACCATTGTCAACGCTCTGACTCCATGTTCTTGCCATTTTTTTCAATACACAACACTAAGTCATGATATGGCATCAGCCTGCCTTCCATGTTTCCTTCCTTCCTGTCTGTCTTTCTTCCTTTCTTATTTTCTGCCTTCCTTCAATCTCTTCCTTTCTACCTTCTATCCCTTCCACCTACTTTTTTCTCCTTCTATGTATCCTTATTTCATCTCATCTTGTCAGTATTGATCCAAGTATATGTTTTCTTAAGGCAATTATAAATCTGTTTTCTATCATAAAACCCATCATTTGTTTTCACATAAAGCTGATTACCCTTGCTGACCATGTTTTCATCCACACAGTAGATTAAGATGTACAGAACAGCACCCAAAACAAACACATGTGTCAAAATGGTATGTCCCATATGATTGTGGAATTAGATTACAATAGCTCAGTTTATTTTGTTAGCATGATTAATGGTGGGGCAATGAATATGTCTATTAGTCTTATGGATTTTCTTAGATCTAGCCTATAGAAACTAACTCTTCCTATCCGTTATCCTTCGACTGACTTACCAAAACACTATGCCTAGTGATAATTTGAGACTCTACCCTTTAATTACAATAGCATCCATTGATTGTGTAATTATTGGATGCCAGCCCCTATACTTTGTGACTTTACATATATGATTTCTAACTATCAGAATCACTTCAAGACTGATGGTATCATTCCATTATTAAAAGTTGACAAATAAAATATAAGAGAGTTCTGAAATAGGTAGCCAAGTTGGGATTTGAACATTAGTTGACCTGACTACAACAATATTCCAATGATGTTACCGCTCCCCCAGATCTCACAGAATGCCTTACAGTGAAATTTCACATGATACTGGGGGAGTCATTGTGATGGTAACTTCCAATCTACAGATCTCTCAGAGAAAGAATCTTACTGGAGACTGAGGGCAGTTGAATAGGAGATTGATACATTCTAACAATTCCTTCTATATTGGTTATAACTTTAAGTATATAAACAAAGAAATCCCTTTATAAAACAACAGTCTAAGACTTGGATGGGGTAGGAGTTGGTGCTGGATGGTTAATGGGCTCCATCTTCAGGGAGAAAAAAAATGAGAATGGGAGCAAATGGAAAATAATCTAGACGCAAGATCTATGACCCAAGTGTCTCAGATTTTAAAATTTATGAACCATCCAATGGGCATGGTACTTATATTGGTTATTAAATTCATATAGTTTTAAAAAGCTTATTGAAAATAATAATAGACTTTAAAAATTAATTTTGTTTTACAGCAGTTAAAAGGATGTTTGCTACTGCTTATAACCTTTATCTAAGCTAAATTTGGCTTAATGATTGTGCGCTATCAGTCAGGATAACTTGGATTATGTTCCAACCCAATATTCTAGAGGCTTAGAGTAACAAAGGTGTATTTCTTGCTCAGGCTACCTGTTTGTAAAAGGTTGGCAGAGCCTGTATTTCTCATTTCCTCACTCTGCACCCCAGGCTCATTGATCATTTACCAGCTAAAATACCACTAGCCACGTGGCAAAGGAAAAGGAACACAACACATCAGGCACTAACTCAAAGGCTTCGCCAAGGAAATGGCACACACCACTCCACTCACACTTCCTTAGTCAAGGCAGTTGTCATAACCACATCTCGCTTTAAAGAGGATGGGAAAATCTAGTTGTAACATGTGCTAAGAAGAAGAGGAGAAGTAGAATGTTTCCCAAAAATCCTACTGACTAATCGCAGAATGATTCCATATGAAACTGGTTTATTTTCTTAACCTACAGTTCTACTACATTAGAAAATACTAACATACAGCATCTGGCAGTTGGCCAAAGAAGGCAGTTTTGGGCGACTATGTCATTTGGTTCTGCATTTTTGGTTCAAACATCCATGCGACAGCCATAAATGTGGGAGCGAGTCCTCACCACAGACCACTCTCAGCAGCACGTCAAACACCAGATCAATGAGCACATTCCCCTGGAAAGCAGGAAGCCTAGATGTTATAAAACTTGGAAGATGATGATGGTAAATAGATTAATTCTGTGTTTTTTTATTATTTTAGTGTCAGAAAGAATTTCTTTGAACTCTGTTGCAGAAGTTGGATGTCCTTTTAAAATATAACCACTCATATACTATTGATTTCTTTCTCTGAGGCATGAAGAATATGAAGTGTCAGGAAAAGTTCATCTCTTGGCAATCGAGCTATTTGAACCCAATTCAAATTCACCATTCAAGTCTCATAGGAAATTCTCTTACCAAAGCCAACATTTTACAATCCTTGTATTTCAAACCATGTATTTCCTTATATTTCAATTTATAAATTTAGGTCATTCAACCTAAACAATACAGCGATGAACAAACACTTGACGAAGACACTTAAAATCCCAGAAATGGTCCTTACTGGGAATACCAGTACCATAAAAATGTTTATTTCATCTCTCATTCAATAAGTTCTATGAACTTTCTCTTGCCAGCTGGTACCTCTCACTGTGGGAAAAGGAGCATCATATGTCAGCTCATTTATTGCCATGCACCCCAAAATCACTTGCACGGAATGGTGCAATTTAACTATTAATCGGGTCCTTTTGAGATCCTTCAGCCAGAAAACAAAATGGCAAGGTAAGTATTGCCATCTACTACCTGTATTCTGTGGCTAAAGCTGTGTGCAGATTGGCATTCACGTGAAACTCACTTATTAATAGATCAATGCCCTTTTTAGTTGTGCACATACATGGTCTTGCTTCAGTATTGACCTCAACATGACTTTTTCTATTTTTATTACAGATTACAGAAGAATAGTTAAGTAGAGAGAACATCTAATCTCTTTTAATCATTCATTTTCAGTAAAAAACCAAGTAAAATTTCTTTAAACCATTCTTCCCATACAAGTGCTACCTGTAGGCCAAGAGCTGATTCAGTGGTTTCATCCAAATGTAAAGCAAAACATGTACCTATAACTACTGTTACACTTGTGTAAGGTGTAAGGCAATTTAAAAAGTTGGCAACTGATTGTCCTGATTTTTTTTTCTTTCTTAGCATACTTTGGGTTTCACAGTCTTGTTGACAATGACCTTTACCTGTTTTTGCAGCTAAGGTGAATGCAACTAAGAAGACACTCATGTAGTTCTTTGTCTTTTCTCTACCTGTCACGATAAAATTAATAACTTTCACACTGGAAAGTATTAACCAACCAACATTCCTGAAAAAGTCAAATAATTTAACCACAGAGATTCTAAGCATAACTTGAATAAGAAACCAAAACTTCTAAGGTTTCATGCCAGCATAACAGTCAGTACCCAAGAGACCAGGAGGGAAAGGATTCCTGACTCAAGAAAATTTAATTTTCAGATATTTATTATTGTATATTGTCATACTTCCCCGCTGCATTTTTCTTTACTGGCTTGTGCATTCAACTGTCTGGCAACATGGTTTCATATTTTATGTTTTTATTTAAGAACTTTTCACTAGATGGATATACAATATTATTCTATGATTCAGAATTGTTGAATACATATTGCTATTTTTATCATTACTTCCCATAGTTAATGTAAAGTGATATAATGAGAATAATGAGAAACATTCCGAACTTAAATATGAATAATACCATAAGACTAGTGTGAAATGTGAGTCAAGATGAATTGATCAAAATAATATCTGTATAATATGCATTGCCCGTAAGGACAAAATTATTATAAGGACATTACTATGAATCTAAAATTAATCTTATTAGTCTAAACTTATAAAATGTAAGGCAGATAAATTATATCATCTTTTTCCCTCTGAAATTATTGGACTGTCCATAATTCAGTTATAGATTTCCATGGACCTCTAATGATGCACATAGGACACTTAACCACAGACAGTGTTTGAAAGATATATTTACAATGCCTATACAATGTCTTCATATTTATTTTCTTTTTTTCTCTTTTTCTCTTTTTCCTTAGTAAGCTCTTGAATGAAAAAGGCCTGTGCGTCTATTTGAGCAGATATCTACCCCACATTTACATCTCCAGACCCAACTTCTCCCTCAAGCTTCAGACTCAGGTGCCTGTTAGACTCTCTATTTGGATGTCGGAAAAGCATTGTCAACTTACTCTCTCCATAAAGAACTCTTGGACAGTCTTCTCCAAACTCGGTGTAACTGCAAAGATTCCTATCTCCTTATGTAACTATTCATCCAACTGTTCAAGCCCAAACCTAAAAGGCTTGATTGAGACTTGCTGTCTCATCCATACATTCAATGCATCAACAATTCCTGTTGACTTTACTCTCAAAGAACACAGTTGAACCTGACGGTGTCCCACAGCTTAAAGTGTTGCCACACAAGCTACCATCATCACATCTCTCACTTGTTCTACTCATTACTTTGTTGCTGGACTTTCTTGTTTCTTCTCTTGCCCACACACTTGTATTCTCGCAGCATTCAAAAAGACCTTTAAAAATCTAATCAGGTCAAGGCAACACTCTCCAAGGGCTTTCTATCAAGTTTAGAAGGAAATCCAATCTCCTAACAATGGCATGCCAGGTCTCACGTGATCTGCTCTCTGGCTGCCTCTGGGAATCCTACCTTGCTTATTTTACTGCAGACATTCTGGTTTTTGGGATCTTCCTTCCATGAACTAAGATCCTTGTTGGCTCTGGATTTTTGTACTTGTGGTTTCTTCCACCTGGAACACTGTATCCCACTAATATTTGTGACTTGTTCCATTACTTCGATTAGGTTATTTTCCTACCACCCTAACTTAATAGAGCTTTAACTCCACTTCCCCTAATCCTGATTCTTTTATTTCTATAGTTTTATCACCCTCTGATATCGTATTGCATATTTATTTATCATCATTTTATCACTGGAATGTAAATTACACGAAGATAGAGACTGCATTGCTCACATTCCAAATTCCCAGTTAGCAGGGATATACATTTGATGTGTCCTATCCTTTAGATAGTTCTGTGGAAAGTAAGAGAGATGATAGAATATCTAAAAATGAAAAGTCGGCCATCAAATCTCAGGGGAATAGCAAGCACTCTGTGAAGTAAGAAAAGAGTGTGTAGGGGATTTAACCTTGATCTCCAGAGTGGCTATAGGAATTGAACTGAGAGAGGCCCATGGGCTTTCCACTTATCTATATCTTTCCAACTGAGCAGCCAGGAGCCGAGGACTCATACATTTCCTGAAATTTCCCTTCAGCCTTTGGTTAAATTCATTAGTTAGAATTTGGAGACACAATTATGGTTATTTACTTAAGCTTTGTTCATTATAAACAAAAATTAAATAGTGAACAACTTCACCTGATAAAGATTTAGTACAAGCACAGTGTAAATCAAATCTCAGCAAATTCCAAACTATACTCACTGGATAGGCTACAGTTTAAATCTATAGTGAGAGAAGTTTTGTATGTCTCTGTCTTAGACACCTAGATCTTTCCTATGTAGTGACTACTCATATATTAGCATTGTTGAGGTAAAAATATGTGCATTGGCCCCAAGTAGGTTGCAAAGAGGAAAGGAAGTTGGTAACAAATATTCCTTGACAAGTGTATGTCCTCGGCTACAACAAACTCTCCAGGTAGTCACTGGGTTCAACTGGTTGTGAAGAGGATGACATAGAAAATTCATTGGTGGGGACTCCCAGCAGAGCAAATATGTCGGAGTTATGGACTTCAGGTTCTAACTAGTGAATTATTACTTTGTACCTGGTGGGGAAGAAATGATGGGCTTACTAACTATTATTTTATTCAAAAAACAATATGGTATATACATCTCGAATGAACTCTATTGTAAGAGTTAAATTAATTGCTGGACTAGTCAGTTCCACCACCAGTCAATACAAAATTCAAATAGTCATTTCTACACACATTTTACATTAGGCTTCTTAAAACCTCTAGCAAAGAAAGCATCACAAAGATTTGTTAGAAGGGCATATCAGTCTGTTCAGAGGTTTTTCCATTATTGCACTAGACAGTAATGTTTGGATAACTATAACATTAGTCAGTAGGAGGTTACTCTTCCAGATTTATCTGAGACTCGGTTGAATGTTCTTTTAAGAAAAGCGCAACCCTCACTAATTATGACTATTTGTACAGAATATCCATATGACTTCATGTGACCACTAAATAACTTAGACTACAAGTAAGTAACAGTCACCCGCCGAGGCAGTGACCTCATTGGTACCATAAAGTCAACATTTGGTTTTATATGAATGTATAAATCCTGACTGGATCTAATTTATGAGTTTAGCAGACTAAATTATATTTTATCGTCTGTCCGAGCAGCTAAAAACAGAAAGCTAAGATATGGTTCCAATTGTAACTCTTTCAAATGTTTGTGTGGAAAAGATGTTTTTCTATTCAGAAGACATATGATTAAATACAGTTATTAAAGTTTTAGTGTCATACCTCTCGAATAGCAGTACAAAACTCACTCTGAAGCACTTTTTTGAGGGATTGTAGCTTGTGCACTGGTACTTCTCCAGACTCTTGTAGTTTTTCCAGTAATTCAATTGCTCTGGCAACATCTGAAAAAAAAATGAAAATAGAGGGGTCAAGAGTCAACTGTATCTTATCAGCAAAGTACCATCATTCCAATGGAATGGTACAATGAAAATTAAGTAATAAATTGAAAAATCAGAACTTATAATTCATAGATTATTGATCTCATCTTTTGGTGAAAAGTCATTTTAATTTGTTCTACACCTTTACTCACTGAATACACCTTTTTTGATGGCATTTCGTGTACATTCTCTATAACACAAATCAGATTGAGTATTATTTCGGGAAAGAAGAGGAAGCATGTCTTTCATCGATACCCCAATAACCAAAGAAATCCTGTCAATTTTACTCTGAGATGTTGTTTTCAGTGTGACTTTTCCTTTCCATACCATATTTATCACATCTTCAATTTCACATTTATTCGTATGATAAATGTTTATCTATAAACTCTTACAGTTTAAACTCTTACCCAAAGTCTGTCTAAGTTGGGTCACCTTCGTATCCCCATAGTATAATACAATGAATAAATATTTGATGAATGAATTAATGAATTAATAATGGTCTCTTTCCATTTAACTATTATTATCCCAGGCCCTTATCATCATCTTCCCTCTGTCCAAATAGAGTCATTGCTTCTCCTCCAACCTCTTCATATGGTCCTTAAGGTTATCTTCCTAAAATAATAATCTGATTGTGTACCCACCCGCCAGTGTCTAAGAACAATATCAAGCAAAATATTTACAATAATGAGTTAAATGCTCCTCTTTTGTTGGACAATATCAAAGGTTAATGTATCAAGGAACATTGTCTTCTATACCTATAGCTTTAAAATTCTCAGGTGGTTTTGTAGTGCCTAGAGAAAATGATACGATGAAAGGCCATTTTAAAAATAACCTATGGTGATCTCTTCTATCTGTTGTAGTCAATAACTCAGTGCAAAGTCACTTAGGCATTTATGTTTAAGATGGAAGGTTTTCAGTTTCTAAGTGATTAGCTCCAGAAAGCACCCCATATCCCTGCCAGATTATAAATTCATCCATCCATCCATCCATCCATTCATCCATCCATCTATGCATCCACTGATTCCTATTCCCATTAGACCTGGCACTAAGTTTAATTGGAAGGGTGAAGACACACTTCCTTCCCGAACTCACAATCAAATGAAAAAGAAATAAAACAGCATTGCTACCTATAATAAAATCATTACCTCCTCAGAATTTGGGTGGGGTTGGCATACATATAGGTATCTAATTAAAGAAAATAACCAGTGAGTGACTTTAATGGGAATCTCCTTTGAAGTATTGCCAACTGATGGCCAATTGTGGCCCAATGAAGCAAAAATCATGAAATCAACACAACACTGCCAGTTTAAAAAGTTTGTCTTTTTGTACATAAACTGAAAGTCAACAAAGTCAATTGGACAATACCAGCCGTATCCACAATCAATAAGCTACCAAGCTAAGAATGTATGCATTTCTAACTACACAAAAGACTACCTAGATGTCTACAGGTATATGGAACTCTCAACTGTTACAAACTGAGCTCATTAATCTTTTTCCTGAAACTAGTTCTTCTCTTCCCATATTCCATAATTCCATTAACAGCATCCCTACCCAGCCTGTCCTCCAAGCTAGACTTCATCTTTCACAGTCACCACCACATGCAGTTGGTCAGTAAGAGCTGTAGATTCTACCTCAAATATGGCTTTTGAATGGAGCCCTTTCGCTTGATTACTTCAGAGAAGCCTTTATTATTTTTCACCTGTATTACTGGAATGTCTCCCAACTATTTTTTAAATCAGCCTTTTTTTGTTCATTCCATCCTCCACCTCGCTACCGGAGTGAGTATCCTGAATGATAAACCTCATTATTATACTCCCCCACACAAAACTTTCTCTGGCTTCCTACTGCCTACAAGGTGAAGTTCAGACCCTGTAGGGTTACATACAAGGCCCTTAACAACCATCCTATCCAGACTCACCTCTAGAATTCTCCTCCTGCCCTTTCTGCACTTTGGGCACCCAAAATATTAGTTATTCTAGGACATTCCACAGATTTCCATGCCTGTATGGCTTTGCACATACCATCCCTTGTTCCTGGAATGCAGTGAATTCATTCATCCAATAATGCCAGACACTGTGGTATGCACGGGACATAGTGGTAAAGGAGAGAGTTGGTTGCTGTCACTTTCATGAAATTTATAGGTTGGGCAGGGGGAGGGGTCACAGCCATGCAATAAAGTGGGCATGTCCCATAAAAGAATCATTTAAGGTTAGTGCATGAATGTATAACAAAGACATTTATCATAACTCAGGAGGTCAGGAAGTAATAGTTAAGCAGAATCCTAGGTAGGAGGTGCAGGTGGGGAAAATGGGAAGAGTGTTCCAGGCAAATAAGTGCAGATCGAAGTCTTGTCAAGAGAGTGTAGGGCATTCAGAGAACTGGAAAGAGTTAGGTAGGCTGAAACTGAAACCAAGGTAAGAGTAGCAGGAGATGAAGCAGAGAGAAATCATATCATGGAAGGTGTTTTAAATCATGTATGGGAAGACTTGGCTTAAAAAGCATCTCCTTAGACATGTCTTTCTTGATTCTCCAAAGCGGACTAAGTTGCTATCATGTCTGTGTTCCACATTTCTCTTTTCATCCATCCACTGTAATAAATACTACTCTCTGCTATACCTCTGCATATATATCCCCCTCCTTTACCATTGCAAATCCATAGGGGTCTCGAGGTGTCAGGAACAATATCTTATTTGCCATTGTATCCATTGTTCAATGCAGAATACTTGACAAATATTAGGTGTTTAATACACACTTACAGAATGAGCAATTATTTAATGAAACTAACTCAGAAAGTCAGGAGTTACAAGTTTATGTCTAGATGGACACATAACTTCTCATGAGACTAGACCTCCAGATCACTAGGAGCGTTGGTCAAGGCTGGCATGGATCCGATGTGGGGGAAGCCTAGCCATCTCTAGGCTAAAGGGCACTGAGTAACCACAATGAGGAAAGTTCAGAAAAGCTGAAAATGACACTGAGCGGAATACTCAGGAGTCCTCCACCTTGGCTGCACATTACAATCACCTGAGGTACATTTAAAAAATTATTAACACCTGCGACTCATCCTCTCCGCCAGATTAAACGAGAATATTCAGAACGTTGGTTCTCAACCTTGGCCGTAGATTGGTATCACTTAGGGAGTTGTAAAAACCAGAGACGCTCAGGTCACACCCCGGAGATTCTGATGTGATCAGCAGAGTGAGGCCTGGGCATGAGGCTTTCAAAAACCCTCTGGGTGATTCTAAAGTGAAGCCAAGGTTGAGAACCCTTGGTCTATTTGGCATGGGTATCTTTATAGCCCCTGTGTGGTTCTAATGTGCAGTTGGGGTTGAAGCGCTCCGGTACAGATTCGTGGCTCTAAACCATGAACATGCGTTAACAGCCACCTGCAGAAGTACTAAAATGTATGTTCCTGACCACGCTCCCCCGCCCCGCCCCTTAGAGAGGTGAACTCAGAAAGTTGTGAAAGGGAGTTTGCCTTTTAAACAAACGCTTCAAGTGATTCCAAAGTTGTCGGTTCACAGACCCCATTTGTTGAGAAAAGTAAAGAAAATGATCTTTCATTATTCTTTAATACCCTGTGTGACACTAAATGGGTTTTTCCAAAGGTCTCAGATAAAAGCCCGTGGATGAAAGTGATTACTGTTAAGTACCACCCCGTTCTAAAACAGTGTTCTTCAGCAAAGGCTGTCCCTAGAATCACTTGTGGAGTTTTTAAACCGGCCTGCTACCCCACGCTAATTAAATCAAAGTCTCTAAGACTGAAATCCAGTCATCAGGATTTTTGTTTGTTTGTTTGTTTAAGCTTCAGAGGATTTCTATGACCATTTAAGGTTAAGATCTATTATTCAAAAAAAGCCATCAAGGAAACCAGGCACGTCCCATTAAAGGCTGGGCCACTCCTGTCACATTACACCACGGACCTTTTCCAGTCCTAATTAAGCAGTAATTGTGAGATGAAAGAAAATTCATGGAGAAGTGTTACATCATTAATTTGGGTCAGAGTGCTAAGTCTTTGCTTCCTTCTGTCCACTGAGAAGTGTTCACAATAGAACCAATGGTAGCCCCTGGGGTGCCTGAACGAAAGGAGACTAGAATCTTTCCTGGTTGCACAGGAAATGCAATGCACTCGGTGGTCTGCCTGCCATCTATGCCTACCTGATCAGAGGGAGAGAACTGGACAGCAGAGCCCACTGGAGCCTGAACAAATCCTGTTGGTACCCACCCAAGAGAATTGAGCAGCATGAGGTTATGGGATACACAGCAGCTGGTAAAAGCCAAAAGAAACCTAAGAACCAAGAGTAGGAGAAATCAGATCCCCCCAACCCAGACTTGGCTGGTGCTGCAAACAAAGAGTGGTGAGTGATAAACTGCATATGAGACTAGAGTTTTCCAAGTAATTCTGATCCCCTGTAGCTCTGTCAAAGTACCAGAAACTTACAAGGCCAGGGTCTGGAAGGGAGCGAAAGAAGACTTTGAGTCAGCAAAATGCTTGTTCTTAAAACTAATGCAATAAAGTCTGTGGAGTTCAGTTATGAGTCCCCACAATGTTCTTTTTTTTTTTAATTTTTTTTAACGTTTATTTACTTTTTGAGAGACAGAGAGACAGAGTGTAAGCAGGGGAAGGGCAGAGAGAGAGGGAGACAGAATCTGAAGCAGGCTCCAGGCTCTGAGCTGACAGCACAGAGCCCGACGCGGGGCTCGAACCCACAGATGGTGAGATCATGACCTGAGCCGAAGCCGGCCACCCAACTGACTGAGCCACCCAGGCGCCCCCCCCCACAATGTTCTTATCCAGAACCTCCTTGAGCTTAATTTATGAAACTGTTCTACCAAATTGGTTACTAATATGGAAGTTTGGGTTTACTAGTTTAGCTCAGGCTAGTAGGAATATTAGAGAAGGACAGGGAGGCTGCCAGACAAACAATGAAAGCAAGAAGATCTCATAATATTTTCCAGAAACCCACTCCTCCTCTGGCCCACCAATTCTCAGGTTCATCTCCCTACGGTTTATCTCATTACCTACGCAAATCCTAGGGTATAACCCTTGCCTCCTCACTCTTTCTCATACTCTGGATTTCATTAAACCTCACTTCTCCTTTTTTTATTACTAATGTAATTTTTATTGAAATATAATTAACATACAGTGTGATATTAGTTTTGGGCACAAAACATTGATTCTTGAATTCTACATGCTACCCAGTGCTCATCACAATATGTGCAGTTAACATCTGCCACCAAACAATGTTATTACAATCTTTTTTTTTTTCAGGTGTACAATTTAGCGATTCATCATTTACATACGAAACCCAGCGCTCATCATAAGTGCCTCCTTAATGCCCATCACCCACTTAACCCATCTCCTCCCTACCACTTCCCCTTAGGTAACTGTCACTTTGTTTTCTATAACTGAGTCTGTTCCTTGGTTTGTCTCCCCCGCCCCATCATGTTCATTTGTTTTATTTCTTATATTCCACATATGAGTGAAATCATATGGTATTTCTCTTTCCCTAACTGATTTATTTCACTTAGTTTCATACTCTCTTGCTCCATCCAAGTCACTGCAAATGGCAGGGTTTCATTCTTTTTAATGGCTGAGTAGTATACACACACACACACACACACACACACACACACACACACACAGACACTACATCTTCTTTATCCATTCATCAGTCAGTCGACATTTGGGCTCTTTCCGTAATGTGGCTATTGTTGATAATGCTGCCATAAACATCAGGGTGCATGTATCCCTTCAAATTAATATTTTTGTATCCATTGGGGAAATACCTAGTAGTGCAATTGCTGGGTGGTAGGGTAGTTCTATTTTTAACTTTTTGAAGAACCTCCATACCATTTTCCAGAGCAGCTGCACCAGTTTGCATTCCCAACAGTCTAAGAGGATTCCTTTTTGTCCACATCTGCCAACATCTGCTGTTTCCTGTGTTGTTAGTTTTAGCCATACAATAATCGTCACTCCTTTTTAAAAAATTTTTAATGTTTATTTATTTTTGAGAGAAAAACAGAGAGAGAGAGAGAGAGAGAGAGAGAGAGCATGAGTTGGAGAGAGGGAGAGAAAGAGAGGGAGACACAGAATCCAAAGCAGGTTCCAGGCTCTGAGCTGTCAGCACAGAGCCCAACAGGGGCTCGAACTTGAGAACTGCAAGATCATTACATGAGCCAAAGTCGGATGCTTAACTGACTGAGCCACCCTGGTACCTCAATAGTCCTCACTTCGTAGGACGATGAAGTAGGGGGTATTGTATACTAAGAACTTTACATTTTTTAACCCATTTTCTCCTTACAACACCCTTTATGTGGTAGTATATATCCACATTTTGCAATGAGAAAATTCAGGCTTCTAGAGAGCTTTAAGTATCTCATTAACGAACAGGAGATCTGGGTCTGGAGTCCGGATCTAAGTGATTCTAAAACCGGTGCCTTTTATTTTTATTCCATTCACAACTTTTCTTTTAGCAGCTTTTCCTTCAACATTCAGTACTTTTATAATAGCTCTGTGCTCTGCAGGCTTTCCTGGTCAGAGGCTGAGCTCTTAATCTTTCCTCCCTCAATAAAGATTAACCCCTAGTCCATTTACCAGTAGACCTCTTTCAGATAGTATCCACTGATCATCAGAATCACCTGGAGAGCTTTTAAATGACAAGGAGGAGTGGTTCCCAGTCTTGGCTACCCACCGTAGTCACCTGGGAACACTGGAAAAAAAAAAAAAAAAACAACCCACATTCCTAGATCATACCTACGTATATTTCTGCTTTCATTGTTCTGGGGTATGGCCTAGACATCAGGATCTGCAGAGCTCCTCTGTGATTACAACGTATAGTCATATTGAGGATCACTGCTATGGAATCTCAGGATACACCCCGGGGATTCTAAATAGCAATGCTACTTATACTATTAATATCTGTTATGCATAGTATTTAGTACAGCATTATTAAACATTTTACTCCTCTTTTTTTGAAAAAAATATTTATTTAAATTCAAGTTAGTTAACATACAGTGTAGTACCACTTTCAGGAGTAGAACCCAGTGATTCATAACTTACATACAACACCCAGTGCTCCTCCCAATAGGTGCCCCTCTTAATGCTCATCACCCATGTAGCCCATCACACCCAGCATTTTATTGCTCTTAACAGCACTATGAGATAGGTACTAGTACCCTAGTACTAGGAAACTGTGATCGAGAGAGTTAAAATGACTTCCCCAGGGAAACAGTATGTTGTAGAGTTCAGACTTGAACCTCAGCGACATGGCTGTAGAGTCTGGGCTCCATTGAGATGTGATGCAGGAATCCATGTTCCTAAAATCATTCCCAGCACTTCTCCAAGGTTGTCAACAGAGATTAAGCTAATCTGATCAACAGATCCTTACTGGACGGCGGAAAGCAGTGGTTCTCAAATTTTAGTCAACGAAAAACTTTAACCCTGGACCGTTGATGATTAAAAATTGACATAAAAAGAACACTGAGGGTTGAGCCTTCAAATGTGCTCTTTTACAAGTCCTCTCAGACGGGGCTGATGCAGGAAGCTGGTCACAGAGGCATTCTTCAGATAGTTTTATCAATGTGCTACTGACAGTTTTATACGAGATCCAGAACAAGGTGAGGTAACGGTCATCATTTATTCAGGGCTTATTTGCCCTACTTGTATCATTTTGTGATATCTTCATAAATATATAAAAGAATTACTATTGTTCTCACCGTGTACTTAAAGAACAAACAAGTAAGCCTTGGAAAGATGAATTATCTGGCTCAGGCAATACAACCTATAAATGATAGGGCCAGGATCCAAAACCATATATGTTCGACTGCAGTGCCCATGCGCTTATTGATTTCTGTATGCTGGCACACAAGAGGGATTGAAAATAAAATAAAGGTATGGCGAAAAAAATTTTTAGGGGTGCCTGTGTGGCTCAGTCAGTTAAGCGTCTGACTTCGGCTCAGGTCATGATTTTATGGTTTGTGGGTTTGAGCCCTGCACTGGGCTCTGTGCTGACAGCTTAGAACCTGGAGTCTGCTTCGGATTTTCTCTCTCTCTCTCTCTCTCTCTGGCCCGTTCCCTATGTGTGCCCTCTTTCTTTCAAAATAAATAAACATTAAAAATTTTTTTTTAATTTTTTTTTTTTACATAGCATCATGGGCCATTATAAGCTGAGGCAAACAGCACTACCCAAAGTCTCAGGAGGTGACCCTTCAATAAATTATGTTATAATCAATATATTCATATTTATAACATATTTTGATCATTGAAAAGTGATCAACCATCAACGGCTTCCTGATGGCAAGATAACATATTTTGGAAAGATCTCCTTTAAGATAGGTTGGACATTACAACCAAAACCAAGAAAATATTGAAACTTAAATGGCATGAGCTTCTAGTGATCTGGAATAATTAAATTATCATTTTCTTTTTCCTTTATGATGAATTTTTATTAACTTGACTGACATTTAGACTGCAGAATTTGACCTATGACTCATCTGAATCTGGAACTTGGATGAGAAGGAGTTGGGTCATTTAAAGCATATTGTCCATTAATTCCAGAATCATTTATTGTGTACTGTGGCAAACAATATGAATGATCCACTCTAAAGCCGTATAAAATTCTCATGTCCCTTGCCTTCTACTGTAAAAGCTGGAAAGGAAAAATACTTTTCTTTCCAGACTCTTGTCATCTGGCCAATTGTTTTGAGTATAAAGGCACTGGATATGGCTTCCAGGAAGTCTTTTTAAATGGACAGACTGCTGCCATATGCCTTCAGCAATTTGGTCTTTGCACCTTTCCTCTTTTCCCATTTTGTGATCATGCAGAAAACCTTCACATGCTAAGGCAGGTGGAACAGGAAAAAGAAAGGGGCCTAGTCCTCGATGCCACCACAGAACTGTTGCACTAGCCTTGAGCTGTGTAACCCCATGATTCTTGCCTGTGAGGCAAATACATGCTTTACGGTTTACTTTTCTGTGACTTGCAATCAGATACAAACTAACAGATACAAGAGCATATAGCTTTTTTTTTTTTTTAAGTTTATTTATTTATTTTGAGAGAGAGAGCACAAGCAGGGGAGAGGCAGAGAGAGAGGCAGAGAAAGAATCCCAAGCAGGCTCCACAGTGTCAGCACAGAGTGCAACGCGGGGCTCAAACTCATGAACCACGAATCATGGCCTGAGCTGAAACCAAGAGTCAGACGTTTAACTAACTGAGCCACCCAAGTGCCCCATGGAGCACACTTTGAAGACACTATTCTAGGTTGCAGAGCTAAGGTCGATGACTTGGAGTTACATATGGTGGCCCTCTGATTAAGCTAGTCTTGGAAAGCCTCTCTGGAAAGGTGACGTTTAGAGTGAAACCTGAATGTTAAGAAAGAAATAACCTTACGAAAAGCCAGAGGAGAAGCATCCGGACAAAGAGAACAGCAAGGACTAAGACCTTAAACTGAGGAGAACAAGTCTCCATGTTGGAAAAATAGGCAAAACCAGTGTCAGTGAAACATGGTGAGGAGCGCCTGGGTGGCTCAGTCGGTTAAGCGTCTGACTTCGGCTCACAGTTCATGGGTTCGAGCCCTCCATCGGGCTCTGTGCTGACAGCTCAGAGCCTGGAGCCTACTTTGTGTCTCCCTCTCTCTCTGCCCCTCCCCTGCTCATGCTGCATGATTCTCTCTTTCCCAAAGATAAATAAAAACATTAAAAAAAAATGTGCACTTTGTCTCGCAAACTCTGCCTTTAAAAAATAAAAGAAAGAAAAACATGGTGAGTGAGGCGCAGAGCAATATAGCAAGAGTGGTGTCCTGGTAAATAATGAGTAACCAGCTCTCCAAAACAAATAGACAAAACAGAAACAAAACAGAAGCCCTGATTAGCAGCATTTGATGATTTCTGTTGTGTAAATACTCCTACCTTGGCCAGTTTCAAATGACCAATATTATATCTCTGGCTTGGAAATTTCTTCACTACTTAATAATCAGCTCCTGGGGTGCCTGGGTGGCTCAGTCGGTTGAGCGTCCGACTTCGGCTCAGGTCATGATCTCGCGGTCTGTGAGTTCGAGCCCCGCGTCATGCTCTGTGCTGTCAGCTCAGAGCCTGGAGCCTGCTTCACATTCTGTGTCTCCCTCTCTCTCTGCCCCTCCCCCACTCATGCTCTGTCTCTCTCTGTCTCAAAACTAAATAAACATTAAAAAAAATAATAATAATAATCAGCTCCTGCTAGGCAGATAAATGGTCAGTTTAAAAGTCTAATGCTGTACAACAGAGCATTAGTATCAAGAAAATAAAATAAATGGTCAATAATGCTTTGCACTTCCAGCGCTGTGTTGAGAAAGAAAACACTCCCCCTTTACAGGTTGCTAATGAGACATGATAATCGGTGCGTCCTTCTCATCTGCCAATCATCTCTGCTTTGATCCACCAACAAATTGCCGTGTTTCTTAAATGCAGACTAATTGGTAAACCCGAAAGAGAATCAGTCCAATTTACTTGTGCTCAAATTAAAAACTTCACTTCACTCACTATGGTGTTAAAGACATTCTACTTTGTGTTATTTCTCAAAAACTGAATGACTTCTCTTCATGGGATTTGGGATGGCACTGGGGTATGTAACAAAAATGTGTGACAATGCTAGAATTTTTAAATCACGAATTTATAGAATGACAAAACTGTGGCCCAGACTCTGCTTAAAGTGTTTGTCAAACCTACCACAACCAAAGGAACAATTTAGGCTCCCAAATGAAAAGCTGTAGTTGCTAAGAGATTCTCTGAAATGGAAGGTACCTATTTCATTTGAAAGTGATTACTTACCCAATAAACAAATCTTTAGGTATACAAAGCTTAAGATACAGTTTTCTTTGTTAAACAATCTATTATGTGGTCAGAATGAGTAATGCTTCCCAGTTTTTCTAGGAACTATATTCAGCATTTCATTCTTTTTCTTTTCTTCTTCTTCCATCTCCCCCGCCACCTTTTTAAATTCATGTAATTTTCTCAAGCAGCTAAAATTTAATCTTGATTTGCCTGCCATTACCTGAGACCTCAGGAAATCAAAATTCACTTCCTTTTGTTTGAGCTTTCTTTTCTATCATAATAGATGTCTTCCCTTTTCTTCTATAGTTTCACCTTACTTTTCTGTTTAATCGTGCAGCCATGTCTGTATATCATGACAACCAACTATTCCCTTGGAATAGTGTCCTATTCCATGTCACACAGTTGTCATGTGTCCTAATGACAATGAAATTAGCTCATTTCATTTTTCCTTGCTTCCAACCTTCATGGCATCCATGCAAATGAACACATGAGTTGATTGTGTTTTGGGAATCCATGAGGGATTAGACCTGAACAAAATGTAATCTGTCTTCGCATGTCTGAAAGAAGTTGAACAACCTACTGTCCTCTTCTATACTAAATACCAGGACATCTGTGTCCTGCTAATTTTTGTATATGCCATTGTATCCCACACAGCATCATGACAATTGTAGGCACTTAAAAATTGTTTGTCGAGTGGAGCCGATTGTACAGAATTAGGTTTTCTTGTGACATAAATAAAAGTATTTGTATTCACTAGTTAACAGTGATACTTGTGTTGAGCCCTATTGACAAGATTTAGACTTACAAAATGTGAATTCTGAGAAAACGAGGATTTAAGGGACTGGACTCCATCTTTCCACAATGATCAAATTTAATCTTCTTCCACAAGTGGGAGGAGTAAGAACCAGTGGGTAGGACTTAAAAATATATCAAAGTTCATTTTAGCACTTGTGAAAAATTTTAGGGAATTCTTATTTTAAGCTCTCTGGGGAGGTATTTTAAAATACACTTTACATACTACAACATTTTGTATGTAAGTAAGTTGTTCCTAAAGTTTCTTAGAAAATGAATATAATGAACACTTATTCATTGGCCAGTTAAGTATACAGGGTATATGACTGTAGGAATACAATAAAACTATCATATTAATTTAGCAATATTACCTCCATAGTGCACCCCCAGCTACCCAGTCTGCATCCACACTTTTGTTATGCTTCATTTATGACCTCAACTGACCTTAGATGCAGCTGGATGAAAGAACAGTATGTTTCACAGAATTTTAAGTTTACCTTAAAATTGAAGTCGGTGTATTTTACCTTTCCTCCACAACTCCTCATCTAATGATCTCTCAATAAAAATCAGTGAAATAGTTATTATTTAACTAGACACAAAATGATGTGGGCCCTTAGGCTCTATAATATTTCCCTAGCTTAGCACATAAGAAAGCAACCAAGCTTTTAGAATGGTAGTGATTCTACCCGTGCATATCGTAAAATTGGGAGGCTTTTTCGTAATTATCATTAGTAAATCCCAATTTCATTTTTCATAGTGCTCAGGAAATTGTAAGGGAAAGACTTTTATCAAGAAATTGCTGGAGAGACACCCAATCAAGCTGGGCGTTTTCAGAGAGCTTGTTAAAAAGAAACCGTACGAATTTAACTTTTCATGTCCTCAAGTATCTCCTCTGCTAGAAAATGGATGAATGTTTTTATCCAAACTGGCACACTTTGATATATTATTCTGCTATCAAGCTCCTTAACAATATGTTTCCCCCTTTACCTGATCGCTACTATATCATACTGTCATCCAATTTGTTAGTCACTTTGGGAATTGCCTGGTGAGGTCAGTGTGGTACTACCTACTTCTGTCTCTTTAAAAGATGTTCATACGATGAGATGAAGCTTGGAGTTTGCAGAAACGGTTATGGTGAATAGTTTATGCATTTTGTTGAGAACACGATTACTATTAAGATGATTTAAACTTCAAGTAAAAAACATGAAATAATGAGTTTCTCCTCATTATGTTAGATTCCCTGGGGCTGCTTTCTGACTTTCTGTTGATATTTCTTTTATAAACTAAAGCTTGGGAATAGAGAAGGAAGAAAAATAATGTTTAGTAACTTACTGCATTTTCATATTAAACTAAACAGTAACTAATGAAGTGGTATTTGGTTATAAGTATAGTTGTATGAAGTATTGGATAACATTACAGATGACCAAAAACAAACCCAAGTACATTTTTCCTAATTATAAAATAAAGTCACATCATCTGGATTTATAGAGTATATGAATCTCAGTCTTGTGCATTTAGACATTTTTTCTCTGTTTAAAAAATCTTGTAAGATTTTCCACATTTTTTCCTAAAATTAAAATGAAGGTTTCAAAGATGATTCAAAATAATTTAACTAAATAAATAGCTTTAAATTAAAATCAAAATAATTTTTTAATTTTTTTAATGTTTATTTTGTAGAGTGAAAGAGAGAGACAGAGCATGAGCAGGGGAGGGGCAGAAAGAGAGACACACATACAGAATCTGAAACAGGATCCAGGCTCTGAGCTGTCAGCACAGAACCCGACACGGGGCTCGGACCCATGAACCATGAGATCATGACCCTAGCCAAAGTTGGATGCTTAACCAACTGAGCCACCCAGGCATCCCTCAAAATAATTATTTTATTTAATTTTCTGACTCCCAAAACTCATTATTTTATCAAGAATTGTAATCACGGATATACAGTGATTCCATTCTATAAAATTTTAGTTTTATGGTAATCATTTACTCTGATATCACGTCATTTGTCATATTAGAATTAATTGAAGGTTTGGCTAATATTTTATTTACAAAATATTATTTTCCATTAATTTTACTTAAAACATTCTAGAAGTACCTATTCTTTGAGGGACAGACTTTTGTAAACTCATTTGGAACTGGCGCCTTTCTTAAGGATAGGTTTTAGCATTTCTTTCCAATTTCTTCTGTTATTGGGCTATTTCAATGTTCTATCACCTGTCCATTTAATACTTTCTATGGTCTTACAATGTATATTTCATCTGGATTTTCTCTTTTTAAAAGTTGTACCAGTGCTCTTTTTATTGACAAACATAACAACATTTCATGTATGTTATTGGCCTTTTCAACAATCCCGTATTTGGTTTTATGAAATATATTTTGTTTCATTATGATTTCCTTACTAATACCTGTTTTTATCCTTATTACTCTCTTCCTTATAGTTTGCTTAGGTTCATGGGCGTGTTAATTACACTGCCTGTTTCTTCAGAATTCCAACTGTGGCTCTCTATTGTTTCTTTTGGCAGAGTGGATCATTTCATTCTTGTCTACCATTTAATTTTGATTTCTTATTGAAAGTAAATGTTACTTAGAGCAAAAATATATATATATTTCCAAGGGAATGATTTTAAGATGACTACACTTTTATTCTTTATTTTGTGATTTTGTTATATATTCATCAGAGAATATTACCTGTGTGATTTCCCATTTTTTTATTTTAATAACATTTTTGGAGTCCTACATGGTAAATATTCCATAGATGCTTGAAAACAATAGGTGATACATACACAAACCTATATGTGTACTCAAGCTTGTTAAGTGATTTACTGAAACCTCAAATAGTCTTACTTTTTTGTCTATCTGAGCTATTAATCTCTGAGAAAGTTGTGTGAATTGCCATTTTTTTCCCATGATCAGATTTTGCCTCATACACATATATTTCAAAACTCTGATTCTACATACATGAAGGTTTAGGATGCTAATAGATTCTTAGTAATTTTTCTCTAAATTAAGTTTTATCTTTTATCACCTTTAATTTTGACTGGTACTCTAATATTATTTACCATATTTTTCTGCTAATTTCCCTAGTATTTCCTCTTTCTAGTGTATTTTTCATTTAGTTATTGTACTTTTCAACTGATAGGTTCCTTACATTTTTCATCTAGTTTCAAAGTTTTTCTTTATGATTGTCTCTTTTTCATATCAGCCTATTATTTTCTTGATTTTCTCTGATATTTAAAGAATGTAATCTGTTTGCTTTATGAATTCTATTTCCTCTGAGATAATTTTATATATAAAGATATACATACACCTTCTTCATAAAGATGATCATTCTCAAAGAGTCAGTGATTTTTTTGCTCTATTTAATATATACACTTAACAACTTAGATTAAACTATATGCTCCATAATCATATATGCTGTTTCTATCCATCTGTCAGTGGATATAGTTTCTAATAATAAAAGCTTATTTCCAGGAGTAGGCGTGCAAGTGACTGAAGAATGGCCACTTCAGCACGGGGGAATAAAAAGATGGTCTGTCACTGGGTATGATGGCTCAGTCACCCCTGGCCTTTGGAAAGCATCTGGGGATATTGCTATGCCTCTTTTCTCATCTCAGCTCCTACTCCAAAATTCAAATGTCCTACTTTAGAGAGGTTTTAACCTAGGAACAACTGCTACTGTCTTGAAGTCTAAAGAAGTAAGAAAAGAGAGTGGATTCACTTTATCAACTCAATTCTTTAATCAATTACCAAATGTTTGTACTAGGAATCCCTTCTGCCCTTTGTATCTGAGTTTATGGTTTCTCTGTAGCCTCCACTGGGAGAATCTGTCCATATCCACGCACTGCTTTCTCAGGTTGATGCTTTGAGTTATAGTCTTCTCTGTTCTGGCAGAATATCACATTGATTCGAAAGGAGACAGGAACCAGAGAGGCAGAGAAGCTGAGGGGTTTGAGCACAAGGGATTAGATGGGGGTATTAACCTACCCGAGTTTCCCTTTCAGTAAAACAAAGATCATAATAAAACCTACCCGGAGGTGGGTGTGTGTGCGTGTGTGTGCACGCACGCATGTGTGTTTTGAGGATTAAATAACATAATAAATGAAAATGCTCAGCACTGTGACTGGTACAGAGTAAATGCTCAATAAATGTTACTACTGATTATTATTATCATCATTTTCACTCATCAATCTGATCATATGTGCTTGCTACTTCCAGGAATTCTTCACAATTTTGTCTTTTAATAACATCCTTTATCCCCCATCACCTTTTAAAATTTATTGTTTGTTTTACATCTTTTTGATATCTGTGATGTTCAAGATGGGAGGAGATAAAGGAAATAAAAACCTACCACCTTGATACAAATATTCCTTTCATCATGATCCACTTGCTCTAGAAATGTGTTATGATACTATGGAAAACACAAAGGCCTGGGAATCAAGAGCCCTGGTTTCTAGTAATGAGATTGCTACTGTAACTTAATTTTTGGAAATGTGCTTAGTTTCTGTCAACTTCAACATCTTTATCTATAAAATGAATGTTTTGGACTAGTTGATCTTTTTTGGCCTTATAACAATAAGTATTTTGCCTAAAAGAATGGTTCATTTAACAAGAATTCTATTAATTAATGAGTGGGACAAAAAATGAGTGGTGGGAGAGGGTGCCTTCAGGAGGTGAGCTCAAAAGAATCTTGAAGAACAGGAGATAATAGAATATCCTGCCACCAGGTATGTGAACTGGTAAATATAAGACCGTAAAAGAAAATGAGTTATTTAAAAGTGCTATCGATAGACAGTGAGCCTAATTTAAGTTTTCATATGTGCTTGAAAGAAATAAATCAGAATAGAAGCCATCGACTATCCAAATGGAAGGTACCCTAGTGGTAATCACATCAGACTCCATAAATTTAAAGATGAGGAAACCAAAACCTTACTTGTCCATGATCTGAGGGTTGAGTGCTTCTAAGTCTGAAAGAGTGATAAAGCCAGAACCAAAGCAAAGATACTCTGAATCCTAGGGGAGATCTTTTTCCACTATCCTTGTCAATACTTATTTGAAATTGTCCAGACTTGTTTTGTTCTTGAGTCCTAATTAAAAGTAGCTTGCCGTATACACAAAATGTGTACCAATTATAAGAATAAGTCCAGGGGGACCTGGGCGGCTCAGTCAGTTAAGCGTCCGACTTTGGCTCAGGTCATGATCTCATGGTCTGTGGGTTCAAGTCCCATGTTGGGTTCTGTGCTGACAGCTCAGAGCCTGGAGCCTGCTTTGGATTCTGTGTTTCCCCTCTCTCTCTGTCCTTCCCCTGCTCACGCCTCTATCTCTTTTTCTCTCAGAAGTAAATAAACATTTAAAACATTAAAAAAGATGAGCTCAACATTTCCTAAATCAATACTCACATGTCTACACTATCACTATTCTTTTTTTTTTTTTAAGGGAAATTCAGATATATTGGTAATGAGAGTTACAGTAAAAATTTGACTCAGGGGAAAGGGTTATGAAAAATAATCAAAATAAATGGTATGGTTTTAATATGCATGATTGTACAAGGAATATGTCTTACCAGAATTAGATATCTATCTGCATCTATTCATACCATAGATCGGGCAAATGTAAGTGAAGGAGGCTATTTTTGTTTGATTTTTATCAAAAAGTTGTCTCAAATTTAGGAGAGTAAACTAGTATCACAGGGTTGGAAGAAACTTAATGTTCCAAACTCTACATTTTACATATGAAGAAACTGGGGTCAAAGGACACAATACGATTTAGCTGAGATTTTGAACAGGGATAATTTTGGGAAGATAAGTGTTTATTATCAAATGAAAGATAACTACAAGAGAAAGAAGATGGAAGGCATTGAGCCTAGAAGAGACCTTGTATGAGAGAAGAACCATTTCTACGCTGTCTGTAACTGAGACAATAATCATGCAGGGTCCTGTTTACCTTTAAATAAAATCACACATACACAGGGGTGCGTGGGTGGCTTAGTCAGTTAAGCATCCGACTTCGGCTCAGGTCATGATGTCAGTTTGTGAGTTTGAGCCCCGCGTCGCGTCGGGATGTGTGCTGACAGCTCAGAGCCTGGAGCCTGACTTGAGATCTGTGTCACCCTCTCTCTCTGCCCCTCCCCCACTCGTGCGCTGTCTTTCAAAAATAAACATTATAAAAATAAACGTCAAAAATAAACTCATGCTCTGTCTTTCAAAAATAACAAAAATATGATTTTAAAAATCATACACAGAAATGAGGACTTTTTAAAAAATCCTAATATGAGTATCTTCACTGTAGTTTTAATTTGCTTTTCCCTAAATGCTCATGGTATTGAATGTCTTTTCAGATGCTTACTTAGGGCCACTAATATATCTTCTTTGGTGGAGTGTCTATTCAAATCTTTTGTTTTAAATTGGGTCATTTCTTTCCTTTTGTTGAATATTAAGAGTTCTTTTTGTTATTTTTTTATGTTTATTTATTTTGAGAGACAGACTGAGAATAGGGGAGGAGCAGAGAAAAAGGTAGGCACAGTCTCCAAAGCAGGCTCCAGGCTCCGAGCTGTCAGCACAGAGCCTGACATGGGGCTCGAACCCACAAACCATGAGATCATGACCTGAGCCGAAGTCCAACGCTTAACAGACTGAGCCACCCAGGTGCCCCAAGAGTTCTTTATATATTCTAAGTAAAAATCCTTTATCAGGTGTATTTTACAAATATTTTCTCTTATTCCTTGGCTCTTATTTAATTTTCTCAATATCTTTTGAAAACCAATTATTTTATTTTATTTATTTATTTTTGAAAGCCAACCATTTTAAATCTGGCACTATTTTCTATTATGGCTCATGTGTTTTACAGTCAATCTAAGAAATCTTGGCTTAACCAAAAGTCTTAAAGATTTTCTTCTATACTTTCTTTTAAAATAATATCATTTCAGGTCTTACATTTATATTTATGGTCCATTTTGAGTTGATTTTTGAGTATGGCATGAAGGATAGAGTTCAAATTTTTTGCATACAGGTATCCAATTTGTATAGTAGTATCATTTGTTGAAAGGACTAGCCATTCCTCATTGAGTTTCTGAGCTTAAGTATTGAATAGCAATTGACTATGTATTCGTGAGCCTATTTCTTTTTTCTTAATGCTTATTTATTTTTGAGAGAGACAACATGAGCGTGGGAGGGGCAAGAGAGAGGGAGACATAGAATCTGAAGCAGGCTCCAGGCTCTGAGCTGTCAGCACTGAGCCCGACGCGGGGCTTGAACCCACGAAGCGTGAGATGGTGACATGAGCCAAAGTCAGACGCTTGACTGAGTGAGCCAGCCAGGCACCCGAATATGAGCCCATTTCTAACCCCTATTGTATTTCATCGATCTATATATCAATACTTAAAATAATATCACCCTTTCTTGATTATTACATCTTTAAAATAAGTTTTGCAATAAAGGATTACTATGAATCTTCCAACTTTATTTCTGCTTGTCAATTTAGCTATTCTATTCTGCAGTTTCATATAAATTTTATAATTAGCTTCTTAAGTTTTTATTTTTAAAAAAAGACTGCTGACATTTTAACTAAGATTGTGTCCAATCTTTGTAACAGTTTAGGAAAAACTAACATCTGTAGTATACTGAGTCTTCCAATACCATAAATATAGCATGCCATTCCATTTATTTAAATCTTTGATTTCTTCCAGCAGTGTTTTGTAGTTTTTAGGATACAATTCTTGCATATACTTTGTTACATTTGACTCTAAGTATTTCATGATTTTTGATGCTATTGTAAATATTACTATTTAAATTTTAGTTTCTAATTGCTCATTGTTATTATGTAGAAATACAATTGATATTTTAATGTTAACTGTATATTTTCTCACTTCATAAAAGTCAGTTTGTTTTTCTACATAGACAGTCATGTTGTCTGTGAATAAAGACCATCCACTCCAGCTATTTTGAACTTTTATTGCAGGCTCCGTGTTCTTTTTTGAACTTTTGTTACAGGCTCATTCTTCTTTATCCGTCATCTTCTATCATCCCACCAAGTCGTGTTTTCATTCTTGTTTTAGATCCCCTTTCCTACACTTTTTATGAAGTGAAGTCTTATTCATGCTTCAGATCTCAGATCAAACATACCTTCCTCAGGGAAGTTTTCTCTAAGACAAGCCTCTATGTTATCCCTTTCATTCAGTTATTCTTTCATTAATCCAGCCAACAAATATAAATGCCTACTATTAAATGTCTACCATGTGCCATCATTCCTTCATAGGATCATCTATTTTTGCTTCCTAGCATTTTTATTTAACATTATCAGAACTCTACATTTATCTCCATCATTATTTGGTTACTCTCTCTCTTCTGTAGATTGTAAGCTTCGTGAGAACAAGAACCCTGACTGCTTTTTGTTTTGCTTTGAAGTCCATGCCTGCCTGGCTTACGGTCTGTAACCTGGCAGACACTCGTTAAATATTTACAGAATAAATAAGTAAGCCAAAACAAAAATACGTGTCCAGAGAGTGGAGGAAATATTTGGAGGTAGGGTTGAATTGCTCAATGCTATTCTACACACACTGTTTTTCAAAAGGCTATTCACTGACCCTATAATGATAATTCAATCTTTGTATACAAGAAAATATATCAGAAAGTGTTATTAAAATATGATTTTCAGGAAGCTCTATGAGATGAATTGGGAGGTTGGGCTGTAGACTCCAAGCATGAGGAGTTAATTTTTAAATTCGCAAGTAACATAACTGCGTTAAGAACAGATGCTACAAGCTCATATTAGATTAAATAGTAATTTAATATTTTGTCAGATGAAAAAATTTAATCCCATAGACCACTAGATGTCCTTAAAATTATACTTGTACCTTTCCTAATTCTTGAATCCTTAGGATCTAATTAACTAAAATAAACAGGCAAATGCAATAAACCTGAAATGACGTACTCAACAAGGTCTTGAATTTATAGTAAATAACTTGGTTTTGTTCCATTTGATAGAATATTCAATAAAATAAGCTGAGCTTTATCTTTTGAACAGGATAAGATTCCAGTCCTTAAATCTGACCATGGTTTCTTTTTTTTTTTTTTAATGCAAGACAAACTACTCACACATAAACAAGTTTAATTTGAAAGGCATTTGTTTTTCAAGTGGTATTAAACCACTCCTGCCCTAATTTACTGAGTAGTTTTATCTTATCTTACATACACTGAGCACCTTAACTCAGATGCAAATACTTCATCGCATTTTATTAATGCTTTAAGCACATTTGTTTTCCTGTTACATTGATCAAAGGTATCTCTCACAGATAGAGAGAAAATAATATGTATCTCTTAGGAATCACTTTTCTTTTTACATGCATCTCAATGTTAACACTTATTAGTGCAAAAGAAACTACTGTGTTTGTTTATTAAGCACTGATAGAGGTAGCCTTATTATCTTTACCTGACATTTCATACTAGAATGCCATTTCAAATGCCACCGAAGTTTGAAAGCAGTGACTGAGAAAAGTGCATTGTTTACCTGAACATCATTGTTTATTTAAAGGTGTTATATGCTTCTCATGCATTGGGGTAGATGATGTGCTGATTATGCGATTACCACATTCAAGAACATTTAAAATTGAATTAGGTATGAAATCTATATGGCTATCCTTATCAGGAGCCATAGATCTACTTCAAAAATGCAGACTATAGAAAAGATGTAATATATATTTTGAAATTGAACGGATCCTAAATGTTACTCAAGCCAATCTCCTGAAAAATGCAAAAAAAAAAAAAAGCTTTATGTGTGTAAGCTTTATGTGTGTAAACCACTATACCTACATTTCTATTATAACATATCATACGATTTGAATTCTAAAATTTAAATAAGCATTTTAGGAATCCCCAGATATGAATGTGTTATTCCATTCCAAGCAAAAATAAGAGTAAAAAACATAAGGGTTTTTTGGTGAAAAAAATCAGGATTTATTGTTTTTATTTGCAATTAAAATGTCAAATGCAAAATCACATGGCAGAGAGTGAGTTGAAGAAAACACAGGTGCCTAATTCATGAGCTACAAAAACAGTATAAAGGTGACCATCTGGGGAGAGCTGGCTGACTTAATTTTCCTATGAGCTTACCGTCTGCTCCATATTTTTCTTCCAAACTCCACATTCTGACCTTGAAAGTGCATTAACATGTTTTGCTACATCCATTTTGTTCTAAACATAAATGCAGGTAGACCCAATTACGTAAAGCATATTAATACAATCAAGGACATAGTGCGTTGTATTTTATTTAATCTCAGATTTCCGCCTTCTTTTTTAAAGGCTTTGTTTCAGGTGGTGGTGACTTGTCAGCTTTTCAGCCATTCAATAAATTCCTACACTTTGCCTGATACACCTGCAAGTGCTGACAAGCACAGTTCTAAGAACAAACACTTCTTTGAGAACGATGGTTGTCCAGAAAGCCCAGAAGGTAGACTTCTGAGTATGTCAAAGCAGAGGAGACGGGAACCCAGTACTGCAATCCTGGTGTGGACATCATGGTTTGCCATCGATACTTACATGAAAGATGACAGAGCTAAAAGAGTGAGGAATTCCTGACTTTCACAAAACACTGAGTGCCCAAGTATCCTGAGTATGTCAGGATTTCCGACGGAGGCACCACACTTTCCTGCCATGGTGAATTAATATGCTGAGCAGAAAAACATTTTTTACATTTTTTTTATATCTCAGTCTGAACACTGAAAATGATGCTAATCATATACTAAAAAAAAAAAAAAAAGTACTTATTTTAAAGTACTTGTTGCCATATATTTTCTAAAACTAGTCCTTTGCTCTACCCTGCATTTTTCCTGAAAAAAAAATATCGGCAGCTATTATTTCTTCAGTATTCTTAATTCATGCTCTAATCATTCCCATTATTCTCCAGGTGTCTGTGCTTCCGAAACTTCTTTCCAGTCTTGAACACTTTCCCAGGTCAAAGCCCTAGTTTATACTTGGTTTCCCCCCAGCATCTCAAAGCTCATTAAGTCCTAAGCTATCAGCTTTGTGGACCAACATGTTTCCCTTCTCGCTTCTTCCTTTCCCTATTTTCACCACCTGTTAGTCAAATAAGGCATGCTCATTATAATCTCTTCCTTCCTCCCATTCCTATAATTCCTCCTCAAGTTCAGGTTTGGCCATCCAGATCACAGCGTTAATACGGCCCTGAAATTGTCAAACTGTTCCGAAGAATAATGGACTTCTTGAACAAAGAGTTCCATGTTGTGCATAGTCCATTTGACTTGGGAGACTCACAAAGCCTGTCAGAGACTACATTAACGAAGCATCTTTAAATCTGTTTAATCCAGTGTTTGGAAACCTGATATTTCCTAATTTGTTTTACCATGGAACTTTTTTTCCAGGAGCATCTAATAAAATCTCTCAGAGTTGTGTTTGTAAAACACCGCTCTTCTCCACACATTTCAATCTTGCAACCAAGTTTCATATTAGTTAATAAATATACAGCTCAGATCATTTCACTTTCCTGCTTAAAACTCTCAAACACTCCTGATTATCCATCAAACAAAGCTAAGCACCCCTATCTATCTGCAACCTAGGTACTTCATCTTGTCTTTCATGACTTCATTCATGTCTGCAGTTTCCTAGATGTCAGGCTTTCCTAGATGTCAGAGCTATAATACAGCTGACCATCCTCATATAAAATAAATGTGTCTCATCAAATAAAGGTGTACCATCACTTAGCAATGAATCAACCTTTCACATACAACTATTGTACTCCTTAAAGACCTCACAGTTTCCTGATACTCTCCAAACTTAAATCAAAGTCTACTTTGTTGAAGAAAAAGAGATTTACTTTCTTTTCTCCATGATTTGAAAAATTTCTGCTACAGATAATTAAAGCTACCTATGCCGAATATTTTAAGCAAATTAATTTGTCACGTTGCATGGTTTTTCTGAAATAAAGGTGATATGCGGTGTTAGCATAATTAAGTCCGCTAGAGAATTGGAGAGTAGATGCGGAATAATCATATTATCTGTGATCACTTCATTTTTTTACCACTCTCAAAAAAACATGTTTTTGTCCAATTTAAAAGAAAAAGCACCATCAATTGAAAATATTTCTAAACGATAACAGATTTGGGGTTACGATTTTAGCTAAATTGTATCTGTTGGCTCAAGAAATAGTCACCTGTGCATCTGACTCGGGTCAAGTATTACGGTACGCAAAAAGGAGTCAACAAGGTGGACATAACTGTTACCACAACATACAGTTCTTACCACTCTTAAGACACAGGCATGGTAGTAAGCATGTTGAGCATTATCTCTTCCTCCATCTACTCTATGACTTCTCTGCTACCTTTGAAAGCAAAAGTTTTCAAAAAAAAAAAAAACCCACATTCATTCTGTCTCTAAAATATCTGTTTCCATTCCCTGTTGTAGTTATTCCAACGAAGCGTTCACCTGTATTTCAAGAAAATGTCGGGGCCACCAATGAGGTCCGCACGGGTAGACACAATGGTCAATTTCCAAATGGCATCTCACCTCACCTAGTAGCATTTCACACAGACAATCCTTGTCATCTTCCTAAACACATTTATTCGGTGTCCGATCACCATCTTCTTTGGGTTTTCCTCCCCAGCTGGTGCTTCCTCATCTTCCCAACCTTTAAATGTTGGAATTGCCCAGAGCCTGGTCAACAGCCCCCATCTTTTCATCCTCCAGATGGCTTTAAATACTATCTATATGTTAATAATTCCCCTATTTATATCTCCATCCTGAACTTTTCCCTGGAGTTCCAGAATTTTATATACAGCTGCCAACTCAAACTCTTCATCTGTGTGTCCAAATTTATATTCCTCCTGGAATAACCCCTTCAGCTCTGCTCTTCTGTTGTCTTTCCAATCTCAGGAAATTGAAGCCTCACTCTTTCCAGATACTCAGGCCAGAGGCCTGATTCATCCTCGCCTACTTGGTTTCTCTCACACTCTACGTTCAATCTTTCATCAGATCCTGCTGGCTCAGGGTTTCAAATCTATCCAGAATGTGACCACCTATCATTGTTTTCCCTGTTACTACCCAGATACCAAACACCATCATCTCTGTTCTAGATTCTTTTCATTACTTTCTAACTAATCTCCCTCTCTACTCTTTACCCCCTATGGTCAGAGAGCTTGTTCCGACTAAAATCCCTCCCATGGCTTTAATATCTTAGGAATAAAAACCAAAGCCCTTAAAATAGCTAGCCTCAGCCTTAGCCAGTCCATGGGCGCAGGGGCCTCCCTCCAGTACTTGGCTCGTCTTCACATAAACTTACACGCCCTCTTTCAGGAGGCAGCCAACGTGGTCCCCAGCAGCCACAGTCGTAGGGAGTGGGCTCTGTGGGGCCCTCCCTGCTGCGACCTTCCGAGCAGCTCAGAAAGGAGCTGGATAATGCTGACCTGCTGCTGCGTTGGCTGAACCGGACCCAGTCCCAGACTGTGACCACCGAACTGCACCTCAAATGGATCCCAGAATTGGGGAGCAGGATCCCTTAAGTGGAGCAAACCCCCTCTGAGACTTGAGGAGTGGGCTTTAGGCCCACCAGCCTTGTGGGGTCCTGGAGTCCCCTAGAATCACTAGCGAACTCCCATCTCCCATTCGGGGACCACACATCCTCAAGCGGCCTGTGCAACCTGGCGCCATCTCGCGGCTGGTCCTGGGGCTGTACCTTGAGCACGTGGTGCTCTTTCGACCATCCGAAAGACAGAAGCCACACTCATCCCCTTCCCCCTCCGCCATGCCCATCTCAGTGGTAATAGTAAAACATTAGTTCCTCAAGGCATTTACCCTTGCTCCTTCCTCTAACCGGAGCACCTTTCCCCAGTTGTCCTCAGGGCCAATGCCTTGTTCACTTAAAGATTCTCTTTAAAAACACCTAATGCATGATGACCTCCCTGGTCTATGTAAACGAGCCACCCCTGCTTCCTTAGCTCTCTCATTCCCCCTAAGCTTGCTTCATGTTTCCTCAGGTTACTTACAATTAAAGGCAGTACTATGTATATACTTGTTTACTTACTTCTCGTCTGCCCCTTCCCACCCCAACCTCACTAGAATATAAACTTCACAAGAGTTGAAACAGTCAGTAATGTTTGCTACTGCATTCCCGGGGCCTGGAGTCAGCACTGGGACATAGCAAGCACACAAAAGCTATTTGTTGAGTGAATGACTGATAAACGGGCATTACAAGGTGCTGCGGAAGCACAAAACAGGGATCGCGACAAGGCTGAGAGAAAGACAAAAGATTTCCTGAAAAATCTGAAAGCTGAACAGTGACAAATAGGAGTTTGCCAGGAAAAGGGGTGAGGTGGACAGGAAGAACCTTCCCACAAAGAACAACATTGCCAAGACCTTGAGTTTATCTGTTCATTCAACAACTATTTATTAAACACCTACAATGTATCAGACTGTGTTCCAAACACTTAGGACATAAGGAGCAAAAGGAAAAGGTCATACACAAATAAATATTTGGCATATGCTCAATAAAACTAAGAACGTATAAAACATATTAAGAATGTTGGACAAAGGGAAGTCACTGAAGAGTTAAATGCAAGGGATGGCATGACCAGATTAATACTCAGAAAACCAAAACCGAACATAAGGCTCACCCCCAGTACCTGGCGTTAATATTTAACCCACAATATCTTCCTTTCAGATTCCCCACTAATTTCTAATATAAGCCTGTAACATCAGATAAAGTGAAAAGGGTTCCTTTGTAAGTAATTTTTCCTTATATGTGAATGCAAAAAAAATGGTGTCATAAGTAGCAGTTTTCAAATTTTTCAGAACTTTAATATAATTTAATGTCATTTTATTTTTAAAACAATCTTTTTCATTCAGTATTCTCTTCTCATATTTTACAATGATGTTTCTCAAACCTATCTATTACTTTTTCAGGGTCACATTCCATTCTTTTAAACTACACTTTCGAAATAATTATAATTGCTTATTTTATAGCCTTTTTCTGATTTTTTTTCTACATCAAGTTGTTTTCATTTTTCAGACATACCTTCTTCTCTGTGAATTTTTGTTCCTCTGCCAGAAATACAGGGTTCATGCCCTCACTGATTTGGCATGAATACTCAGTCCAATGTTCTGGTCTCTTCTCATATGTTTTTCTTTTTATTTATTTATTTGTTTGTTTGTTTTTAGAGAGAGAGAAAGAAAGGGAGAGTGTGCACGACTGGGGCAGAGAGGCAGACGGAACAGTTGAGAGAATCTCAAGCAACTCCATGCTCAGCGAGGAGCCTGATGCAGAACTTGATCCCATGATCCTGGGATCATGAGCTGAGCTGAAATTAAGAGTCAAATGTTTAACCAACGGAGCCGCTCACTCAGGTGCCCCTCTTCTCATATGTTTCTAATGTTTAATTGTGAGCACACCCTTGGCAGGGATTATTTGTTCTCTGAGAAACCCGTGTACCTAGGTATTCCTCAAGAGTACTATCGTTAATTTTCTTCCTCTAGTTTGGTCTAGCTTAGGAATCATTTTATGGAAATTTGAGAGAATATTTCCTAAACCAATTATGTGGCATATATTTAGAATCCAAGCTAAGTAACACAGGTGAAGGCATGGTTGTAACGCATATCTAATACTTCACCCTCAGTTCCTGCTTTGCCCCCAGTCATGGGGTGAATTTCTCAGTCTGAAACCACTTGACACAATTTTCATCTCCCTGCCTTCACTTCTACCAAGATGTCAGTTTGAAACTGCTACCATTCTAGCCTTCGCTTTCCTTTTCACTTTTGGCACCTGGAGATTATGCTTTCTCCCTTGCAATCTAAGCTAGAGGTTGTTTTGTAATTGTTAGATTTTATCTGGCACATCTTGATGCTTGGAATGGGAGAGGTTCTGTGTTAGCTCAGTCTGCCATATTACAGACTCAGTCAAATTAGTCTCTAAATTGGATTTTAATGTGAAATATGAGTTACAGCGTAAAGACAGTCTGCCTAACCAAATAGTTACTCAGATGTGCAAGTCAGTACCCAAAATTAACTAGGCTGTAAAAATGCTTGCAAAGCCTGTCTTCCCAACTGGGAACACAATTCCTGACTCAACTAGGTTAGTATGAATTATAGCTCACACAGGATAAGTTAACTTTGCAAAACAGTAGTTGCAGGGGTATAGAAACTCCTCCAAGCTGGGAGGGAGAGTGAGCGCAGGCAAATATTCATAGGCTTTTCTCCACGAATGTTTACTGAGCTCATGAGAAAGAATGGATCAAGATGAGGACCAGAAGTGAAGACCCACTACAACAAGGAGAAAGTAAAAGAAAAAAACCTCTACCTCAAGGAGGAGGGAAAAGAAGACAAAAATAGTCCTAGTCCCAGGACCTTATTGCCAATGCTATCAGAAATCCCCTACCACTGGGAAGGGGCAGGGAGCTTTCCCACATAAGACCCTCCAATGATGAAGACACAGTCTTTAGTCTGTAGGCCAAAGAGAGGCAGGATCACTGAGAAAGCCCCATTCTTGAGAGTTAGTTAGAGTCTCAGTCTTGAGACTGAGGCTGGGCCTCCCCAGCCCCCCTCAATTCCTAGACTAATAAGTATCAAGTAACAAGCAAGAGTGGTCTGCCCTTGGGGGAAGGCAGAGAGCAAGGAAAAAGAACCATTTGGAACACAAGGTGACTAAGACTAGGAAGACTAAAAGCTAAGGGTGAAGACCCTCAACTGTTTAAATTGAAGGTAAATATAAAAGACACGTTCTCTTCTCTATTTTTGTAATGCTTTAAAAGCAGAGGTCAGCAAGCATTTTCGGTCAAGAGTCGGAGAGTAAACAGTGTGGGCTTTATAGACCACATGGCCTGTCGCAGCTCCTCAACTCTCAGCTTCGCGTTTGTAGCTGGAAAAAAGCCATGGACAATATGAAAGTGAACGTTCATGGCTGTGTTCCAATAAAACTTTACTTATGGACACTGAAATGTGAATTTAATCGAATCTTCATCTTCAAAATATTGTTCTTTTGAGTTTTCTAACCATTTAAAAATGTAAAAAAACAATCTTAGCTCATAGGCTGGATTTGGTTTGGGGGCTATATCCTGTGACCCCTGGTTCAAAGCAAAATTAGTAGCAATGAATCATTGGTTTCCAACATGGGCACAATAACAGCACAAAAGATGGGAGTGAACAATTAAAGATATATACTGTCAACCTGAGGGCTACCACCACAAACAGAAAAAGGAAGGTAACAACGAGTCAGGCAAAGGCCTGCATCAGTAATAGATCGGTAAAGTATTATTTGAATATAAGACAATATCAGTGAGAGTTCCTTTACATTTGGAAACATATAATTTAGAAATAGAAAATCTCCCCTTGCAAAATATTCCAGAGAGACTCTTAAGAAAAGATAAATTAAATGTGTTTCTTTTCAAGCTCTGAAAATAATGGACATCAATCCAAGAGAAGAAGCTTTGAAAACTTGTTAGTACATGTAAGACAGAGATTTCTAACCCCAGAGAGGGGAGAAAATGAAATTAAGTGGGTATTAGGCATACTTTAGTGTGTATCTATGTACAGCAAACCTTGCCTATGGCTAGTTGGTTCAACTACTAGGACAGAGGACTGCTAAGGCCAAGACATGCGATGACTGCTACACTGCCTTAGTTTAGATTGACTATAGATAGAGTCAGTATAGTCAATACACTGACTTAGATAACAAAAATATCATAGATAGGTGTTTTATAGGCTTATAAAACAGGCATTTCTTTCTCATAGTTCTAGAGGCCGGGAAGTTCAAGATCAACGTGCCAGCAGATTCTGTTCCTTCAGTTCACTTGCTGGCTTGCAGCCTCTGCCATCTGGAAGTATATACTCAATCAGTGAAGAGAGAACTCAGGTGTCTTCTTACAAGGGTGATGGTCCCATCTTGGGGCTCCACCCTCATGACCTCATCTCATCTAACTACCTCACCAAGGTCCCATGTCCCAATATTACCATCTTGGGGACCAGGGCTTCGACATATAAATAAGAAGGGGAGAGACACATTCACTCCATAACACATGCCCATCTTAATAGTTTGCTATTTACAGTCATCATTTGGATGCCAAATTGGCAATACTTGGAAAGTGTGTGACATCAGAAGAAATGAGTGTCTACATGATCCAGAATCGTTCATTTATCCAGAGGATGTTATCTGTCAACCTCAACTAACAAAAATAGATCTGAAAAGCAGGAGAGATGCAGAATTTCCCTCTGAGCCATCCAAATAAGTACCTCACCATTCCTTCAGTGATGTGCATTAGGTCTTACTGTCTTCTTTATCTTCCACAATTCCTTTATGAAAATCTCACTTTCTAGAGAACATACACTCTACCAAAGAAGGAAAGTAAGTGAATTTTTAGGTTAAAAATTAATAAGTTTGGGGCCTTAAGGAGTCAACTTCAGTTATCTGGTAAGTTTTACTTAGCTGATTCATCTCTTCCACATTTAATGCTAAACAAATATGGCACTACTTGGACCACTGGAATCCATATTAAAACCTCGATGCATGCATTTTAATAATAATGAGTAAGCAGACAGTGTTTATAATCTTCAAGACATTTAAAGCTAATTTTGAAGGAGAAAAAGAAGCCACAATTTTCTCTGGGCCTGAAATTTTGGTCCTGCTATATTCCCAAATCCCTCTCACTAATCCCACTTAGAAGCAAGGACTGTAAGGAAAGGGGATTTGGGACACTCTCATCACTCATTTGTGAGAGCCTGTCAAAATCCTCCGTCTATAAAGAAGTTTTGGCTGTATAATATAGGTCACTGAAAGGTAATCTGAATGCCACAGTCATTTTCTCTTGGTCCACTGGCACACCATTGGAAGGAACAGAATATTGTTAATACTTTCTTGTGATTCTAGTATGTACGGGTATTTCGCGCTTCAGTATTAAGAAATTAACAAGCACAACCATTTATTAAATACCCGCTATTTTACACTAATTGTGCTAAACTTTTAAAATATATCACTTAAATTAATCTTTACTAACGTTAGTATACATTCTTTTGTAAGCATTGGAGAAAGTCATTACTCTTTTGTCCAGAGTCACATGCTCTCCTGCTGTGCTTTCTGTCTGTCTGTCTCTTGAAGACTTTACAAGCACCTCTGCATCTGTCCCTTACAAGTTCAAATTCCTCAAAGCTTGATACAGACCCTATGACAGACCCTATGTCCTTGCTCTCCAGTGTAGCAGTGATTAAGCTGAAGGCCTCAAGAATCAACCAGCCTGAGCCTCAATCACTTTATTTAGCCTCTTAAGGCCTCAATTCCCACATCTTCAAAATACTAATAGCATCTGCCTCAAAGGCTCGTTTTGAGGACTGATTGGAATGAAACAAGAAGAGATCTATGTGCAACGTCTGGCTGTGTAGTAGTCTGTGTAATGCAGTAAATGCTCCATGTGTGAGCTATTGTTATAATCCTTAAACTGTGTTAGCACAAATTATCTGCTTGGTGTCCATCTTCCCTAGACTGCAAGCTCTACCTCTAGCCCTTGACTTGCTACCAGACACAAAGTAGACTCTCATTCACTCCTCTTAGAATGACTAAATGAAGGAAGAATCAAAGGACCATATCCCCATACAAAGTGAATGTCATCCCTGTATTAAGAATGAGAGAACTAATATGTGGAGAGAATAAACAATATTTTAAGTGTCAACAGATAGTAAGTGGCAGAATTGCAATTCAAATCCCTATCTGTCTAAATCTGAAGCCTGTGCACTTTCCATCTATTGCACTGGGGGAAATGCATGCCCTGGGGAGAAGAGGTGGGGGAACAATCGATCAGTATCGAGCACTCGTATGGACCTGGCAGTTCTAAGCACTTGCGTATGCTTTCCCAGTTCATTTTTATAGCAACCTCAGGAGGTAGAGAAATATTATTTTCAATTTTCCAGATGAAAACTAACATACAGAGAAGGGAGCAACAGGCCAAGTGTACATAGCAAGGAAGAGGCAGGGATAAGTAGGATTTGAACCCAGGCATCTGGATGCAGAGCTCACAGCCCTGACTGGCATATGTATGCCTCTCAGCGTTATGCGATGCTTAACAATTTAATAGCCCTAAAAAGGAGTAAAAAAGTTGTTCTTGGTTATATTTTCCCCAGTCAACTATTTAATACATATTTGTTTGGTATCTGCATATAAATAAAATCAAACATAAACGATGAGCATTTACATAAACTTGAATCCCTGTCTTAAACTATTACTGAATCTTAAAGTCACTCTGTAGCTTTTCCAGTTTGTTATTCAATTTTTGCCTGTACATTTCCAACAATCCAGTAATAGGATGTTCGCTAATTCCCAAAAGGCACCCATTTGAATTTTGAGCAAAATAAATGTTAGGAATGCTTTCTATGAAAAAGCTGTTATCTTGTGTCATTGGCTCATTTACCTAGCCTTGCCACCCACAAAACTATGCAACACGTGAAGACAAACAAGTGATCTATTCAGCACACATCTGAGCATTTATCTTTCAGGCACTGTGATAGGCAAAGGGTACACAAAGATAAATGTAAATAGCTTATGTTGTTAGGGTGACGGCAGTATAAAAGAAAAAAAGTTAATCTTGTGTGGTAAGTACTCCAATAGAATTATGAAGAAGAGTGTCATTCCAGCATCAAGAAATAAGTGATTTGGGGAGAAGAGGTTGGCAAATGAGGAAACTTTGGGTTTCAACTTCCCGGCACCCCCAAATGCATCTTGTTTCTAAAGAATACCAAAATAAATAGTTCCTACCTCTTAGTATAGCCAGAAGGCAAGAAATATCTTCGGCCTATGCCGCTTGGCAGTAGGATGGGAGTACAGAACCTCCAGGACTCAAGGAAGAAATAATTGTCACTGTTGGGTGGTTACTAGAATGACCCGTTCTAAGTACTTCATATGTATTAACGCATTTAAAGTCAACATTTCATGATGTTAGTGCTATTTTTGTCATTTGCCATTTTACGGGTAAGAAAATGGAGATTCAAAACAGTCTAGTAATCTTGGAGGTTGCAGAGGTAGTAAATGGAAAAGCAGGGATTCAAAATCAGGCTGGCTGGCTGTGGAATGCTTCTTTGCCATTTGAAACCACCCCGACTGCCCAGGACTGAATCATGATGACATGGCCTGTATGTGGTTTTCAAAGTAACTGAGTGGAGTCCAGTGGGCCGGTATTCACTGGACAGTATAACCAAGAACAATAAATAGCCAAGGCTGGCTCCTTTTTCCCAGTGAATGAATGAATGAATGAATGATTGAATGAATGAAGACTATATTTATTGTCCCTGCAGCTTGCTATTCAAACTAGGTATAATTTTAGAATATTGATAGGGTTTCTCAAATAATTTGCTATTCCTCCTCGTTCTACGTCATCTATATAAATCTTCTAGGACTCTCATCCAAAATATCAGTAACAGTGTTGAATAGGACAGAGAACCAAACTACCTTGGAGCAGTGTTTCGACCACTAGAAATTCAAAAGTGCAATCATCCACTTCACATATTTCTACATTTTCCACAAGGCTTCTATGAAAGTCGTGATGCCACGAGTGTCATGAGTACAGTATGGCCACAGCACACACATGAGATTTGACAAGATCTATTCCTAGTGATCCCATGTAGACTCTGTGGGATCACCACTTTCTTTTACAAGTGCCAATATTCCATTCTTTTATTAATATAATTAGATTTTTTTTTTTTGCCAGAAAGCAAAAACAAGTAGATTGAGCTGCAGTCTCCTAAGACACTTTTCTCACCTTTTTGCAGTCCAGGACATTTGTCCATCAGCAATTACGGCTCTTCACCAATTTTCCTCAAAGATCATTTTTAGGAGTCTCTCAGCCATATTCCCCAATTCTCTTATCACCATTGAATAGACACAGCTGTAATTTCACGGTTTTCTCCCCCTTCTAAATTGGGGGCTTAACTTGTACTGTAATTTTGTGATTCCCATTATTCTAGCCTATTTTGGTTAACGATAATTCTTTGATAGAAAAAAACCACAGATTTTATACTGGAATATCAAAGTTATCACCACACTGAGCAAGTAAACAAAAATAGCAGAACTAGTTGGACTTGAAATAGCCACATTATTTCTGAGGGAAACTACCATCAGTTTAAAGAAGAAGCTATAGTTTTATGTCCAAGACAGATAACTATAACTTCAAAATAAGTTTCAATTCAACGTAACTTTTTTTCAAGTAGTCTTTGGGCATATTTATATTTTACTAGATCAGTCTTCAAATTCAGCTAGCACATAACATTAGTAGAACTCAATCTTAAAACAACTTGTGTATCACTTAGACCAGAAGTAAATCATTGATGTAATCAATATGACTTTTAAAATGTGTGCCCACTTGCCAACACAGAGTGATTTCAAATTAAATCCATTTTAACTTGTTTATCAGGACACAGCTTTATCATTCATCCATTTGTAGTCTTAAAAAATATGAGGCAGTGTAGCTTGTGTGTGTGTGTGTGTGTGTGTATAGAAAATTCTGCTAGACCTCTCCCCTCAAACACACACCTTTTTTTGGGGGGGGCACTTTTTGGTTGTATCTAGGCATTAGTTTATGTGGTTCAAATAACAAGTTAAAATAGTAGTTGGAGGTGAGCAATAGAAGTAGGCTATGATATCAATACCAGCACTTCACATCCTTTCTTGGCCCCGGACAGCTTTCCACTCTGTGGAGTCTGCTACACATACACACAGAAACAAAGTGATTAAGTAAGGTAGCCACTCCTTTCATATTATTTTATAGGTTGGAAGCCTTTTTTTAAGTGGGAAAAATGTGTCCATGACAGCTAGTCCAGCTAAGTCAATTTCATTCATTCAGTCAGTCAACAAATATTAAGAGTGCGCCATCCATGTGGCAGACAGTGGGTTGGGCTCTGTTTAAACAATTCCAGCATGGTCTCTGATCTGATGAAGACTGTATCCTAATAGACAGATGTCAAGACTAAGAAAAGAACTCTCTATTGGCTTTGCACTTATAATAGCATCACTAAGACCCAGTATACATTTGATACTACTCTCTCAGTGTTTCCTTTTCCTTACTAAATAGCTAAGCCCTAGTTGTTGAACCCTGAAAAAGACATTCCAAAAGCAAAGACATTAATTTCATAAGTGACCAGAGCACAACAAATACATCTCCGGGCTTGAATAGCCAGTACACCGAACTAGAAGGTACACACCATATTTATTTTTCTTTTTCTGGAAGCTTTATCGTTCATTCCTTGATTTCTTTTCAAATTTAAAACTGTATATACAACTCTCATGAAATGCAAAATCCCTTTTTTTAATAATCAAAAGGTTTCTGAAACGTGGGTCCTTCTCTTTGCCACTTTTCATTATCGAAGAGAAAGAAAAGGTGGCTGTGGCAAAATCCTGACTCCTGGAAAGTGTTCTGTACCTATACAGTGCAGACTGAGTCAAATATTGATTCGCCAAAAAAAAGTTCAGTGAAAGTATATATATTTTTTTAATGTGTAGCGAAGCTCACAGAAAACATGAAAAATCAAGCAAGCACTTAATGTTTGTAGACTGAAACATTCTGGCTGCTGATGTGAGAAGGTTTTAGGACCAGTGCCGTATGACATAGTCAACCCCTCTTCTTTTTTCCCCACCATCATAATCGCTGGAGTATACATCTTTAAAACAACAGAAGAAATAACTTAATTTTTTAAAATTTTATTTACTTATTTTGAGAGAGAGAGAGCAAGTAGGAAAGTTGCAGAGGGAAAGGAGAGAGAGAATCCCAAGCAGGTTCCACACTGTCACCAGAGAGCCTGACACAGGGCTCGGACTCAAGAACCATGGAAACATGAGTTCATGACCTGAGCTGAAATCTAGAGTCGGATGCTAAACCCACTGAGCCACTCAGGCACCCTGAACTAACTTAATTTTTACTTTCCTTCTTTCTTAATCTCTCCTCATGTTAAAAAAAAAAAAAAAAAAAGGAAGGAGAAAGAAAAGGGGCAAGTCCCTTTGGACTGTGAGCAAAAGCAATTTTCAGGCAAATATAGATTTTATAAAACCTGGTGAGTACTGTTGATTAGAAAGCTCTAGGCTGCCCAAGGCTCGAATTGGGAGATACATAAAGTAATACGCTCTGCATGTCTTGAAAAGTCAAAAGAAAAGAAAGAAAAATTTTAATGTATCACAAACTCCATGAAAAGTGTGGCACCCATGGGATTTTCATTTGTATTCAATTTTGCACTCAGGTTTTTTTTTTTCTCATAAGGTTGAAACCCACAAAATATAAAGCTCTTGGTTTTAGGTTTTATATAGAATTTTTAAAGGACTAAAAGTTTTCTTTTTTACAAGGTAAAACACATCAAGATTTGTTTAATCAATATCTTAGATTAAAATTCTTTTTAGAACTCAGGAATCAAGATTTCCATTTATACTTTTGCGACTTATTCAAGTTGCATTTAACTCACAGAAAAGTTAGATGACTGACATTTTATTTTATACAGGCACCTAACTATTGATTGTGTCATTAACAAAGTCTCAAATATTTAAAATTAGATAATTTTAATTACTCCTAGCAATTGTTTTATTTATCCATATTTCACCAAGACCTGATTTTGTATTATTTGTTTATGAATGATGATTAAAAAAAAGCAATTCTGATTCAAATTAGAGGGAGAAGGTACACAGACGTGACATTTTGAAGAATACTGTTGTATTTTTTTTAGTACCTTTTCTGACCTTGAGACGGAAAGTGAAGGAGAGTTTGAGTTACTGTATTTAAGAAAGTGCCTAAATCCATTGATTTCCGAAAGTAGTGAAGCATCCTATGTGCTTTGTTATGAAAGTGTTAAGTATCATAGATTGCATACTGCTGTGTTCTCTTGAGTTTAGCTGAAGGTCATTCCTGGTTTCAGAGATTCTAATCGGGGCAAACTAACCTCTGGTGTAGAGAAGAATTGCTATAAACATTTAAATTCCGGCAGAGAGGACTCCACGCTAATCTCCTTTTCAGTCTCTGCTCTTTGCCACAAGGGTAAGTTACAGGTACTACTTCCTATATCACTGTCTAATATAAAATATTAGACTAAAAACGACTATATTTCATATTACGACCACTTGGGTTCGACATGTAGATTTATGCACAGTGACATGTAAATTACAGTCTTCAGTATGCCTTTGAAAGTTTAATTATATGATATCTTAGCCTAGCAATATGAAGCAAAAAGCTGATCTATAGATTTTTCTTAGTATACTTGAAACCATATTTCTATCCTAGGATGAATACCTAGAGTGCTATTACTTCTTGGTAATTTTTCTTTTTGATCATTTGTTTGGTTATAGATGTATTAATGGGATGGTAGTCAAGGTATACGTGTGTCTTTAAGTGTCTTCTTCCCTTTATCCAGAATCATCCTGAATGCTGTTCCTAAGAATCGTATTAATATATCAGAAACTCAGTTTAAATTTTCCTTTCTCATGGAGCTTATCTTGACCAGGACAGTCTAAATAAATAGGTCTTCCCCCATTATTCTCTATCTCATGTCATTTTCATTGTCTTCATAGTACTTCATACTTTCAACTCCAATCTAAAATCCTCATCATAAAATATATCATCTGACCCCTGGCCACTTGACACATTCATTTTCCACCAGTCTTCCCTGGGCTCCCATTTTCACACTGACTTCCTTGATGTTCCCAGGTTGCACACATGACATCCTTCTTCAGAGTGCATTCCCCCAGACGGCTGCAAAGTTTGCTTCCTCATTTCCTTTGGCTCTCTTCTCAAACGTCATCCATTAAGGAAGGAGGGCCTTTCTTTTATATATATATAAATTACAATTCTTCTATTTTATTTATTTTTTTATTTTGTAATAATTTATAGTCAAATTGGTTTCCATACAAGACCCAGAGCTCATCCCAACAAGTAGGAGGGCCTTTCTTGACTCTCATATCCACAACAGCAGTCCCTGCCACTGTCCCTGACCCAGTCTTATTTTTTCTTCATGGCTCTTACAGTTGTATGGGTATATGTTCTGTGAATGACTCACTCATTAGTGTGTAAACTCCAGTAGACTTTATCTATTATGTTCATTAGCCACAAACCTGAAAACAGTGCTTTCCATAAGACGGACACTTAATACTTATTTGTTGAATTAACGTAATCCCTTAATTATTATCGGTCATCCCCACTATGGTTTTAATGACCAGGAAAGCAGAAACTTTGTTTCTGGTATTTCTATAGTATATTATATGTATATCATTGTGTGTGTGTGTATATATATGTGTGTGTGTGTGTGTGTGTGTGTGTGTGTGTGTATACACAGACATGACACATATATTCAACGAATGAATACTTATTGAATGAGTAAATTGTGTATATGTGTGTGTGTATGTGTGTGGATTAATCTCTCTCTCCCCATGAGCTCTAAAAGTCACAGAGACTAGAATGATGTCTGTTTAGCTCACCACTGTATTAATTCCACAGCAGGATCTAGCTTATACCAGGCACTCAATGAGTAAGTGAAGATCCAAAGTACCAGTGAACAGGCGCCCACTCGCCATCCGCATCCAGAAGCCTGCATAGGGTTAATGTGAGGTCTTAATGGCAGGTGGAAAAGAGTCTGGAATACGCACAGAGTGGTAAAACCTTAAGTAACTCTGTTCATCCTTCCAGAGCCCAGTCTGATCTTGGCAAAGGCTTGCTTCCCAAATAAGATCCAAGAAGCCAGCGCAGATTTTTGAGCCTCTTGCTTTCATATAGTATCTTGTAAATTCTGGGAGGAGTAAATCTTAATTTCAATCATAGGTTTGATTTCTTTATTTAAAACCTTTGCCCTGAAGATTCCAGATTAAATCAGTTTATGGTGTCAAAGGGCATCAAACAAGAAAATTTAAATTTTAGCATAAAATCTCCCACTCACTAGTGGCGTAACCTTGAAAATACTTATCATTGCTTCTTCAATATTTTTCACTTGAAAAGGGAAGATGCCAGAAAAAAATCAAATTATGGATTTATGCTTTCAGGTTTGCTGAGATGCCCTTGGAAGGTTTGGTCAAGCATCTTCTTTCCTTCTTCTCCTTTGCTCACCTGCCCCAATCCCTCTTAGTTATTAATCATAGCTTTGGTGAGCTGTAGTTACTGACTGGAATCCGTCAAGTACACAGGGGAAAAGAAAGATTAGATTAAAAATCATTGGCCTGTGTTCTCCCTGCCCTCTTTCCCAGGGCCAAAATGTTCTGAATCTATGAACTGTACGTCGGTTCACTACTAAATCCCTATCTTTCAATAGTGCTTAAATCACTGCAGTCCTTAGTTCACTTATGCTAACTTACATTAATTTTTGATCTCCTACTGTGAGTCAGGGACTATGGTAGGCACAGAGAATACCAAGATGATTTTAGAAATGGTCTCTTCCCTCAAGGAGCACCACTCAATAAGGAGACAGGTACATTAGCATGTGAGAAATGCTCTGAAGGGGCCAAATCAGTGAGTGACCTCCAAGCACATCAAAGGGCACCACAACCTGGGAGAGAGAGTAATCTGGAAAATCTTGCAGTAGATGACCAGACACTGAGTTCTCATTGTAAGTAATTGAATTACAGATGGTTAAAGCTGCACAGTGTCAGAATCTAAATTCTTTATGGAGCACAACGACAATAACAACAACAACTGATGCCCAAAGATGCTAACCAAGCCATCCACTATAAGTAAGACAGTTATAACCAGAAAGGACCCAAGTAAGTATTATTGTGCTGCCTTTTCAAAAAATACTTTTACTTTTTTTGCAGGAACATTTTCAGAACCCCTTCTTTCATTGGTTTAATGATACTATTAATCAATTAATTAATCATATTGTAATAAGGTAGAGGGAAAATATTTATACACATTGACTTCATGCACAGCACTGATGCCAATAACCCATCAACCATTAATTACAGACTTTGCAGTTAGCTGCTGGTTAATTTATTCAGTTACATCCACAGCCTCCTTTTGCCTCTTGAGCTACTTACTAAATGGACCTAATCACACTAGAAAGGACAGGTACTGTCTGGCTGTGAACAAGAACAAACTTTAAGAATAGATTCAGGTCTGACTGCCCTTCTTCTCCACAACTGAGTAAGGAACCTAAGCGCCAGGATAAAATCCAAAAAGTGAAATATTTTTAGTAGTAGCAATATATAAAATTGCTCAGGTATGCAGTTTTCTTGGCGTTTGTTTTTTCTCCCAATGTGGTCGTTTTACTTGGGATGTTTAAAGGCTGATTTAGTAATGGGACAATATAAAAGCTCGTTACATTAAAACAGAAATTCATGGGAAATCCATAATTTCTAATAGCATGCCATCTGTTTGGCTCTTAGCGGCAATGGATTTATCCTGCTTAGTGTAGATGATGATACTGGCGTGAAATTATGGATTGTAGAGTGGATTTCCGAGCTCTTTAACTATTGTTATTAATTTACTAACTTGCAAACCAACGTTTCCTAACATAAAATCAATTATTATGTTTCTCTTTTTTAATTTTTCAACTCTTACGCTAAGTAAGGTCGCTATGGGCCCACATAGTATCTTTCCTGGCGCCAACAGATTGCGTTAAAGTCATCCACAATCTCTCCAAATTAAAACCCCACTGAGTTCACTGGCTTTTGCACTGTACGCGCTGCAGGATGCAGTCCAGTTTAATCCGCTAGAAGAATATTTTTAGAGGCACATCGGACTAAATCATCTTCGACCGAGCACTCATTTCCAAATGGCCGCCCAGGGTCCTAAATCCGGCCGCTGCGGACCGGGACGAGCAGGTGTCCTCCGCTGCGGCGGCGGCGTGGGACTCCAGCGCCAACATAACTAGACGGCGGAAGCCAGAGCGGAAACCTGAACACACAGGGACAGGTATAACCTCGCACGCGCGCTCCAGAGAGGCCCCCGGCGCAGCGGAGGATTCTCGCCTTAGGCTTGGCAAGGGTCTGGGAGGAGGCGAACAGGGCTTCCCCATTCAAGTCAGAGCAGGACGCACAGGGTCGCGGGTCAGAAGTTGAATTTCAACCCAGCCTGCGCAGCGTCCCAGCGCCTTCCGCGGCCCGGGCATCGCGCTGGCACCCGGGCTGGGAGAGAAGCCAGGCTGGTTGGGGCAAGAGAAACTGAGTTGCCTCCAGCGGAGAGCTGCGAGTGGCAGGGGCAGAGGAGACCCCGGCCGCCTTCGGAGCGCGAAGCCGCGGAGAGTCGGGCTCCGCTGCAGCGACGCTGCGCCCCGAGCCCGGGCGCTGGCTGCCCGCGCACCGCGCTGTCCGTTCGGCCGAGGGCGACTCCCCGCCGCCGCAGCCCGGCCGCCGTGCGCCCGGGCACAGGCCACCCCGGGGTGCGCCTCCTCCGCCCCCGGGCGGCCGCCCAAGCGCCCGCAGCCGGACCGACCTTCGTCCTCCTCGGCGCCCGGGACAAACTTCCTCCCTCCTGGACCCCCCGGGCCGTGCTGGCAGGCCGGCGGCTCCCCCGCCAGGCTTCCCTGGTCTCCGGCTGCAGGCGCCCTCGCCCGGCACGGCGAGCTCCCTCCCTGCCCCGCTCCAACCCCGAGCCCGGGCGCCTACCGGTCCCAGCGCCTCAGCTCCAACAAAGCCCGCGGCCCCCAGGCGACCCGGCGAGGGGCTGGGAGTGGCGGCGGGGGCGCCAGAGCCCGACAGAGGCATCTCTCGGCCGGGCGAGGGCAGCGTGCGGGGGCAGCGGGGACGCGGCGGGCAGAGAAAGGGGAAGAAAGTGTCCTGGTCTCGGCGCGAACGCCTTCCACGCTCGTCCTCGCTCGTCCTCGCTCGCCCCGCTGCCCTGCCCGAGCGCGCCCGGCTGTCCCGGTGGGAGTTGGCACGGGCAGAGGCGGAGGCAGCGGGGACGCAGGGGCCTGGCGGGCGAGCCGCTCCCTTACCTCTGTCCAGAGTGAGCGGCTGGACCACTGTCAATGTCGCCATGTCTGCCGTGGGAGCCGAAGTGACGCTCGGCTTCAGCATCAGCAACCGCTTGTAGTGAGAAAAAGAGGAGGAGATTGGGGGCGGGGGTGGAGAGGGAAGACGGAAAGGAGGGGGAGGAGGGGGGAAGGAGGGAAGGTGGTGGTGGTGGAGGAGAAGAAAGCTTGGGTGGGTTGGCAGCCAGATGGAGACGCAACTGTTCCGCTGCGGGCGGACCTTCAGTTGCGGCGTGAAGCTGAGCAGGTATCGGAAGGAGGCTGCATCGCGGGCTCCGGGCCGGAAGGCTCTGCCCTAGAACTTTGCTATTCCACCCCAACGAGCGCTGGATGGGTGCAGCCGGTGTGTTGCTCTCTTTCAACTTTCTACTCAAATAAAATGGTCAGCGCATACCTGTGTCGGGGGGGTGGGGGGGAAAGGGGAGGCAGAGTGAAAGGGGATGGGGGGGAGGGAGGGAGATGGATTTCTTTTTTCAGATTAAGAGAAATTGTGAGCCCAGTAATCCCATCCCTTAGAAAACGTTTCTAGTCCAGAAATGTTGGGATTTCATTAGAGTTGCTGTTAATTTCTGTTAAAGTTTCCCCCCTCCCCCTTTTGGAATGTTGACTTGTAACAGTATACAGGATAACTGACCTAAGGCCGGGGTTCCATCGCTAGGTCTGCATTGAGGACCTGGCTGTATTGCCTAGAAAATTACTTAGCTTAAACACAAACTTCTTAAAAATGATTTTGAATAAAAAACACAAAGAGAAGTTTCTATCACTCAGTTTGAAAAACATATACCATGTACCTAGCAATTTGAGGGGTTAATTTATAGCCAGCAGTTACTGAGAGTTGCACTTACTGCTTAATTGATTAGCACGTGTGACAGGAAATTAGCTAGGAGTGTTCCATGCCATGTGTCATGGCCTGACTTGGGGGTTCAGGACACTTCCTGCCTTCATGTAGCCTGTGGTCTAGTGGGAGATGATGCTAGTAAAAGGGTCATTTTAGAGTCAGTTGATCAAGATTTCATGACTAGAATCTTAAAATACTGGCTGTGACCCCTTCACCCCAACAGACCGCTTTCACTACCCTGCCACTGTCCAGGACTCTCATTTCCTGATCAAGAAAATAAGAAGCATATAGAAATCTTATATAAACAGAATGGTGATGCCTATGGGTTCAGGATTGGAAATGACAAGGCTGCCTCCATCCCCTTCCCTATGACAAAGCAGAATTGTTTTGTCTAGCAATCTACTCTTAGAGGCAGACACTGTTTTATAGCAAAATATTTGCATATTATCTACTTCATTGTCCTCGGATTAGAGAAACCACCCAGTTTCTGAAGGTCTTTTCCATCCCATTCTCTACATTTGAAAAAAAAAAGGCAAGCATTCACCAATGATTTGAACAAGTCAAAGATGGCTGGCCACACACCAAATAGATCCTAAAGACATACTTAAAGTAGTAGTTCGAAATGCCTGTGTTTTCACTTTGTGTTTAAGAAAGAACCCTGATCTTGACATTCGAGTCTTAGTTATTATGTGCTCTTCAGAAATCATGTAATCTCTCGCTGAGCCCCTTTCCTCATCTGTCAAACAAAGGAATTAATAACCTTCAATTTCACTGAGATTCTGTACAATGAGTGAGCTAATTCTACCCTGCAATCGAACTGAGTTTTATGAGGGTTTAATGATATTGTGCATGTGAATGTGCTTTGGAAACAGTAAAGTATATATACATTTACACATACAACAAACATGCATCCCACCTGAACTGTCCGGCAAGCACTGCGCTGGGTGCTTGCCCTGCAGAGATTAAAGAGGCATGGCACTCTCCCCGGACAGTGCTTGGTCCAGTTTGGGAGACAAAAAATGAGAATTCCATGCAGTAAGTGCTCTAAGCAGCATAGAAAGGACAGGAAGAAGCAATGATTCTGGTTATCATTATTTACATCCCCTAAATCAAGCAACAGAGAAAAGTTAAATTGTACACAATAAACAGCAGAGTATGTTCTGCGGATTTGTACAAAATATCAAACCTCATTCAATGATTGAAGATGAAAAGAACATACAAATCCCTTGGTCGCTAATGTAGCTCTTTTAACAACATAGTTTATTATGAATATGTATTTGAGCGGCTTGATTCATAAGTCTAAAAGCCATAATTGTACCTATTTCAACACAAATCCCAGACTGTGAGGTCTACGAAATTAGGATTTTTGTCTTTTTGTTTTCCGATATATTCCCAGTACCAAACATTTTATAGCATGTTTCTATACTTAGACCTTGAGCTCCCTAATTGAAAATTATCATTCTCTCTCTACGTTGAGTGTGTAGGGTTTTTATAAGGATTATAAGAAAAAGTAAAAGAAAGTACAAATCACCATATATTCATTAGTTATTATTTCTAGTAGTGGCAAGTTCAGTGCCTTAGCTTATGTGTTTGTAGGTGTAGAAAATTAACAGCCAACACTGCATTATCTGTTAGAATTTATTTTTTATGGAATATGAATATCTCCAATAGTATTTGTGAGTTTCTACTTAAGCCTTGCAGAGATATAAGAAAAGTTTCTTACCCTCTTTTGCTTCAGTAGATGTGATCATAGTTAGTTCTCATGAATAATTGTCTGGATCACTACTATTCTAACCATAGTATTTCATCAAGGTTAACATATTTGATCTATTCACATATGTTTTGCTTTGTTGATTGTGCATTAATCAGGGAATTGTAAAACACCTGTAATTACACTTTTATCATAGCTTTTGGGTTACACAATCACTACCAGTATTTCATTAAATCATATATAGAATATTAGCTCAGTAGTAATTATATTTTCAATGGAATTTATTAATTCAATAAATACTTATTGAGCACATAATATATGTTAGGCTTAGTGCTAGGTTGGTTTCTCTCTGCTCTTTTTTGCCCAAAAGAGTAGGTATTATTATCCCATTTTATAGATAAGTAAACTGAGGGCAGAGAGGTTAAGCACCTTGCTTAAAAATGGTAGCACCCAGGTTCAAGTACCCTGTGCTTTCTGCTAAGAATTATTACACTTCATTTTGTATTACTGAAGATTTAGGGATTTCAGCCTTTTATATTATATATGTAATTATATATGTAATATGTGTAATACATGTGTAATTTATATATATATGTAATTTATATAGACATACATATATTAAATATGTAATATATGTATAAACTATCCCTTCTCTTTTTTTGTTATGCTTGAGTTATCCTCACAGAGAGGAATGCATGGAAGAAATTTAGGTCAAAGGAGAAAAGAACTATGACACTGAATCCATTCTATCCATATAGGTTAATATTAAAATGACTACCTACTTTGAAATATAAAATCTGTTTTTGCTAAAAAAGTCATTCAAAGCTATGTTAAGGTCTGTTTCACTTAATTGAATCTTTTTGAATTATATGACAAAATCAAGTGAGGGTTTACATAAAGAATTAGTATACCAAGAAAATGAGTTTAGTTAGATTATAAATGGAGTATAATAAGCACAGTTTCATATGAGGAAACTAGCACCTTGAAACTGGAATTCTTTCAACCTTAGGTGTTAGAAATTATTTTTGACTGATTCAAGATATCACATTATCTTCCTTTATTCTCACAGCTTTGTCAAAACAACACTAGATTAAGATGAAGTGTCAACCTATAATTTGGAATATAAATGTGGGGTTTTTTAATCATCATAAATAGAGAATCTTACTATATTTATTTAGTCTTTGGATCTGTTTTGATAATCACTTCTTTGTCCGTTTAACAAATGCTTAATTTACTTGCTATATGCTAGGCACTGTTCTAGGCACTGGGATATTCCAAGAAACAAGAAAAAAACCTATTCTCACTGGGTTTATAGTCTGCAGGAGAGAGAAAGACAATAAACAAGTAATAAACAAACATGAAAGAGATCAATTAGTGACTAAGTGCTGTGCAGAGAATGAATGATTTGAGGACTGAACTGGGTCTAGAGTAACATTAGGTTTGCAAAAGACAGCGATAGGGAGAAGAGCATTCGCAGAAGCAGGAGAGAAAAGCCAGGGATGGGAGAACAGACATGGTGCATGTTTGGGAGGCGAGGGAAGCTATTTAATTTGGAATGAAAGAAAAGCAAGCCTAAAGAGGACCTTTGACAGTCAGGTTGTGAAAAGATAACATAATTAACAGAAATGTAATGAGCCTTTTTACGAAATACTTTGTGCCCATGATACAATGAAAACTACCAATACAATGTGGGTAGGAAAAACATTGTATTGTAGCATCTACATTAAAAATGGCTCACATCAGAATGAAATGAAGAGTTACAAATTCAGAGCTCGGTGCGGTGTTCAAAAATTAAAGATGAAATAAAAAATACATAAAGTCAATTCTAATTATTTTTTATTTCTTTCAAAAGAAATGAAAAAAGACTTTGAGAGACAGAAATCTGAAATATGAATAATTTTTCCTCAGTGGTAGGGTCTTATTTGCATTTTTTTACGTTACCAGTTACCTTGCAAATCGTAAGTATAATAATTAACTTTTACTCTGATTCTGCCAAGGACAATGGCACATATAATAAGTCCAAAGTCTTTCTGGTACTAGGTATTTTATGTATGCCTACTTAACTCATCGAATATGAAATGATGCCTTCGTTTCATTTTGAAATGAACATTTTTCTGTTTTCACAATTGCAAATTATGACTGATCTTTTTATAATGAAATTTAAATTCAGATCTTTCAAGTTTCTTTTTTTTTTCTTTATGGATCCCAACCTGATATTTACGTCATTGAGAAAGCCTAAGAGATTTAAGAGAAGCAAGACAAAATGATTTTTACAAGTGATACTGGACTTCTCTCTTTCTCACATCTACTTAGGAGATACTTCCAAATGTTTAAAACCCACAACCTTTAGGAAAGATTTAATAAAGGCAATTATTAGTGTTACATTTTTTTAACATTTAATGTATTCACTTTTGAGTGGAGAATTATGTGTTTTACAAAAAACTGCTTACTATGCCCTTGCTATGCGCCAGGAACTGTTTTATGGCTGGAGAGGTGACGGTAAGATGGGAGAAGTTCCTTTTCTTATGCACCCTAGTTTTTATGAAGGGAAACACGAAGAAACAGTCATTATACCAGATAATCTTAGGTAGCGGTAACGACCACAAACAGTGATCTGCTGAAACTTATTCGCCATTCACAAGACCCAATTATGTGCATAATGTTCCAACATCAGTTTTAGTGACATCACGTGCAATTGGCCGTGGTAGGAGCATTTACACCCTGTGCATTGGCAAATACTATACACAGAAGTTTTTTTTTTTTCTTCTTTTCTTTCCCCCCTCTGGAACGTTAAACATTTACCAGTACATCACAAAGTCCACAAAGAAAATAAAATAGGAAGTTATGATGAAATATGCCTCAGGGGGTAAGTCTACTTTAGAATGGTCAGAAAATAGGTCACATTGTACTTGATAGAAAATTTGTTTAAATGACAAATCTACCCTATAGTTGATGGAGTGCTGACTAGCATAAAATGTTATACTTTTGAACAGGAAGTTACTCTTTGCAGTTTTGGATCAAAGGATTGTTAACCAAGTAGGCCAGGATCTTTTGATGAGAAACTAAAGAAAAAGGAGGGATATGATCATTGTATTGTTAGAGAATCTGACTATGGTGAAGAGACAACACTGTTACCCTGATCCTTGAAAAGGGCACTAACTATGGCCAAGGGCTTATTGTTAGTTTGTTTGGGTGTGGAATTTCATTTAAAATACGGCTTACATGGGTTTTTATTGAGAAACACCTCAATCCTGACTTTAAAAACAAATCCAACTCAATTACTTATTTTTCTGTAATGCTGGTGCTATGGAATTAATTAAGGATATTAGGGAGAAACAGATGAAAAGGGCATCATTGAATTCTTCCCAGATTGTGACACAGTACAGTAATTGAAGCTAGTAACAGAATTTATTATAGGTGTGCTGAGGGACATATATGTCAGTAATTAGCAAGTTTAACAGCAAAATTCAAAATTAGCATGGACAGCACATTCAGAAGAGAACTGAAAGCTCTCATTTTTATCCTCTAATGCTCTAATTTAAAATGAAAATTGCTACAATTTTAATTGGTTTGCATTTAAATTTCTGACCCCAACCCAAAGCATTTTTTGTTTTTGGGGTGTGTGTGTGTGTGTTTGGTTTGGTCTGAGTTTTTTTTTGTTTGTTTGTTTTGTCATTTAGCAATGTTTTTAAATTATGCTTTTTGAAACTAAGTTCCTCTCTTTTAGCTTCTCTGCCTTCTCTGCCTTTCTGGTCCTGGATGAACTCTTACTCGTTTGCCCATGTCATTGGCCCTTTCTGATACTTATAATCTTACTTTGCCTTTTCCAGAGTCTGTAGTTACACGGTAGATCTGCCTCCTAAAATAGTGTCTCTGAGAAATTTCCTGTTTCAAAGATTTCTTAATTTTACTTCTTCAAAACATGTACACAAATAATAAATCCAATTATAACTTGTATTTTGGCTTCTTGAGGATTTAACTAGAATAAAAAAAAAATGAGGCAAATAAAAATGATCAGGCTCCTGTCACCTGGAATTTTGCATTGACCGGTAGGGCAAATCAAACCAAACCAATATTTTTGGCAGATAAATGGGGAGAGTAAACAAATCTCTATCGTTTATCTGGGACGAGTAATAAACTATTGTATTAAATATTTTATACAGTTTCTATATTCTCTTTTTAACAAGTATTTTTGTTTTGAAATTTTAAGTATAAGATGTTGCACATGGAAAACAATTGTCAAAAAGTAAGTCCATTATACATATTATATTATATTATATTATATTATATTATATTATACATATCTTATGTTAAATATATACGATATTTTAATTTCTATAGATACATACACGTGTATGCACAGATCTTTTTTAAAAGCTCAAATAGCTTTGGGGCACCCGGGTGGCTCAGTGGGTTAAGCGTCTGACTCTTGATTTTGGCTGAGGCCATGATTTCACCGTTGATGGTATCAGGCCCTGCACTGGGCTCCATGCTGACAGTACAGAGCCTGCTTAGGATTCTCTGCCTCCCTGTCTCTCTGCTCCTTCCCTGTATGTGCGCATATACTCTCTCTCTCTCTCTCAAAATAAATAAATAAATTTAAAAAAAGCTCGAATAGCTTTATAGTATACACCATATTTACACCTTGATTTTTTCATATAATAATATTTTTATAACAATACATATAGATATATATAACATTTCCTAAGTACTTCATAAAATTCCATTGAAATAGTGTCTTACAGGTATCCTTCCAGGTGGTTTCTAGGTTTTTGCTATGTCAAACAATGCTACAATTGACAATCTTTCTTGTTTATATCATCATGAATGTAAATTCCCCTCAGCGATGGCCTTGTACTTGTGTATAATCCAGTGCTAAACATGGCCATTCTCAACAATATGCTTCTGAATTGTAACCCCTGTGACCATTTTATTCCTGCTCCATTGTTAACATTCTATCATACACCAGCTGGTACCCCTTACCTACGGAAATGTTCTATTCCACTGAATTTTTGAAACCTAAGATGCCGAAGTAATTTTAAAAAATAGTTGCCATAGACTGATACCCATTATTCTGTTAAAGATATGTGGTATGATGCACTATCCAGCAATTCAGTAAGTCAACGATGATTGCCATAATTTTCACCTAGCAAACTAACAGTATATATGTCTAAAGCAAGTTAAAAATTAAAAGCTTAAAAATCCACTTTTAGATGTTTTTTATTGATTTTTATATTTCCACGAAATGAAATGAGATAGGAACACAATTAAAACAAAAGGAGTTGTTTAAGTACCTTATTTTTCAAATAAAAATAACACATTGATCACTAATTGGAGAAAAATCTAAGTAATATTTAAAATGAAAAATAATATTCTTTCATTTAATGCTGTTACTAGTTAGTATTTTAAGGAATATTTAAAAATTTAGTGCAAGCAGTGCTCTCTACTGGTCTTATATTTATTGCAACTACAATAAGTATCAAATGTGTGTTTATACAGGGTTACAAGAATCATCTCTATCCTAACACACTACTAGTATTTTTATTTTAATCTCTATTTGGTTTTTTCTTTAAATGTGTGTGTGTGTGTGTGTGTGTGTGTGTGTGTGTTGCATGTATGTGTATGCGTGTACATAAATATTCATTCTTGAATTTCTATACTAAGGTTGAACTTTGCAAATGAATTACTGTCATACATTATCACAATTATATGTTAAAAGGATAATACAAAAAATGAATGTGGAGTTTTAATGTAAGGCATACTGTTTTTCAAGTTGTTTTAATAAGCAGTGGCAGTATCTAAGGTGCTTGTTTTCCCGGATCCCTGGAGAACACAAGGGAATGGGTGGCTGTGTATATGAACAATTCACAGTAAACAGTGACCACCACCATGAACTCTTTCCTCTTTACTCTCTCTACCACTCCTTCCTGTACCACTATGCAAATAGCAAAACAATCAACATATTGGTGCTTCTTTTAAAGCTTGGGAGAAAATTTTATTACAAGTACTTAAACAAGCCATTTGTTTCAGAAGGGTGTGTGTGTGTGTGTGTGTGTGTGTGAGAGAGAGAGAGAGAGAGAGAGAGAGAGAAAGAGAGAGAGAAAGGAAAATACATTCATTCATTCTGTGGTTTCATGTCAAGTGATTACCGTGTGCTAAGCACTGTGCTAAGCATTGATAATAAAGCAGTTTTTAAGACCACAAGTACCCTACTGGAATTATTGATATTCATTGAATTATTTCTCAATTTAAAACGTTATAAATGCTATTAAGGAAAGTACATGGTGCAATGAGAGACTATAACCTAAGCCAATCTGGGGATTCAGGAAAACTTCTCCGAAGATGAAATATTTATGGTGTGTTCAGGGAGATCCTTGAGTATATTTAAATACTTTTAAGGGAGAAGTAGCTACCAGGGATGAAAGGTTGAAGATACAGGAGAAACAATAATAGGTGGCATATAGTTACCAAGACGGTGGGAGAGGAAAAGAGGGATCTAGAGAATAAGCGGCAAGATAGGTCTTGATAAGAGGAGGATAATTCCTTCCTTGGAGCCAGAAGATTAGAGAATGGATGCTGTTGCAGGTAGGTTTGTAGAGTTCGTGAAGTGATTGGCAAAGCTCCCACTGGAAGGCTTCTTTGATCTCAATGATGTAGGAAATAAGCCCATCTGCTGAGATAAAAGTGGGTCTGGGAAGAGTAGAGACTATCTGAAACAACTATAAAAGTTGGTAAAAGTGGATATAGGTCCAGGTTCACTCCTGGAGAGATTTTTCTCCTCTTGAGTTCACTGATAATGCCTGGGTCATGTAAGGTCTTTTGACCTCAAATCCCTTAAATGCCAAACTGTGGACTCTGAATGGCTTTGTGACTTACTCTCTTTAATGTTCTTCGAAGTAGATCACGACACTCTATAGTTTAGCCATTGTTTGGTGTCCTTATTTCCTTCTTATAGCACTGAACTGATCTTGAGAAAGTCATCTGTTCCATCGTGACTGTCTGACTGAATAAACATGGCTGGAGAGGACCCTCAACTTTCACGAACTTCCTGGCCAGGATTTTCCAATAGGGAGGGCCATGATTGGTCTGAAGCAATACATACTAATCCTATATTTTTTATTATTAATATTTTGTAAATTATACTAGGCCTACTAAAATATTTGTTTGAAGCTGATTTCTTTTTCCTTAAGATTATGTGATTTTACTTAGTAAATACATGTGTCGGCATTCTATTTGGTCTACACAGAGAGAAAGCAGTCTAGTTATTTTTTTAAAAGGCAACATTGATATTGACATATATGTAATTGAGCAAGTTGCATCCACTGTGTTTCTCTAGAGTCAAAATAAAGTACAATGATATTTTTTGAGCCATAAAAGATGGTAAAGAACATCAAATCTAACTAACAGTGGTAAATGAGATTCAGAGAGATTACATTTGAGATGACAACTATCTGCAAAACAGGGTAGGGTATGGTAAGTGCAACATACGAGACACATGAACAAAGCATTTATGTGGAACATGGATGGCTTTATAGATGAGGTGGCATTTATAGGAGGATTTTTTAGATGGAGATAGAATCAGAAGACATTTTAGTTAAACTGACAGAGCATGTAAATGTGTGGAGTCAGGAAACAATGGCTGTATGTCATTATTGAAACAGTCCACGTTACTGGAAAATGGAAGACAGGAAAGAAGTAACCAAATGTTAAGACCAGAAAGAAACTGGTGGGGAAGGGGAATGGCAGGGATTGTTGGAGGCTTTGGAAGTCACTCTCAAGACTTTAGAATTTATTCAGAAGGCCCATAGAGCTTTTTGAGTAAGAAAGTGCTATGTGGCTCTTCTTGAAATAGTTTATTAAAATTTATTACAGAAAAATGATTACAAGTTCTGAATTAGATAAAACAGTCAAAATTTTCCATATCAATGAGCGATGTTCTAGTCATATCTGAAGAAAATAAATCCATTCTGAGTTTATAGATATGGACCTTTACACCAAATGATAGCTCAATTCATTGGTTAGATGGCGATGACTACCATTTTCTTTATTGGGAGATAAGAAATTGTAATGTGGATAGGATATAAACAAAATATGGGTACTACACCAAGAAAGAGATGTTCATTAAGAAAGACTTTAGGAAATTATTGAGGAAACCTATTTATTCCAAGGTGAGGTTTGAAATCATATGTTCCTTCAGTCGAAATGTTTTGAAGAAAATGGACTAGGTGAGGAGAGAGAGTAGTTACAGAGATTTAAATGGCGGTGCATACAATGAGTTACTTAAGTCAGTTCTGTTATAATTACTATTAACACCAATTTTTAAATTAGAGACAAAACAAGGGAAAAAATGGAACCTGTCACTGAGCCTGCAGAGATTATACTATCAGGTAGGAGAAATCTTCCTCTCCTTACCCCAAGTCTTTATTTGGACAACATCCCTCCCACAGACTTTCAGCATCATAATGTGTTAGTGCGTAGTGATTGCCATTTGTATTCAGACAAGTGGTTATATAAGACAAAGATTCATATGCGTAAGAAATATTTTAAGCACACACATGAGATTTATCTTTCATTTTCATACGGGATCTATATAAAATATTATAGCTCTTAAGGTATGAAATATCCGCATTTGACGTCAGTGGAACCTTCATATTAGTAGATGAGATAAAATACTTAAAGAATAAGAGAGATGGTAAATGAGCAAGGTAACAGTTTCGTGTTATGTGCAGCTCATAATTGTAGCTCTGTAAAGAGCTCCCATTGAGTCAATGGGAAGTGTGGGTGGAGGTTAGTGCCAGGTTAATTGTTGCATTCAACATCATTCAGGAGAAAAAGTGGAGATAAAATTACAGCATTTATATTTCTGCCCTTCAATTTTCTTTCATCTCTATACTTGTTAGATTTTCTTCACTTGTTATTATTTACATCCCATGTCTGATTTTTTTTTCCTCTCTAACTCCTTGGGTTATTGAAGAAATATATTCCATAAAGTTGACTTTCAAGACAGTTTCAGAATAAAGAAAATGCCATTCATCTATTCATTTTCAATATAGAGTTGGAAATACAGTTTCATGGAAAATATTATCAAGTAACCTTTTGAAAAATAGATTTTATGAACAAAGAGGTATTTTACTAGATGTCTCCATGGCATTCTAAAGATTGCGGTATATCACCAATGCTAAGCCTGCAGGTAATTTTAATTATTATCTGACAGGTCATTTTTCTTTTTTAGTAGTTTTCTAGTCCTCTGGGATCCACCTACTCAATGACTATAGAAATTTCTTCCACATTAGGAAAGAACTTTTGACTTCAAACATGCAGCTTCAATAATTTGGCTTTCGTATTATTGAGTCCTCATCTTTACAATGCGATTTACACGTCGATTATACCATAATAATGTAGTAGGATACTACTACCTAATTATCATCACTTTCAGGTTGACATTGTCTTTAAATTTGAGACTTCAGACTACTATCACCATTGTTTAACTACTTCATTAATTCAGAAAGTTAATATTTATGTAAATTTAAAAATACCTGCATTTTTCCTTCCATCTACTAATGTATTCTTCACACTGCCGTTCTTCAAATTTCCACTTCTATGTTTGCTTTCTATTTTTATCCTTTTTTATTGATATTAATATTTCCAAATGTATATATTTTAAGACATTCCATTGTTCAGTTTGGAAATATTTACACAGATCTTGAAGAAGTGAAGGTGGCAAAGAGAAACATAAAACAACCTTTTGTGAACTGTAAATTGTCATGCTTATTAAATGCAAAAATTACTAAGAAAGGAATAAGCAAGTAAGGAATAAGTAAGTAAGGAAACTTACTTTTCTTTTTTCTCTTCACCTTTAAAAGAGAGCTCTGGAAAACAACATTACATTGGGTTCCAAATTTTATTAGATGCTTTAGTGAAACACTTAAATTTATAGGCCTTTGTCATCATTTATATGTTTAAAATTGTATGGGGCCCCTGGGTGGCTCAGTCTGTTGAGTGTCTGACTTTGGCTCAGGTCATGATCTCACAGTTAATGGGTCCAAGTCCCATGTAGGGCTCTGTCCTGACAGCTCAGAGCCTGGAGCCTGTTTCAGGTTCTGTCTCTCTCTCTCTCTCTCTCTCTCTCTCTGCCCCTCCCCACTCACATTCTGTTTCTGTCAAAAATGAATAACTGTTCAAAAAAAAGTTTAAAATTGTCATTATTTTGCTTACCTCACAATTTAAGTTCTATGTCAGAAAATGCCTATTTTGATAAAAAAATCGCTTAAAATTTTTTTTTAAGTTTTACAAAACAGTGCCTTCTACAGTAGAAAAGCTTATGAACATAAGCTTATCAGTGATTTTGACTTTTTGTTTTTATCTCCAAGGAAAACATGAGTCATAACATTTGTCTTCCTGGATATACAAACTACAAGTCATCATAAAATTTAAGCTAATTAAATATGTCAAGTTCTAAGACTTGTAGTAGTATCCTACTACACTATTATGGTATGTATAATTGACATGTAAATCGCATTGTAAAGATGAGGACTCAATAATACGAAAGCCAAATTATTGAAACTGCATGTTTGAAGTCAAAAGTTCTTTCCTAATGTGGAAGAAATTTCTATAGTCATTGAGTAGGTGGATCTCAGAGGACTAGAAAACTTGAGAGGAGATAGTCTCTGATGGACATTACTTTACTGCACTGAGGTAATATAAATGTGTTTCCGTCAGAGTGAGATGTATGTTGAACTTCCTCATCTTATTGGCCTGGATTCTTCTTACAGGATTCATTCAGTAATATTCATGACTTAGAAATTTTCATTTGGACAGAATAACATTTGGGCATCAAACTGTCTAATTCTATTTGTATCGTTGGAACATTTAGAAATCAAAATCCAGGAATTCTTATTAAGAAAATTTTAAATGTGGAAACATAAAAATAGAATACAGACAACTGCAACTGATCTCTTAGCTTGAAAACAGATGGACATTTTTAAGAGCTAAACACATTATTTCTATTATTTAGCAATCAAAGAAAGTGTCATGATGACAAGCAAATACATCTACCAAAATCAAAAGAGGTTCTTTTAATCCTCTTCTTTTGCCACAATTTTATCCATTAGAATTCTAAAATATAAGTTTCGTAAAGTTTTCTATGGTGTTAGGCAAAAGACCTAGTTCCACTGATTAACATTTGGCATATTTCTTATTTATTTATTTATTTATTTATTTATTTATTTATTTATTTATTTTTTGAAAAAGAGAGAGAGTATGCAGGTGAAGAGCAGAGAGAAAGAGAGAGAGAGAATATCAAGCAAGCTCTGCACCATTAGTGCAGAGTTAGATTTGCAGCTGGAACCCACAAACCATGAGATCATGATCTGAGCGTAAATGAAGAGTCAGATGCTTAACCAACTGAGCCACCCAGGCCCCCAGGGATGTTTCTAAGAGGGAAGGCACTACTGAGAAATCCAGCTGGTGCTTAGTCATTTAAAGGGCATAAGCTGAGCATATTTGGGTTATATTTTAATTTGTTTTATTTGGTCCACATACCTAACATGTAGTAATGAATGAATTATAAATAGATGGAAAGAAAGGAGGGAAAGAGGAAAGGGACAAATGAGTGAATTAATGAAGAGTGATTAAGGCTTGCTTGAAAAGGCAATATTAATAAAAATACATCTTTAAGAAATATTTAGTGAATTTACTCAAATAAATAAAGCTTAAATGATACAGACCTGAAAATATTCAAAATCTATATACGATGAAAAGTGAATATAAATTAGCCAACTTCATGACATTTTTAGTTTAAGTATTCTTACAAATACATATTCACCTTTTCTTTTATATAGGAATAACACTTACATACATGACACAATGATTCTGGCAAAAAAAAAATCAGAGATACTAAAAATATTCTCATGTTTTAAAAATGGTATGGAATAAGTTTTAACAGCAACATTCTACATGTATGGAATCCCTTGATTTAATTCCATGATTTTTATCATGCCAGAAGCATGGTTGGTTTTAATTTTTTAAACAGATATTCATATCATACACATTGACTTTTTAATAATTAAGGCATTTTGTATACAGAGTATCTCAGTGTGGACAACACATTTTTAGTATTGATTATTTGCTATGACGTTCTAAACTTGCGAAGTCTTTTCAAAATAAGAAAATAGCTGCACACATTTAAGTGTTTTTTTTAAATCAAACACAATCTTCAAAAAGTACTGATGACTGGCCTTTGTGATTCCTAGCAGTAAGTCTTGTTTTCTTTCTGACATAGTATAAATTATATTCTTGTGCAGGATTGCATTAAGACTCAGTATTTCTTAAGCAATGTTACCAAATAACTATGTAAGTCCCAAATGCGGCAAAGATGAACAGTCTTCACAGTGTACTTTCACCTCATTGAAGTTGAAGCTGCTCCTTTTGTATATTTTTCCACTTGGATGTGAAGTAGATTGTTAGCATTTCATTGGTGGCTTCGTATGTGGCTTTTTAAAGAAAAAAAAAGTTTTGATTTCTTCCACAGTTCACAGTTCTCAGATGAGACTTTTTTTCTTTTCTTTACTTTTTATTTTTAGAAATCTTAGTCTGGGGACATTTTAAATAGTCAAATGCTCTTTTTAGTAGACAGTCTCTCAACGCAACTGCAAGAAATAAGCATCTACATGCTTGGCTATGTTACCCCAGAATATCCTGGAACCAAAGTAATGATTTTCCTGTCCCCATAATCCACTTAATTGTTGCTTTAAAATCTGAATATTTCCATCATTCATAATTTCTGCTTTGGAAGATAGTTCTGACCACCACCTTTTTATGACTGCTTGAAGCTGGTTTAAAATTTTTTTTCTTTAATGTTTTTATTTTATTTTTGTGAGACACAGAGATAGAGAGTGAGCAAGGGAAGGGCAGAGAGAGAGGGAGATAGAGAATCTGAAGCAGGCTCCAGGCTCTGAGCCATGAGCACAGAGCCCTAGGCAGAGCTCGAACTCACAGACTGTGAGGTCATGACCTGAGCTGAAGTCGGCCAGCTGGCCCTTAACCGACTGAGCCACCCAGGTGCCTCCAGAAGCTGGTTTAAACCACCTATTATATACTTTTCAAATTTGTTTTTAAGTAGGGGCTTGACTAAAGGCAACGAATCTCCACGGCAGCCAAGTGAGATGTATCGTTTTTCCTCCTGTAAACTATTGGTGAGCACAGAGAGGCAATCCCCGACAACTCCAAGGTCTTCTATCCTCACCAAATAAGCTACAAGTTCACTTACACTTCTCTTTCTCCAGAACATTAAGGCTACATTCAATCTCAAATTCCTGCCGAACAAAACTTGTGCCATTGTTTCATGGTCCTGAGAAACCTCAGAAAAACCCCCACTATATTTTGATGATGGGCTTTCTGTCTGTGAAGAACCAGAATCACTGGAGTTCAGCAAATATGTTGGATGTAATTTTTCAGGCAGGTGGCTTGCACAAGCCGATTCATTTTCTTTATTTTCCATGTCACAGTCCCCACTTCCAGGGACTGTTTCTGTCTGTAACAAGGATTTGGAAAAGGATGATATACTTTCTTTCTGTGATAGATCACCTCATGTAGTTTGTCTGGGCTTTTCACAGCTTGTCCAACTATTCTATTCATGCAAGTAGTCAACTGTTTGGGAGATTTCTTAACCTCCTTCATGTTCTTATTAGTAAAATTAGAGATCTTTTTTCTAGGAAGATCAGTGGAATGGTCCTCAATATTATTACGAAAGATTCGTTTTTTAATATTGTGGGCTTCAGATGCCATAATCTCTTAAATACCGGCGCCTTGTGGTACCGCGGCACCTCAGTCCTGCCCCAGCGCTGCGTCCTTCCGCTGGCTCCAAGGCCGAGCCCCACTCTGAGCCATTCAAACGCGGCTGCACCAATAAAAACATTTCTAAGTATTTATTTTATATTTTGCGTTTCATATACTAACTGTAATACAGCAGGCACACTAATGCAACCTAAAAATGTCTGAGCCCAAATGAATAGATAAGTTATCTGTAGTTAGCATATCCAAGCACCCTATTAGGGAGGGCTGGCTTCTACTTACATTACATTTACTTCACAGGCTGACTGTGATTTTGCACATTACAGTGAGATTGCTTCTTTCCAGGGTTAAATTCGAAAGTCAGCTAGTAAGGCAAAAATTGTCCTTGAATTCCTTTATATCATCTATAAAACTTGATTCGGGGTCTATACTGTTATACTCTAATTCTTTTTTTTTTTTTAATGTTTATCTAGTTTTGAGAGAGAGAGAGAGAGAGAGAGAGAGAGAGAGAGAGAGAGAGAGAGAAAGACAGAGCATGAACCAGGGAGGGACAGAGAGAGAGGGAGACACAGAATGTGAAGCAGGCTCCAGGCTCTGAGCTGTCAGCACAGAGCCCGACTCAGGGCTCACACTCACAAACTGTGAGATCATGACCTGAGCTGAAGTCTGATGCTCAACAAACGGAGCCACCCAGACATCGCTTATGCCTTAAATCTTAAATGCATTAAAATTAGAGGACTACTCTGCTAAACTTAAAACCAAAGTTGAAACCTTTAGGTAGCAAGTGACTTGGTGCTCGGAGGCAGTGAATCCCTCCTTTGAAATGAGCCCACAGACTTTGAATCCTAGAGCCATCACTTGGCACGTGTGTGACCTTGGCTAAATGACAGTATGTATCCCTTGCTCTGTTTCCACGTCTGTAAAATTGGGTTATAATTGCACCTATGGAATAGGTTGGTGTGAAGATCAAAGGAGATAATCCGTGTAAACTGTTTGCAACGGTGTCTGGCATGCAGTAAATGCATTCGCTATTCCTCCTGACTTGATATCTACGAAAATCCTAATAGAGAGCAAATGATGGATGAGAATTATAAAATGTTTCTGTTTGCCTGAAGGATTTACTCCATTCTGTTTTAATAAATCAGCCTCGGCAAACCTAATGAATATAAATAAATTGTTTCTTGGGAGGAGGTAACAAGATAAAATGTCACCTGGCCCACAGTAGGTAATGCTTACTGGATTTAATCTAAATCTTGCGTGCGCAGGTGGACATGCATACTATTCTGGAAAAAATATGGAGATGACCTTGACTTCTTGCATCTATCTTTCCAGTCTGTCAGCACCTTTTAGAGGCCCCGCTGAACAGGAATCAGGCTCGTGCTCGTAAGCATTAAATGCCATGAAATAAGGGTGAGGTTCTAAATCCACCTCAAAAGCACCTATAATGTAACTCCATTGCACTGAGACCTCCCAGTTCACTCCTTCTACATAAAATGTTTTCAACTTCTTGGCCAAAAGTCCCCCATAGTATTATACCTTACCAAGTTTCAAAAGCATATCCAACCCCAGGTAGAATCCCCAAAGGAATGGTTTCTCTAGGTGCTCCGTCTTAAAGCTGTGGGGTCCATTATTCACCCTGCACACACACACACACACACACACACACACACACACACACACACACACACACACCCCTTCTGTAACTCTAGTTACTTAAACTTCTACCTTTGTCGCCAATACCTCCATTGAGCTTTTGCCTGGTAGAACAATCAGGAGAGCCCCTGCCTCTGCCAGTATAAGGGCAGACTGTATCCTTTCCTGATGAAATGTAGTGGCACATGGATTTCTAGCATACCTAGTCTGAGTATCTCATTCACTGAGCCAATATGCATTCTGTATAGTGGCCTACCAGAGATTGCGTAGTGCATTTAGGAGACTAATGGGTGAGGAAGAAGACACACTGATCTCTATGAGCTGGAAGGGAGGAATGAAAATTATATTAATGAAAATTTGCTCTAATATATGCCACCGATGTGACTCTGTAGCTAACTTTCCTTTGTAGGATAGCAAGACCAGAACACGTCCTACATAAATATGAAATACTTGTCAGCATTCAGGTACTATTCATATTTTAGTGGCAACAATAGTTGATGAGGGACTATAGACAAGCTGAGGGCCAAGTACGAGCTGGCATTAACCCCCTCCCTACCTGCCCCTCCCCACCCCCCCAGGTGAGATACCTGTGACCTTCCTCAGGCACTCTTGGCTGCCCAAGGACAAAGGAAAGGACAGAAAACAAATGATTAAACTGATAGAGTCCCCATCAGTTTACAAGTATCTTACTAAATTACAAGAAAAGGCAATCTTATTAATAGCCTAATCTCCAGAAACCTATAGACTCAGTTTCCTGAAGCCCCCAGATCACCCTCCCCTCCACAGTGATGTGGGAAACAAAGGCAGAAGGAAATGGCAGATAAAATTGAATTTCCTTATAACCTGCAGCCCATTGAGAAATACTTGAGACAGGCAGAGTAAAATGTTTCTCCGGGAACTCCCTAATGTCTTAATGTTAATGCTTTGTTAGAGGGAAAACAATCTTAGCTCGACAATAGCTAGGCATCCAGTAATCTGTGAGTCTTTAGCATATGGAAAAATCCCTTTAAGAACCTTCCTCTTGACTTTACCTCCCCCCACCCCAGCCCCATAGTATGTAAGGAGTCACTCTTCATGACCCCAGTGCAGCTGTTTCTGCCCATGGGTCCCGTCCCCCTGTTTTAATAAAATCACCTTTTTGCACCAAAGACGTCTTCAAGAATTGTTTCTTGGCTGTCAGTTCTAAACCCCACCATCGTCCCAAACTTCATCATAGTCCTTTGAAAAATAATCATGTTTCTCCATTCTACTTTTCACCTGTGAAGGACAGAAGGTTCAAAAGAGTTTGACATTTCTTGTTCATTTTTCTCACTCTACCAGTTCTGTGATTTCATTTGAGGTGAATTTTGTCTTTTTTTTTTTTTTCATTGCAAAATGAGAAAAACACTACCACTGTGCCATATTTAAGTAAAAATTATTATGCTTTCATCACCTTTCCTCATGTGAACATACACCAACTTTAAAAAAAATTTTTTTAATGTTTATTTTTGAGAGACATAGAGACACAGCGTGAGCAGAGGAAGGGCAGAGAGAGAGGGAGACACAGAATCCGAAGCAGGCTCCAGGCTCTGAACTGTTAGCACAGATCCTGACGCGGGACTCGAACCCACAGACCGTAAGATCATGACCTGAGCTAAAGTCGGCCGCTCAACCGACTGAGCCACCTAGGCGCCCCATAAACCAACTTTTTAAGGTATGACTGTTGTTGCCATAACTTATTATTTATTAATATTTGGACATTTTATAATGTCACAATGTCTCCTTTTTCCTGATGCTTTTCATCGTTTATAATGTAAAATAAGATTCAATAATAACTGATTAATGATAGCTACAGTGATTGAGAGCCTATTTTGTTCCAGATACACACAAAATATTATTAACGTCATTTTACTTAATCTTTCCTGTATTTCTCTGAAGAAGATATTACTCTCTATTTAAGAATAGAGAATCAATACACAGGCTAAGGCTAACCATTTCCCCTCGTGAGCTTGATTTCAACGCCCCCCTCTTTTTCTCTTGGCACTATCTTCACTTCTCAAAAAGCTACTTTTAAAGACCTACCCTGGACTATATCAGCTTTTCATCCACTGTTCAAAAGCAAATTCATCTATCACCTCCCCAGTCTTCCTTGTTGATAATTCTGAGATTAATATTCAAGGATGGCAATTGTTTAAATGCCAGCAGGTTAGCTGGCCAAGAGGAATTGTATTGATAAGAACACTATTTTGAATAAGACTGTAATGTGGACAAAGCAGATAGAAATGCTATAATTATATAAGACAATGAGGATCAATGTCGAGATTGATTTGTAGTCACAGTGTAGTTCTCAGAAAAAAAAAAAAAACATACCCAAATGTTTTCTTTAGCTTTTCTTATATATGTATATAATTGGCCCTTAGAACTGAGTAGTGGTTTGAATGTATCACATAAGAGGAAAGGAATGTTTTCCTTTTTCATTTAAATCTCTCGTTTATCTGTATAAATCATGCCCATCCCCAGCTTCTCTTTTCTTTTTTTCCAGCTTCTCTTAAAAAACCTTCAAACATTCTCATCAGACAGAACCAGTGCCTTAAAGACAATTTGCATTTTACATTTGGCTATTTCAATTACTAGGAATGGCTTCTTTTAGTTTTCACTGTTTTTATGCTTTGTCCTATCATCCAAAAGCCTTTGAAAAGTTTGAAAGTTTAAGAAACAGCAAAGGACCATATGTTTTAATCTCCTTGGTGGGCTCCTTTTATCTTCATAATCTTTCTTGCCCAGTTTCAAAGTAACTTTTGACATATTTCCATTCTCTAACGTGATAGCTTTAAGGCAATGTAAACCAGGACATGCATGTCATGTCTCTGAGATTGTTTTCTGCAACCGCTGCTTTGTTGAGTCCCTGGGACCCTTATTTCCCCTACTTTATTTTTTATATTCTTTTTAAAACTTGTACCCTTCACTTCATTATTGCTATGGACTGAATGTGTCTCTCTGAAATATACATGTTTAAAGCCTAATCCCCAATGTGATGGCCTTTAGATGTACAACCTTTGGAGGTGATTAGGTCATGAGCACAGAGCTCCCACAAATGAGATTAGTGCCCTTATAAAAGAGACCCCAGAGAATTCCTTTGCCCCTTCTATGGTCAGAAGAACCAGAAAGTGGACCTTCATAGAGTCTGCCAGTGCCTTCTTGATCTTGGACTTCTCAGATTCCAGAACAGTGACAAATATATTTTGTCTTTGGTATTTCTGTTATAGCAGTCTAAATGAACTGAGACAATTATGAAACTTCCCACTTACCAACATATTAAAATTTTAAAGAAAGCTTGATACCATTGCATCCAAAGGTATTATCTTTCCTATAAACACCTGAACATTGAAAGGTATCATTCCATCCTTTTTATTTTTTGTAACAACTTTATTGAGTTATAGTGCACATGCCATAAAATTCATCCCCTTTGAAGTGTACAATTAAATATATTCACATAGTTGTGCATTCATCACCTCTACATAATTTTAGGCTATTTTCATCACCCCAAAGGAAAACACCATATCCAGGAGTTGTCACTCCCTGTTCCCACTTCCTCCTAGCTCCTAGCAACCACCAATCTTTTCTCTCTCTAGATTTACCTATTCTAGAAATTTAATACAAATGGAATCACTTGGTGTCTAGTTTTGTACACTTACCATGATGTGTCAAGATGATCTATGTTCCAGCATGTATCAATAATTCAGTCCCTTTTATGGACAAATAATATTCCCTTATATAAATACACCATATTATTTTATCCATTCTTCAGTTGATGAATATTTGTGTTGTTTCCAATTACTTTGCTATTATAAATAATGTTGCTATAAACGTTTATGTATGAGTTTTGTATGAACATAGATTTTCAATTTCTCTTGGCCATATATCTAGGAATGGAATTGCTGGATCTTAGTGTAACTCTATGTTTAAGACTTTTAGAAACTGCCGAGCTGTTTTCCAAAATGGCTGCACCACTTTACGACTTCACCAACAAAGTTGTTTGTTTAGTGACTTACCTGAGCTAATTCAACCTGTGTTCTTTGTTATGTGCAGCCGATGAGGGCTTTTCTCAATTAACTTAGTGATCAGTTAGCGATTAGACAGATATTTCCTTAAAAGCCTTGAACCAGTAAGTCATCCAGTCTTTACTGATGGGCCCTGTATGCTGGGATATGCATTCAATGCCCCGTTATACAGTTAAAACTCTGCCTTAGTCTTTACTTCCATCTTGGACAGAGCATCAGTATCAGCCAAAGGTGAGACGGTAGAGCCTTCTCAAGTCATTCCTGGGCATATGCACAGCCTTGCATGTGAGGATGTCCTTCTGGATTTCCAGGAATATGTTGGACCCTTTCAAATCCCCCAGTGGACTTTTCATTACCCATTTCCCTTATTAAGATTTTGACTTTTTTCTTCTTAGCTACAACTGGCATTGCTGCCTCAGCAACTGTAATGTTAAATGATTACCAGTAACCATTTTCCATGAATGCCATGGAAAAAGACAAACAGAGAAGGAGTTCTGAGTTGGGTCAATTAAACACAAGCCCTAAGAAGGGAGCTATACCTTCTTTGCTGCTAGAAAGGCCAAACAGCAACATTTCTCTAGGGTTACAGTTTTAGAAAGGTCCAAACCCACTCTGCTCCCTCCAGTGGCTGATAGGTGCTTATCATTAGCTTGTGGGTTTTCAGTGCTACCACGCAGCTGGGAACAGGGCGATGGGAGTAAGGCAAATTAAAATGCCACAGAGCTCATTGTTCTTGTGACTCAGCCATTTTTCCTGCATGAAAACTTCTGTAATCATTGTAAGCCTTTGGTTGATTTCCAGAGTTTTAAAAAAGTTGATTCTGACAATTATTGCCAGTGTTCTCATTGTTTTTATGGGGGCCAAATTTTCAAAAATCCTTATTCTGCCATTCAAGAAGGGCCACTATGGCCATCCCTTCTTCTAGGTCCCAGTGGTATCTTAAAGTCAACATCCCAAAATGGACCCATTGTATTCAACATCATCTTCTTTCTTTAATAATCTTCTCTTGTAGTCTGTCCCAATGAAGCTCCAATACCCAACAAACTACACTAGCCAGAAATCTAAAGGCTAATTTTTATACTTGTTTTTCTTTCTCTCTTTTATCTCCTAGCCCATGTTCCACCCATCACCAAGTCCAGTGCCTATTCTTTCTTAAATGGCACTGAAATCTATCCACTTTCTTAGCATCTCCAGAGAAAACATATGACTCAGGTTCTCAGAAACTAACTCCCCGATACTGTCATAACCCTTTAACTAGTGTATCTGAATCTGGATCAACCCCATCTCATCATCTATCCACATATTAGACTGCATGACATTTTTTAAATGCAAAAAATAGTTATACCACTTTGGTTAAAATATGTAATGCTTTCCTACTCTTTTCAGATAAAGGCAAATATTCTTACTGTGTTCTCTGAAGCTCCTCATGGTCCACACTAACTTTCCCAGAATGTAGTAGCATACGTTGTTCCCTCTACCTGGGAAAATTTCCCTCTTCTCTTGTTCTACTGAGCTTGTAAACACTCTTTAGGTCTGATCTCAAGTGTAATTGTCAGAGAAAATTTTCCAATTCTCTGACTATACCACAGAGCACCATGTACTTGTCCTTCCTACCAGTTATATAAGAGCAACTTCACATTTGTTTATTTGATTATTTAATTAATATCTGTCTCTATTGTCTTACAGGCTCCACAAAGACAGACAGACAATTGCTTACCATTGTATTCCTGGAGTTTTAGCACAATATCTGATGCAAATTTTGTGATCAGTAAACATTTGTTAAATAAATAAAACTTGATTAATAAAGCCTATGCTAAGGCTATACTGGAATAAGCAAAATTAATTCCTACTCTTGAGCCAAGAACTTAAATAATAACTATCAAGTAGTCAAAGGGATCAGTCTGTCTATTTCGCCTTCTGTTTTACTATTCAATGAGATATCAGTTGTGTTAAAAAACAACAAACAAACACACACTATGGACATCAGGCTCAGGCTAAAGCAAATGTATTAGAATTTATAATGATCAATATTTAGTTAATCAGTATAATCAATTTTGACAGTTATTTTGACAATGAAGTTTCTAATAACACATCGTCTATTTTTCTATATGTAAGTATAAATATAGAATATCAATAGCCAGTAAATACATTCAATTTAAGATACTCTCCCATCTAGTATCATGGAACTGATAAGTTTAATTGCTTTAGACCTTGAGTTGTTTGAGGACTATCTGTTTTCAAAAATTATTTTCTAGGCAAAGGTGAGATAATTCTGAATGTCTCTGTCAGGGAAAACCATTGAAACTGTTGATTTGGGTTAACTGTATTCAAAACAGCATGTCTTCTGAAGGGAATAACCTAGTCTTCTAAAAGATTGCATTACTTCCTTGTATTTGAATAGATTGAAAAACATATTTCTTGAGGATTGAATCCCTTTGCTTCTAGTATCAGAGACCCAGGGTATCAATGATACCTTATTCCAACATGACCTGGCAACAGCCCTTGTGAAATATCCAGTTTCTCTCTCGGAAAGGTTGCCAGCATGACTTAATTTGGCTTAGAGTCATCATTTTAAAACTAAGCATGTTGTCACAGATTTAAAATGCTTCAGATGACAGCTTTGGATTTTTTTTGCTTAACTTTTAAAGCATTCAAACTTTAGCGATCTCTAGAATGAACCATGTGTCAATTTTAGATTTAGTCTTGGCCAAAAATTGCCCTTGCGTTATAAGCTGCACATAATAAGCTGCAGATATTTTTTTTTTACCTGAAGACAGTTATTTCTTTGGGAAATATACTTATGGCTTAGAGTATTTTTTCTTTTAAATATAGGAGAAGTTGGTTTTTTTTTTCTTATCATGCTCATGTTTTTCTTCCTATGTACCAATGAACTGACATTCTATTGTTCTACTCTCTCTAATTTCCCAGTCACTGTGCTAAGTCTCTTACTGCTTTTGGGTAGTTTCCAAAATACAATGGTTGAATTAAACATGTCCCCAGTAGATTTCACCCTTTAACTGTATCCCTGTCTCATTTTTTGTACTGCAGTGACATAGAACCTCTGAATGACTTTATTATGTTTCAGAGCATGACTGTTATTTCCTGCTATTTGTGTCTTTTCTACTTGAAATAGTTTCTTATTTCTTTAGTATTTTTAGGACCAGAGCCCATGAGTTACAAATGCAAAACCTGCAAAATTTTTCAAGTAAACATTTTAGTACGGCAGATTACTATAGGAGAATAAAAATATTTGGAACTTATTCATTCATTTTGTTCTGCTTTGTTAGAGCCATATGGTGAAACAATTTCTACATCTAAATGCATAGAGATGGCCATCCAAATACATTAGCTCTCCAAGTGTTTTCTCCCAAATCTTTAAATACACTTTTTCTTTTAGAATAGTTTTAGATTTACAAAAAATATAAAAATAGAAGAGAGAGTTCTGTTTACCCCAAACTGTCCCCTCTATTATTGACATCTTATATTAGTATACCACATCATTATAACTAATGTGGCAGCAATATTGATACAGTATCATTAACTAAATTCCATAGTTCATTCGGATTTTCTTAGTTTTTACCTCTGCCCTTTTTTTTTGTTGCAGAATTCCATCCAGGAAGGACCAGTACATTCAGTAGTTATGTCTCTTAGCCTCCTCATGACTCTGACAGTTTCTCAAATTTTCCCTTGTTTTTGATGACCTTGAGAGTTTTGAGGAGTACTGGTCAGATACTTTTGGAATAACCCTCAATTGGGATTTTTATGGTGTGTTTCTTATGATTACTCCTGGGTTATATATATTTTGTAGAGGAAGACCATTCCCATCCCATCCCATCAAGGGTCCATACTATCAATCTGACTTAATCTTGTTACTGTTGACCTTGATTACCTGGATGCTGTAGTGTTTGTCAGGTTTCTCTACTACAAAGTTTCTCTTTTCCCTTTTTTTTGTACTGTACTCTTCAAAGGAAGTCACTAGTAAAGCCACGCTTAAGAAACGGACAGTTATGTTACTCCTCCTTGAGGGCAGAGTTTCTACATAAATTATTCAAAAATTCTTCTATACTGGGGATTTTTCTGTTTTATCCTATTAGTTATTTATTCAGTCAGGTATTTGTATCAGTATGGACTCATGGAGATTTATTTTAGACCTTGAGTTACAATCCAATACCATTTTTTATTTGTCTATTTATTTACTCAAATGTTTCAGCTTTTGCCATTGGGAGCACCTTCATTTGTCTCTTGTGTCATATTGACATTCCACTACTATTATTATTTATTTTGCCTTTTTTAAATCACTTCTTTATTTTTTGCCACTATAGAGTGCTCCAGACTCATCCTGTGTATTTCCTGCCCCAGCCCTAGAATCAACCATTTCTCTAAGAAGCCCTGATTTTTCCTACTGGAGAATGGTTTTGAAAGAACCAGGGCTGAGGTGTTCTGTCACATTTTTTCAAGCTAAAGGGGACAAGGCTAATATTTCTTGATATTCTGCTATAATCTAAGTCAGAGATCAGCAAATGTTTTCTGTAAAGAACAAGATAGTAAATATTTTAGATTTTGCAACCATATGGTCTCTGGCACAACTACTAAATTGCTTTTGAAGTGAAAAGGCAGCCAAAGAGAAAATGTAAACAAATGCATATGGATGTTTTCCAATAAAACTTTATTTACAGAATTAGGTGACAGGCTGAATTTAGCCTGCAAGTCATAGTTGGCTGGCTTCTGATGTAAGCCAAATGTGTGGCATGTATGTGCCTGTGTGTGTGTGTGTGTGTGTGAGAGAGAGAGAGAGAAGGACAGATGGACAGAAAGAGAGAGATGAATTAAATGAATTAATCCTTAGAATAAAAGAGTCAGGGGCGACTGGGTGGCCCAGTCGGTTAAACATTGGACTTTGGCTCAGGTCATGATCTTGTGGTTGTTGAGTTTGAGCTCCTTGTCAGGCTCTGGGCTGCTTAGGTTTCTGTGTCTCCTCCTCTCTCTTCGCTCCTCCCCCCCCCTCAAAAATGAATAAACATTTTTAAAAATTAAAAAAATATACTCAGGGATTAAGTTCAAGAGTTCTCATTGTAAAGTCAGTGTTATTTTCATTTCACTGTAATGTCTTCTAGTAGACAACATTCCAAATGACATTCTAGCCGTTCTTTGGATTTCCTCTTTTCAGCTTTCAGACAGCAGCAAACTGTTTCATGTATAGAATTATCAGATGTCACAAGTGGTGTAACTGTAACGACAATGCCGGTTCTACATGTGATACCTGGATATCGAACTTATTTTTATTTACTCACATGTTATATGGTTATCAACTCCAGATTATTAACAAAGGCATCAACCTAACCAACAAAACTGTTTGCTGAAATATGCTTTGGGAAGACTCATTCAAAGTAAAGACATTTTTCCAGCTAACACAATTAATGTGTAATAAGGAACCTCTTGCTTGCCAGCAAAAACAAGCATATAGAAGTGACAAATTGAGGGACGCCTGGGTGGCTCAGTGGGTGAAGCATCCGACTTCAGCTCAGGTCATGATCTCGCAGTTCCTGGGTTCAAGCTGTGCTGACAGCTCAGAGCCTGGAGCCTCCTTCTGATCCTGTGTCTCCATCTCTCTGGCCGTCTCCCACTCTCAAAAATAAATAAACATTAAAAAAAAAAGAAGTGACAAATTGAATGATAGTCTTTTTCAGACACCAACAGAGAAAGACAGCGAGGAAGGACAGATATGACAATTTTAAGACAGAATTAAGTCCTTGAAAAAGAGAAGAATGAGAACAAAGACAAATGAAGAGACGCTAACGTGAGCCAGACTGATCTCTTAGAACATTTTAAGTGCATTGCTGAGTCAGATACTTGCCCTCCACATCAGTTTTATCTTTCCCAGATAAGTTTTCAAATTACTCCCTAGTTTTAAGTTTTGACATTTACAAATTTTTCTATGAGTTTGTAATTCTGGATGCTAAATCCATTGATCAAAGTTCCTCTTACCAAGGTGGTCCAGATACTGGAAATAAACTACATTTTTTTCAATGGTGCAACAAGGTTACCTGTGTAGTGTATATTTTCTCCTTCAAACTGTTGTAAGTCATGGGTAATCAATAGAGAGTTAGAGAAAGATAATGTATTAAAGGTAAATCACACAATACTTCTTGACGCGTTTGCCTTGTGTAGGACATAAGAACTCTCCTATTATTGATTACACATTTTTCTAATAGTTCAAAATCTGTTCTCCAAAACACCAATGATCTTTCTTAGACTGGTGTCAAATGAAATAAATCTGTCCACTTCATTAACCCACTGATCAATGATAGATATAAACCCATAGTAGTGTATTTAAATGAGACAACAGTTCATACAACTATCACTATATAACATTCATTATATATGCTTCTGGATGAAGGACGAAGTCTATGGGGAAAAGGAGTCGTGGATTGAAAACATTGGGTAGGGATGTTATATTGTTAGACATTGTGGTTCCTGGATAATGTTTCAGAGGGTATTAATAGTAATATCAATACTATAACTGATATTAATAATAGAAATTATATAATAAAGTTATCAGAACTATGTCCTTCAGTCAGAAAAACAGAAACGAATAGATATTTCAAGTGTAAAGGGGTTTAATGCACAGTATTAGTTACTGGTGGAGCTGGGTGAACCAAAGGGTGCAAGTGGTTTCTTCATTGATCCTGAGCTGGTAATACTTCCAGGCTGAAGCCATGCCTAGCCGCTACTCTGATGGAGGCTCTGTCTCCCGCATTGTTGCAGCTGACTGGAGACCTGAGAGCAACATTCTCACTAAGAGCCTAAGCACACTGCCTCTACTGCTTCTCCTGAAGCCATCTCCAAAAGCAAGGAAATATGAGCCCAACTAACAAGGGAAATATGATTTTCAGGCTATGGCTCCTATAATTCACAAGGGAGTGTTGAAAGGCAAGGATAGGGACGCCTGGGTGGCTCAGTCGATTAAGCGGCCGAGTTCAGCTCAGGTCATGATCTCGCGGTCTGTGGGTTCGAACCCCGGGTCGGGCTCTGTGCTGATGGCTCAGAGTCTGGAGCCTGCTTCAGATTCTGTGTCTCCCTCTCTCTCTGCCCTTCTCCTGCTCACACTCTGTCTCTATGTTTCAAAAATAAATAAACATTAAAAAAAAAAAGGCAAGAACAGAATTATGGCAAGAGAAAATTACCAAAAGATATGCAATATAATAGACACCATTTTATTTTTTTTAAGATGATGGATAGATAGGTAGATAGATAATAGATAGATGGATATATATATTTTTATTTTTTTAATGTTCATTTATTTTTTAGAGAAACAGAAGACGAGCAGAGGAGAGATAGAGAGAGCCAGAAACACAGAATCTGAAGCAGGCTCCAGGCTCTGAGCTGTCAGCACAGAGCCTGACGTGGGACTTGAACTCAGGAACCCATGAGATCATGACCTGAGCCAAAGTCAGATGCTCAATCGACTGAGCCACCCAGGTGACCCAGATGGGTATACATTTAGTTCCTATAACAACTCTCTGTGGTAGGTATGCTTTCCATGTGTTTCATCATGAGAAATTAGAGGCAAAATGAAGCTAGATCATATCAAATTCATATACCTATCAAGAGGTGGAATTCAAATTTGAACCCAGACAATACGATTCTAGAGCTCAAACCTACAATTGTACTATAATTCAACAAGCACAGGTGCTCAGCACCCTTATTCATTTGTCTAAAATAAAAGATGGTTTTTTTCCAGGACCCTCTTCCAAGTGTTCTGATACACCAGCCGAGGTGTTTCATATGACCAGTTCTTTGCTCACCACCGATATTGGCCAAGTTCAATCTATACAGTTCCTCCTCTTTGTTTAACCAACAATTTTAACAATATGTAATTTCATATAGGTTCTCTTGCTTGGTCACCTTTCCTTGAACAACTGCTGCTAACTATACTGGCCTCAGCATTTGGAAAACTACTGTCCCTCCCTTTTCTCTCCATGCTTAACAGAAATACCTCACTCAGTCATGGAACAGACCCTCTGTTTAAGTTCTGACAATACAGCTAAAGATTAGGCTACCAATTGGCTGGGTTTTACCAAAGGCCGGAGATACAGAAAAGCTATCAAAACACAGGATAAACACAATTATAATAAAATAAGGCTACTTTTGGAGTGCACCCCTCCAGGCTTATCCTTGAAGAATCCCAGTCATGGGGCATCTCCTAGCTTTGTTTCTGACCTGCTTGTTCTTGGGCAAAGCCAAGTAACTCTTACTACATGGCATGTTTTTGAGTCTACTTTTATTCATCAGAGTCCTGGCCCACTGCCCAAGCTGCAGTTAAAGAAGTCCCTCTCTCCCCTCAACATAAGACTGAATTTCTTAGATTTTACTTATTTTATTTATTTATTATTTCCTTTCCCTTACTAAGAAAAAGTATTCAAAACTTGGGGATACAGACGATGACTTCACGTCCTGTCCATGACGTACTAGAACACTAACAGCTCTAGTCAAAGTTTATCTGATTCTCTAGGAGGATTCAGTTTTGTTTGATTTACTATTTACTATCGATAAAGTTCCAGACTCTGTGCAGTTAGATGTAACCTTTAGAAGATTGTTAAATTACAAATGATTTTTGTTCAGTGGAGATACAAATGAGTTCTGTCTGATAGAAACGATAACCCCAAAGGTTATGTTTTACGGACCTGAAAGATATTAAATAGTTTTGTATTTAATTTAGCAATGCTGTTTCAGCATTTTTTCTGTCTGTGACTACCCACACTTTGATCTGTCCTATACTTCACTGAACTAGTTTAACTCTTAACTTAATCCCTTATGAATGTTTTTGACATGAGCTTACTTTACGTTTTTATGAGTTATATTTTTTAACTGGTAGAAAATTGTACTTTGATACTCTGGCTTCTTCACAAGATTAATAACAATAGAAATGTCTACTTCCTTCAGAGCAAGACTCACCATCACATTTATACCCGATATTTGTGAGACCTGGAAAGTATTATGAATGTAGGTCTATATACAATGAGATCAGGTATTTAAAAGTTATAAATTAAAGTTACAGGCTATTAAATGAAATACAGTCTTCCTTTTTACCTTGACAAACATCCCTTCATAATGAATACATTGAAAGATATGCATTAAGCTTTGTTAATTTTTATTACCGAAGGTCAGCAATACATCAAAAATGAACAAATTTTTTTTCTTATGGTACGTTGTTTATTGTAAGATAATTTACAAACATCTTGCTGTCTTTAGTAGTTTAAACAACAATGTCTTCTGACAAGGATGACAGCAGTAAACTAAAAATGAAAGCAGCCGGCTGAATTTTCCTTCTTTTACCTCTTGTCTGAGGATGAAACTCGGTTTTCATTAATCCAGAACTGCAGCCCCCCAGAAATGATCTCGATCAGCCCCTTCGTGATGACGGCCTGGCGGCCTGGCGAGTGCGGTTGAATGTCAAGGTCAGCTTGCCGATCATCTCAGAGGCGTTCTTGCCAGCGTTGTCCATGGCGGTCATCATCTTCTCTGTATCATTCCGATTTTAGTATATGTGCTGCCAAAGCGAGCACAAAAAAAGAACAAATTTAAATATGACACGTGCTTGGCTATTCTACTGAAAAGAGGAGAGTATTTGGATGAATAATAAAGCAAAACAAATCATAAGTTATTATATATTTATTTCATATAACTTAATTTTCTAGCGGTCTTGTCAGCAGAATTACTCATTATATTGTTATCACCAAGGTTTTCAAATAGTGTTTATTATATTGACAGCAATGCCAAATTACACCTTTGTCAAAACATCATAGTGCTTAAATAGGGTTTATTTGCTTTAATAACTTCAATTTGGAAAAATTTGTCTGGAATTGTTTATAAATTTATAGTGCAATAGCCGGAATTATTTCATGTTCAAACATGGTATTGGGAGGAATATAAGAAAAATTAACACTTCACAGATGCTGCTACAAAAATATGTAATTATATAATTTTATATTACTTATATCAAAATTTTGTCACTTCATAACACAACATGTAGAACTATACGTGTTTCTTTGACTTCTTTCAATAATATACTATAAAGAAAATTGAAAGTAGTAATATAAGCTTCAGTTTGTATATTTTATACCTTGAATTTTTACTTTGAATATTTTATTTTTAAATTTATACTATTTTATATTTTAAATTTATAGTGGCTAAAAATAGTATCTATAGACAGTTTCAGTATTATTTGATGTGAATTTTCTCCTTTACAGTTATGCAAATATTTTCATTTCCTTAATTTCTTTGCATTTTATTGGAAATTCAAATTCAAATTTGTTGCATATCTTATATGCAGTTTTTTCCAATTAAAAAATTCTTTTCTCTAAATTTTGAAATAGTGTGTTTTAAACTGTCTAAAATGTTCAACATTAGGTTTGCTTACCTTTTTAAGTGTTTACTAACATTATCAATGTCAAGCAATAGTTCATACCAAACAATTGTAGATAGTACAAAATTAAAACTGTTTTCATTTTCTACCAAAGATCTTAATTCGTTCTTTAATTATTGTTGGTATTTGAAAGTACCAACTTTCAAAAATTTAAAAAAAGTATTGTTTTACTATTTTAATACCTTATCCGATTATTTACATTAATCTCAGTGGAGATTTTTAATATGTGATGAACATTATCTGTAGTTAATTTTGTGCAGCACACACACAAGAATTTTGAACAACGCCGGCTTAAAATTATGGACGGATTCCAAAAGTATTGATAACTGTTGACGTCTCAAATTCCCATCACAGTATAAAGATCTGATACTATTTCAAAGATGCAACTCCACATTTACACACATCTCATGAGATTCTCAGACCCATTATTGATTTGGTCAAAGGAGATACAAGAGTTCGTCGCTTAAGGCAAATTCTTAACAATTTGGGTTTTCAGGGGGCAATGCAGGATCTAATTAACTTCATTTAACAAAACAATAAATGTAAGATTTTGTTGTAATATTTGAATAACGCATAAACTACAGAAATGTTGTAGCCTTTCACCAAACAGAGCAAGACCTTCGAGCACCTCCTTTTCTTAGCACTCCTTGAGTTTGGGGTCTGGTTTTATCAATTACTCCTAATTTGAGAACATTTTTTCCCCCTTAACTTCTCTAGTGTGTCTTGTTTTAAAATCATGTAGTAGACATTTTCACAGTGAGTCTGAGAGTGGTTATCAGGTGGGATTTGATATTTACTTCACCAGGTATTTCAGAAAATGTTTCCACTATTGGCCTAATTGAAGTCCCTTTATTTGTTTGTTTTTGTTTGTTTGCAGTAGTCTAAAGTAAACTCGTAGAGAGCACAAAAAGTGATTCTAGGTGTTTGGCCATAATTCTTAAATTTAGTCCTATTTCGTGAGCTTGCTCTTAACATTATTAACTTTATCATGTATTTTATTTTATTTTTCTTCTAACTTATTTAAGTAAAATAAAATAAAGCATTAACCACTTTTTGAAATTTCAGTTAAATCTTACTAAACATTTTTACACTATCAATTGTAGCAAATACCAACCTATACTCACATTAAAGAGAAATGTTCATTGTTTTATATTGTAAAATGTTTTTCAGCCTCCATTAGTGAGTGGCACAAATATTATGCAATTTGAAACTGCCTCTGAAACTATGAATTGGATCAGGAAGCAAGAAAACGGACATCCAGTACAAACGGGAAACGGGTTTTGTTAGGCGAGACTTTGCTGCATACCTCAGAGAAGGAATTCGAGAAGTTACCTAACTTGTCTTTTCTCTCACCTTTCGCCATTGTTAGCAAATAATCCCTATCTCTGGAAGTACTAAGGTCTGCACAGCTCAGCACAGCACACAAACCTCCACACCTAACAGCAGGTGCCTTTGTTTTGAAGACACGAAAATGCTGGGCAAGAAGAGATGGGGAGCCTTTCTTGACCAGTGTTTGTGATAAGTGGATCCCTGTATAGTGCTGGGCACATTATTTAATTCTTGGTTAAAGATCAGACACTCCTTACCTTAAGTGACTGAGACTCCTGTCTTTTTATTTTATGAGTAACTTTCCCAAAGAAATAGAACTCTGATTAATTGCCCCAGTTTCCTTTAAGAACAAAGAGGAGGCAGAGAACTTGCTTTGTTTATGTGTAACTGAATAGCCTAATGAGGTGTCTCCCTTCCCCAACAAAGCTTCTGTACTTAAAAAGACTATTTGAATTCCACTATTTTCTCCTAAATTTCTTTCCAGGTCTCTTTTTCTAATTTTATCTGACCTCGAAATACATGAATAATATTTTTCCAAATCGAGATCTAAAATGGTTAATGACTACTTTTTCAAGACATTCATTCATTCACACGAGCATGTTTTATACTGCATCTCTTTCGTTCGAGCCACTATTCTAGTTGCTGGGAGTAAAAATGCGCAATCGATGCCGTTGGTCATGTAAAGGACACATGCCATTGCCTGGCTTATTTATTTATCCAAGTGAAAATATCTCTGTGGGCAAGGTGAACTGGGAGCGCAGAAGGGATCTATTAGACAAGCAGGCATAGCATCCATTCCCAGTGCTATTTCTCCAGAGTAATTAGAGAATTAAATTCAATTCCCCATATTAATCCGCATTCATTTTATGGTGTTTGATGACCCTGAACCCATGAATAACCACAATTCAACTGAGGGATTGGAGACCCCAGCTGAGACTCCTCTCCAATAATATAGTGAAGCCAAAAAAGAAAAAAAAAAAAAAAAAGAAAATCCAACCCAGTTACAGTCACATGTTTACAATCCCCACAACTGTCCCCAGTGCATACAGCTGCTTATTCTGCCAGAGGGATCAATGGATTATCTGTTGTGTCTGATAACTTGCATCATTGCTCATGTCTATTTATGGGTAAAATGGTGGATTGGAAATAGCACAATTAAGCTTGAAGATAAGAACACAATGGCTTTTACGAATTAATGTGAAGAATATAATTTGTTAACTCTATAAAGCCCTTGACTTAACTGTTTATAGTTGGAACACAAGGAGAAAGGTATGGGTATAATTCTGGGTTTAAGCTCAACGGCCCAGAAAGAAATGTTGTGAATGCTGGACCAAGAGGACTTAACTGGGGTTATCAAAAATAATGGACTCGAGAAGAAAAAAATCAATAGCATTTATTCTGAATCATCTGAATCAGAGAATGTGGTAAATCACTGATTCTTTTTTAAAAAATATATTGAATATACCTATGTAATTTTATTTACATTAAAGTATAAAAATATTATTAAATGTCCATTCTATAGCTTCTCAATGGCAATTAATAATATAGTCTGGTTGACCTCTTAATCTACGGGCTGTTAGTTTTTCTAAATGACTCTTTCAAGTCTCTATACATACTCTTTCAAGTAGCCCAAAACATGTTCACATATATTATGCCATTTATCTTCATAATAGCCCCTGTGAGATATAGGGGAGTTATTATTATCACCTCCTTGGAAATAAGGAAGTGAGGGAACAATAGGTTAAATGAATAGAGGCAAGCATAAATTGATTTATAGTTTCAAAGCCCTGCAAAATAAAACCATGCTTAGTTTACAATTTATTTTCAGAAATAATGGTTTCCCGGGTGTTTTAAAGACAATATTTATCGCCTTAGACTTTATCTGATAATTGTAGAATGTAGCAGTTTTTCAATTACCCTAGAGGCTCATATTTTATTTCTGGAGGTATACTCCACATAAGAAAATAATGCCTGAATGATGTGTATCTAGCTATTATTAAGATTTTGGTCAATGACTGGCATATGAAGAAAATTCAACAATTTCCACTTACGCATGAATACTAGAGTAATTAACTTATGGATAAATGTCAAAAATGCAATTCACATTTCCCGTTTTGGCATTACTATTCTAAACATACCTCACATAATCATTCACTTTCGAATTTGTCATGTTGAGAGATTTCATGAGGATGTAAATGGCTCATATATAATTCAGATCACTTTTATAACCTTGGTTCAAATGAAAATACGGGGAGAAAAAGTCCAATATTCTTTAGTTACAAAAAGAAACAACAAAAACCCACAGAATAAAGAAGATGATCCTAAACCTTGCCTTAATAGACAGTCTGCTCTTGTGAGGCAACCCTTGGGGATTGGTTTAATTTATGTCCTAGCCTAAGGGGGTATGCCGCAAAGGCTCTCAACCTGTGTTCCAGTATTTGGCTCTTCCCTTCATGTCTTTGCAGTATCGACACTAGCTTTTCTTTCCTGATCTTACCATATAAAAAAGCTTAACAGTAAGTCAGGGGCAAGATGACAGAATCCTCTGTTTACTTTCTTTTTTTTTTCTTTTCTATTTTTTTAATGGAAGAGATTACATTTGTATATTTCAAATATGGTTACACTATAGGATTATCCATCTCCTAAATATACTTTCTAGGAGGGGGTTTTATAAATATGCAGCCTTAGCCCCTTTTGAGCTTGCATTTCCTTCTTTCATGGGAATATGCACACTTTTCTTCTGTACTGATATACCCTAACTACAGTCATGGAGCCTGCATGTTTGGGTCCCAACAAAAGCTGCAGAAGACTTGAACATAACTGAAGAGTGTTTATCAAGGGCAGATGTTGATGGCCCGGTGAAGTATTTCAACTGGACGTGGAAGGGCACCTGGAGTGTGGAAAATACATGCACAGTATCAAGCACATTCTAAACCTCTATTACCTTTTCCTTCCTTCCTTCAGATTGTGGGTGTCAGCCTAACCATTGTCCCATTTATGGAATGTCATCTCCCGCATTAGCGTGTGTGAAAAGCTCAGAGAGAAAATTTTTGGCTTTCTGTACATTGAGGTTCAATAAATGCCCTCCCAGATGTCAATGACTCAGATTCACTGGGTGCAGCAGTTTTGGTGACCACTTAATCCACATGCTGTTAGTTTTTCTAAATGACTATTTCATTTGCTGTCAACACAGAACAAAATATCCTTGGTACTACATGGCACTTGAACTTCCTCTCATGGACTCTTTAAAATGCGGTTGTGATAAGAATAATTCTCCTTTTCATATCTGTCAATAAAAACACCATGACAAAAATGGGAGTGTGTAGTGAATATAATACTGATGGTATTTTTAAATCTGAATTGCATTGGCTTCACATGTCTCCATGCCTGGAGCATTGCTCAGAGCCAAATGCAGAAAGTCAGATGGCAGTGTGAATCACCACATTCACAAACCAATCTTGTTGTGATGGAAACTGTTTTGACTGGATTCGGACCAGGCCTCAATATTGGAAGGGCGACTGGTGTGAGTGGCAAAACAGAGGAAGCTGATCAGTTTCTCTGGGGCCAATTTGGTCATAGTTCTTCCCAAACTTGCTAATATCTTTGAGGGCAATTGTTTTGGGCTAGTTTTGTTTTCGTTTTGCACAGCACCCGGTGCAGTGTGAGCTCACCCAGAAAAGCACACTGATAGGTGTGAAGTCACACTAATAAGGTAAGGAGCCTCCCCTGACCACCCAATCTAAAGTGACCCAATCTGGGGCGCCTGGGTAGCTCAGTTGGTTGGGCAGCCGACTTCAGCTCAGGTCATGATCTCGCGATCTGTGAGTTCGAGCCCCGCGTCGGGCTCTGTGCTGATGGCTCAGTGCCTGGAGCCTGCTTCTGATTCTGTGTCTCCCTCTCTCTCTGCCCTTCCCCTGTTCATGCTGTGCCTCTATGTCTCTCAAAAATAAATAAACATTAAAAAAAAATTTAAAGTGACCCAATCTCTGGCACTGCGTAGCCCATCACCTCATTTAATTTTATATGTAGCTCTTATCACTATCTAATGTTTTCTAGTTCATTTGGTTTCCTATTTATTATCCAGTGTCCCCATGAGGGCAGGGCCCTCAGCGCACAGTAAACTGTCTGAACGACTATTGATATAAAGTAAATATTTGCTCAATGAATAAATCAATGAAAAATGCTAAGGTTTTTAAGAATTTTCTCCCCAGGGGACATCTGGGCGGCTCAGTTAGTTAACCCAAGTGTCCCACTTGGGTTCAGGTCATGATCTCTGGTTGCTAGTTTGAACCCCATGTTGAGCTCCGTACTGTCATCACGGAGCCTGTTTTGGATCCTCTGTCTTCCACTCTATCTGCCCCTCCCCTATGGAAGCATGCATACTCGCTCATTCTCTCTCTTTCTTTCTCAAAAATCAGCATTAAAAAAAAAAAGAGTTTCCTCTTCAGGAAGGTAATGATTGTTGTCAGGCTTTCTTCCTTCCCACCTTTCCTTCATTTTGTGTGTGTGTATGTGTGTCTCCCTCTTTCTTTTTCATTCTTTTCTTTTAGCTTTCACCCAATATCTCATATGGCACAAGAATATTGCTAAGAATTTGTGGTTATAAAATGAAAAGATCAGGCATTAGCAATGGATAAGAATGTTACTCAGGTCATAGATCTTGGGTTCTTTTATATCTGAGGATGACAATGACAAGACACATTCACATATACTCACTTTTAGTTTAAGACTGGAAAAGGCCACTTTATTGTGAGCTTTCAGTGAGGCCAGACTTCACGAGCTTTCCTACTAGAAGGAATAGGAATACAGGCTGTGAGTCATGTATTGTCATCTTCTTGTGAGAGAAGAGATGGTACTGTTATCAGCATGCCATAGCAGCCAATAGAGCAGGCAGAGTGTATGTGGGTCCATCAAGCTGTCCCCAAAAGGAGGCTTGGCACCACCGCTTTTTAAGAGCAACTGAGACTGTGATTGTTCTCTGTCATCACCAGAGAGGCTCACTGGCTCACTTCAGTTCTTCCCGGTTAATAACACTACGTAAGTACTCACCAACATATATAGCATCATCACACACTATTTGCAGCTTAGGACCTAAAAACTTTTCAAATTTGGTTTGGTGACCGACTAGAGAGTCTCAGCAGCAGGCAAATATTAGCCAATAAGCCATGCTTAGAACATTCTCAGGAATTTTTCTGGTCATAAGCATAAACACCGGGTAAAAGAATTTACAATATTAAAGGTAGAATTATCAGAAAAGGAAAGCTATAATAAAAGCAAAGAAAATTACAATGTGTTAATTTTATAAATTTGGGGAATGCTTAGCAGTAAAAGCATTCTGTTGAATCTTTTCCAAGGACAATTTTACTTAATCTTTGCAACCCACCTATAACAGAGCCATATTTTACTAACTCAGATGTGCCAAGAAGCAATGTCAGGAGAGGCAAAATTCTATCCGAGTCTTCCTGAAGAAATCAAATCAATAGAACTCTCACAGGACATTCACAGAAGACCTGAAGAATGATTAGGGGTTGGCTAGTCACATATGCATTCCAGACAGATGGAAAAACATGATGTCAGGAAAAGATGTAGTTTGGAGGAAATGGGAGGAACTAAGATTCAAGGAGTGAAAGCACATAGTGCCTTTTGAGCCAACCTAAAAAGTACAGTTTTCTTAGTGGAGATGATAGGAAACCATGGAAGAATTATAAGCAAGAGATGACTATATTACTTGCTTGTGAAAAAGAAAGAAAACAAACTCCCCTGTGTTAATGGAAGATGGGTTGGAATAATACAGATGAAGACTATAGACTTCTTTATTGTATGCATAGCTCTAACTCAGAGAATCTGCTGGTAAAACCAGGATGGGCTTTAAGGACACAGAAACCTGGGTTTGATACCTAGCTCCACTACCTAATAACTTTTTGACTACGGAAATATTATTTAACCTTTACTTTTTGTGTTTGTTTATGTTGAGAGAGAAAGAGTGTGCACAGGGGAAAGTAGCAGAGAGAGTGGGAGAGAGAGAATCCCTCGTGAGCCCAACATGCAAACCATGAGACCGTGACCGACACAAAACCAAGAGTTGGATGCTTAACTGACTGAACCACCCAGGTGCCCCTAACCGTTTTTTGATTCTTGTTTTTCATCAGTAAAATGTAAATGATAACAGTACTTACTTTGTCAAATTGTGTAATGATTAAATAAGATAGATAATGATTATAAACTCCTTAGTATAGTGCCTCAAACATAGTATGCACTCAAGTGTACTCCCATTATTATGTAGAATACATCATACAGTATCTGGCACATAGTTGGTTCTCATAAAATGGCAATCTTAACACGTGTATTTATAGATATCAACATCTTTATCAGTGTATTTATGTACATGCCTTGGTTGTAGTACCAGAATGTATTATAAAAGAAGAAAATTGGACAACTGGCTGAAAACAAAATGAGCAGAAAATAACACTCTGAGAACTCTTTTTCAAAGGCAAAAGATGAGGACGCCTTGGTGGCTCAGTCGGTTAAGCGTCCAACATCGGCTCAGGTCATGATCTTGTGGTTCGTGGGTTCTAGCCCCACATCGGGCTCTATGCTGACAGCTCAGAGCCTGGAGCCTGCTTTGGATTCTGTACCTCCTTTGCTCTCTGTTCTTCCCTTGCTCACTCTCTGTCTCTGTCTCTCTCAAAAATAAATATTTTTTTAAAAAGGTGACAAATGAAAATGAATTCTATCTCTTCATGCATTCCCACAAAGTCTCATAAGTAATCAGAGCTTCCCATAAGAAATCAGAGAAGGTGCCCCACGTGTTGTCCATGCAGAGACATTTGATGAAAGCAGGAAGAAAATTCTGTGGGCTGTGATATTTCAAGAGCTAGGCCGTGGAGCCCATTATGCCACAGGCACTAAGACAGTGACCTCGGCATAAAGCACTAGTAGAAAACTTTCCCTCTTTTTGTAGACAATCTAGATGAAGCTACAGCGATATGAAGGCAAAGGAGATGGCAGCATGAGAAAGCCTTTTATAATAGTTAATGTTTAAAATAAAATTTCTTGCGTGTGTGGATAAAATTTTGATTCCCCAGGACCAAAAAATATGTGTGTGGTAAAGACTCCAACACAAATATATCAGGTTTCAATGAGGAAAAACAAAATTACTCTAAGTAATCCAAGAAAGAAGAGATATTAGAAACCTGGAAAACCAATGGGTATGTTGGAAGAGGAAAGGTCAGAAAAAGCCTCTATAAAAAAAAAAGTCTCTATAAATCTCAGGTTCACTGCTAACGTTCTGAGACTTAAGCAACTTCAGGAAATGTGAAGATTCACTGTGTATGCCTCTAGCCATCTATAGTCTCAAAGCAGAAATTTATGAGAGAATTCTCAGAGGCTATGGCCAAACTTCACATCTGCTGAATCTCACATGTACCCCACTTTTAATCAAGAGCAATCAATGGCTTTTATTCCTCACAGGAGGACTTTTCATTGGTAATTCTAGGCCGCAATCCTGTTGGCCTACACAGAGAATAAAATGATTCAGGAATGAAGGCTGAATTGCCAATAATCAGAGATAATAATAAATGATAACTTTTATATATATACCAATCCAGGTTGGTGTGACAAAGACATTCATAAGATTTTTAACCCGTGTGTGTTATTTTGTTAAAGAAGAATGTATCTTATTTATACTGGCATGTGTCGCCAGATGACATAGCAATTCCACTCCTAGGTATGTACCCAAGACAATTGAAAATGTGTGTCCACACAAAAACTTTTATATGAATGTTTACGGCAGCATTATTTATGGTAGCCAAACTATGGAAACAATCAGCACTATCAGTCAGCTGATGCATGGATAAACAAATATGGTACATCCAGACAGTCCGATTTGTTCATAAAAAGAGGAAAGAACTGATACACACTACAATATAGATGAATCTTGAAAATATCATTGTAAGTTAATGAAACTAGATGAAAAAGACCACACATGGTATGATTCTGTGTGTATGAAATGTACAGAACAGACAAAGAGGCAGTGATTCCTAAGGTCTCAGATAAAGGAGGAATGAGTGATCATTGCTCCAGAATTTTTGGGGGTGATAAAATGTTCTAAAATCAGACAGTGGCAAATATACTAAAAACCACTGAACTACACATTTTAAATGGTTGAATTCTGTGGTATGTAAATTATATCTCAATAAAACTAATTTTCTAAAATACCAGAGCTGAAATCTGAAAGCAAACAAACAAACAAACAAACAAAAAACACCTAACAATAAAATGCATTCCACTTAACCTCTTATGCTGGCAGATCATTAGAACTGTAATGTTATAAAATCCATACAAAACAATTACGGAACAATGAAATGCGACTTTTTTTTAAATTCACAGATGTATAAAATGAGGAGGGATTTAGAGTGGTTGATAAATTAGATTGTAAATTACCAGAAGGCAATGAGCATTTATGCTTTGTTCTGTAGTCAACGTGGTGCCAATCCTCCTATGGGGTAGATGCTTCATACATACTTTTAATGATGCTTCTCTCTCAATTCCCCTCCAGTATTGCAATTACACATTAAGAATGTGTAATTCTAATACTTTAGACTCAGTGAAATTAAAGAATCTGGAAATACATTCTGGTTTTTAAAAATCTGTTACATGTACATTACCACAAAAGGAACAAAATGTGAAATTTACAATTAAAAAATATTAAATAATGTTAAATTGGAAGAAATTTGGTGGACAGTAGGAGTTTTTGCATATATTGTGTTTCAGCTGAAGCAAAGAAAATTATTTCTAAAACCAGCAACATCATTCTGATCTATAACAGTAACACCAAGATGACTAACTTTACTAGGAGAGAATGAGAAGTGCTTAAATTTTTTTGACAACAATGGGCAACCATGAAAATGAAAATAATGAATCAGCATATATGAGTTTTAAATATCTACACAAATATGAACATTGGGCACATTTAAATTTCAAATAAAATCTTTGATATTCCTGGCATTGGCACTGTAGCAAAATGTTATTTTTCTTACATATCAGTCATAAATGCTTTTCACCACTGGGAATATTTTCCCTTTCATGATTGTTAATTGAAAAAGAAAAGTAATTACAGTAGATAGAATAACTCATGAATGGATTACCTTAGCATTTTATATAATCGCTGCTTTATTTTCTTTGCCTTATCTGTATTCATGCCTCATTTTCATTATCTCTCTAAAATTCATTTTTAAGTTCTTCCTGCTATCTTATGATCTCATCTTGCTTCCTTTCACTGTTTTACATGATTACTTGTTCTTTTTACATAATACTCCTATTCTTAGATATCTCTTTGATTCCTCTGCTTTGTTTTATAAGTCTGCTTATTAGACATGAAAATATATTCATTTTCTCCCAATTTTCAGGTTTCCTAAAACACTAATTCACACAGGTGAAAAGCCTATAGCTACTCTTTAAAGTTAAACACATTAAAAAGATTGCTAGGAGCAATTTGTTGTTTGTCTTTGTTATTTTAATTTTCTACCTCTATATCAGAATTTCTTTAAATTTTTTTTAATGTTTATTTATTTTTGAGAGAAAGACACAGTGTGAGCAGGGGAGGGACAGAGAGAGAGGGAAACAGAACCCGAAGCAGGCTCCAGGCTCTGAGCTGTCAGCACAGAGCCCGACGCAGGGCTTGAACTCACAAACTGCGAGATCATGACCTGAGCCGAAGTCGACGCTTAACAGACTAAGCCACCCAGGCGCCCCTCTACAAGGATCTTAATCATCCTTACAACCCATAGGTTTTTTTGAGTTTACTTCGCTGATGACATCCTTCTTGGATCTGGTTGACAAGAATCATCTTAACATATTCCCTCCAAAGTAAAACAGAAATTGCTACACCTAGCACTATCACTGAGAACAAAGAGCCTCTTCAGATTCTGCAGTTAGCAAGCATCACCACCTCTCTCTTGGTCTGCAAGGGTGACCTCATGGGGAGTTTCTTATAACCGATTGTGTAAGAAAGAAAAATTCCAAGGCTGATTTATACGTAAAAAGACATTTGCAACCTGTCAGAACTACACAACTATAACATAATGACTCTTACTCAGTTGGGGTCCTAGAAGGCTGGGAAAGAGAAATCTTCCTAGTCAACCAAACCTTGAGCAGTGCATTTAGGGTTTCACTTTGCTGGTAATGAAGATGACCGGATATACGATTATAGGAAATATTACGAAATATATATGAAAAGATGATTTTAATAGATTTACCAAGTAGTGATAAATATGGAAGGAACTTCACTGGAACATTGGTGACAAGGAAGTCAGAGAAGGAGGTAAATGAAAGACCAGCAGAAGAGGACCTTTTTAGGTCATTACTTAGGGTTAGGATTCTTATATCCCATACACACACTGCCTCGCCCAAGGGCATACACTGAGGAGGAAACTCAGCAATCACATAGATATGATGATTTGATCCATGCATGTTAATTAATGTTTTTTAAAAGCCACCCCAGTGCTTGCTCAATGAATTAAAAAAACAAAGTATTCAATTCAATGTAGTTCAGATGGAAGTCATGCAGAGTTAAGCCATATGAGTGGAAGTTCTCTAATGCTAATCCGGCCAGTGAACACTGTCACTGAGTCCCCAGTCTGTCAAGGGCTGAGATGAAAACTGAGTCCCCAGTACTGCACCATTCCCTACCATCAGCCGGTCACATGGTGGCAAGTTGATACACTGAATTTTTATATCTCATTAAAGGTACCAATTTGAGCTCTGTGCAATAGACACTGTAGGTATAGATTTTCCTTGCCAGTCCCATAAACTTTGCTGGCAGAGTCAACCTCGGACTTCCTGTCACAGGATCCGTTGTTTTTGTCATAGAAAACATTGTTTCTGACCAGGAAACTGATTTACTGTGCTATAAATGAGAGAATGAACAATACTCATAGGATTCACTGGTCTTAATCAGGGACCCAATCACCTGGAAGTATAATGAGATTACAAGAGTGTGAAACTAAGGAAATAAGTGGGAGTGGCCCATTTCCTTTTTAATGTCCCAATTCCTGTCCCAACAACTTTGGCTCCCTGGATTCTAAGGGAGGAATGCTTCTACTATGGGAAAATGGAATTTCTATGAAACTGGAAGATGAGATTGCCGATGAATCAATAGGCAAAGAAGAGGTTCATTAAACGGTTTGGAGTGAATGGTCTTGATTATTAAGGAAAAATAAGATCTCTGCTACACAGTGGGAGAGGGTGCAAAACAGAAGGGATTTTCTAGGACATTCTTATGGCTTGCTCTATGGAGGACCATAGCAATCTAATTCAGGTAGGACCACTGAGGCTTAGGGCAACTCACCAGGTAAAGAACAACAAGGAGCTAAAGTGCCAACTGAGCATAAAGGTGACAAAACAATTACCACAAAAAGAAAGTTCTTAAAATCAACTACTGGTTCCTGTCTAGGTGCAGAAATCACTATACTGCCCAGACATAATTTCTTGCCGGATTCACTATGAATACACTTGTGTATATTAACCTATATTATTTTTCCTTTATCTTATTTTATATAAATTATTCTGGTGATGGATAACTTTAAAATTTATTGTTTAGACTAAAGTTTATCAAAAAAGTGTCATGACCAAACAAGAAAGGTAAGTAACATCACTCTGGTTTGGATAAAGTATTTGATGGAATTTGGTACCTTTCCTTTATAAGAAGAGAATGAGCAGACCTGTATTTGAATAAGAAATAATAGCAACATATTAGATTTAGGAACATTGTTATTTTTATTATTGTTTTTAAGCTTAAATATAGGTAGAAGGATCTGTACAGATGATGAATGGCCAAAGGAGTGACTTGCATATTATTTTTCTCAGAACGACCAGCATGCACTTTTTTGTTTTTCTTGCTGTCCTCACATCACAGTGACTGAGAATCTAGAAAATGCATTTCCCAGAATCCCTTGCCAACAGCTTTCTGGTTTAGAGTCCACTAAGCAGAGGCCACAAAGTACAAAAGAAACAGAAACCATTATTCTTCGTCCAGTAAGGAGACCTCATGGGCTTCAACAGATGTGATTCTCTGCAACTTGTTCGGATCCCTGGAAGTTGTTCATCTGGTGCTGTGGTGAGCCAAGATCATTAGCGAAAGTTCCTGGTGACTCCTGGAACTTTCTAATCCTCTCATGGCTGGTGATAAAAGTGAGTCACACTGAGTAATAGTGGGTGCTTTCCACAATCATTCCTCCTCCAGCCCTTCTTATGTATTTTTAAAAACATTTTTTAATTTTTTTTATTCTTGAGAGAGAGAGAGAGAGAGAGAGACAGACAGAGCATGAGCGGGGGAGGGGTAGAGCGAGAGAGGGACATAGAATCTGAATCAGGCTCCAGGCTCTGAGTTGTTAGCACAGAGCCCGATGCATGGGCTCAAGCCCATGAGCCATGAGATCATGACCTGAGTCGAAGTCAGACGCTTAACCGACTGAGCCACCCATGCGTCCCTTATATATATATTTTTTATGTTTTTATTTTACTTTTGAGAGAGAGACAGAGTGTGAGCAGGGGAGGGGCAGAGAGAGAGAGAGAGGGAGACACAGAATCTGAAGCAGGTTCTGGGCTCTGAGCTGTCAGCACAGAGCCGGAGGCGGGGCACGAACCCACAGACTGAGCTCATGACCTGAGCCAAAGTCGAATGCCCAAACGACCGAGCCACCCAGGCGCCCCCCTTATGTAATTTTAAGTGACTAGTTCACTGTATTAAATTTCTTCCTGTTCTTAATACCAGTGTAGTCTCTTTATTTTTTCTGACTCAACCCTGACTGATACCGCAAAATTGCTTAAATCAATTCTGAAAATTTCAGATTTGGCTACACTGCCTGTTTTAGCCTAAACTTTTACGGTGAAAATTTGACCAATTTTTACCACACTGAGCAAAATCCTTAAACAGGCTTTACAAGATAAGAAATGAGAACACTATTGATTTTGGGGAAAGAACATAAAAAATCTATGATGCTCTATAATATCATTGTATTGAACTAACATTTCTTGAATATTTACCTTGTGCTAGGCTCTGTTCTGAAAACTTGATCTGTCTTATCTCATTTAATTCTCACGACTCTGTGAGGTATACATTATTAGTACCACTATTCTGAAGATGTAAAAACGGAGGCTTAGAGAGGTAACTTGCCTGACATTGGGTAGCTCGAAAATGGCAGAAACTACATTTCATCCAGGCATCCTGACTCCAGAGACCTTACTTGAACATTTTAATGAGCTGCTTTGTAATGCAATAAGTAAAGGTTAATCCAAAGATGCAGAGTCAATAAAAGTGGTTGGAATGAATAACGTAGATGAGCCTAGGTTTTATATAAATGAAAATGTTTTTAGAGGCTGCCTGTGTGATGTGAACGTGCTCCTTCCCTGTTTATCTTCCTGTGGCCCAAAACTTTCACTGCTATTCTGGTATCATGACTTGGTAATAATTTGGTAATTCTGGCATTAGAATGTAATGATGATGGCTAGGTGAATGGCTAACAGCTATTGTGGAGAAACTGGCCAGGCACTATACCAAACCCATCATGAATGTATTTCATTCATTCCTCACCAGAATCTTACTACTGCCCATATTCAACAGACTGGATAATTGAGGCTTAGGTGATTAAAGGATTCTCCCGTGAAGGTGACAGTTATAAATAATAACCTACTCTACTGGCTTCGGAGCCTGGCTTTCAGCCATCAGACTATCATGTTTAGGAAGCTGCCACTATGAAGGAAATACATTCATGTTCCTTGGAGTGAGCCCTGATACCTTAAAAGTATTGGAGAAATTCAAATTTAAACTTCTCTCTCTCCTTCTCTCTATAAATACCTCTGTGAAAATAAACTCATGCCCAGGACCTAAATTAAACTAAAGTGGCAAAGGAAATGAGAACACTAGCCTAAAAGAAAATCTATTTCCTGCCTTGTGGATAGTGGATTTTTATGGGACTCGGCTTCTCAAGGAGAATTCTGGATTTCTCTCCTGCAGGTGGAAACTTCCATTCTCTGAGTTTAAAAGAAAGTGGACCTAATCAGGAGAAGTAAAAGCTGCACACAGGAATGGCAGAACTTTGCAGATATTTTGATGTTTGAGGCAACCAGAAGACATTTATTTGGTTTTCCATTACAATCGTTCTCAAGTGATGTGAACACCTATTTTGGGTTGGCGAGGGGAGGAAAACTGGATCCAAGCCCTTTGAGGATTGAGGCTCCAGAAGTCCAAGGGGAAAAGAGGATTAATAAAGCATGTCAGCAGACTGACACACCATCCATTGCCCCCCGCTTCCATTTGATCTTCGTTAGAAACATCAGCTGGAGAACAGCCCTGTACTGATGATCAGCTGCCAATCTTAATATAATCCAGATTCTGCCTTTGTCATAGCTCTGAAAAACACGTTGCTTCTCTCAGAGGCACTTACCTGCCAGGTGCCTAGTTGTGTGTTTTCACAGCACCCTATTCATCTCTGACACTTACCACAGTTGTGATATACTTATTAAACTGCTCTTTTTGTAATTGTCTTCCACCTTGGCCCAGAGATTAGGTTATATTGTAGACTAAAGAAGTTGGCTTAGTTGTAAGTACTGTAAATTAATAATCAAAATCTATAGTTACAAGATTAAAAAAAATAATGAGTACTTTTTCAGGAGATAAATTAGTGAATGTGGTTTTATGTTTTAGAACTTTGGTGGATATATCGCTTAGCAGGGAAATAAAAAAAAAATACCCTCAGGTTTAGAGCAGGCTTTGTCAATAATTCTGATTTTGTTGACACATAAATATTTAGGGTAGGAGCTGTCAAACCATTGGGTTAAATATAAATTTAGTTTGTAGGCATTTCCTGCATGTAGATTCCATTATGATTAAAGAATCAAGAATTTTAGGCTTGAAAGCAACTCGAATGATAGTCAAATATTCTAATTTTGTAAGTGAAGATGGTAGGTACTCAAAGTCATAGTTACTCAGTTTTAAAGTTTAACTTAAAAGAAGGTATATTCTCCTCAATATCGGTACCCTTTCCAATAAACGGAAGACATTACTAAGTTCCATAAATCTACATCAGCCAGTGAGCGTCCTCTATCATGAGCTATAGAAATGGACTCGGTTAACTTTAGCAGAAATGGAATTTATCAAACAATTTCAAGGATTGTGAAATAAAATCCCTATGAGTTAGGCTTCAGTCAGGTCAACCACGAAGCAGACTTTCTTTGGTCAGAAGTTCATTATCTTTTTGTCTGCAATAAACTCATTCTAACCAACAGACTTCGGTGACACTGTGGGATAACAGGAGATAACTGGGTTCAATGTATCAATTCCCTGACGTGTTTGGGCAAGTTATGCGGGTGACTAGTCATGAGTCGCTTTAGGAAGCAAACAGGCGCATATCAGCTGACCAACCTAACATGCTGAATCAGTAATCTCTGGGAGATATGCTCATATTAATACTTTCAGTTCAATTTCAAATTATATTAGTCCCTTTATTTGACTAGTCTTAGAATCTAGTTTCACTCATGGTTCTACACATTTAAAAAAATAAATATCAACATTCTGAAATTCATTCAGCCTGCAGGAACCATGTTAACATATGACTCTAACTGGAAGCCTAGAGAGACCATGAAGGATGGACCATGTGATATGAAGGTAATTGACGTGATTTTCTATGTAACACTCTCATACAAGGGAGTTACAGTGTTTTAGGCAAATGGGAAAGGGCTTCATTGAAGAATGAGTATATTTCAAGTCCTCCAGAATCTCACCCATCTAACTATCCATATTGTGTCCTCACTTTCTCAACCAATGCCATAACCCATAAGCCAGAAATGTGAGTCTTGTGTAATTTAAAATTTTCTGGTGGCCACATTTTAAAAGTAAAAATTAAACAGATGAAATTATTTCCATATTGTATTTAATTCAACATACCCCAAATATTATCATTTCAACATAAAAATGGTATAAAAATGAACAATGAGATATTTTACATTCTTTTTTTCCAAGCGTTCAGTCTTTAATATCTAGAGGTTAGCCATATGGAGCTAGTGGCTACCATAATGGACAACATAAGTTTTAGTCTCTTTCTTTTACTTTCCAATATAATTATAAGAAGCCGCCCACCCTACAGTCTTGAATTGCTCATGCCTTGCATACCTTATTGCCAGATTTCCATGCATCAAAACAACAGGAGATTTTCATTCCCCTTCCACATTCTTTAACCCGGAACCAATTCAAAATTTCTCATTTCTCTATATGTCTTCTGTCTGCAATCTATTCCCCCAGGCCAATTTCTTCACCAGAGCTTTTGTTGTAAGCAACACTACCAATTCTGGAGACCTTAAGAAACATTATTTTCTTGAATGAATAATGCTTAGTTCAAGAATGTATAGGAAAGCTGAGGAATCAGTCCTAAGAAATAAGTAGACACTAAAAGGTTAGGATTCAGGGAATATAGTCAAGTTCATGCAAAGGATGCCACTCTTGGCATCTCTGCAAAACCCAGTACACCTAAGCTAACATGTTTAACAGTACCTGTCTCTTTGCAGAATCAAGGTCAAAGCTGAAGAATTTCAGTAGTTCAGTACCATGACACTCTAGGAGATCAGGAAGAAGTGATATCTGGATATTTTAGCTTTTACGTTAGAAGATAGAACTCTCATCGCTTGAATGAGGGAATTCTTTCCAAATAAGAAAGAAAGTAAGATAATCGGTGGTAGGATAATGGGCTGTAGGATAAAGAAGTCAACTATCTAATACAAAAACACCCAGGAACTAAAAACGGTGAATATGTCTATTTTCTTGTTATGAGAAATGAATATATGGATGGTAATAAATATGTTCTATAAAAACTAAGGACTGACTGACTTCTTCGAAATGAGAGTTCATTATTTTTCGTGATCAAATTTATGTTGCTAAATATTTTAAATTTCAAAAATAATATTTCTTATTTTAACAATTATTTTATAATTTAAAAATTATAATCTTCCCTGCGGTAGTTGTTTGGAAGTTTTTTCCTCGTCAGGAGTGAGATTTTAGAGGCTCCTCTGACCAAATTGCTTTGAAGCGATAAAGGAAAGCCTCCATCCACTTTTTATACTTTTAATTTTGATGTTGTCAAAGTCCCTAAGAAAGGGAATCATTTAGCTCTGAGAATAGCTTTAAAAAGAAAAAAAAAACATAAAAAAATTTTTGTTATGAAATCAAGGCAGTAGTATTTAATAGTTATTTTCAATAGAGAAGGAAGACAGTCACAAAACTCACTATTTCCATTAATTTCAATGTCACTGTATTAGGATTTAAAATGGATTTTTATTGCCATTTGTCATGTCATCGGTTTCAAAGGTTAAAAAAATGATGTATACTATGCCCCAATCTTCCCCATGCTTCATTTTCTCTGTGTAATGAAATGCGAAAATGGCAAGACAGTGAACTCTATGGATCAAGGGACTGTGTAAAACCTCATCAGAACCAACCAATAAAGCCTTTTAATCAAGAAGAATGTACCCAGGACACAACACAGCTGAATTGTGATCCAGGGGCTGGCAGACACATAGCAATGAAGAACTAGGAAAATTTTAAAATGAGTTGCAATCTGATTTTGATTGAGTCTAAATGGAAAATGATACCAGGAAATTCAGGTGCTGGATGTTACGGGTGCAGTCTATTTTTCCTAATTTTCTCTTCTGATACCTCAGTACATATTTTAGGTTAATCAAAAACATTCATTGACAGCTAATAGAGTTTATATTTAGGACAATATTCTGGAGTCATAATGTACAGATAAGTCTAATATTACCAAAAAAAATCAGCAGTGATGGTATTCTATTTTTCCTTCCATATGTAATAATTAACATTTTTAAGTGCCTACTAATGGCACATTCTGAGAACATAATATTAACCCATATAAATAGGTAATTAATTCAACTTCCTTACAATGATTTGAAAAGCCAATTTGGTAAATGTGTCCCGGCTGCTTATATTGGAAGCAATTTGATGTAATCATCCAGCTAAGTGATTTGTCTCCACCTGGCATATTGCTACTTCCTTCATCCTGCATCAGGCACTAGTGCCAAAATGAGCTATGATTCCATATCTGCTGCTTTGGTATTGATGCCCCTACCTATTCCGCTATAGAACACTTTGCTTCATTAGACACTAAAGAGCAACTTGAATAGTAGAGGAACAAACTCTACTGGGGGTCTTTATTTACCTAGTACTATGCATGCCAGAATATAGGGAAAAAAATCAATACAGAGTTGTCTTATAATTTTCAAGCTCTTATAATGTTCTGGGCAGTAAGAAGCAAGTCACAATGAAGATGACTGAATGAGGCATCTGGGAAGGGACAAGCAACCTATCACAAGCATATCTGATTCCATTTTCTAGCTTCTACTATATTCCCAGCCTTCATACCACATGCTCACCTCATCATTTAATATCTTCATCATCAGTGTGAATCCAGAGTACTGAGAACTTAATTCTTATTTTCTATCTCAAGATTCTATCAAATATTATGGTTTTATCCATAATATTTGTATATATCTGTATGACTATTATGTGGGAATATAGAAACTCATATAGACCAAACTTTTGTTAGCACATCTTATCAAGAATACTAAATGCAATACTGCATAATATAATAAAAAAAAGTTTTACTTAAAAACATTCCCCATTACTTCCTGTAACACCCTTGACTTTCCATAAATACATGTCCATTTCATTATGGATTTTGTTTTTTGTTTATTCAACAAATATTGATTGAGAAACCAGTCCAGAAACTATTCTAGTAGCAGTGATTAGATCGTTAACAGGGCATCTGACATCTCTGACATCATAAAATTTAATTTCTAGAGTGCTGAGGCAGACCATAAATAAACAAACAAACAAATAAGTAAGTAAAATACAAAATATAAGAGGGTGATAAATGCGATGGAGTGAAATAAATCAAGGCAGGGGGTATTGGAGGCATAGTTTAAATAGGATGGCTAAGGAAACCTTGCCAAGAAGATAACATTTGAGTTAAGACCTGAAAAAGAGAAAGATTGAACTTTGTGTATATCACAATTAAGTTATTAGTAAGAAAGTTGGTTTGGGTGGCTGAAGGTGAACCACATAAAAATACATTAGTGTAGGTATCCTAGAAATTATTAACACAATAGCCACAATGATGTTATAGTACTTTTGACAGAGTATTTAGTTTACTCTCAGAAGCAGATTCCATTTAGGGCCTGTAAACTAGGAATCAAATAACAATGGAAAGTTTGAATTAAACTTGAAATAAGAGTATAAAAACCTCACAATATGTTGTGTTCAAAATCGTATCTAAACTATATGGTTGGAAATTAACCAAGCAGAAGGTAGCAGCTTTTAAAGGTAATGATATATGATAGTTTGAAAAATGTATGTAGTGTAATATTATGAGACAGGTTAGTCCTCATTAATATAAATCTTACCACTAGAATTTTTAGAGACAATTTTGTTAGTGAAAGGAGAGACTTTACAACTGTGATGAATAATTAGCTTACATGTAGAAGGCTTATGTGTAGCTTGATTAAGAGTAGATTTTGTGTATTGATCATTACTTACGTATTACCAAAAACATAAAAATTAGGAATTTGCTAATACTTCTGTTTAAGAGATATCTTAAAACTTACATTAATAGATATTAATGTCCTTCCTCAACTTTTTAAAAAATTTGGATAGCCTTTTATTTTATATGTAAAAGCTAAAGAAGTCAAGACATAAATTAGTTTGATAATATCGTACATACAAATGAATCAAACTAATAAAAGAAGTCAAAGAATAGTTCACTAGATCATATGAATAATTAAGTCCATGATAAAAAAAAATAGACCGTTCTAGTTATTTACTTAGTTTTCTAAACATTGAAGACATTCAAATAGACAATTCACTGTTTTTCTTTGGATTCATTTTATTTTTTATCATTATCCTGCAAAATACCTCGTAATCCAACTATCACTCTTGGTATGATTCCCTAGATATAAATTCAATTTAGCTTCTAAAATGTTAATCACACATTCTTTGAATAGACACAGGATGCCTGAACATTAATTAACTTAAAGTTAGATTAGTTGATGAAAAGTTTAATTTAAAATTAACTTCAGTAGTGATGAGATGCTATAAAAAGGATATTCATATATGCGATGAACAGAGACTGTAGCGGAGAGAAAAGATCCTTTCCACCATAGCAGATTTATTAAGTCGCTATAAATATTTTACAAATTCAATCTCCAAAAAAAGTAGCAATGACTTAGTGCCTTTCTTCCCATTGCTCTCCTACAAAGCATCAAGGATAATGGGGGGGGGAGAGGATGTTACAAATTTTATTTTCTGCAAAATTATAAAGGATGGAAGTTATATGTACATCTAGCAAAATCCTGTGAGACTTCGGGAATCGGCAGAGAAAACTGCTGGGCACAAGGAGCTGAGGGTGAACAGGGTGGTTCTGAGAGGCAAGTATCAGACATTAATGGAAAATGATATTTCTCAGAGATAAAGAGCAATATACAGAGTAAGAATTTAAAACATGAATTAAAAAAATTCCCAAAGTAATTATTTGCTTAAATAGAAAATAAAATCTGCATTAATAAAATTCTTAGATATAAAGAAAATAAAAGTGAGAATTTGTAGGACAGACAGCCAAATGTATACTTAGAGGTACAGTAACTTGCTTCAAAGAGGGCAGTATGTTATTAAGAAAGGAGAAATTAATATAAATTATTCAAAAAAGAATACAGAGGGACAAAAATAGTTAATGGAGAGTATTGAAATGTAAATAAATAGGATCAAGGTAGAAAATTGATAATTTATAAAATTTTAGGAGAGAAACATAATTCATAATAAAAATTGTGATTTCTGTTGTACTTGCTTTTGCTTTTGCATGTGTGTGGAGGGTGGGAATGAGGAGGAGGTGGGGTAAGATAGAATATAAACTCTCTGACAAATGTAATAAAGGAAAAAATAATTTTAGACATAAAATAAGAGAAGAGTAAGAAATATGAATTGGTTTCAAGAGACCGCTTTTCATAAACTTAATAAATTTGAAAATACTAATGAAATAGGTAATTTTCTGAAAAGTTACCAATATTGACACCAGAAAAGTAAAAAAAAATTCTGAATAAATAAAAACGATAAAGATTAAAATGCATTATAGGTCGCCAGGGTGGCTTAGTTGGTTAGCTATCCAGCTCTTGATTTGGGCTCAGGTCATGATCTCATGGTTTGTGAGATCAAGCCCTGCATCCGACTCTGCGCTGACAGCATGGATCCTGCTTGTGATTCTCTCCCTCCCTCCCTCTCTCTCTCTCTCTCACTCTCTGTCCCTACCCCACTTGTGCACGCTCTCTCTTTCTCAAAATAAATAAATAAAATAAATAAAATTTAAAAAATGAAAATGCATTATTAAATTTATTAAAGAACTTACTAAATTTATTTAAGAATTCTTAACAGCTCACAGCAGCAGAATATTTCCCATAATTCTTTTTTGCAGGCCATAGCTTAAAATATATTGCAACAAAATGCATGTTGATATGTTTTAAATTGCACTGTGCCTAGAAAATAAAGGTAGAAATATTTAAATATATTACACCATGATAATGTGGAACATCCCAAAACAAAAAGCAATTACTTGGATGCTTCTGGCAGTAATAATATAAAACCATAAATCTTTCAAGGAAAATTGTTGGTTATTCAGAATTTCTGTTTGGATAGCACAAATCTCATTCCCTCTGTAAAATTTGACCTGATTTTAGTAAAATTTTTAGATAATACAGGTGAGTCAAAATCTTCAAATGCCAGGGAAAGCAGATTTGGGCTAAGAAAACAAAAACTGCAAAATGAGCCATTGGTCATTTAGATAATTGGTCCAAAACTACTTTTATTTGTTAATTAATTACAACAATGTATTGTAAGAAATTATTTACTGAGCACCTACCTTATGTAAGTCCATAACATGCAATGGAAGGAATACATAAAGGAGCAAGGGCAGTCTGCCCAATTTTAGCATTTCTCGTAGCATAGATCTCTGGTATGAATTATGTCAGTTTTGGCTTTACTGAAAAATATCTTTTTAAATCCTTATTTTTAAAGAATATTTTTTCCTGAACATAGAATTCTGAGTTCTTTCGGCACATGGAAGATATTCCATTTTCTTTATCATTTTTCTAGTAAAAAAAAAGTCCACTTAATTCATATAGCTATTTCCCTAAGGGTAATATATCTTTTTTCCCCTTCTTGCTGCTTAAGATACCCTCTTTCTCTTTGGTATTCATTTGTACTTTAATTATGGTTTTCCTCGTGTCCTTTCTTTGTATTTATCCTGTGTGGAGTTAGCGGAGCTTCTTACTTGTCATTAAATTTTAAATTTAAAAATAAATTTAAAAAATTCTCCAGATGTTTTCTGCTCTCTTGTTCCTTTCTTCTCTTTCTAGAACTCCATTTACAGACCACTCATATTTATCACAGTTTAGTGAGACTCTGTTCTGTTCATTTTTTTTTTTTTTACAATGTTTTCCTCTGTCTTCAGACTGGATAATTTCAACTGATTTATGTTCAAGTTCATTGACACTTTCTTCTGTTTTCTCTAATCTGATGTTAAGCCCACAGAGCATATTTATCATGGTTCTTTTAACACCCTTGTCTGTTACTTCTAGTACCTCGGCCATCTCAGGGGAGTTTGCTATTGAACACTTTTTAAAAAATTTCTTGACAATGATTTATATTTTCTTGCTTCTTTGAAGTCTAGTACTTTTTATTACATGTTAGACATTATGGGAGGGGAAGTTGTAGAAACTGTGCATTCTGTTATCTTTCTCTGAAAATGTTTATTTTTGTTCTAACAGACAGTTAAATTACTCAGCATTCCCCTAGACCTTGTGGAGGTTTGGTTTAATATTTTGTTACATTTTTTAAAAATAAAAGCTGAAACCTATTGTTTTAATAACTGATTTTTCACTAAAGGTAGCTGAGACACAGTTGGGAATAACTATAACTGCAACAAAAAAAAATGCTAATGAAATGAAAATCTTTTAAAGGGTAGATTCAAGCAGAAAGAGAGTAAAGAACAAAGAAAATAAGGCTTCTGCCTTATCCATTGCCCATAGCATGAAATGCAATCTCCTGAGAATGAGGTATATCACCGTTCATATTCCCATCCAAGAGGAACTTTCCAGCTTCCTCATCTCAGGTATATTCTACTAACACCCAGCAGTAGAAACCACCTCCGTTCAAGCCTCACAGCTTTGCAAATGCTGTTGTCTACACCAAGAATTCTCTCAAGGCTAATCTCCTTTAAACACTGCTCACATGTTACTCATGAAACCTGTCCTAATTCTATCAGATCCTGCATCCTGAGACCTTCCATAATACTACTTTTTTCAGGTCTCTATTACACATTTTATCTCGCCATATCAGTTCTCTAGAGGAGTTCTTAAGCATTCATTCATTTATTCAACAACAGCTATTCTGTACATAAAATGTGTCAACCCTCAGTCTTGGTGCTCAGGATGCAGGGATGAAAACAATACAAATGATTTCTAGCCTTGGCATATAGTGGGTGGCATATCCAGATTTTAACTTGAGGAACAATACTGGACGGTGGTTAAGGGAACAGACTGGAACTAGACAGCGTTTTCAAAGCCCACCTGTACCATTTACGAGCTGCGTACCCTTGAAGAAGCTACTTATCTTCTCTGTGTCTCATTTTTGCTATTAACTATGATAGTACTTCATACATTCCATGTGAGCATAAAATAAGTTGAAATGTGTAAAACATTTAGAATGGTGCCTGGTATATAAGAGGAATATTTGATATTGTTGTTTTTGTCTCTCAAAAAACTATGGTTTTGTATGATGTCCAAACCATAGTTAGTATAGACCACATACTATCGAATGAATGAACACATGAATGAAGAAATATCCATGCTTCTGGATTGAAAATTACGTATCATATGTTGAAGAAATTTTATGTCACTTCTCTCTTTTTTGGCTATGTTTTATAAAAGAAGGCCAGGCTAAGGCATGTTACAAGTGGATTTGTTAATGCAATAACTGTATTTTTTTCTTCCTTACTGCTACTTTCATCTACTCATTCATTCCTTCAACAATTTTTGTGTGTCCTCTTCTTCATTAGAAACAAATAGGGGCACCTGGGTGGCTCAGTCAGTTGAGCGTCCGACTTCGGCTCAGGTCATGATCTCGCAGTTTGTGAGTTCGAGGCCCGCGTCGGGCTCTGTGCTGACAGCTCAGAGCCTGGAGCCTGCTTCGGATTCTGTGTCTCCCTCTCTCTCTCTGCCCTTCTCCTGCTCACGCTCTGTCTCTATGTCTCAAAAATAAATAAACGTCAAAAAAAAATTAGAAACAAATAAATGTGACAGTTCTCTTCCTTAGGATTTTTCTAGCTAGACATGAAATGGTATGTTTAATACATACATATTGTATGTAATTACATACAATAAAATGTATACAATGAGTACTTGAGGGAATTACATGAATGACACATTTGAGAGCATGCACCTCCTGCTCAACATATATTAATCTGAATTATATGAAATTGCCAACATTTTGATGGTTTAATTATTTTAAATGGCAATTTTATACGGTTCAAAATAATGGCAGATAATTATATATATACTATATATATATATATAGTGTATATATATATATATTGCATCTATCAGAATAATATGTCATTCAGAAGAGGAGGAAACGTTCAATCCGGATGAGCAAAACAAAACTTTAAAACAGGGGCCAATTGTGAGAGAGTTGAGGACAAAGTAGATTAGGGTCAAGGGTTTAAGTCAATAATTCTCAAAATGTGTCCCACAATTTTAGATGAGCATAGGAAATGGTGACCAAAATATAGGTAACCTGGAAGAAAAATAATGAAGGTTTTTGTTTGTTTGTTCATTTTGTTTTTTTGAGAGAGCATGTGCTTGTATGAGTGGGAGTGGGGTGGGTTGGGGGGTTGAGGCCATGGAATGGAAGGGAGGGAGGAGCAGAAGAGAAGAGGGAATTTCAAGCAGACTCCGTCCCCAGTGCGGAGCCCCACTCAGGGCTGGATCTCACAGTGGTGAGATCATGACCTGAGCAGAAACTGAAATCAAGAGTCAGACGGTTACCAATGGAGTCACGCAGGCACTCCAGATATTTTTTTAATAGTTATTTCATTTCATTTTCTTTATTTTTCCCATAGTATCCCACTTTCTGATATTGGAAGGGAGAGAGAAAATTGCTCATGACAGAGTATCTCTAAGCAGTAAATATTGTTATAATCAGTTAAATTTTACAGATCTGATAATTTTATAGATCTAATGATTTCAAACATGCAAGTCTATGTGCTATATGGTGACATTTCTCCCAGGTAACTTTTACTTTACATAACTTCTAAAATTCCAAGTGACTAAGCTGATTTTCAGTTCTCTATTGTGTAGCACTAAAATGTTCTCTGTTAAATCAGAAAATTTTAAATTCAATTTTTTGATCTACTTAGACATTCATTCAGTGAATTGCAAAAACATGCATTCCAAGGAGTTAGCTCTTTGTTCAGAATAAGACATTTAGTGAAAAGAAGGATACCAGAGCTACAGGACACTCAACACTTAAAGCACTGCATAAAATTAAAAACACTGTGAATATAAAAGAGGAATTTTTAGTGACGTTCCATGTTTTAAAGTGTAAGTAACTTGAACTCTAATTAAAGATGAACTGTTTGTTGATATTTCTCACTTGAAGGCTTGGGTTTATGCTTTTCTAAAATGGAAATTTCAAAGGATATATGTGTTATTTATGATAACTCTGCTTAGCTAAGAGAGAGTTTTGACTATACTTCATATTCATTTGTAAGGCTTTAATGTTAATAATGTTATTTTAATATCTTTATATGACATTAAAATAAGCAAAGTAGCTTTTTGAAAAAAGTATCACATTACTACTAAATGTGTTTCATCTAAAATACTTATTCAAAATTACTTCAATATGCTAACTTTTCTGAACATTATTCTCTTACAGTTGTCAGTTTCATTCTGGAAAGAATTGTAAATTAAAACGCATATGTAAGGAGACAATGACATTTTGATATTGCGCAATCACTTCTGAACTGGAATTTAGGAAATCTTTGCTCATCACCTGGAAAATGAAGGGTGTGAATTAGGTTGTCTTTATCAGCTCTAAATTTCCATGATACTAATGTTAGGCACACAAAACGACTGTAACAATGACTTAATAGAAAATGCAAAGAGTTTGCCAGAAGATAAGCTGTGTGTCTTGTCTATACCTTTCCTGTAGTTTAATTTCTGTTTGTACATATCTCCTGTGTTTAGGAAACAAAACAAAACAAAACAAAACATTTAATACACACAGAAGAGATATCTGTTTAACCGAAAAGCCCTTCCAAATACAACAGAAAGGAGATATAATTCTTCTCTATATTTAAGTAACCCATATGAAAGGATTAAAATATAGTCTTTAACTTTCATTAAAGTATCCATTTTGCAGTTAATCCTACTTACAAAATAAATATATTTTTATACAATTAAACATAGGCAAATCTGTGAAGAATCTATAGGAAAACATCTTGAATTTCAAATATTTAATATTCACACTGGGCTTCTCTTTCCATTATCCTGATATCTCTTCTAACTTGGATAGTTCTCTTTCCTTCCCTACAAGTACCAAGACTAGTTTTCAACTGATTCTTCCCTATCATCTAAGCAGCCAGCAAGTTTAAGGATGACTGTACCTAGTGAGAAATACATAGACTTTAACACTGAGGACCCAAAGGAGGGAATACTTCAGTGTTGAAATCTTGATATTACAATATATTTAAACAAAATCGTCTTCCATAAGACTGCCAAATAGATACCTACAGGGAAAGCTGGTCATATATTTGCACTTCTGCATTAAACTCTAACAAATCTATTTTCTTGGGCACAAATTCACACACTCACATCCTCACTCTGGCATAAGGGGATAAGTGGTTTATACATTTAAAGTTAGGGATAATGAGGAACTGAGGTCTAGAGAGAGAGGCATCAAAGGGATTTTGGCGGTAGGAAGAAAGAGTAATCGTCATACCAATCAAGGTATCAACAGATAGGAACCCACTTGGGGGGGGCATCAAAAACACACTAGAGGGGCAGCCTCCGTTGGGTTTCAAGGTACACTTTATATCTGGTGTGTGAAACACTGATGATCCTTATCAAGATGTAACAGATTTCTTAGAATATTCAACTTATACTTCTGGAAGACTGTCCTTGTCTGAGCATACATGCCCTCCATTTGATCCATCACTAACGCTATGCCTTCTGAGAGTACCCAACAAAGCAAGAGAACAACACCACCAATCAACCAGCAAACGAAATCAGGTAGACAATATTTATTTGCCTGATTTTTAAAATCATTTTAGAGAATGGTGTAAAACGAACACCTTATTCCTTTATACGTGATAAAAATAAATGGCTCTCTGGTTGTTTAGACAGAATGATGATACAGTATTTTTAAGTCTAGTTTCGAGTAAGTAAAATTTTGGTACAATTTTAAGTGTTGGGAATAGCTAAAAACTATCTAAGATATGATGAAGAAATAAAAGTCAAAATTCCCAAATGTCTAGTACTGCCATGTCACCAATTTATATATTTTTCTCAATATCTTTCAAAATTATTTAAACAGCATATGTGTTTTGTGGAAGCATTATAATAAATCCTATATTATAATAAATCCTATATTTCCCAAAATTCAGGTGTATTTGCTAACATCTTAGCTCTCACATATTGAACTGCCTTCAGAATTACTTAAAATAAATAGCCACATAAAAAGAAAAACAGTCATAAAAACATATGTTTTAGGTGCAAGCTAACAAAATCCAAAGAGTTAATTGGATTTTTCCACATTTTTAGGATGTTTTGACATTATAAAGACATGCAAAAATTCATCTTTATTTTTCTTATTTATTTATTATTTTAATTTTAGAGAGAAAGAAAGCACAGAGGGAGGAGGGAGCAGAGGGGGGAGAGAGAGAGAGATGAGGGTCAGAGAAAGAGAATCGTAAGCAGGCTCCATGCTCAGCACATGGGGTTTGATCTACAACCCTGAGATCATAACTTGAGATGCCATCAGGAGTCGGATGCTCAATCGACTGAGCCATCCAGGCATCACTCATTTTTATATTTATTATGAAGCATATCTACATTATGCCACATTGATGACTTATCAAGGGGATGTTTAGATGACCAATTGGCACCTATATTATAGTGGATGGAGTTACATACACGGAAAGGTCTTTAATCCTTTCATATTTTTTACTAGCTTTCTCCCTTCAGGTACTGAGACTTCATTAGCAAAGATTTTAAAAACAAAAACTTTTAGAAAAAAATTATTCAAAAGATATCAAATACAAATAAAAAACTCTTTACTTGATTGTCGGTTATGGTTGATTGGTTATGAGAAAGTAGAGGGAAATTATCCAATATATCAATCATTTATAGTCAGTAAACTTACCTACCAGCTTGAAAAGAATTTTTGTCAAGAATTAACTTACTCTCTAATTGGGAATTGAGCAATTGAGATGGGAATTCTGAAAACCTGAAGTAAGAATCCTATGCAACTAACACAGAAGGAAGACAGGATAAATGACAGGAAAAATTTCTTGAGAGACAATTTACCAAAAGTGTCATAATAAAAAATAGTGTCTGAGCAGCCTATATGTTTTGAAGAAATTGAATTTGTAACTTAAAGTCTTCACAAAAAATAAAACTCCAGGCTTTACTGATGAACTCTTCTAAACTTATAAGGAAGAAATAATATTCATCAAAAGGCAAAAAACTTCTTTGGCATAAAAAGAGGGAATATTTCCCAGGGCACTTTATGAAGCCAGAATAAATCTTATACTAAAACCTGAAAAGAACAATATAAGAAAGAAAAATTTTAGGGTAGTCTTTGTTGTGGTGTGTAACTAAAACTCTTAAATAAATATTAGCAAGTCAACTAAAGTAATACCCATAATATAAGATATGGTATAATGATGAAGAATATTTTATTTCAGGAAAGCAAGATTGGCTTAATATTAGAAAAGTTATCAATATAATTAATCTCATGAAGAGAATAAAAATTTAAATAATAAAATCATTAATAAAAATCATCTGACAATATTGAACACTATTAGTGATTAAAAAAGAATCAAATCACAAATTGCAGTGGAAGGAAGCTTCCTTGATTGGATAAAGAATATTTACAAAAACCCACAGGAAACATCATAATTAATGGTGAAATATTTAACTTTACTTTTTTAGGGTGAGAACAAGACAAGAATGCCATGATCACCACTTCTATTAAACTTGTACAATAGGTTCTGTCCAATCCAAAACACATTAAAACCGCTTAAAATTGAGGGGACAAAAGGAGAATAGATGACATGATTGTGTGTATACAAATTCTAGTAATATTTATTTACAGATAAACTAGTGGAAATTACCATGTACATTTAGCAAGGTTGTTGGATTCAAAGTTAATATACAAAAGTAAATTCTATTTTTATATGCTGAAAACAGGATTTAGAAAATAACACTTAAATATCATTTATAACAGCACAAAAATATCTAATTCCTAGGAATAAATCTTCCAATAGATGTGCTACAATGCAAACTACAAAATATGGTTGAGAGAAATTTAAAAGTGGCTTAAATAGGGACGCCTGGGTGGCTCAGTTGGTTAAGCGTCTGACTTCAGCTCAGGTCATGATCTCATGGCTCCTGAGTTCGAACCCCTCATCGGGCTCTGTGCTGACCGCTCAGAGCCTGGAGCCTGCTTAGGATTCTGTGTCTCCCTCTCTCTCTGCCCCTCCCCTTACTCTCTGTCTCGCTCTGTCTCAAAATAAATAAATGTTAAAAGAAATAATAATAAAAGTGGCTTAAATATGTAGAGAGAATGGCACGTTCCTGGATTGGAAGAGTCACTACTTTGTACTATGCAGAATTGCAAAATGACCTCTAATGATTCATACTTTTATATTATCTCCTCTAGACTGTGGGCAGGGCCCTTAGCTTGCTTCTAACGCAAGGAATATGGCAAAAGTGAAGGGATTTTGCAGATATAATGAAAGTCCCTAATTAGTCAAAGTTAAGGAAAAGTGTGATTTTCTTAGGCAGGCCTGACTGATCACAGGAGCCCTTTAAAGAGGGTTTAGACAGCAAAGAGGAAAGAAGCAAGTTGTCAAGAGTTCTACATAGTAAAGAACAAATACTGATTCCTGACCTTTGAGCGCCCCTGAGGCCAATTTAAAGTAAGGAGAGACCCAGTCCTCGGGTTAATGGAGGGTAAACTTAACAAATGACCTGGTGAGAACCACCACGGCACTCAACATATTTAATGCAGAGGTCAAGGTAAATGTCATCCCCCGCAATGATCCAGGTCACAATCCACTTCCGGATTCACCCTGCACTGACAGACAAGACCTCGTCAAGAGCATTGTGGCTGACGCCTGTCCAGTTTCGTGTGTTGAACCCCTCTGACTGCCCAGGCCTCGGGCTATCAGCTGCTCCACCAGATCATGCAGCTCATCTTCCTGGTAGTCAATATTGTCTCCTAAGCACTCATGTGCACAACACAGATAGCCCCACTATACGAACTTCATGACTGGCATCTACTGGTTTAACCTAGTTGACTTCTAGCTTCAGGACTTAAGTAGCATCCAAGGAATCAGGGAGAAAATCTTATTCCAAGCCTATGAGACCCAGGTGAAATTCATCTTTGAGCTGATGCAGAAGCTAACACAACCCCAGCCAGTTTTTCACCTGCAGGAACTGAGGGGTTGAGGAGCCAGCTAGATTAGGGGTGCCTGACTCTGTAATGGGACTAACCCAAGGGGGAAAGCCAACCTTTGGTCAAATCTACATCATAGTGCATTGCCCACCTGCCTTGCTCACTTTTAAACTCACCCAAATCTAAGGGTGGTAAGAAAAGGCCAGCTGGAGTCTGGTTCTCCCTTCCTTCTGACATTTTCATCCCTCTGACCAACTGACCTATATTTATGGGCTATGGCCCCTTTTATCTTAGAAGGTATCTGGCTTGCCTGTCTTATGCTAATTTTTTAGATGCTCCACCCTTCAGGCTTGATTTAAGAAATGCAGATTTGAAAAATCTCAACCACTTTTTACCAACTAGAAGTGTTTAAATTAGGACACTCTTTTGGGACTGCCTTCTAGGGGGTGTTATATTTTTCTTCTTATGGTAACTTCATTTCCTTTCCCCAAATACCCGAGCTAAATTATTTAGCTGTGTCTTCATCTCTCCTCTCTTGCCCTGCATCCTTTCCCTCCCCCTCCAATTTATTCTACCTCAGGAGCAGGACTCATTCAAACTCTGATATTACTGTCATTGTCACAACAAGTTGCCAAAAAAGTGATCTATGAAGCAAATTAAAAAGAGAGAGAGAGAGAGAGAGAGAGAAACAAGTAGTTGGAAAAGGACTCTGAGTCTCATTTCAGACCCCAGATCTCATCAACAGTTTGACTGTAGTCAAACAGCCTTGTGATTCTTGACCTTGGGCAAAGAATCCAGATAAACCATGCCCAGACTTCGGAATTGAGATAATTAATGAGTGTTGTTTTAATTCCCTAAATTTGTGGTAATTTGTTACGTAGTGATAGAAATCTCAAACACTAAAGATTTTAGACCCTGTCCAAATTAGTCTTTATATTAAATAAAATCCCAATCAAAAAATTCCAGCAGCTTTTTTTAAATATGAAAATTAAGCTAATTCTAAAATTTATAAGAAAAAGAAAAGGATTTAGAAGAGTCAAGGAAATCTTGAAGAAGAATAAAGTTGAATTATTTATATTAGTAGGTACCAATACTTAGTATAAAGCCACAGTAATTGTGAAAATGTAATATCGGCACTAGGGTAGACATAGAAATTAAGGAATCACAATAAGGAGTTCAGAGACAGATTCACACATACATGTTCATCAGTAGTGGATAAGAGCACCACTGAATTCTTTATTCTTTATTGAAAGATGGCGTTTTCAATAAATGGTACTGTTCCAGTTGGATATTAATAATTATCAACATTAAATTTGACACACAAAGGGGCACCTGGGTGAATCGGCTGGTTAGGCATTTGACTCTTGATTTTGGCTCAGGTCATGAGCTCATGACTGCAGGATGGAACACCACGGCAGGCTTGTTAGTACACCTGTACTAACAGAATGGACCTGCTTATGATTCTCTCTCTCCCTCCCTCTCTGCCCCCCACTACTCACAAGTGTGTGCTGTCTCTCTCTCTCTCAAAAATAAATAAATAAACATTAAAAAAATTTTGACTCATAAAAATTAGTTTGAGATAGATCATAGATTAAAATATAAAAGATAAACTAATAAGGCTTCCAGAATAACTTTTAGGAGAAGATTTTCATATGCTTGAGGCGTGCAAGATCCCTTAAAGAGTTCACAAAAAACAAAACATAAAAGAAAGTTTGATAAATTAGTTTTTGTGAAATTGAGACTATTCACAAAAATACTTTTATGAGACTGTAAAGATAAGCCACTGACTGGAATGGATAAATGTCTCACATACATTCATCAGAGGACTTGTCTCCAGACAATCTTATTCAATAAGTAATCAATCAATAAAATTAGATTAAGAAAATAAATCCATAGGAAAACATAAATCTCAATTTTATAAATGGGAAAAAGACAAAGGCACACAAAAGGCATAAGAGTCAGGTGGCCCAAAACCCACAAAATGTGCATTTATCATTAGTCATCAGAAAAATGCAAATTGAAATTGAAATGAGGTATCATTGCACAGCAACTGAAATTATTAAGATTAGAAGACTGATGATGCTGTTTTCTTCTTATAACTTTCCCTGTTAAAAAAAACCTGGTCGGAAGTTATGATTCAGATCTGGATTTGAGATTGAGTTTGAATTGCTAATGCAGGGTCCCAGTCTTTCTTTTACTTTTTATGTTAATATCCACAATGGACATTACAGATATTAACTAGTTTGCTTCTTGAAAATAAATCTGTAGCTCTTCATGATATATAAGAAAACTATGGTATTCTTCAGGGTCCTGGAGAGAAGAGTCCAACATGCTAAGAAGAGAGGAAGCTCTTGGATACCTTTGGACCAGAAAACTCAGTTACAGTGCAAGTCACTCTCTATAAAATGATGCGAAGAGACATCTACAGACATCATGTCCAGGGAAGTGATTATTGCACATCTGAGTATGGGTGCTTAGTTGTTCTGTGTTATGCTGTGTTTTGATAGTCTCTTTACTTCTTTGCTCCGAGGAAGAACATTTTTTTTAAAAAGAATGAGTATAATGGCATAATATTTCCAGACAGCAATGTCTTATTACTGCAATATTCTGTAAGGTGTGCTGCCTACATGGTCTGCCCTCACCAAGTATATGAATCTTAACTACAGTTCTGCTGAAAGTCCTATTTTGATATAACTTTACAAAACTATTGGGAAGGTTTCTCTGACTCAAATTATGAGAAATTGGTAAGAATGGTTCAACTCATGCTACAGAGAAAAACAAGTATATTATGAAGTTAAACATATTAAATAACTATAAATACTTCATAAATTCCCCATTCTTATTACTAAAGCACTTACCCAGATCCTTGGACATAAAGCTAAGGAATTGTTTCTCTGCAAAGTATCGTTCCTGTTCCTTTGTCCAGCTTCTTCTGATCTTTGTATGTCCTGTTTTCCTCTAATCCTTCTAAGCATTCATATAACAGTGCTTCCTTTCATCAGAGACGTTATACTAATGGCAAAACCTGATTGGTCTGTTTTCTCCTCCTCCTCCTCCTTCTCCATCTTCTTCAACTATAAGATTCTTCCTACTAGATATAGCCAAATGAATCATGCATGGACATTTAAACTTAGCTGGACCAATCAGATTCTTTATTCCAGGAATTTAAAACTATGATTTAGATATAGGTAGACATGGGACACTTGGGTGACTCAGTTGTTTATGTGTCCAAATCTTGATTTCAGCTCAGGTCTTTATCGCATGGTTGTAGGTTTGAGCCCCACACTGTCAGTGCGGAGCCTGCTAGAGATTCTCTCTCCTTCTCTCTCTTCTCCCCTGCTCATGCTCTCTCTATTTCTCAAAAACAAATAAATAAACATAAAAAAAAGAAATAGGTAGACAATCTTTATGTGTGCATGAATATGAAGCTGTAAACTCAGGGACTGTGGGGTTCTTGTGCATGGAAACTCCTGCTGGTCGAAGAGCTTTAGACTTATCACGTAGCAACTGTGTGTGGCAGGGGGAGATGACAATATAAGCATTCTTTCACGTAGAGACTTAGTCAAACTATAAAAGTAACTCCTTGAAGCCTAGAGTGCTATAAAAGACAGACTTACTCCAGAGTTCCCAATAATACTTGCTAAAAGGACCATAACACCTTTCAACAAGGAATATCCCCATTTCAAGGATTAAAAAGCTAAAGTGAGGAACCTGAGAGACTCAGTTGTTTAAGCATCTGACTCTTGATTTCAGCTCAGGTCATGATCTCATGGTTCATAGGTTCCAGTCCCACGTCTGAGTTCTGAGCTGACAGCTCAGGGTCTACCTGGGATTCTCTCTCTCTCCCCCTCTTTCGGCCTCTCCCCTGTTTGCATGCTCTCTTCCTAAACATAAAGAAATATTTTTAAAAAGAGAGGTTTAAGGTATATAAAAATATAACACCACCTCTGGGAAATAATAGATAATAAATTTTAGTTAATATTATCATTATGAAAAGTTGGGTTTGATGAAGAGACAAAGAATCTCTTATGATAAAGAGAGAGAGAGAGAGAGAAAGAGAGAGAGAGAGATGCCTAGAAAGGGAAGGAAAAAAAAAAAGAGAGATGACATGTTTATCAGAATATGTGAAAATATCTTGCAAGTTCACAAGATTGCGGTCAGAGTAGAATATAATATAAAATCACACAGTGGCTCTGTTCTGAAAAGGATAGTTGAATCACTTCAGTAAGAGGATTTTTTTCCCTTTAATTTTCTGAAATGTGCTTCAAAAAATTACTCATTTTTTTAAATTCATTTAAATATTCAGCTCAAATTGGTGCATTTGAAAGTGTATCATGAACACATACAGCTTGAGAACCAATGAGCTAGTTAATGAAATTTCTGTGCTATAGTTTTTTATTTCCAAATCAACCATTGCTGACTAATTAATTTAATTATAAATATTTTTATGGAAAAAAAGAGGGAGGACGAGAGCAAAGAATTGTTGGAATCAAGATATATGATTAGGCTCTCTGTATAAGTCACATTCAGCACATAAAATACCAACAGTTTAATTTAGTTATATAGGATAAGTATCTTAGAAAAATTACTTGTAAGATACTCTATATAATCATGCCTCCTATATTTTAGATTGTCTGCTAATAAAATCATCAAACGAAATGAAAATAAAGTAAAAGCATTAGAAGAAGAACATTATCTCATGTTTATGTATTTTTTACTGTGTGTCAGAAATTCTCTGAGGTGCACTGCATAGATTACTTCTTTCACTCTATAACCCCCCTATAAGGAAGGCTGCAGGGGACAATGATTTTGGCATTCTCCTCTGCCGTTTCTGTCTCTTCCCTCACTGTGAGCCTTCTATGTGGTCTGTTTACTACTGAGCCTACGCCCAGATTAACACATTGGCTTAAACCGCTAAGAGTACTCCTCATTCTTCCTGCTGCAGAAACAATTTTAGAGGACTTCTAGATAGTTAAATCCCAATGAAGCTTGAAGGGCTTGCATTTGATGATTGTGAGTAAGGTAGAACTCTCTTCCTCTGTAGAAACCAGTGTGAGATGGGAAGGTGAGAACTATTGCAGGCATTTGGCTATCCTGAAGTCCTTGTCACAAAACTTTAGAAAAATGAAGCCATAGCTGTGATCAAAGACTTCTTGAGAACTTTGAACTCTTAATTTACATAGGCCAGTGAATTTTGGTTATGGAGGTCTGTTTTGAGTAGTTTTGTAAAACTTATAATCAAACTTCATAAATGATTCATAGGCATATTATTATCTCCATTATATGCTTGGAAAAAATAGATTCAGGAATATTGTATCATTGTCTATAAAATAAGTTCTAGAGCTAGGATTTGGATTATGAAAGTCAGAAACCAGAGCCACAGTGTGAAATAAATGGCCTTCCTAAGTGATGATTGAAAACATTGTAGCATTTACTATCAGCACATTCAAGAAATTTTAAAGAGTATGTCTTTAATATTTCTCTATCTAATTCAAAAAATTTTGATGGAAAAGTATTTTTTTTCATCTAATTTATTTGACAAAGTGAAAGAAGATTGAAATAATTATTCAGATATTTCAGAATCTGAATGCCTGGGTTACTCTGTACAAAAAAAAAAAAAGAATTTTGGAAGTGTGAATAATTGCATTAGTCTCATTTTCTTATTTTGAAATCACTATAGGGCTCTTGACTGTCGTCCATCTCCAATGTATTGAATAGACCCCGTGGAGTTGTGGGAAGAGTGTTAGTTTCGGGGACTAGAAGTTTGGAGACCTTTGAATTCTAACAGATCAAGTCTCTAACTTCTCTCAGGTCATTTGTCTGAAAGAAAAAAAGAATGCTTTAAAAAAAAAAGAAAGAGAGGTGCCTGGGTGGCTCAGTCGGTTGAGCGGCCAACTTCAGCTCAGGTCATGATCTTACGGTGTGTGAGTTCAAGCCCCGCATCGGGCTCTGTGCTGACAGCTCAGAGCCTGGAGCCTGTTTCAGATTCTGTGTCTGCCTCTCTCTCTGCCCTTCCCCTGCTCATGCTCTGTTTCTCTGTCTCTCAAAAATAAATAAACGTTAAAAAAAAAAAAGAAAGAAAGAAATGAGTGGATTACAAGGAATAGCATCAACCACAATAATAATATAAATAATACATAAAGTGCCTTACATGAATTAGTCATTATATTAATGTTCAGTAACGTTGGTCTCTCTTATCTCCTTCCTCGTTGTTACCCGTGCACCACATCAGAGTATTCTTTTATGTGTGGAAATATCAGCATCTTTCTGCTTTAATGAATGAAATTTATTCTCTTTGGAATCTCAGGAAATTGAGAAATTTAGAGTCTATGTGAAAGTGCTGAATATAGTTCAAAACAATGTTTAAAACTAAATCAAACAATAGTTCCCTCTACGGTTCAGGTGAGTTAATGAAATCCTTCTGAATACCATTGGAAAATGTTCTTTTTATTTTAATAGTTTATTTTCAAATTGGTTTACATATAACACCCAGTGTTCGTCCCAACACGTGCCCTCTTTATTGCCCATCACACCCTCTCCCCTCTCCCTCACCCCCCTCATCCTCAGTTTGTTCTTAGTCTTTGAGAGTCTCTTATGTTTTATCTCCCTCCCTCTCTGTGTCTTTTTTTCCTTTCCCCTCTTCCCCTCCCCTCTGGTTTTTGCTTAGTCTCTCAAAATCCACCTATGCATGGAAACATATGGTATCTGTCTTTTTCTGACTGACTTATTTCACTTAACATAATACCCTCCAGTTCCGTCCATGTTGCTACACATGGCCAGATTTCATTTTTTCTCATTGCCACGTAGTAGTCCATTTTATATATGTACCACTGGAAAATGTTCTTTAAAAATTTCAACTAGCTTAAGAAAGGTAAGATCCTTTGGAAATTTTTTGTTTGATTTTTATTGTATAATGTAAGATCATATAATTCCATGTATTTTACTACACACACACGTACATAACACACACACACACACACACACACAGAAACCATACACAAAATAATATATCAAAATTGTACAGATCTCAAATCTTTCTCTTTTTATTTATACATAAATTGGAATTTTTAATCTGAAAAGCATAAATAATTGCCTTAGTTTTCCATTTTTCATGCACTTCATACATCAACTTTAAATTTCACTCTTTTAAATTAACTTTGCCTGCTGTCCCAACAGACTAGCACTACATGGCACATATTAAATATGTAAAAAAGGTACTTTATAATGCATTATCTTCACCAAAGTAAATTAAGGCGCTTATTCAAAGAAAAAGAATGTCTGTGTAGAATGCTAATAAGCTAAATGTTTATTCTTATGGCATCCATTTCTAACAAACAACAAAAGTTCTTTAAAAAAGGGGGGGAGGGAAGGAAAAGAGCAGCGGAACAAAGCAATCGTCTAAAATAAAACCTGAGCAGGTGCAGAGTAATGCAGTATTCAGGGTAGAGTAGTGGCAACTTCTCCCTTTGGGTATTTGTCGTTTATGTATTTAGCATTAACACAGTGTCTGTAGGAGATTAACTTATAAAAAGAAAACCAAATTGGAACTAAAGGCCTCTCTAAAGGAGGTGTATATTGTGTAGGGACTATCTGTCATCTTGTGCTCCTGAGATTGACTCTAACAATGGGCCATATTAGTATGCGGGCACTTGTGTTTTATTTCTTTTCCAGTTTTTGTTCTTGGAATGAGGTATCCCCATGAAACTCATTAAACCTCCTATTTCTGCAGCTGACACTCCACTCAGGCATGAATAATCTAAGGGGTAAACAGAAAGTTGATATAAATATGCAAGCATTTTTGATTAAACATAACATAATAGATAACTAAGACTCTAAAAGTGACTCATCAACATAAAAATAACATTTTACTACTTTTATTATGCTTAGTTATGAGAAACTTTAATCTGAATTTTAAATGCTTGTCAAAGGCATTTTGAACTCTTTAAAATTGTCAAGTGCTCATAAGATATAGGATATTATTAGTATTATGGATATTTAAAGCCTAGGGATGAGAAAATTCAAATAAATAATTGTAAATTCCTTTTCCTTAGTCACCTTTAAAATAGTCTTACGTATGAGGTAACATTGGGGGAAGGATATGCTATTTAACACATTCTTTGGGGATATTTGCTTCTCACTAAAAAAAAAAAAAACAAAACTGGGATTCACAATGCAAACTCAGAAAACAGACCACCCACTTTGAATAAATAATTGCGTAATATATCTCAAGTAAAAATATTGAAAGAAAAAATATCTTTTTAAAATGACTACTGATAGAACAATTAAGGCTCATCAAGTTGGTGAAATTTAATGTTTGATGATGCTAGTGAGGAGGTAGTCTCATACTTTACTAGTAATAGAACCAATTTGACAATTCCCTTAGGAGAGTAAGTTGGCAGTAGCTAGTGAATACAAAAACATGCATATTCCTCACCCCAGTGTCTCCTCTTTTCTTTTCCAGAGAAAAACATGTACTCATGTGCACGAGGAAGCCAGCTGCAGCATAGTTTGTATTAGTGAAAAAATGGTTTCAATGTGGTTATTGAGTGGTTAAGTTATTAAAAATAAACTTTTGGAACCATACCTCAAATGATAACTAAAATTTATGGATTAAGGACTCACATGGAAAAGTAAAACTTTCTAAAAATGTTCACAAATGTATAGGACAATTATTTTTCTTACAAGGACAGGAGGTGGGGAAAAGCATAAAACTTTAACACCACAAGCCATATATGAAAATCTGTTGAGATATATACTACCTTAAAATGACAAGTTTTGTTTCAAAAAGAGACACTGAAAATTAAGAAAACATACCTGAAACTTAAGAAAAAGATACTTGAAATGCATATAACAAATAGAGTATTGCTTTTCAGAGTAGACTGAAGAATTATTATGAATCAAGAAGAAGAAAAGGAAACTGAGAAAAATAGATGAGAGATGTGAGCAGGTAATTCATAAAAAAATATGATAAAAATTATACTGAAATGAAAAACCTCATTAGTAATCACAGAGATAAAAATTTAAATAATATTTTGCTAACACTTCACTCCCAAGATATTGGCAAAATTGGAACAGTTCGAAAATAAAAATCTGGATAAATATATGTAGAACTGTTGAGTCTCCTAAAATATTGGTGTATATGTAAGCTAACAAAACTATTTTTAGTTTATTTATCTTTTAAGCCATTTTAGATGGCAATTTAGCAATATTTAGTAAACTTAAAGATGTACAAGTACTTTGATAAAGCAATTTCAACATCTAGGCATATGAAACTCTAACACTTGTGTTCCAACTTACAGGCACAAAATGTTCATCAAAGTATTTAAAAAATAAAATAGGATTGTTTTTTGAGTTCTGTCATCACATTTCTAGGTTTTTCTAAGTCTAATTTTATGTGATATTTTAATGTATTTATTTCTTATTTAATATTCTTAGTACTTTTTCACTCATTTTGAATTCATAGGTATAGTTTTAATATTTGTTTATTCTAAATAAAGGTCTCTAAGGAACTGAATCTTGACAGCAGCCACGTGAGTGAGCTTGTAAGCAGATCCTCCCCCAGTCAAGCCTTCAGATGCAGACACAGACCAATCTCTGATTACAGCCTCATGAGACTTACTGAGGCAGAAGAATCTAGGTAAAGATTGTACGTGGATTGTACCTGGAATCTCAGCCCACAGAAAATGTCAGATAATAAATATTTGTCAACTTAAGCTAAAAGTTTGTTATGCTTTAATAGATAACTAATATAATTCTATGTGCAAAATTACATATATGTGTATATACTTATATATTGCCTCATTATTTGTAGTTGCAAAACAATAGACACAGCCTAAATGTACATTCATAGAATTGTAAATATGTGAAGGTCAATCATAAAATGAAATATCATGCTACACTAAGAAGGAATAAAGGATGCTCTTTGTTCACAGATATGAAAAGATAATACATTATTAAGTGTAGAAAGCAATCTACAGAATATTGCATAGCATGCTATCGTTTATTTGTGCATTTAAAACATTTCAGATACACAAGGAACTAGTAACCATGGGTACCTATTTTGGGGAATGGAGGTGGGTGGAAACTGGGTGGCTAAAGTACAGAGGTGGGAGGAAGGCTTAACTCTATAGTGTTTTATGCTTATTAATTTTGGAACGATATGAATGGATTAGCACAAATTAATTAATTGTTAAAATGCTTAAAAAGAAAAATAAGTGAAATATTCAACAGGAGTGCATTTCCTTTTTCAAAGCAAACAAACAAAAACCCCATAATGTTGAATAAGAAAAACCAAATTGCATTGTATGTGGTGCATATGTAGCTAACCCTTGAACAACCCTTGACGCTTGACCCTAGGGTCTGAACTGCAGAGGTCTACTTATGCATGGATTTGTTACAATAATGCAGTACACTACTGTAAATATATTTTCCCTTCCTTATGACTTTCTAAAGACGTTTTCTCTTCTCTATCTTATTATAAGAGTTTAGTATATAAATATAAAACATGTAAAACATGTGTTAATCATCTGTTTATGTTATTACTAAGGTTTCCAGTCAATTGTAGGCTATTAGTAGTTACGTTTTGGCAACATCAAAAGTATTACATGGATTTTTGACTGTGTGGGAGGTTGGCTCCCTGACCCCTGCATTGTTCAAGGGTCAACTGTTATATGTTTTAACAGCAGCCAAATCAATCATATATAATTTATTAATACTTGCTTATGTAGTAATAATTCAAAAATATGCATGGGAATAATAAATTCCAAATTTAGGTAACGGTTATTTCTGGAAAGATAAAGAAGTGAATAGAATTGAAGGGAAAGCCCAGTGACTTCAACAGTTAACTTTCATATTTTAATTTTTTTAAACCTTATTTTTGAGAGAGAGAGAGAGAGAGAGAAGAGAGAGAGAGAAGAAAGAGCATGAGCATGGGGGAAACAGAGAAAGAGGGAGACACAGAATCTGAAGCAGGCTCCAGGCTCTGAGCTGTCAGCACAGAGCCTGACATGGGGCTTGAACCCACGAACCGTTAGATCATGACTTGATTTGAAGTCAGACACTTAATCTGAGCCACCCAGGCGCCCTTGTATTTTTCTTTGAGATTAGGTCACATAGATTGAAAAGATCAGAAAAGGGCAGGCAGACAGATATACTTGTTTTTACATATAAAGGAACTATTTTAGGAAAGTCCTTTGAATATATTTTATGTTTTAATGATATTAACATTAACTAGGATTCTGTAAAAAATCATGAAATTTAAAAATGGTTATAAATTGAATAGTCACTGGACCTATTTAACAGGAGTCACATAAAGAAACATAAAAGCTCATCTATCTTCAATATTAGGAACTATGAAAGTAAAACCACTAGCATCATTAGGACCTATTGATTATTAATCACTTTACCAAGGCAATTTCATTTTGTATTCATAATAAACAAATCAATCTGTAACACAATTGAAGTTCACTTTGTAAAAACACAGCATTATAAGTTCATTGTAACAATAAAAACAACCAAAACAAAACAAAACAAAATCTGTAACATTTCAAGGAAAGCAGAACCAATAATATGTATATATACTCACATATAAGATGAGTAATTTTTTAGCACCAGCTTAATAAAATCTAAGAATTTTTCTGGAATTCAGGAGCCTTCTAGTTCAGTCTGTTAATCCAATATAAAAATAGTCTCTATTACACCCTGGAAGGTGGATTAGTTCTATTTTTATCCAGCTGGTCCTAATTACATCCTCCAGAGATCTAAAGAGCAAGCTCAAATCCTCGTGGCATAACTCTTTCAAAATTTGGAGATTTTTAAAAATACCTTCTAAATTTCCAAGCTGTACATTCATAATTCTTTCAACTGTTCTTTTTATGACAAGTAATCCAGGTTTTGGTAAAATAGTTTTTAAATGCTTCACTTTGTCAAATTTCTTTAAACTTAGTCTTCAAAATTTACTCTATGACTGCTCTCAGGGCATAATTAAGTCAAAAAGGCAGCTTATTAGTATTAGGAAGGTACATTGGGATTGGTGGAGATCGTGGTGAACTATAGACTGCTTACCACTGTCTGAAGAGGCTGTTTTAGGGATGCCTGTCTAGTTCATTTGGTAAAGCATGTGATTCTTGATCTTGAGGCCGTGAGTCTGAGTCTCACTTTGGTGTAGAGATTACTTTTAAAAAAAAAGTTTAGGTTAACTATTGTAACAAAGAATCTTCAAATCCTAATAGTTTAATACAGTAAAGTTTTACTTATTGTTTATGTTACATGTAGATTAGTATGGGAACTCTGTTCAATGTAATAGCTCAAGGATTGGGACTCCTTCTATGCAACGCCTCCAATGTCTCTTATGGCCTGGAAGTCTCCCAATTGTATCCTCTGTACCCTATGACATACAGGCTAAGAAAAGAAACAGTGAGTATCATACAGGCAATTTTTTCAGCAGTCATTCCTTCAAGTTACGTATATCACTTTAACTATATTGGATTGGTTGAACTCAATCAAATAGACATACTTGATTTATTGCAAAATGTAATTTAGTCGGATGCTCAGAAAAGAAGAAAAGAAAAAGAAGAAAAAGAAACAAGATTTAGTAAACACATAGCATAGTGTCTTCTAAGGGGATAATAGCTACTCAGCTCAAGCCTATTAATAGCATGTAGAGCATGTTGGCCCAATGTTGCCAGATCTTTAAATTTTTTCAAAAGCATCTAGAAATTCTATGTTCTATTTTTAACATGACATTTCCTAATTTTTAAATGTTGACAACTAAATCACTTTTTTAATGACCTTAATGAGCCAAGCAAAATAGGTCTACAAGTCAGATCCAGTATGTAGGCAAACTGTGCAAACTTCGACTGTATTAAAATATCCGACAAGTGAGCACTGAGTGGGGCTCAAAGTTCAAGGTCTCTTCTACTACGAATTGTGGGAGCACAATGTTCTAACACTAACATGCTAGTTGCAACTCCTAAGAAGAGTTGATGTGTGGCACCACAGAAGTCAAGGGGGATGGGATGAAGTTTTATAAAGAACGCTGGTCCACAAAGTTATAGCTACTAAATTAGATTGAAAGTTCAAGTGTCATTGGCCCCAGAAAATAAAGAACTTGGGTCAGTTACAATTATATAGTAACATTACGCTCTCAGGCCTTTTGGAAACTGAGATGCAGTTGGAAAACGTTTGCATACAAACAGGAGTATCTCCAATACAATACCACACGGAAGTTGTAATGTAGATGGAATGTATGAAAATTCAGAGACATAAATCATCATACTGAGGTTTCGGAATCAGGAAAAGCTTTATGAGGAAGGAAGATTTGAAATAGGACTTGAGGAGTTTAATAATGGAGAACCTGAGTATATTCACATAATAAGAGATGTGACCAAGAAAAAAAAAAAAAAGAATAAACAGGGGGTGCCTCTGTGGCTCAGTTAGTTAAGGGTCTGATTCTTAATAGCTCAGGTCATGATCTCCCGGTCATGAGACTGAGCTCTGAGTTGGGCTCCTTGCTGAACATGGAGCCTGTTTGGGATTCTCTCTCTCATTCCTTCTCTCTCTGCCCCTCCCCAACTCGTGTTTTTTTTTTTCCTCTCTTTCTCTCAAAACAAGTAAGTAAGTAAGTAAATAAATAAATAAATACTAAAAAAAAGAGAAAGAGAGAATCATTTCATCCTCCTCTTGTTGCTGCTTAGAACAATCACCTAAATGCTGAAATGCCAGCAGCTAACCAGGGACCAGGAGGGGGCCTTAGGAATGGAAGCCCATGTCATTAAGACAAGAGCCAGGGCTGGAAATCTTTGGTTTCCCTAGAGAGAAGAGAGAGAGAAAAAAACAAACAAACAAAACTACCCAGGTGTCCTGTTTATTACTTTGATTCTTAGTTCTTTTCTTTTTTTTTCTTCTAATACTTAGACTTGAACATTTTACTTTATCTCCTTGAAATGGAATTTCCTTAAAGCAAGGGAGGCAAATGTATTAAACAGTTCCATCGACATCTTCATACTTGAACATTTTGTATGATTTAGCAAAAAACTTTCAAAAAATTTATTTGAACAATCTATGCCATGTCCCAGTCTGCATCAACACATCTCATACAGAAATGTGAAAAATTCAGTGACTCACTATGGGTTTCACATATTCAGACATTTCTCTTTGGGAAAATATGTGATGATACACATCGCACCTAAAATGTTATAGACTATTACCCAACAAAAATTGGAATCAAAATGTATTTCAAATTCATTAATATCACACTTAAAGAAAAAAAAATCATTAATGATAGTAATAAAATTTTCATAACTGTTTCTTTAAAACAAGGTATTAATATTAGCTTCCACCAGGCCAACATTTCCCAACGAACATTCATTTGAGATCAAATCTTCATAAGAAATCAACAAAATATGTATGCTGCGGTGAAATCAGAGTTTACACCACTTTTATCCATATTTCGTTTTGAGAAATTCACCAAACAAATTAGAATACAAAAAGCCCTGAGCCATCTCAAACAAGCAGATAAACAAAAACATTCATTTTTGTTGAATCAGTTATTTCTACGTAACATCTGACCACAAAGGGCTTGGGAAACCATTCTAGATGGCATACTTCTCCAGAATTTTTTCTTGAATATCCTGCTGCTTCTCCATTTAGGAGAGTAAACAAAGCCCCAAGGTAACAGATAAGTTAAAATCAGTTTGCTATTTCAGGGCACATTCTGCCAGAAAACTGTTTGTAAACCACAGCTTGAGGTTCTCAGAGGAAACAAGGTGATCAGCGAACTCAGTTTAGACATTGCACATTTAATTTTGCCTTCTGGCTGTGCCTATTACAGCAGAACTCAGCTTCGAATTAGAAGTACCATTGTCATATTATGAGCATCAGTCAGGCACTTGACTTACACCCTGGACTTTATATTCTTGGAGAGAGATTTTAAGAAGAGAATTTTAGTGGTCGCTTCTAGGTCTTTCCTGGTAATAAATATTATAGTTTACATAGGCAATAAGTAGTCTTTTTGTTAATATTAGTAAAAGTGGAAGCAAGAGACTAACAAGTGAGGAAAGGACATATGAAAATAAAGTGAGTACTTGGAAAGAGCTCCTTTCTGGTACAGAATAATTCATTTTGTTCTTTCAAATATTTCATCTACCAAGAGAACAGAAATCTTCTATAGGGACTAGGAGATGTCACCTGGTGATTTTATACAATATTACTACCTTAAAAGCTTTATTTTTTTCCAACCAATTTTATTGCCTATAAAGCCACATTCTTTTGAGATTTCAGTGATTGTGCCTAGGGAAACAGATTTTTTTAAAAATTTCTTTTTATCTTTCAAGACAATAAGGTAAAAGTTATTTTCACTATTTAAAACACCTCCATAGATTTGTAATATAAAAGTAAGAAATGGAAAAAAAACTGATATGCATCAAGAATCATAAATCCATAAAGTTGTTGAGAGTTCAAAATATTTTGAAATATACCATCAAAAATTCATCAAAAATGAATATATTTCCTCTAGAAATCACGATAACATGGAAAGGCTACACTAGACCATGTTACAAACAGGTGGATTTTTAATACGTAGGACAGATGGCAGGATTTCAGTTTATCCAATTGCTTTATAAATGGATGAACCAAACATCCGGTCAAACTTTTATTTTTATTTCATTTGCACTTATAACTCTAATTACATATAATGGGATGCTAAGAACAGTTAACAGAATGCTTTTATAGAAACATTACCATAATAATTTAGGATTATTGGTTCAAAACCGCTATTCCTGGGGAAAGCCTAGAAATCAGTAAGTTGCAAATAAAATAGAAAACATTTGCTCAGAAATAATTGTTGACCTTACATTTCGAGATATGTGAATGATCACAGATAGCTATTTTTGGTAATGACTAGCATCGAGGGATGTTGTTAGGTTAAAACAATGAATATACATTATACAGAAAAGAAAGAACATCTTCAAGAGATCAGACATGAGAATGCTAATTTTGAGTTTTAGCCAAATTGAATTTCACTGGGATGTTAATGATTTGTTTGGTGGTGAGCATTTGTGTTTATTTTTGGAAACTGTGTATATGAATACAAAAGGTGATAACGCACAGGTAACTCAGACCAGAAAATACATAAAGCTATAGACCTGAAGCTTCTCTGTTCAATTTTGATGTAAATGTTTACTTTCCTACAGCAATATTTTATGAAGCTCTTGAACTTATGAACTCATGGCATTCTATGTGGCTAGGTTACCATGTGCAATGTTTGATTATTTTTCTGAATGATCGCTAAGATTAATGCGTGTACATAATTCAGAATATTCTATTTTGAAATCCAGAGTAACATTGCATTTCAACCTACTGATTTAGTCCTCTAGGGAGGACAGAGACTATTAAATTTTTAAAGCTTCTTGGTTCTATTCCTGTATCTAATAGAAGTAGCCGATTGAAAATAACTACCGTGGTTTCGCCAGGGAATCTAGCTGTACCTTATTACACAATGTCCATTTTCTGAGACATAATGTAATCATCATTAATCTCAAGCTTATTAAATTTTCTACTGGCCTTTAGAGATTGTTATTTTTTATGAAAATAAATTCTAAAAGTTTCCAAAGAAACAGTGAGGCAGTGCCTGGTAACTGTCATATACCTGCTGCTGTTGTGCAATTCCCTGCTTCAATAAATGAACTTTATATAAGAACCAAATTTTATATAATAATACCAAATTAAGTATTAAAGATCACATTGTAAACAATATGTATTTTAAGTTACAATCCTATAAAATGATGACAAAATTTTAAAAATTCTACTACAATGAATACATTTCCTATTTGCTTTTACAAAAAGATACAGGAATAGAACCAAGAAGCTTTAAAAATTTAAGCATAATGTAGCTCTTATTTTAACAATGTAGAGCCCTTTTCATGACCATCGATTTTATTCTTAGGTTTAGTATGGTTGTTTCACTATTGTCTATTGGCTAGAACCTTGATTCAATATTTTATGTAATGAATGGACATTTTTATTTGCTTTCACAAAAAGAAAAACATAAGTATAATTTAGCTTTCTTTTAACAATTTAGAGTCATTTTCAAGACTATCGGTTTTATTCTTGGGTTTAGTATGGTTGTTTTTCTATCTCACCCCTTGCTGTTATTTCACTATTATATAACATTTTAGTTTGTCAGTACAGGGCTGAGCACATGGGAAGTTCTTTCAAAAATGTTTATGGAATGAATGCATGAATTCTCAAACAAAGCTTTCAGTTCTTTTCCTTCTACTTTGATGTGGGCAGAGAAATCAAATACCCAAGCTTGTTGAAAACGTCCATTCATTATATAAAATATTGAATCAAAGTTCTAGCCAGTAGACAAGTTGCATGAATCTTAGAATACCAGGTATTTCGATGTGTTGGAAATTTTCCACCTGCTACCAGGTTCTCAGGTTGTTACAGGTATTGAAGCTGCCAGAAGACTGACCACTGAATAAATTAGACGTTATTATCAAACAGAAAATGCTATGTGGAAAACAACATGTTGTACTCTTGGCCAATACTATTATGTTAACAAACACATGCATCGCCTTGAATAGTTGTAATATATTTAGTCCTTGGTTTAGATATTGAGAAAAAGCCACACATAAAGTTAAGAATCTGTTGTCTTTGTACATACGAGGCCAGAATCAATTCCAAATTATAGTATCCTTAGAGGATAACATGGTATAAACTGAAAACTGCAAGATTAGTGAGCATTTTGTTGGGAACTCTCCAGGTTTCTTTATATATTTCCAAACTGTTGTCTGTGATTTTATTCTTACTGGTATTTCCTGAATGTATTGATACTTTCCTTGTCTGTTATCTCTGTATTATAGAAGACTGAGATGTGGTTCTAAACATTGTTTTCATCTATCTACTGGAGTCTATCTCTTCCCAGCCCCCAGTGATGTTCACTTGATTAGGTCAGTGATAAATCCGAAAATGTGGCCAAAAACAAACAAAAGAAATAATGCTGTTAGATAATCATTTTTAGAAAATATCTGGATACTGGGGAAATAGTCTTTTCGTCCAGACTGTTGAATTGCTGATAAACATATAATTTAATCAGGATAATTATTATATTTTTCTTGTGTGCTTTTCCTTCTCTTCTAGTTTTGGTACATTTATTCTGTAATAAAGTTTTAAAGAATTGGTTGGTATTAAAATTCTAAAAGTTGTTCTTAATTTCAGCCTACAATGCTCATTGTAATAATCTTAATCTTATTTCAGACATTTCCAGAAATTTCTAAATAAAACGACAGATAATTAAAAATGGGCTTATCTATTTTGATTTTTTAAAATGAATCTCCATGAAATTTGTCTTATAAATAGTAGTATAGACCTACCATGGTACTGGTGTAATCTCCAGTTCACAAGATGTCTTGGATATAGGTGGCACTTGTCTAAAAGCTAGAAAGCATACCACTTACAGAATTTCAAGTTGGGGGTTGTGGCTCCCTATATCAGAGGATACATTCTAGGATTTTACAAAAACTTCACTAGACAATTTAAAAAATCTGTGCTTCATTCTGTGTTTGTGAACTGAGTAGAAATTTTCTTATTGATAGTCTTGAGTTCAACAACCAAAAACTCAAGAGTGAGAAAGAAGAGGCAATTCCCTACATTCTGAAGAATGTTAAAAATAATTAAAAGGTCATGATCTCTCTGATGACTGATTACCAATAGCTCAGCGGTGACTTACCTATCATTGCCCCACTCTCTATCCCAACCCTGTTTATTTAAGCAGAACCTCAGGAAATAGGGACAGGTGAACTTTATCCAAATTGTTAATTATTAATCCAGAGTTTTCACTTATTTACCTCAACAGTGGAGAAATGGTGTTTACTAAATCCAAGAGAGAAAGCCCCAAGAAGTGCCACTCCAAGAAATTAGAAGTCAACAGTAGTATCTTATTACCCAATTGAACATGTTTCTTATGCAGCATACTTGTTGATTTATGCCTATTTGTTTAGAATTAAGAGAATTAGATTATGGATATAAATTAAGTTAATTTATTAATTTGTCAAAAATTTCCTATCGATTTAACATGTATTTTTTTCTGGATCGAGTTATTTTAATATGATGTGCAATTCATCAAAACAACATATTCTACAAATGTCATCGAAAATAACAAAAGGTAAAGTTTTAGTATAAGTATAAAATAATTAGAAATGAATCTCTTAATGAAATTAAATTACATATAAATTTAAATTTAAAAATATTAGTTAATATATGCAAAGATTAATATCATGTAATGTTAGAATACAACAAATTTAGGATCAATTCCATATCTATTTTTTATAGTTGTATAGAACTAAAATATGCTTATATAAATATGTTGATAGGAATGATAGTATTATTTAGTATAAACATCACTCAATTATTTGAACACTTTCTATAAGTAAAATGAGCACAGTTATCTATCACCAAAAATAATTGTTAATAACCTATTTACTCATAGCTCTATTAGGTCTTCCTTCAGTTTTGTCAAAAGCAAATAATTTGAAAACCACTGACTTGCAAAATATTGGTTCTCTAGAGGTGAAAATCATTTGCTTTCTCCAGTTTTGGAAGTATTCTGAAATGGCTTTACCTAACATCTGTTATCTGTAACTGTTACTCTAATGGTATCTAGTTGAACTGAATCATAGCTAAGACTTATCCTGCATAGTCTTCACCGTATGACAGGCACTGTGAGTTCTAAAAACTTTTTCTATTATGTCGAACCATGTGAAACCAAAATTATAGGTCAAAAATGGTTCGACACAGAAATTTCATACAGCTTAACTTATCTACTAACAATTCAATCCTCATTGCAACCTTATGGATAGGTCCTATTGATACCTTATTCTAAACATGAAAATTGGGGGGAACCTAGGTGGTTGAGTTGGACAAGCGTCCAACTCTTGATTTTGGCTCAGGTCATGATCTCACAGTTTGTGAGATCGAGTTCTGTGTTGGGCTCTCTGTTCTCAGTGCAGAGCCTGCTTGGGATTCTCTCTCCCTCTCTCTCTCTCTCACCCTCCCACCCCCCCCAAATAAATAAATAAATAAACTTTAAAAAAAAAGATGAAAATTGAAGCATGGAGATATTACGTCACTTGCCTAATATCTCCTGGCTAGAAAGTGGTGAAGCCAGGATTTCCGTTCAGGTCATCTTGCTTAGGTTTGTTCTCTTATCCACTAAATTAAATTAAATTAATTAAACTAAATTCAATTAAAACTCCCTTCAATGTCCTCAGAAATGTTTGGAAAATAAATTATTCTAAGTTTTAATACATATTTGCCAATTTAATATTTTTTATAATATGGTTTTTCTCTTGCCATATGCTTTAAATAAGCTTTATAAAAAAATTTTGGAGATGCAGGTTGAGCTAAGTTTGATTACTATGCCATTAGGTTGATAAAACCAAATTTCATTGCAAAACTAAAAAAAAAAAAACAAAAGCAAAAAACAAAAAACATTAGCAAAAATACTATCTGGAGCACCTGGCTGGCTCAGTTGGTAGAGCATACAACTCTTGATCTCAGGGTTGTAAGTTCAAGTCCTACACTGAGACAGCGATTACTTCAAAATAAAATCTTGAAGAAAATGCCTTCTGAAGAGGATCTAATATCAGATACTACAATGTCCAGAAAAAGAACAAAGGTGATAAAGAGGAAATTCTAAAGAAATGACAGAAAAGAATTTCCCAGAGCTAAAGAGCCAGGAGTCTTAGGACTGAAAGAACCCATTGAATACCTCAAATGATAAATGGGGAAAATACCCAAAACCCACAGTGAGGCACTTTGAATATTTCAATATTCCAGGGATGAAAGGAAGATCTTAAAAGGTTTTCAGGCAGAAAAACAGGTCTTCTTACAAAAGAATAAGAATTATAGCAACCTCAAAATGTTAACAGTAACACTGGATGCTAGGATCTGATGAAGTAGCATCTTCAAAATCCTGTTGGGAAATGATTTGCTAGCCAGAATTTAATAAACAACCAAAATATCTAATCAAGTCTAAGGGCCAACTAGCGCTGTTTTAAAGTATTCATGGATGAAGGATTACCTGTGATGACCTCTTTGTTAAGAAGGAACTTGAGGATGTGTTCTTACAAAAGTGAAAGTAAATCAGGAAAGAGGGAACAGAAAATCTAATAAACAGTGAATCCAACGCAGGGTAGTGTTCTTCATCAGTAAACAAGAAAAAAGTATAATCTTAAATTGGTTATCTGTGACCTTTTGAAGTGGCAGCCTATACTATCCTTGTAGGTTTCATTAAATTACACTCTCTCTTGCCTGTTAATAGAGTTGTTTGGCACACACCACGGACTCCTTGTGTGATATGACGCAGATTGTGGTGTACCACAGATTAGACGGTGTTCTCTAATCTAAATTGGGGCAATAAAAATCTTAGCAAAATATAGTATGTTGGCTTATAGCGTAGTTGCTGATTCTGTCTCCTCATCCCCAAACAACACTATTTTACAAAATGGCAATTGTTGCATTTATTTAATAAGTGAATAATATTAAAAATGGCAAACGCGACATTACTATGTGCCAAGCAAGTTGTTGCACTTGAACTGATGACTCTAATAGTTGGCCAAATCAATATGTTGCAGTTTAATTGCAATTATACATACCAGTAAATGAAGAAGAGGCATATTCAAGAAATATCAATATCTCTTTAAAATAAAACTTAGAAAACAGAAAAATATACTTTGTGATAAGGAAAGTCTAACTGCATTTTTCTAGTCAAGGAAGCATGTTAAGAACTCATTTTCAAAAGTATTACAAGAAACATTGAGAAATATAGTACAGGACATGTCTTGAAAGATAGAAACTCTCAATCAAGATAAGATTAATTCAGACAATATTATAATTTATAAAACAAATTGTAAATCAAAGTGCTATTTCTTATTACTGATTTAAAAAATAATGCATGTAATACAAAGCCTAGATCATAAATCATTTATTTACTCAGAAATATTTCCTTGTTAAATATGTGTACATTCATCTATCAGCATCTGCTACTTGGCTACTGGGACTAATTAAATTATTCTATATGAAATCCAAAAGAACACTATCAATTTTACTAGCCGTCATGATCAAATTTTCCTTATTTCTAAATAAAGGGAAACTTCTCTATTGTTAAAACCTAACTAGTCTAGAAACTAGTATATACCTTAATTTTTCATTAATAAAAAGTAGAAAATACAGTCATTTTCTAAGACAAGATAAGAGAACTGAATAATTAGAATAAGTATTTCATGATATGACTTGATAAAACAGGTTCTAACTCCTTTGTTGAATAATACATACCAACTTTGAAAGAAATCATAAAAATTTTATCCATGGGTTTTAGCCAATGTATCTTGAAAATTTTGGTGGTCTCGAAAAATATTCCAATTATATTAAAAGGATCTACTTCATTAACCTATACTGCTTAAACTCTTCAAAGTTTTTCTTTTCAGCTAAGATCATGTCCCAAAGATGAGAGAACTGAAAAAAACTGCTTATATTTAAACACATGAAAAAAAGCTGTTTTAAATTTTTAATATTTCTTACCCACATGTTATTTGCTTTGCTTTTGTGGAACCCCCTCAAAATTGATGCATTCTGTGGCAAGAGTGGGAAGATGAAAGAGGTATTCTTTAAACAACAATGAACAAAACAAATCCATTTTAAGCGTCCGTTTTTCAGCTTTGACAGAAATGTCTACAAGATAAGGAAAGGCACGAGTCCTAAAATGGTTTACATTTCCTTGGTTAGCCGTTGACAGTGATATATTTTCTTATGTTGATATTTTGAAATCACTTTCTTTGACATCCAAAGAGATTTTCGAGGTGCATGCCTTTCTTTTGTGAAGCAGGACAGAAGACACAGGGAGGGAGAGAGGACAGAGGGAAACTGCCTCTAAGTCTCCCCCACAGATCTCTCGAAACTACATCAGCCTGAGGAAAGAACTCCTAAGAAACTGAGTATATGGAAATTCATACTCTTTCAACTATCCTTGCTCCTTTATCGCTTTTAAAGTCTTGGTGTCACAGCCGTTTGAAGGCCTGGATTTAGAGACTGCTTCCAGAGGACTGCAAAGACAGCGATTAAGAAAACTAGTCTCTATTTGTACACAACCGAGTCCAGACTCTTCAATAACTGGGTGAACAAATGGATGGATAGACAGATGTGCATGTATGCACACACATTTCAGGTCATCCTATAGCTTCTTTTATTGTCATGCAACTGCCTTGTAATTTCTATGTAAATTTGTGTTTATAGTTGCACTAGTTGTAGTAGACCAAGATATAACCTAATAAGACTATGTTTAGTAGTTAATTGCAGCATTTCTCAGTTAGGGTCTATAGAGCCTTAGGGAACCACAGATACATTCTCAACAATCTGTAGGTTCTCTGGTCTGAAAAATTCTGGTTAATGGATTTAGTCATTAAAAGGTCAGGCTATCAGAGCCAATCTCATTAGGGTCAAATGCAGCTCTCACACTTATTAGCTGTGGATCCTTAAGCAAGTTACCTTCCTGCTCTGAATCTTAATGTTTTCATCCATAAAATGAGAAATACAATGTAATATAAAATGCCCACTTCCTTTTAGAATTAAGGGAAACATCGCATTCACCCATAAAATCAGTAATCCAAAAATGCTATTTCAGAATAACAGTGACTCTTTGTTATTCTGATGTGGATTCTGGGTATAGTTAAATAAAAATAAGGTATATTACTTCAGAAATAATTATACTACTTTTGTTAGCCATCACGCCCAAACTTTTTCTATGTATTTAAAGAATAAGAAACTTTATATTGCTAATAGCTAGTCAGTCTGGTAACTAGGATAAAATTTTGATTTTTTAAATAGAAAGTGGAAAGTATATTCATTTTATAAGATGAAATAAGATGAGGATTAACTTTAATTTGAATGAGTGTATCATGATATGATTTGATAAAATGGATTTTAACTACTAATACAGATTTCCATTAAATCAGACTCCCTAGAAGCCCAAATTAGTCTTTTTCTACTGATAGGAAATTGTCTGGTAAAAGAGATCTTATCAGAAATATGGAGCATGCGGGAGAAGAAAATATTACTAAGAACTAACAAAGATATTTTAGTGTTTTGTGGGACAACGGGAGAATATTTTGGCTCTGAGGTAAGTACTATATACTTCTAATTTAGACTAACACTTTTTATTGTAAAAATACAGGAAACAATTGCTAAATGGATTTCCTAGCAATATCCAGATCAATGCTATCTTTGTTGAGATAATTTGTATACAATTAATGATAATTCAATATATAGCAAGGTTGAGCATGTTGGGTGGTATTTAAGAGAAGAAAACATTAGACTAGGTTTGGAATTTTCTTCATGTCCTCTATGTTATTCAGATTAGACTATATACTGTAATAAACTATCCCTAAATCTCGATGGCTTACCATAGTGGAGATTTAGTTTTTACTCCTATCACATCTAAGCCAGGAAGTGGAAGACTTTACTCTTTATGGTTTCTCAGGGACCTACATTTCTATCATGTATTTCCACTATATTCTAAGGTCTTGGAGACTTCCAAAGGATTTTCTGCAGCTAGGTACCAGACAGGTAGAAAAAGGATCTGGAGTATCTCATTCAAAGGTTTAGGAACCAAGCTGGGAGAACACACAGCATTCAGGCCCACGTTAGTCGTCCAGTACTTGAACTCTTGGCCCTACATCAGAAGGGGCTAGAATGTGGTGTAACAGTGTGCCAAAGATAAGAGCACATAGATACTGATCATTGACTGGCTGGCTTTGCTAATTTTCTGTAAAAATTAAGGAATCTTGGTTTAAATTCACAGATTCTTGCTGATATGGTAAGAACATTATTTTTACAAATATTTCTGTTCCACTCACACTATTTTATTTAATCATAATTTATGTTGATTCTTAATTCCATGAGACTCTGAAGAATCTTGCATACATACTGACTTAATTCTATGGCAAAGATTGAGTTAATTATAACAAAAACAAATAATTGCCAGTAGGTTAAATTTGAGTGCTTTTAAATCCAACTTACTAAAGAAAAAAATATCTACAAAGATTAAATACAGTTTTCCATAACACCCAAGTAAAAAAGCAATAAGTGTCTAGAGATTAGTAATAAAAATAATGATCATAAAACTAAAAATGCCATAGGAGATCTTCTTGCAAACAAATTACTACATTTATAGGTAATAAAATACAAATTTTATGATGACAAGATGTAACAAGAAAGAAATATTACCCCAAACTTGCTCTTATATCTTACTGTCTTCAAAGGTATCTGATTTGTAAATATTATTCAGCCTTCTATTCTATTCTTTACTAGATGTTAAAACCTGGCCTATTGCTTTGTATATTCAAAACAGTCATGTGAAGAACATTAAGTTTCTTATTCTCTCAAAATGCTAGCTACTCAAGCTTGGGGACAGGTGTCACTTCTAATTTATTTTACTTGATGCTGCATTAAAGACATTTGATATTTAAATTTAGAAGAGAGGGCGCAAATGAACAAAATTGCTACTGAAAGAGAAGAAATAACAACTAGCACCACAAAAATACAAACACTTGAACAGAATATTATGAAAACCTATATACCAACAAATCAAACAACTAGGAAGAAATGAAGGAATTCCTAGAAACATTTAACCTACCAAAACTGAACCAAGAAGAAATAGAAAATCTGAACAGACTGCCTACCAGCAATGAAATTGAAATAGTTATAAAAAACAAAACAAAAACAAAAACAAAAACAAAACCAATAAACAAAAGTCCAGTACCAGATGAATTCTACCAAAGAAGAAGAGTTAATACTTATGCTTCTCAAACTATTCCAAAAAATTGAAGAGAAAAGAAAACTTCCAAATTCATTCTATGACACCTGCATTACCCTTATACCAAAACCAGATAGAGACACTACGAAAAAAGTAAAACTACAGACCAATGAATCTATATTCATCCAATGAATATGGATGCAAAAACTCCCAACAAAATACTAGCAAATCCAATCCAATAATACATTAAAAAAAATCCTTTACCATGATCAAGTGAGATTTATTTCTGGGATGCAAGCATGGTTCAATATTCACATGTCAATCAATGTGATATATCGCATCAACAAGGGAAAGGATAAGAACCACATGATCATTTCAATAGATGCAAAAAAGACATTTGATAAAGTACAACATCCATTCATGGTAAAAACCCTCAACAAAATGGGCTTAGAGGAAACATACCTCAATATAATAAAGGCCATATATGAAAAACCCACAGCAAACGTCATACTCAATGGTGAAAAACTAAGAGCTTTTCCTCTAAGGTCAGGAACAAGACAGAGATGTCCTCTCTCACCATTTTTATTCAACATAGTACTAGAAGTCTCAGCCACAGCAATCAGACAGCAAAAAGGAATAAAAGGCATCCAAACTGGTAAGGAAGAAGTAAAACTTTCACAACTTGCAGATGACGTGATACTCTACATAGAAAACCCTAAAATTCCATCAAAAATTACCAGAACTGATAAATGAATGCAGTAAGATACAAAATCAATATACATAAATCGTTCCATTTTTATACGCTGCTAACGAAGCAGTAAACTCTTTTTAAACATTACGGGTAAAGCATCATTACAGTGCCCTGCTCTCCCTTCTTTCTTTTAATGTGTGCTCTTAAGGCTTTTTGTTTTGATTTTTTTTATCTTATTCATTTTTTCATTCATTCATTCCGACAGTCAGTCAGTCAATTGGCAAGTCAGATCCAGTCTCCAACAAACACTTAATAAACAGCCACTATGCATAGTCCTATCATGGATTCCATGATTCCTCTGTGAGTTAGGTCCTTACCTTCACAAGTTATAGTTTGTTGGAGCAGAGAGTAAAGTGTGGGAAGTGCTCTGACAGGGAAAAAACGTAACCGGACGCATATACTGTGCTGAGAAAGGCTTTCTTGAAGAATCAACATACAAGGACAGATCCGAAGACTAGGGAGAAATTAAGCAAGTGAATAAAGAAAGGATGATCTGGCAAAATGAAACCGTGTACACAAACAGAGGGGCGTGAGAAGCAGGCATAAAGAAACTGAAAGTCCAGGGGCAACTTGGGGTTGTGGTAAGAGGTGAGGAAAGGGAGGTGAAGAGAAGATAGACATCGGAGGACCTTCTAAGTTAAGAGGAGGAATTTGGAGTTTCTTTGGAGAATAAGAGGCATATCAAATTATTTTTCCCATTTCTCTTCTGTCTCTGACCCATATGGTCCATTTCTTGCTTTGTAATCTGGCATAAAGGCCACTTGTGAGTTTTCTCAGCAGACAGTCATGCTTCTGTTGTCACCACAGCTGTCACTATATATCTTGGCTGCACCTTCTGAACATTTATACCTTTATACTGCACTGGGTTCAGTTTTTCTTCGTGCTGCATATATCAGTTTAGTATCACAACAGACACTATTTTTGCACTAACTATAAGGCTATATAGACCTTAAACTAATGCTATAACTTTCAGTTTCTGGACCATTTCATCTGTGGGTCTTTTTTCTCAGCATCCAAGAAGATCCATTTCTCCTATTGTCAAGGTAAGTTGATGCTGTCTAAATAAAGCACAGTGAAGAATAGTACCCTCCAGGAAGCAACGTTGTCACATACATATGCGCGCGCACACACACACACACACGTCTTAAAACCTTCAACGACTTCTCGTGGCCCTGAAGATATATTTCATATTACTTCATGTAGTTTAAATAGTTCTAATATGACCTTATAAGTCCTGGAAACACCGTTACTTGACCATTAGAAACCACTGTGTATGGGTGAGGTGGAATGGGGCAAGGAGCATACAAAGAAGCAGAAAAGTATGCTAGACAGAGGTCACGGTAAGTAAAAATAACTAGAAATAATGATAGGAAAAGTGCATGTCCATCTGAATGTCTGAAAAAAAAAAAACAGGCGCATTTGCATATGCTTTTTCCTCTGTCTGGAGCACTTTCTTACCTTGTTTCTTGTTTAACCCCTGTCTATTCCTGCATTTCTAAGCTTTTAAAAATCATCTCCTCCAAGAAGTCTTCTCTGGTTTACCTCCTACCCCACCTAATGATCATGTGCTCCCATATCCTCACAGCACTTTCTTATAATGGATTAATTAATTTTCTCCTCTTCTTATTAAGTTCCTTGACAAGAATCTTGCTCCTGTTATATTCCTATTAGCCAGCAGAATGCCTTGCATATACACCTGGTACCTAATAAATAGATGTCGAATGGATGAACGGAATTAGCCATTGTTCAGTGTCAACAATGAATTAAGCATTGTGCCAAGCACGTCACATACATGATTTTATTTAAGCTTCCCAGTAATATTCTCATTTTACACATGAGGCAACTGGGGCGCCTGGGTGGCTCAGTCAGCTTAGCGTCCGACTTCAGCTCAGGTCATGATCTCCCGGTTTGTGAGTCCAAGCCCTGCTTTGGGCTTTGTGCTGACAGCTTGGTGCCTGGAGCCTGTTTCGGATTCTGTGTCTCCCTCTCTCTCTGCTCCTCCCCTGCTCATGCTCTGTTTCTCTCCATCTTTCAATAATAAATAAATGTTAAAAAAAAACATAAGTCAACTGAGTCTTGAAATAAGAGAATTACCTCAAATTATACAATTAATAAGAGACAGAACGTGCACTGAAATCAAGGACTGTCTGACTCCAGAGCCTGAACTCTTAACCTCTATATTGTAATAATTTCTCTCTGGTTCTCCCTTTGATAATTACTTCTTTGTTTTTGAGGGCCTAGAATTTACAGCTTATTTGGTCTACATCAAAGGTTATTGTGGTGGTAGAAAAAAATCATACAATTTTTAAATATTCTTAAGTTTCCTTCCTCTATTTTTCTCTCCTCTGGATAAATGTTAGCTACACAAGTTTATTATCAATGTTTCCACACGTATTTTGAACAGATATATCTTCAAATTGTGCACCTCAAATTTTATTAGTTTACCTCTACAGAATGGATAAAGGTCACTTGCTTTTTTTTAATAAGTGGGGGGCTTACAGGTAAATTCAAAGTAGAATTTAGAGAGTTATGCTCTTTTAAGAAAGAGCCCAAGTGTCCATCGACAGATAAATGGATAATGAAGATGTGGTACACACACACACACACACACACACACACACACACACACACACACTGGAGTATTACTCGGCAATCAAAAGGAATGAAATCTTGCCATTTGCAACTACGTAGATGGAACTAGAGGGTATTATGCTAAGTGAAATTAGTCAGTCAGAGAAAGACAAATATCACGTGACTTCACTCATACGAGGACTTTAAGATACAAAACAGATGAACATAAGAGAAGGGAAGCCAAAATAATACAAAAATGGGGAGGAGGATAAAACATAAGAGACTCTTAAGTATAAAGAACAAACAAAGGAATGCTGGAGGGGTGGTGGGAGGGGGATGGGCTATATGGGTAAGGGGCATTAAGGAATCTACTTATGAAATCACTGTTGCACTATATGTTAACTAACTTGGTTGTAAATTAAAAACAAATAATAAAAAATTTGTGTTTTTTTAGTTCTTAATAAATCTGTTTTGATTGCATGATAATTGAATCATTATATTTTTTAATGTTAATTTTTAAATGTATGTTCCATCTCCAAAGAGAAATTTGAAGTGGGTTGAACCTTTCCTTTACAAGCTTACTGATTACCATTTTTCCAGTCCTAGGCTGGCTAAGTTTATTTTTTGATACGTGAAGGAAACGTATTGCCTACAAAACCCAAGTCTCCTGGATTTAGATCTTGCACAAAATCTTGATCAAATTACCAAAAGTAATGGCAGTTCAGTTAAACATTCACGTCATTCTCTATTTCGAATTCATTTAAATTTATATTACAATAAATCACTTAAATGTTATTTTGTAATGATATTTGTGTAGAAACAAGTCAACTCGAAGATGAACACAACAAATAAAATTCGATTACCGTTCAGTTACAACATAACCAAATCCCTAGGATACATTTAATTTATGTTTTACTATAAAAGCATTTGCTTTGCTCTATGTAATTGTTTTGACTTCCATGCAAATTTAAGAATTCTGTTACCTATCTTAATTACAACATAATTTTAACAGCTTGGACTTTTTAATTACCAAAAATGCATTTAGGGTGTTGAGGCTCAAATTTATTTTCCTTCTACAGAGTCTTATAAGAGTGCTGCTGCAAGGACCTGTTCCGTGTAGTACTGTCAGAATCAATAGACATTACACCTTACGCATACGGTAGATAATACAGAAGTAGAGAGAGGCAAAGTTAGTCGCTTTTCTATTATTGCTTGTCTAATCCTGAAAGCATAAATGCTCACGTTTAAGGACATTCTGTGTTTTTTTTTTAAATTTTTTTTAATGTTTATTTATTTTTGAGAGACATAGAGACAGAGTGAGCAGGGGAAGGGCAGAGAGAGAGGGAGACACAGAATCTGAAGCAGGCTCCAGGCTCTGAGCCATCAGCACAGAGCCCGATGCGGGGCTTGAACTCACAGACTGTGAGATCATGACCTGAGCTGAAGTCGGCCACTTAACCAACTGAGCCACCCAGGCGCCCCTATTTTGTGTTTTTTAATCTACACTTGTACTTCAAATATTGATTGAGGTCTAAGTGTTATTTAAAACAGTGTTGTTCAAAGACAGAAGTGAAGGTCTAGTTTAGTTCCTAAAGCATCGAATCCCAGGAAGACAAAGCATAAAGGAGGCATCCACATAACTGAGCTTCTTTCTGCCTCTGCTATACTTGTTTATACAGGGTGCTCTTTTATGGGTTTTAATGTTTTTCATTACAGAAAACTTACATGGAAAAAGCATGGTCTTGATAATATTGAGGAGGAGAGTTTTTGAGGAAAGGGGTAAGAAATATCTTAAAAAACATTTTTTAATGTTTATTTATTTTTTGAGAGAGGGAGAGAGACAGAGTGTGAGCCGGGGAGGGACAAACAGAGAGAGGGAGACACAGAATCGAGGCAGGCTCCAGGCTCTGAGCTGTCAGAACAGGGTCTCGAACTGTGAGACATGACCTGAGCTGAAGTCAGACGCCGACTGAGCCACCTAGGCACCCCAGGGGTAAGAACTATCTTAAAGTAAATGATCTTTTATCTAAGGTTAGTAGGTTAAGAACTTTCTTAAGCAGTCTTAATGTTCTGGGCCTAGAATAGCCATTGAATGTACTCCAATTTGTAAAATAAAGATCAGTTATGACATTGAATGAGTAAGGAATATTAGGCATTATCTGGCTGTGTTAAAATTGTATTTTTAGGGGCTCCTGGGTGGCTCATTTGGCTAGGCATCCAACTTTGGCTCTCAGGTCATGATCTCATGATTTGTGAGTTTGAGCCCCACACTGGGCTCTGTGCTGGCAGCTCAGAGCCTGGAGCCTGCTTCAGATTCTGTGTCTCCCTCTCTCCCTACTCTTTCCCCATTTTCACTACATCTGTCCCTCTCTTGAAAATAAATAAAAACTTTAAAAAAATTAAAAAAATGTATTTTAATCGCCTAATTCATTTAACCATTTTTAGTCTTAAGAAACCCAAAATGGGGTTTGAGATGTTGGAGTTTTTTGGGCTCATTTGGGTTTTTTTGGGGGGGGCGGGGAGGTGTTGGGGGGGAAGTTTCCTTATAGCTCTCTAATATGGACCTGACAAGGGAGTTAAAAAGGCTGAGAATGACTGAAGAATTGATTTCCTGTCTAACCAACAGGTTAAACTAGAATTTAGAATCTAGGAGAAAGGACTTCCTGAACTCAAGTCAGGGTGGGACTCTGTATTGAAGCTCCATGATATGTGAACATTGTATATAGAAGAGACAATGTACCATTCTCAAACGCAAGTCTTTTCAGATACTTTAACCTTTTGTCACAGATGTAGATTCAGGAGCTAATGATTGTTACCAGCATAGAAGGGTCGGAACATCCCTTCTGTTTTTGAATTCCATTCGACGGCTCTTAACTGAATTTAAAATAAAATCTAAGCCCCTTTCCACAGTCTTCCTTCCTGATCTAGCTCCTCCTGTCTGTCATACTGCATCTCTCAGTCTTTTGACATGCTCCGACTACACTTGTTAGCTCTCTGACTCCTGTATATGCCAGACTTGTTCCAACCATGCAAAGCTTGCACTTGGTGTCTCTGTCTCTCCATCTAAAGTTCTCTTTCCGCAGATATTCACATGGTAATTCTTTCCTACAATTCAGGACTTTGTTTAAATATCACCTCTTAAGGGGAGTCACTCACTTGCCCTTTACTTTGTTTTATTTTCACCATGGGTCACATTCTTTCTACAAGACTTATTTATTGTATTATAATGTGCTAGATTAGTATTTCCTATATCTGCCCACTAGAAAGTAAATATCATGAGATCTAGCAAGAAATGTCTTTCTTTTTGACCTCTATCATCCATATATATGCCAGACATCTAGTTGACATTGAATAGTTCTTTGCCAAAAAGTCTACCTGAATGAACGAGTATACACTGAAATAGTGGTATTTCTAAGAGCATCAGAGGAATTAGGAGCATGCGAAGGTACAGGAAGCCATTCAGTATCCGGAAGATTTGGTGGAAGTCAGTCAGGGCGCGATCATGACTGGCAGACTGAATCTTTCATGAATAGAAATACACAAGAACAGGTAATTCTGGGATCAAACACCAGAAGTAAAGCTCCAAGCCCTAGGAGGCTACTAAATTGTTCCTAAATAGCACAGATGCTTCAGTTATTAAACTACTCCTTAAGTTAATGTATTTGCATATTGCATTAACTCTTTTAGAATAGTAAACTTCTGTTTTCATAGCTTCAGTTTACGTTGCTCATAACAGCCCAATTCTTATTTGTGATATATCTTTTAGGATTAGTAAACTTTTATCCTATTATTATAGATCCAGTTTAATTATAGTGGCTCCAATATACAAGTTGTATGTATTAACTCTTGTAGAGTTCCACATTTAAACATCATTAAATGTACTGAGGATTTTTCTTTCTTGATTTGTACTGGATCCTAAACTCCTTAACACAAACATTTTCCAAAAGATGAGTGTATTCATCAGGTAGTGTCCCCTAAAATTTATAAACATGATCATGAAAATATAACTTTTGGTTATCCTTTTGTCAAAGATACAAGATGTTTTTTAAAAAAAAAACATGAAATGTGAAGGTGAATTTTCACTTGAAGAGGACACAGATGGAACAAAGCAGAATCTGGGTTGAAACACCATACCAGTTCTCAAGCTCTTATGTTCTGCAGTTCTCTCTTCAATGCCACCATCCTTGTAAACACATCTATACAAACCCAGACACCGTCTCACTGAGTAGTTCATTCATTCAACAAGTATTAAGTATTAAGAAGTATTTTCTATGTGCAGGGACTGTGTAAGGTACGGAGATGCCGAGATTAAACTAAAATTATACAACATGTTCCTGCTGGGACTCACAGTCTTCTAGGGAAGAATAGTAGGTAAAGGTAATTACAGCAGTGTAATAGGTACTGTATGTACTATAACAAAGATGTAAACAGGGCAGAGGAAAACAAGGGCTCATCTGTTTAATGTGATCAGGGAATGCATCCAGGAGATGAGGGTATTTGTACAAAATCCTAAGGAGGGAGTTTGAAAGGTTGCCAAAGTGAAGAAGGCACTGCAGCCAGAAGGAAGATTTGTGGAGATCAGAAGAAATAATATTTTACAGGGAATTGTCAGAGTGCCAGGTGTGTACATATGGGAAAAGGTAATGTATACAAAGTATAGATGAGCTATTTGGCAACACCATTGACAGTTTAAAGAGGGGATACAATTCTTTCTTGTTCAAGACTTTAAAATCCTTGGTCTTTGCCCATGCTAATAACAATCTCCAGTCATTGTAACAAACCAAAGGTATCCAGTCTCCAAGATGGTCCCCAATCATCTAGACTCTTGCTATTCACACGCTCATGTAGTCTCCTCCCACTTTGCTCTAGAGTTTGTCCGTGTGATCAATGGCACAGAAGCAGAAGTGATAAATTGCCTTTCTGAGATTGGATCATGAAAGATTGTGGAGTTTGTCTTGGTTTCTTTCTGTCTGTGTCTGTGTCTGTCTCTGTCTCTGTCTGTCTCTCTCACACACAAACACACATGCGCGTGCACACACACACACACCCCCCTAAATCACTCACCTTGGGAAAGGCAGCTGCCATGCCCTCTAAACAGCTCAATGAGCTGAAGCTTTCTGAGAACAGCCACATGAGTGAGCACAGACCGGATTCTCCTGCCCATTCAGGTGTCCATACTTCTGCCCAACAGCCAGACCACCACCTCAATACAACCAGAGGTGTACACAATTCCAATTCCTGATTCACAAAATACCATATGAGATAATAAACATTTGCTGTTTCAAGCTGCTAAATTTGGATAATTTATTAGTTAGCAATACCCTACTCACTTCCAAATGCCCTCCGGGGAGAAGAGTAAATAACAAATGAAAACCACAGGTCTATGTGGAGGGCTTAGACTTTTCAGTCTTTTTAATAATGTTTTAGAATGACTATTTTTGCTTCAAACACAGTTTTCGATTCGCTTCTTGGGTCCTCCACTATTGTTTTTTCACCTAGCTCTAAAAGGAGTAACAAACTATTGTCACTACAATACAAGTTACTATTGTTGACTTGTTTTCCTCCTGACTAGGCCGGGAGCTACCCGAGAAACAGAAATGAATTATTGGTCATTATAAATAATTCTTTGCATTCCTGGAAACCTGCTGACCATGGTGAGAGCCACTCAGGAAATACTTGCTGATTCGTTGAGTGTTAGGAGGTAAACAAATCTGAAGAAGGGAAGTTGGACTAGCAGGCTATTACAGTAGCTCATTGGAAAAGTTTTGAAGAAATAGATATTAGGGGCATGTGGGGGCTCAGTCAGTTTAGTGCCTGATTCTTATTTCAGCTCAGATCCATGATTTCACAGCTCACGAGATCAAGTCCCGTGTTGGGCTCTGCGCTGACTGCATGGAGTCTGCTTAGAATTCTCTTTTTCCCTGTCTTTCTGCCCCTAACTTGCTCTCTCTCAAAATAAATAAACATTAAAAAGGAAAGAAATAGACTTTGGAGATGTTAAACAAGAATAAAACAGAAATTAGTCATTTTACACACACATAGATTTATAGTTAATTTTGCAGGTGTCGTGATTTATCAAAAAATCTAAACTTTTGTACTGCCTCCTGGTCTTGTCATAGCTTTTAAGCAGAAATATAAGGAAAACTGCTCTCGTCTATTCTGTTAGAATGGCCCAATAATATTACCTGAAGTTGTAGTTGTAAAAACAACAGTCCAAAAAAAAAAAAGGACAAATAATAAAATTTAAAAAACCAGCAACAGTTTTCTTATTTTTTCAAATTGATGAGTCGGTTTATACTGATCTGATACAAATTTCAACAGGAAAAAACAATAAAATGTTCTAAAAATATAAACCATAGATCCCCATAGAGTTACAAGTATATAGGCATAAAGAAATTAATTTTATATTCACATCAATGTATGAGTATCTGAATTAAAAAATTACAAGTGTAAGCAAATAACAAAGACATGCTAATTGAAATAATTTTTTCTAAAGAGAGAGAGCATGCACAAGGGGGGGAGAGGGGCAGAAGGTGGAGGGAGGGGAAGAGAGAGGGAGAGAGAAAGAGAGAGAGAGAGAGAGAGAGAGAGAGACGGAGGGAGGGAGAATCTTAAGCAGGCTCTACACTTAGCACAGAGCCTGACAAGGGGCTCAGCATGGGGCTCTGATCCCTTGACCCTGGGATCATAACCTAAGTCAAAATCAAGAGTTGTATGCTCAACCGACTGAGCCACCCAGGTGCCCCAATCAAAATATTTTTTATACCCAAACATCTCCACTGGAAACTCTGAATACATTCTGGATCTTTTAATAACATTTTCAAAAATCTCTTTTAAAACAGATGTCCTAAGCAAGCCTGAAACATCTACTTCTTCAACGCTAAATACAGATAGAAAGTTGTATCAACAAATAAAACATGAGGGTACCACAGGATTCATCTAAGCATCTCATCATTCAGCATGATGACTGAAAAAAGTGTCCATATACCTCATAAGTATTTCATACTTTTTAGTTTTTTTTTTTTTTTACCTACACTGCTTCTGATAGATAAATGAGACATCTGATTTCATGATCTATTTAAAGTAAGTCATTTATTTGTCCTTATATTTCCTTTAATTTTAAAACAGCGCTTCAGTTGAAATCCTGGTGTTATTTTGGAAACTCAAAAACTACTGCTCACTTCCACAGCTTGTGTTGTGTGGTACACTGGTTTTAAGTTTCTTTTCCTGGTTCAATTTCATATACTCCCTCCACAAGTACAGTCATAGAAACATAAAAAAAAGGCAACCTAAAGTAATGGTAGGTAATTAACTACACTTTATGAAAAAATGTATGTACAAAAAATATTTCTTTTCCTTTCATCATGTATTTGCTGAGGGTAAGATAATTTCTTATATATTCAAGGTCTTATTACAAATATTTGAGTACCATAGAGTGATTTTAGTTGTGGAATATGAAACAGAACCAGGGTAGTTTCTTAGGAATGGTCTGTATAGAAGAACTAAAATGATCTCTCAAGGATTTTGGTGAGCTGAATTAAATATTAATGATTCGTATTGGAATTTCTATCACAACTTCATTATCTGATAAGGCATTTTTAATTTTTTTTTTGGATTCCAGTCAGTTAACATACAGTGTTACAGCAGTTTCAGGTGTACAATACTGCAATTCAACACTTCCATACATCACCCAGTGCTCATCACTACAAATGCACTCCTTAATCTCGTCACCTATTTAACCCATCCACCCCCACCCCTCTGGTAACCAACAGTTTGTTCTCTATAGTTAAGACTCTCTTCTTGGATTGCTCTTTCTCTTTTTCTTTTTGCTCTTCATTTTGTTTATTATATTCCACAGATGAGTTAGATGATATGGTATTTGTCTGCCTCTGGTTTATTTTACTTAGCATAATACTCTCTAGCTGCATTCATGTCATTGCAAAATGCAAGATTTCATTCTTTTTCACGACTCATATTCCATTATATATCTATACCACTTCTTCTTTATTCGTTCATCAACTGGTGGATGCTTGGGCTATTTTCATAACTTGATAATTGTTGATAATGCTCCTATAAACATTGGAGTGTTCATACTCCTTTGAATCTGTATTTTTGTATCCTTTGGGTAATACCTAGTAGTGAAATTGTTGGGTTGTAGGGTAGTTATATTTTTAACTTTTTTAGGAAACTCCATACTGTTTCCACAGTGGCTACACCAATTTGCATTCCCACCAACAGTGCAAGAGGGTTCCCTTTTCTCCACATCTTTGCCAACACCTGTTGTTTCTTGTGTTGCTGATTTTAGGCATTCTGACAGGTGTGAGGTGGTATCTCATTGTGGTTTTGATTTGCATTTCCCTGATGATGAGTGATGTTGAGTATCTTTTCATGTGTCTATTGGCCATGTGGATGTCTTCTTTGGAAAATGTCTGTTCATGCCTTCTGCCCATTTTTAAATTGGATTATTCATTTTTGGATATTGAGTTGTATCAGTTGTTTATATATTTTGGTCATTAACCCTGTATCAGATTTGTCACTTGCAAATATCTTCTCCCATTCTGTAGGTTGCCTCTTAGTTTTTTGATTGTTTCCTTTGCTGGGCAGAAACTTTTTATACAGATGAAGTTTTAATAGCTTATTTTTTGCTTTTGTTTTCCTTGCTTCAGGATATATATGTAGAGACAAATTTCTACGGCCAGTGTCAAAGAAGTCACTTCCTGTATTCTCTTCTAGAATTTTTATGGTTTCAGGTCCCACATTTAAATCTTTAATCCGTTTTGAATTTATTTTTCTGTATGGTGTAAAAATGTGGTCCAGTTTCATTCTTTTGCATGTTGCTGTCCAGTTTTCTCAACACCATTTGTTGAAGAAACTGTCTTTTTCCCATTGGTGAGGATTCAGAGAAAGGGGAAACCTCTTGGAGGGAAAGTAAACTTGTACAACCACTGTGGAAAAGAGTATAGAGATTCCTCAAAAAGTTAATAGAACTAACCTACAACTCAGCAATTGCATTACTAAGTATTTACTCAAAGGATACAAAAATACTGATTTGAAATGGTGCATGCGCCCTGATGTTTATAACAACATTATCAACAATAGCCCATATGTTCATGATCATGGATAATGAAGATATGGGGTATGTGTGTGTATGTGTATTTGTATGTATGTATAAACATACACACACACACAAAATAAAATCTTGCCATTTGCAACAACAACTGGATAAAGTTAGACCATATTGTGCTAGGTGAAATAAGTCTGTCCAAGACATACCATATGATTTCACTCACATGTCTAATTTAAGAAACAAAACAGGTAAACATATGGGAAGGGAAAAAAAGAGAGAGGGAAGCAAACCAGAAGAGACTCTTAACTATAGAGAACAAACTTAAGGTTGGGAAAGGGAGATGGTTGGGTGATGGGCTAAATGGGTGATTGATATTAAGGGGGACACTTGTTATGATGAGCACTGCATATTGTATATAAGTGATGAATCACTAAATTCTACTCCTGAAACCAAACCAAAACAAAACAAAACAAAAAAAGAAAAGAAAAAAAGAGAGGTAAGTATAAATAAAACACAAAATGTATAAAGAATTATTGATACAACTCAATACCCATCAAACAATCCAATATAAAAATGAGTAGAAGACATGAACAGACATTTCTTCAAAGAAAACATCAGATAGGCAACAGATACTTGAAACAACTCAACATCACTCATCATCAGGGAAATGCAAACAAAAACCACAATGAGATATCACCTCACACCTGTCAGAATGGCTAGAATAAAAAACAGAAAACAACAAGTGTTGGGGAGGATGTGGAGAAAAAGGAATCCTCATGGACTGTTGGTGGGAATACAAACTGACATGGGCATTGTGGAAAGCAGTATGGACTTTCCTCAAAAAATTAAAAATAGAACTACTGTATGATCTAGTAATAACACTATTGGGTATTGACCTTAAGAATACAAAAACACTGATTTGAAGGGATATATGCATCCTTATATTTATTGCAGTATTATTTATAATAGACAAACAATGGAAACAGCTCAAGGGTCCAGCAACAGATAAACAGGTAAAGAAAATGTGGTATATATACACAATGGAATATTATTCAGCCATCTAAAAGAATGAAATCTTCCCATTTGCAGCAACATGGATAAAGACACAGAGCATAATGCCAAGCAAAATATGTCAGTCAGAGAAAAACAAATATCATATGATCTCAATGATATATGGAATTTAAGAAACAAAGTAAAAGAGCAAAGTGAAAAAAAAGAGAGAGACAAGTCAAGAAACAAACTCTTTTTTTTTGAATAATTTATTGTCAAATTGGTTTCCATACAACACCCAGTGCTCATCCCAAGAAGGGCCCTCCTCTGTGCCTGTCACCCACTCTCCCCCCTCCCACACCCTCCTCTTCTCTCAGTTTGTTCTTAGTCTTTGAGAGTCTCTTATGTTATGTCTCCTTTCCTCTCTGTGGCTTTTTTTTCCTTCCCCTCTTCCCCTCCCCCCTGGTTCTCTGCTAGGTCTCCCAAAGCCTACCTATGCGTGGGAACATATGGCATCTGTCTTTCTCTGCCTGACTTATCTCACTCAGCATAATACCCCCCAGTTCCATCCATGTTGCCACACATGGCCAGATTTCATTCTTTCTCATTGCTGCGTAGTAGTCCATTGTATATATATATACCACATCTTCTTTATCCATTCCTCAGTTGATGGACACTTAGTCTCTTTCCATGATTTGGCTGTTGTCGAAAGTGCTGCTATAAACATTGGAGTACACGTGCCCCTATGCATCAGCAGTCCTGTATCTCTTGGGTAGGTTCCTAATAGAGCTATTGCTGGGTCATAGGGGAAATCTATTTTCATTTTTTTGAGGAACCTCCACACAGTTCTCCAAAGTGGCTGCACCAGTTTGCATTCCCACCAACAGTGCAACAGGGTGCCTGTTTCTCCACATCCTTGTCAGCATCTATAGAAGAAACACATTCTTAACTATAGAGAACTGATGGTTACAAGAGGGAAGGTGTAGAGGGGTGAGGGAAATAGGAGATGGGGATTAAAGAGTACACTTATCATAATGATAAATAAAATAAATGAAAAATATATACACAATATATTGACACACAAGAAAATAACTATTTTGTATTAAAAAGCTGGAGTTTTAGAGGTATAAACATTGAAAAGCTTGTGATTTACCCGTGCCCAAATTAGTCAAAAATACAGTTTTATATTTTGATGTACAAGTAGGTACATGCATGTTCGTTTGTTCATTTGTTTCTATTTTAGAGAGAACGAGCAAGAGTCGGGCAGAGGAGCAGAAGGAGAGAGAGAAAGGATGTCATGCAGACTCCATGCTCAGCACAGAGCCTACCTGATGCTGGGCTCAATCTCAGGACCCTGGGGTCGTGACCTAAGTTGAAATCAAGAGTCCGATGCTCATCAGACTGAACCACTCAGGTGCCCCTATGAAAGTTTTGGTTTTTAATTTAAATTTTTAGTTATTCATTTTTTAAATATTTATATTTGAGAGAGAGAGAGAGAGAGAGACAGAGAAAGTGGGGGAGGGGCAGAGAGAGAGGGAGACACAGAATCCAAACAAGGCTCCAGGCTCTGAGCCGTCAGCACAGAGCGCAACTTGGTACTGGAACTCACAAACTGTGAGAGAATGACCTGAGCCGAAGTTGGATGCTTAACTGAATGCCCCCTTGCATGTTTAACTTAAAATAAGTGTTTTCATAATTTTCTGATTGTAAAGTTTTAGGTATGTCGAGGAAGCTGGACGGAGGTTTTTGTGGTTGACCTTTAAGGTTGGTTGCTTGTTTAAAGGCTTGGCTGCTCTCCTAAATTAGCTTGGTTTGCTACTGCTCTGATGCTGATCAACGTACACATATTTAAACCTCCCAACAATCCTGTAAAATAAAGATTATGAGCCTCAGGAGACAGATGCTGATATTAAAGTGTAGGAGAGTTAATAATTTTCCAAATTTCACCTATTAAGTGGCAGCACTAGGATCCAAAAATGAGACTCAATGGCTAATGATCTTAAGCTTCGTGGCCAGTCAACAAGTTTTGAGCGTCTTAATTAAAGGCCAATGTGTACTCTGGCTCTGGTCTGCACTTGGCATTCTTTAGCACTTCTGTTTCGAGCTCCAATAAAAATTTCTACTCTCATGCTTACTCGTGTTCTACTTGTACACTGTGCTCCTTGCCTTTGCTGGACTGTTTCTTCTCTCATGCTCTTCCTGTGGCCTGAACTGGAACTTACATTAACAATCTATTTTTTTTCCAAGGGCTTTTTCTTTCTTTCTTTTCTTTTTTCTTTTCTTTTCTTTCTTTCTTTCTTTCTTTCTTTCTTTCTTTCTTTCTTTCTTTCTTTCTTTCTTTCTTTCCTTTCTTTCTTTCCTTTCTTTCTTTCTCTCTCTCTCTTTCTTTCTTTCTTTCTTTCTCTCTCTCTTTCTTTCTCTCTCTTTCTTTCTTTCTTTCAATTTCCTTCTTTCTGAGAGAGGATGTGCATGTGCGTGGGGGAGGGGCAGGGGAAGAGGGAGAGACAGAGTCTTAAGCAGGCTCCATGTCCAGCTCTGAGCCCCACGTGGGGCTTGATCTCATGACTGTGAGATCATGACCTGAGCTGACATCAAGAATTTGATGGCTCAACAAACTGAGCCATCCAGGTGCCCCAGTAATCTATTTTGTACAATTACTTAAAATAAGACCATGTACTGCCATGTCCAGAGAAAATGGTTTCACCCAGAGAACGGTTTCACCCAGCAATGTGGGAGTCTAGCTTTGTCTCACACAATCTTTCAATTAATAGTTTTGTTTTTAAGCCTTCATTCTGAACCTTCAGAGGAAACCAGGACCTTGAAATCCTGAGACATTCCAAGTTTCTGAAGAGAAAATCCCTTTTCACCAACAAAAGCAGTTAAATTCAGGATCCTCCTCACCCTTAAGTGACCTTGTAAGTCATAGACCATGAATCCATCTTCTTTCCATCCTTTCATTGGTTTCTTTTCTCCCATTCTCTTTGCCCTCATAGGTTTTTACTACTGATACTGCTGTCCTTCTTAGATTCTCTTTCCCTGGGGTTTGTAGGAGAGGAACAGGTATGGGTATGCAACTTGTCATATTTTATTGCAGGTCTAAAATCTTCCTCTTCCTTCCTTCCTCCCTTCCTTCCTTCCTCCCTTCCTTCCCTCCTTGTTTCCTTCTCTCTATTTCTGTCTCTGTCTCTTTCTAAATAGGAAGATTATCTATCAGCTTAGTGCAAAAATTATAGATTTCACGGTCAGATTCCCTACCTTATAACAGTCATGACACACAGAGAAAATGATACTATTTGTAGAGTATTCTGGGGTAAGGAACAGAAGTGGAGCAAACAACCCTGAGGGAGCCCTCCACTTTGAGGCCATGGTGATCAGTGTCAAGGGCATTCAGGTATTTAAAGGTGCAGGGACTGCCAAGCTCTGAGCATGAACAAGGTCTGAATCCTGTTTTGCTTCTAGCTGCATGGATTCAAGCAAGTTAACTTATCTCTAATCTCCGTTTGTAAACATGGGGATTATAGTTCCTACTTCTTAGCACTTCTTTGAGAATCATAGGCACTAACATATTTGAAAAGGGAGCAGCACATATATACATAGTAGGTGCCAATAACTGTTTGCTTCGCTCCTTTAAATCTCCCCCAACAAACCATATCTTACAGTGTAGATACTCACACATTCATTAAGCAAATGACTGAACCCCGTCACTATAATACAATAGGGGATAATTTGGCATTAAGGGATCTTATGTACCAGGGAGCAGCATTAAGCAACTAGGTGAGGAAAGGAGGCTAGAAGGTTAAATGGCTTTATCTCTGAGTTCAAGTGGTAGGGAATGACTCTTGGCATTGGAAATCATTCGATGTGAAGCCTTTGAAAGGAATAAAGTAGGCTGCAGGTCAGGTGTCAGGGAAAAGTCTAGTGCCTTGTTTCTCAGTTTAAAGGGAATAACTGAGGTGGTTATTTAAATTTTCTTATTTCTGCACTAGATTTATTTTTGTTTTGTTTAACCTTTACCTCCGCATTATTCTTTTCCCACAGAGTAATCTGGTTACAGCTTCCGAAGCTACACTCCTTCCCAGGGGCAGGGGCATTCCACTATTTCTCACCTCTGATTTGGGGATACACATCTTTCACATTTAAAATCGCAAATGCTAAGGCAAACAAGATGGCCTCTGAATTGCACTAGGGTGTAAGAAACAGCGAGGGCGCTTTTAGAATGTTAAACCCAGAGAGTAATTAATAGGGCCTTTCTCTTTTAATTTTCCCCAGCTTCCTCTTTCTCTCTTTTGTTTGATTCACTTCATCTTATCTTAGCTCCTCTTTTTTGGCTTTGTTATTTTCTCATTAAAAAAGGTGGGGGCACGGAAACTCGAAGGAGGCAAATTGGAAGCGAAGAAATGCAACAAATCTGTTCTGTTTTCCGGCCCTAGATCTTTGGAGCAGTCCAAACAGCAGGTGAATCCGAGTCCCAGTGGCCTGTCAATCACTCTCACCAGGCACAACTCAATTTTGTGTAACCTCTCTCCACTCCTCCTACCCTCCCAGCTGTCATGAAATCCTGGAGCAATCCTTGCCCTGGAGCCGCTTGCGCTTTTACTAATATCCAGGGGCTGAGCTGAGTTTAAAATATGAACTCATACCACCGACAGTGCCGGGGCCTTGCCGCAAAACCCACGACGGTCGGTTTCCGCCGCTGGCCGGGGCGACCCGCCTCCACCAGCGCGCTGCCCAGAGAGGAAGGCGGAGAAGCTGCGCACAACTTGTTTGTTTGAGCACTGAGTTGGGCGCGTCGGCCTCTTCCGAGGGCCGCTGGAGTGTCGCAGAAGGGAGGGTTTCTGCAGCGTTTCCTGCAGCCGCGGGGTAGGGAATGCACGGAGCGGCAGGGTTTGTCGCGCTGTGACCCGCCCCCCCACCCCTAACCCCTGAACCCCAACTCCAGCCTGTTGCTTCCTCCCCAGCCCCTCCGCTCCAGGTCGGCTTTTCCCGGCAACTCTAGTGTGACTTCCAAACTCCCCGGCCCCCGGGCGCACCTCGGGTTCTGCCTCCGCCTCCCGCCTGCTCCCCGAGGGCCGCAGGAAGTCTCTAGCGCCCCAGTTGTCGCCGGAGAAGTGCACTCCCGGACCGGGGGCAGCGCAGCCTGCGGGGGGCCAGCCCGCGGCGATGAAGCCGTCCTGGCTGCAGTGTCGCAAGGTCACCGGCGCCGGGGGACTCGGGGGGCCCCTGCCCGGGTCCTCGCCGGCCCGGGGCGCCGGCGCTGCCCGCAGGGCTTACGTGGCCCCCGGCCCGCGGGGCGCGCTCGGGGGTCGGGGCTGCCGAGCGCTGTCGTCGGCCGCCGGTGGCGGCGAGTACAAGACCCACTTCGCGGCCTCGGTGGCCGACCCCGAGAGGTTCTGGGGCAAAGCCGCCGAGCAGATCAGCTGGTACAAGCCCTGGACCAAAACGCTGGAGAACAGATACCCGCCTTCCACCAGTTGGTGAGTGCCTCCTTCGCCTAGCCAGATCTCTCACGACTTTTGGGCGTCAGGGCTCGACGTCCCTTTCTCCGGGAACCCGGCCTTGTGTCAGGACAGAAACTCAAGACTGGAGATGCGCTCAGATCTTTCAATTCGAATTTCACTTAAGTTCCAGAGTCAACTCTCCTCCTCTTCTCTTGAGGGATTCGGTGACCCGTTATGAGCCCAGTTTCCTGTAGACCACAGATTTACCAGTATGGCAGGACTCCGCTTGGCCCTGGGGATGTTCCACGGACCAAAACAAAGGTCCGTCTCCACGGACAGCACTGTCTTAGTATAGGAGATAGCCACGGAAACAAATGTAAGCTGTGTGATAAATTAGGGAGGTATTACCAAGTATCCCATTCTGCAGGGAGGAAGAGATTTGAGGAAAGACTGCAATAAAATCACACCTAAGTAGGGTTTGGAAGTATGGGTTATCTTCTCAAGGTCGACGAAGATCTAATTATTAAAGACCAGGAGGTGCCTGACATTTGAGGGTTACTGTGGTTGCAAATAATTGTGTTGGCTGGAGAAGTGGGAAAGTGGGCTGGCTGGTGAGTCAAGGGCTGGACAGGAAGGGATTTCCGTGTCCTGTCAAGTAGGTTGGGTTACATCTATAGCCTGTTGTGTATATGAAGCTGCGATGTGACGTACTCCAAAATTATGCACATACAGGCCAGGTGGTGCTAGACCTCATGGTAGGAATACAATTTTTTTTTTTTTTTTGCCTGGAGTTGCGATTGTAAATAGTTACCAACATCAGTTTGATATTACAGCACAACAGAGATACACTGTAGAATAAATGCTGGACTTGGCAGAATAGTAAGGGTGAGGCACGCGTCTAGGAGAGGTCAGAGTCTTGGCTGTTCTTTAGGCTCGTTCTTAAAAATGTGCCTAATCCTTAAAAATGTGGTTGTTCTCATCTGTGAGTCATGAGGGAGAGATGTTTCCTGTAAAAGTTTGACAAACACTGAAGTGGAGTTTCCCAAATTTCCAAATTCCTAGCAGTGAGAGGGGGGTATGACACAATCAGGTTTGTATTTGACAAATGTCTCCTTGTTGAGAGCAGGGGACATGGAATGGAGAAAGGCAAGCCAGTCAGAGTCTGTCGTGTATTGTCACTATGCCCTGTTTTCTCTTCAGCGTCTGGAACTGTTTACTAGTTTTCCTTTAGAATCTGAGCAGCTTTTCTCTTCCAGTTCAGTCGTTTCAGTGGTGTTTGACTTTTACATGCCCAGCAGTGATTCAAGCACTATGTAGATGTCCATGAGTAATATAAGGCCCCTGCTTTTAGGGACTCCTGGTGACGAAGAGCGTGGTCTGTGGAGCCAGAACACTGGGTTTGAGTTCTGGCGCTCCCAGTTATTGGCTGTGTATACACAGCCAAGTGACGTAATCTCTGCTTTAGTTTCCTTAAATATAAATGTGAGGATAGTATGAGGATTAAATGGGTAATGATTTAAGACCATGTCTTGGATGAAATAGACCTTAATAATGTTGGAGGAAGAGTAGCTATCTTTGTACTCTTAGTCCACAATTATTTCAGGAACAGGAAACCCTCCTTGTGTTTCTCAGATCAAAACAGAAATTATGGTCTTTCCTAAGAGTGTGTTCTTAGAGTTCTGTGTCTGCATATCTGTCATAAAGTATGACCGAAATTATTTATGTGACCGTCCTCTTCCCTTAAAACCATGTGCGGAGAAGTCAGTTAAGAAGTCATTGGGGCTATTCCAAGTAAAAACCAATGGGGGCCCCGATGTAAGGCAGTGACAGTGGCAATGGAAGGGAAAGGACAGATTGTTGGAGGGTTGGTGGGGGTTGGCAGGGGCCCAGGGGAGTACAGAGAATGTGGAAATCAAAAGTCCATCAAATAGACATTTTAGCCCCGGAGGTTTTCTTTCTAACTTTTTTGTCTTCTTAATCTCCAATTTCTTGCCTAAATTTTCTAAAATTGTGTGCATAAAATGTTTTTAATGAGAATTTTTGCCAAAAGGTCTTAGTATTTTTAAAAATTCAATGCATCGTAGATCACTGACGTTTGATACTACTGTAGCTGAACTCTTCATCTTCGTGCTCTTGGACTCAGAATCGCCTGGCCATACCTGTAGATAGCAGCCCGAAAGATCAGAGTGAATAAAGATAAGTCTTTGAGTCTGTATTTATTTCAGAAGAGTGATTCAATCTTACTAAAAATTTTGGTTGGCAGAGCAGAGTTGGGAAGGGAAATAGAGGTGGAAGCCCACATAGCTAATCTTAAGCTTCATCAGTAAGACTTTTCAATTTCAAGTGGACTCCATTCCTGTGTTGGACACCAATTTGCAGACACTCCTCATTGGTGAGCAGTTTTCTATAAAGCTAAATTCAAGGGCAGGATGAAATGTCTCTTGTTTTTATCTTTATATCCCTAGGGTCTAGGGCAGAGCTGACATATGATTTAAAAAATGAGAGTAAAGTAACAGAATACATAGATTTGCTGATTTTTGCTTCTGTATGTCTTTGGGAGTAGTACGGGGATACAGGCACAATTTGATGAGAAAGAGATTTGCTCATTTTCTTCGAAGCTGGGGTCTGAGAAATGCAGATATGGGTAGCCAACTCTTTAAGTAAACTGAGGAGTTTACAGGGTGCTGTCGCTAATCGTCATCTCCTAGATGGACCTGACATACAGGGAGTCGAGATCTCTGATGCCCTTTGACTTCTCCTTTTTCATTATAATCTTGTCTGTTTGTTTTTCATGAAAGTAAACTCTGCTCAGAATCTGTAGGCCTATCAAAAACTCCAACACATAAATAGTAATGCATATTAGCTTTCACAGTGGCATAAACTACCCAATGGTAATTTACATATGCAGGAGTATAAACATGGAATAGAAATCTTTTTTTTAATTGATGTTATTGTTTTATTGTCAAGTTAGCCAACATACAGTGTAGTCTTGGCTTCAGAAGTAGAGTCGCATGAATCATCACTTACATATAACACCAAGTGCCAATCCCAACAAGTGCCCTCCTTAATACCCATCATCCATTGTCCCCATCCTCCCCAACCCCGCATGCCCATCAACTCTCAGTTTGTTGTCTGTATTTAAGAGTCTTTAATGGTTCACCTCCCTCTCTGTTTGTATCTTAGTTTTCCTTCCCTTCCCCTATGGTCTTCTGTTAAGTTTCTCAAATTCCACATATGAATGAAAACATATGATATCTGTCGTTCTCTGACAGACTTATATTTCACTTAGCATAATACCTCCAGTTCCATCCACATTGTCGCAAATGGCAAGATTTCATTCTTTTTCATTGCCGAGTAGTATTCCATTACGTATATAAACCACATCTTCTTTCTCCATTCATCAGTTGATGGATATTTGGGCTCTTTCCATAATTTGCCTATTGTTAGTAGCACTGCTATAAACATTTGGGTACATGTGCTCCTACAGATCAACAATCCTATATCCTTTGGATAAATTCCTACTAGTGCTATTGCTGGGTCATAGGGTAATTCCATTTTTCATTTTTTTGATAAAAGTCCACACTGTTTTCCAGAGTGGCTGCACCAGTTTGCATTCCCACCAACAATGCAAAAGGGTTCCTGTTTCTCCACATCCTAATCAACATTTGTTGTTTCCTGAGCTGTTAATTTTAGCCACTCTTACCAGTGTGAGGTGGTACCTCAATGTGGTTTTGATTTGTATTTCAACATGGGATAGAAATCCTTAAGGGTGATATACTGAAGGGACCTTCCACTGAGGTGAATAGCCCTATAAAATACATTTCTTTTTAAAAAATTTTTTAATGCTTATTTATTTTTGAAAGGTGGGGAGGGGCAGAGAGAGACAGAGACACAGATTCCAAAGTAGGCTTCAGGCTCTGAGCTGTCAGCACAGAGCCCGATGGGGCACTTCAACCCATGAGCCATGGGATCATGACCTGACCCGAAGTCGGACGCTCAACTGACTGAGCCACCCGAGTGCCCCAATACATTTCTGGTACTGTAATCTCTACCATCTTTGAAAAATAAATCCCAATTACCTGGAGGTGCTTTAGGAAGTTGTAAAGAACCACCTTTTCTCACTGTTTGGTGGTTAATTCACATTGTTGACACCTGGGTTTTGGGGTGATGAAGTCTCTGTTTCAGAGATTTTAGTGGAAAACTATAGCCAAAGGGAAGCAATTAGAATTCCTAGTAATTTCTCTAATCGTGGAACAACAAAATGGAAGTTTTGGTTAGTTTCTCTTCATTTATTAGGCATCCTGCTGCCTATCCTGAAGTTGAAATCAAGTTGCCACTCTGTGATATAATGATTAGGTATTCTACTTTTGCAGTGCACATTGTGGTTGACTCTTCTATCTAGTTCATTGATTTATTCATTTCTATGGAAGCATTGCAATCCCATTTTTGTTTATTTTTATTTAAACAACATTCCATGATACGACTCTTATATACTACTTGATTTAGAATTTAATATTTATTAATAGTGACTATAAACTGAAAAGGAAAGACTCCAACTTAATGCACATTATTAGAAAATGATTTCAGGTTGGTTAACATTTCTATAATAGAGTATAGTTTTTTTTTCAACATGTAAGATCTCACTTACTAGCTATGAGATAAAGGTTATTTAATCCCTCCAAGTCTTAAAATGGTCCATACAGTTAAAGATATTAATCATTAACTTACTGTGTGGATAATACAGAGAAAATTATGGAAGAGGTAGTGAAGAAACTCACCACACAGTAGCAGGGGGGACATACATTGACTAAATTTCATAGAGAGCTATTTATTTAGAATTGGAGTACAAACTATGCAATACAATGGTTAGTGGTGGATTTAACATAAGTCTTTTCTAGAAGGTTCATGGAAGGAGTCTTGAGGAAATGATGTTTAAACTGAGATCCCAATGAGTAGAGTAGACAAGAGAAGTGGGGAGGAACATTCCAGGCAAAAAAATACAGCATATGCAAAGGCCATGAGGTATGAAGTAGCTCAGTAGATTGTAGAAACTGAAAGAAGCCATTCCTTGACTGGGGCTTAAGGAAACGATGGGGAAATTATCAAGAAATGGAAGACGAGAGCCATATGGTGAATGGTCTTGTGAGTCATGTTAAGGATTTTTAGATTTTTTTCCTAGTACATAATATATCGTATAATGGATGACCAAAACGTGAATTTCCTACTTTTCGTTCTGCCCTGGAAAAAAATAGTTATGAATTCAATCCCAGCTCTGCCACTTACTTTGGGCAAACTTCAATACTCTTATTTGTAAAATGAGAGTGATGGTGGTATTAATTTCTTAGGATTATATGGGGTGGGGAGGGGCTTGTAAAATGTCTGGGACTGTGCCTGACACACAACACTAGGTCTTAATGTCTTTGGAATATGGGAAAGGTATTCCCATAAGCCAGCGTGGTCCAGGAGGTTTTCAGAGAAATGAGAGCATTTGAACCGGACCTTAAAATAGGACTTAGGAAAAAAAAAAACAAACATTTTCATATAGAGAACAAACATGACAGGTACAGAGGTTAGAAAGAATCAAGCATGCTTGGAGGATAATAGAGTAGAACAGTTGGCTTGCAGAGGTTATTTTGGATTGTCCCCCTTATCCACAGGGGATACATTTGAAGATCCACGGTGGATGCCTGAAACCGTGGATAGAACTGAACCCTTATATACTGTTTTTTCCTATATATACAACCTATCATGAAATTTCATTTATAAATTAGGCACAGTTAGAGATTAACAGCAACTAATAAAAAAGAATTATAACAATAGCCTATAATAAACATTACGTGAAAGTGGTCTCTCTCTCTCAAAATATCTTATTGTACTGTACTCACCTTTCTTCTTCTTGTGATGGTGTGAGATGATAAAATGCCTACAGGATGAGATCAAGTGCAATGAAAGACATAGGCACCGTGCGATCACATTAGGCCTGACATTGACCTCAGGTGACTGAAACACCAGAAAGGGAAACCACAATTGGATTGGGAGTGGGGAGTCGGGGCACTACTGACCTCAGATTCTGAAGGTAGTTTCAGGATGGTTTTAAAAATCTTGGAATAATAAGAAAAAGGGATTTCTATTTACGTCGTAGGCTACAAGTCACAATCTGACTGTAAGCCTGCAGGTAGGTTTTCTTTGCCCCAGGTGCTGAGTTTTTGTTTATTTAAGTAGTTCTCAGTATTTAAACATTGGAAAATTTCATTTAAAATTTACATTTCTATTACCAATTCAAGTTGGTCTTCTTTTGAAAAAAAAAAAAAAGTGGAATACCCATCTGCAATGGGCAACACTTGTCTGGAACTGAGTAGCCCCTATCCAAGGCTAAATGAGACATCACGACTTCCTGGCAGCGGGATTGAGGGAAGGAAGGAAGTTATGGTAACTACAAGAATTTGTGTCAGGTGTCCAGCTGGAGGAACTGATTGTGAAATGAAAGTTAATGGGTTGAAAACTGGGCAGGGCTTAATATAGAATTCTAGATTTGATTATAAGTTGAAAAGATGCGAGAGTTAAAGCCTGTGAATGTTGAGTGGAGAGAGGGGTGGAGAGAGAGAGAGAGGAAGCACAAAATACTGAGAAGTGAACTTTGGAGACAAGTAGAAGAAAAAAACATGTCCCATAAGAGTGGATGAGACTTGGTCAAAGAAGTAGAAGGAAGAGCAAGATATTTTAGTGTCATGGCGTATGAGGGAAAGAAGAGATAAAAACAGGGGAAGTCAGGAGAGGTCAAGAACTCTAGAGACATTTTAAGGCTATTGAGGATTGAAAGGGCAGTTTTGATTCAGAAACCCTCAGTGACTTTTCATAATGTGATGTCAGCGTGGCGGGGCCAAAGCCAAAGCCAGAATTACAGAATTACAGAATGAATGGAATGTAGGTAAAACATTCCGCGGAGGTGTTAGAGACAGGGAGGGGAGACCGGATGACAGTGCGTGGAGGTACCTGGGTTATGGAATAGTTTCCTCACTGTCTTAGGTTTCCCTCCTCCCTTTTTAGGAGAAACTTCTGTCTAAAGGCAGAAGTGACGAAATCTGTGACGTAGGAATGAAAGGAATTTGGTTACTTTGAAACCCATTCCTCATCAGCAGGTCTCCCTGTTTTTGTAAGTCGAACTTTGTGTGGTTTCTTATCTTTTTTTTGTTTACATACTAGAAGTTCATGGAAGAAACCCAATGGAAAAGTCTAAACGTTGAAATAAAGAGCTACTCAGCCAATCTATGTGTTCTTGTTATATACTGGGACAATCCTCTTTAGCCTGATACCACACATTTGACTGTGAGTTTGACAGGGAAGGTAAGGAGACAGTTGAAAAGGGATGAAATAGTTAGTATTTGTTGATATGTTAAATTTTTCTGGGGTTATTAGACAGTATGTAAGTAAGTGGTTCAGAGGGAGAAAAAGTTTTTTTTATCTTGTATATACAACTTTTCGTGAGTTTGAGCCCTGCATTGGGCTCTGTGCTAACAGCTCAGAGCCTGGAGCCTGCTTTGGATTCTATGTCTCTCTTGCTCTCTGCCCCTCCCACGGTCACACTCTGTCTCTGTCTCTCTCAAAAATACACATTACAAAAATTTGATAAAAATTTAGGTGTATGGTTTTTTTTTCCATAAGGAAGAAGTAGTTCTTTAAATTCTTATTGGACAAACTCAGGAAAGCTGAAATAGATGGAGAATCAGCTGTCTAGTTCAATATCTCAATACATTCTCAGTGTGTATCTTGGTATAGTTTACATATTTTCCTTCAATCTTTTTAATTTCGTGTAAAAATTTTTATTTTGTCATGATTATAGACACCCAGAAGTTACAAAAATAGTGCAAAGAGATTTGTCTGTGTTTGACTTTCCTGAGTTTGACTTTGTTTCAAAGGAAAACAAATAAGGAAAATATATTGTGGATTTTATGTAACTGAGAAGTAGTTTAATTTCCCTACTGAATTTTGGTACTTTGGCAGTCAACTGGTCAGCCACATTTACCTGTTTGGGAAATTTAGTCTTTTTTTTTTTTTTTAACCTATTAAGATTCTGTGAAGTTTCCTTACTATTTATCAGATTTTATTAAAATGATATTTAATTCTGGTTTGAAGGTGAGAGGTTCACCTAAAGATGAAAAATTTGTCCCCTTTTGACAAACTCTAAATGAAATGAATTTATTCATAAATATACTGCACAGTACAGCATATTTGAAATTTAAATTATCATTTTTTTTTCTAAATACAAAAAAATATTTTAAGAAGGTAACACGGTCCGCATGAAAAATGGCCTGTTAGAAATATAGTCCCGCAGAAGAACCTCATCAAGAAAGACCAATTTTAAAAGATGGGCCTTATTTTATATTCTGAAGGTCAGCAGCTTGCGGCTGTGCCGTATCTAATTTTCTCAGTCCGTCATGCTGTCGAGCCTTCAGGACAGAAAGAAGCAAACCACTGGAATGCTGCAATTACATAAGCAAGGATGGATTGCCTCACAAATGGCACAATCAGTGAACAATGGAAATTCAATCGGCTGTGACCTGATCAGCTACCAGGTGTAGGAGAAAATCTGAGTGCTTAGCACCTGCGGGAAGGTGGCTTAGTCTTCCTCTGTTGATGCCATATACTATTAGTTGAGGGGGAAAAAATCCAGTGGTTGAAGTTACTTGCTTCTGCTCTTACCGCAGCTGCTGCTGCTGCTACTGCTTCTTTTTTAAAAGAATTCCAGTTTTCATAAGCAACGAGCAGCAACTCGTTGGTTTGCACTGTGGTGTGGCACTTGCAAAAGTATGTAGGAAGCTAATGAATCTGTGTGACAATATATATGAATGTAAGAACCTGTTTGAATCGTGCTTTTAGAAGCACATCTGGATGTAGAACTCAAATCCTTTATCTAAACCATGTGGATAGAGAACTTATGAAAGAGATTCTATGTGCTCGTGCTAGTGTTATGGCCAAATGAGGTCAAGGACAGTGCATAGAAAGGAGGAATATTATTCTTATGATATCTAGGAACACTGAAGTTTAGGAATTTTAGTTGATGGGGCACCTGGGTGGCTCACAGGGCTCAGCCTCTGACTCTTGGTTTCTGCTCAGATTATGATTTCACAGTTCATGAATTTGAGTCTTGCATCAGGCTCTGCACTCTCAATGTGGATCCCACTTGGAGTTCTGTGTCCCTCTCTCTCTGCCTCTCTGCCACTCAGTTGCTCTGGTCTCAAAAATAAATAAAGATACTTAAAGAAAAGAATTTTTTTAACGTTTTAATTTTATTTTTGAAGGACATAGAGACAGAACGTGAGCAGGGGAAGGGCAGAGAGAGAGGGAGATACAGAATCTGAAGCAGGCTGCAGGCTCCAAGCCGTCAGCTCAGAGCCCAACGCGGGGCTCGAACTCACAGACCGTGAGATCATGACCTGAGCTGAAGTCGACCGCTTAACCTACTGAGCCACCCAGGCGCCCCTAAGAAAAGAATTTTGAGTTTGAAATAGTCCAGTTGAAAGTCCAACTATCTTAAAAAAGAAAAAAAAAAAAAAGCTCTTTCAAATTCTAAGTTACAGAGCAGTAGAATTTAGTTTATGACTTTTAGGTAAATAGTGAATTGTACTGATTTAAGATATAAATTTTTCTAAGTGGGAGGAAAGCAGTTAAATGCTATAGGTCTTTGACTTAATAGCTAGGGATAGGAATAACTTCTCCTTAGGTTTTGATATTAGAATAAAAACATTTCCCAAGTATAATCTTTCAAGACATCTCTCCTAAGTGGACACATTAGTTAGGTAAAAGAACTTTAGGAAGATTAAAAAAAAAAAAAGAATGCTCAGTATCTACTGTAGACATGACCCATATAGATATTTGGAATAAAAATTGGTAAGAAAGATAGCAGTTTAAGGGATATGGAATCAGTATCATTGACTGTTTGCTAAATAACTGTAAGCAAAAGCACTGGAGCTCAGAAAAGTCTGCTTTTGTATTAATCTAACTTTGCTTTCTCTCCACAGTTTTCTTATTTTTACAGAGTTATATTGATTCTCAACCTAGAGATAAGTGCTTTTCTAAATCACAGTTGCCCTGACTTTGCCCTCTTCCCTCCCCCCTGCCTTAATCAAGGCCAGATGAAGCTTGCCAGTTACCAAGGGGAGTTTGTTAGATACCCGATTTTGATGGGTAGGAGAAAAAAAAAGTCAAGGAACATTATTAATGGAGAAAACAAATTGATTCCTAGATTAAAATTTTGGCTCCAGTCTTTGAACAATGCTTTGTCCCAAATAAATATAAAATGAGTAAATTATAAAATTAGTCCTGATGGTTATTATTGGTCAATGATATCTGTTCTCTACCTCAAACATGCAGGGGGATTGGATTTCCCCATATACACAGGGTTATATGGTTAGCGTTGGCCAATGCAGTGAGAAGAGGTAGGTGTGTCACTTCAGGGTGAAGCCTTTAGTTGTGCGTGCTTCAATCTGTAGTTCTCTGGTCTGCACGGCCATAGTGGAGTCTGTGTGAAATAGAAGTAGTCTGGATTGCTGAGTGAGCAAAAGTGCATTGATGACAATGCTTTGGGGAGTCCACCCCATGGTGAAATCGTATGAATCAGACATAAACATTTAGTTTTGCAAGTTACAGAGAGTTTGCAGTTGTTACTGCAGTGCAATCCATCCTGTCCTTTTGACTCAGAGGGAAAATCATAATAACCTGTAGGATTATTGGAATGATGGTGTGCTAATGTATGTAAATAGCATCAAGCATATAGTAAAAATGGCTAGGCTTTATTGCATCCAGGCTATAAGCCAGGTACAATACTGAGTGCTTTAATTTGTTTAGTATTTATAACCATCCTGTGAGATAGGGTCAGTTGTTTCTGATGTTTATTTTTGAGAGAGAGAGACAGAGTGCAAGCCAAGGGAGGGGTAGAGAAAGAGGGAGACACAGAATCTGAAGCAGGCTCCAGGCTCTGAGTCCTACATGGGCTCGAACTCATGAGCTGGGAGATCATGACCTGAAGTCAATGATCATGAGCTGAAGTCTGACACTTGACAAACTGAGCCCTCCAGGTGCTCCTCAGTTTTTTATTCTCATTTAATGGGTGTGGGAATGAAGATATGGAAAGTTCAAGAAACTTGGCTAAACTTATAAATCTAGTAAGTAGCAGATCTAGGATTTGAGCCCAGGTAGTCTGATCGTAGCATCTGTACTCTTTCTAAATACTACCACATAGTGTTTCTGTAATAAGAATCTCAATTAGGGGCACCTAGGTAGCTCTGTCCGTTAAGTATCTAACTTCAGCTCAGGTAATGATCTTGCTGTTCATGAGTTTGAGCCCCATGTCGGGCTCTGTGCTGACAGCTCAGAGCCTGGAGCATCTTTCAGATTCTGTGTCTCCCTCTCTCTCTGCCCCTCCCCGGCTCACGCTCTGTCTCTCTCTCTTTCAAAAAATAAACTTTAAAAAAATTTTAAAAAAGCATCTCATTTAATTTTAATTTTTCTTTCTTTTCTTATCCCTTCTCTACTGCAGCCACTAAAAGTAATTTAAAACATCTAGATCTAATTCCCAGAAACATTTGGAAAATATCTATATTATATATGGAATAATAGGTTGATACTCTTTGAAAAAAATAAACTGTATTTTATATGTAAAATATTTCAAATGTGTGCCACAGTCTCAAAGTTGGGGGAAGAGAGGCTTTATATTAATTGTTGCCTACCTTAGAAATGTTTCCTGCACACTAGAAAGTAGTATTAATCTTCTCTCCTGAAAATACTCTGTTGGTTTTCTGGCTTCAGGAAAATCTATAATGACCACATTATTCATTGCTTGCAGTATGCTTTAATATTATTTTTATTAGAACATGGTGATAAATAGCCTAATTAATTCATCTAAGTATGAATATCTGAAATAATTTTTCCTCTAACCTTTCAGTAAAGAAAATACTAGACTTGTATGTTTGTAATTATGGAACTTGTTATTTTGTTTACTGCATTTATTACTGACTTACACATTCATGTACAGTATTCATTCCTGTTTTTCTTTCATTGCTTTTCATCTTGATTCTAGTGTGCGTGGACAGCCCTTGATAAATGGCTTATGTTAAGCGCAGAGATGAGTTTCTCAGGAATCATACTATATATGGCTTAGTGTGTGTGTATATTTATAAGATATACATATTATACATAATTTATATTATGATATATGTAATGTATTTATGATATATATGATATATAATTTTTTTGAAATTTAGTACAAGGACAATGAGTTTAGGCTTTCTCACTTACCTGTGTTATTCCATAGATGTTGCCAAACTTCGGGGAACACAAGATGTAAAAATGTTAAATGCTTTCTCTGAGTATTTAAAGGGTGTGCCGCAATGAGATTTGAGATATTTGTAGAGTCGGTAATGGATTGAGAAGGGAATTCACATGTGATTGTTCTCTAGCTCATGCCTGAGCTATTCCATTCTTTAATGCTGATGTATTGTTTCTCCATAATGATGATGATAATACTAACAACTATGGCAATACAAAAGCAGTTAACTAATTACAGAACACTTACTGTGGCTCAGACCCTGTGCTAAAACTATATATTTTTGATCCCTTCCAATACCTTATGAAATAGGTGTAATTATAATACACTTTTATAGCTGTATAAACAAAAGGACAGAGAGATTAAGCGACTTACCATATAGTGGTGGACTTAATTTTTCAACCAGTTGGGTCACACCATGAAGCACAATTTCTGTAATGAGTTGTAACTACACTCTTTAACTTCTGTCTGGTTGTTATGTGACTGGACGTCAGGACCTAGAGGGTACAAAAGAATGAGAACTATGTTACAATTCTAAAAATTTTTAATCAGAGATGTAGCTTGCCTTTTCCTCCTTTGTCAGCTGTGTTTCCATGTATCTTCCATTCTCTCATTTTAGAGGAACCGTAAATCTTCACTGCTTTCCCGGAGTCAACTTTTATATGTGTTCTTGACTAAATGTGTGTGTATGTGTGTTCCCTAAAAAGCACGTTAGCTTGAATCTTATTTCCCTTTAAGTTAGTTTGGCAAAGAATACTCAGTACTCATCTCCATCCACTCAATAAGCTCACACGCCAAGGATACTTTTACCAACAATTTAATCTTACTAGGTATGATTAAATATACTAGTGTAATCATACTACTAAATCATACTAGGTAATAGAAGGGCAAGGATTAGGTCTCAGTCACCTTTATATCCATAGTGGAATGCACACAACCTTGTGTATATCAATTGCACGGATTTAAAAACTTTGCCATGTGCAGATTTACCTTCTTCATCTATCTTCTATTGGGGTTCCTATATAGATTGTAGGTAGATATTACCTGAATCATCCATCCTACTGGAACCCAAAATGACTTATGAATCTTCTTTCTATCAAGGCATCAAAGAGTTTGAAATTTTCTTTTTTTTTCCTCCAAATTTTTATTTAAATTGCAGTTAGTTAACAGACAGTATAGTATTAGTTTCCGGTGTAGAAGTTAGTGATTCATCACTTACATACAACACCCAGTCCTCATCACAACGAGTGCCCTTCTTAATACCCGTCACCCATTTAGCCCATCCCCTCACCCACCTCCCCTCTAGCAACCCTCAGTTTGTTTTCTATAGTTAAGAGTCTCATTTATGGTTTGCCTCTGTCTCCTTTTTTTTCTTTCCCTTATGTTTTTGTTTTGTTTTGTTCCTTAAATTCCATATATGAGTGAAATCATATGGTATTTGTCTTTCTCTGCCTGACTTATTTAGCTTAGCATAAATACTCTCTAGCTCCACTACCTCATTGCAAATGGCAAGATTTCATTCTTTTTGATGGTCGAATAATAATTCGATTTTATGTATATACCACATCTCCATTTTCCATTCATCAGTTGATGAACATTCGGGCTTTTTCCATAACTTGGCTGTTGTTGATAATGCTGCTATAAACATCGGGGTACATGTACCCCTTTACATTATTATTTTTGTATCTTTTGGGTAAATACCTAGTAGTGCAGTTGCTGGATTGTAAAGTAGTTTTATTTTTAACTTTTTGAGGAACCTCCATCTATTTTCTAGAGTAACAGCACCAGTTTGCATTCTTCATGGGTCTAAGTGTCATTGTAAGGCAGTTGGCTTTCTTTGCTTCTCTTTAGCTCATTTATCTTTAAGTTGTAGTAGAAACTATTTTATAGTCAGCATGGCTTTCTAGTCATCAAGCGAAAGACACACATACTACAAGGAGGGAAATACTTTCCTTACGTGGTACAGACCCAGCGCCCATGTGAGAATGGGCTGAAAAAGTCCTCTCTCTGGAACATACCAGATTCCAATAATTTCAGATTTAAGAGTTGGGCCAATAACATGTTACCAGATTGTCATTTATTAGTCATTTTTTAGTCAATAAAATTGACTAAACTTTATTGATCAAATGAAAATCATCGGCTAAAAGTGATAAAAGCAAATACTGAACGATCTCACCTATATGTGGAATCTAAAAAAAAACAAAACAAAACAAACAAATAAAAACCTAAGCTCATAGATACAGAGAACAGATTGGTGGTTGCGAGAGCAGAAGGGGGTTGGATGAAATGGGTGAAGGGGGTCAAAAGGTACAGACTTCCAGTTATAAAATAAATGTCATGGGGATATAATTGCCAGCATGGCGACTATACTTAATAGTACTGTATTGCATATTTGGAAATTACAAAGAGAGTAAATCTTTAAAGTCTTCATCACAAGAAGAAAGAAAGACAAATGTTTTAACTATGCATGGTGCTGGATGGTAACTCGACTTATTGTGGTAATCATGTCACAGTGTATACAAATGTTGAATCATTATGTTGTATACCTGAAACCTATATAATGTTATATGTCAATTGTGCCTCAATTAAAAAAAGAATAAAAAATAAAAAGGTGATAGCATGAGATAACATAAAAATATTATTTCTCTAGGACACATTTATGGTATTGCCATAAATAATGATACAAATCTTAATATTTATGTTATTTGTAGTAAAAGCTGATTATATTCTGTTAAGGGCTTGAATTTTGAAAATATAAAACTGATTTTTATTATTGTTTTAAAATTCTGGGCCCTGACTGTTTAACGTCTGCTACATGTCTACTAGGAACATTTCATTATTTCACCTGAATATTTCAAGAGCCGTTTGAGATGCGATTTGTAATTATAGGATTAGTCGATCAAATTTGATGAAATTTTCTCTTATCTAGGTTTAAGTAACTTATAAAAGAATTTTTAAATTTACAATCAGTAAAAAGTATCTTTAATTAGGAGGATTCTCCTTTTTTTTATTAAATATCTAGTTATTTCAAAGTCTGTATCTGATGGAAATAATAATACTCTTAAATCAAAATCTCTTAAATCCTAGAAGATGATTTTACTCTATCTGTGTATATATGTATGAGTGTGCACACATATGTGTGTATTTGTGAGTGTGTGGTCAAGTGTTACAGAATACATACTGTACTATTACAGTAATGATAACAACAATGCATCCTTACCATAGTTCTTTAATTTCTTAGTCACATATATTCTGAAAGAAGAATTTTGGAAGATTAAGCATGTTGTTCATGTTTACTTGGGATGCAGGTGGCAGATCTGGGATGAAAAACCAGATGCATTAGACTCTGGAGTGTATCAGCTTCTCACTGTATCATAATTCCTCTCCTATTAACCTTGTTTTATCCTCATAATACCGGTGTTTCAGATTTAAAAACAAGCCAGGCACATATATACACACATATATATACACACCTATATGGTTGTGGTTTTGCTATATTTATAAGAGCAGAGTATTTTTGACTCTAGAAGTTATTTATTCATTGGCTCATTTGTTCCTTCGTTCTTTCTTTCTTTCTCTTGTTCATTCATCAAATGTTTATGGAATGCCTTCTACAATCCAGGAACTATACCAGATGCTGAATGAGATTCCAGATAGATTGTAACTTTGAAGGACAATTTCATACATCAAAGGAAAAACATGTGTTTGCGTGCAATAAGATAGCTTTCATTTTTCTGTATAAAAAGAGTAATTATGAGTGATATGGACTATCTAGTTATAGTTTTCTGAAAATATGGATAATTAAATTTGTTTTATTTTACAATCAGCTCTACCCTGAATTGCCTTTGACCGTTGAGGTGTGAATAGCTAGAGCATAGAACCTCACATTTTGGTCAACAGTAGCCATTTTCTAACTAATGAATCTTTTCATAGATAAAAGAATTAGCCAGTTTTAATTTTATCCATTTGTACAACCTCTCATTTTCTGCTAGAGGTGCTAATACATAGGAGGAGGAGAAGACAAGTAACAACAAAGAGAATAAAGGGAAATAATGGGCTTAGCACCAGCTAGATGATGAACTCTTGGATAATTGAGTAAACTGCTCTGTATTCAAGTTTCATATTATGGAAATGTTAATGGGAAATATTTTTTATGAATATAATATGTATGTAGATATTGGGGACATTGACAAAGACAAAGCAAAGATACAGTTTGAAGATAAGGCTAGGGAAAAAAGGCATAATAAAAATTTTAAGTTATGTTCAATGGTCTCTAGTTAGTCAAATTAGATGATCTTTGTAGATTTGTCCATAGCATGGTTGTGTCTGGGTGTAAGGTTGTTTTGTTGAGAGATGAAGGTGGGAAGTTGGATGGGACATTGTATGGTTTAATTTAAAGAGCAGAGGTTTTATAATTACAAGGCCTAGGTTTGAGACCTAGGTATGAATTGATGTGGCCTCTTCAATGACATTACTTTATTAAAAATAATTCTGATTAGGGCTACCTGGGTAGCTCAGTCGATTGGGTGTTCAACTTTGGCTCAGGTCATGATCTAGCGGTCCATGGGTTTGTGCCCCGCATCAGGCTCTGTGCGGACAGCTCAGAGCCTGAAGCCTGCTTCAGATTCTATGTCTCTCTTGCTCTCAGCCCCGCCCCCGTTCACACTCTGTCTCCGTCTCTCTCAAAAATAAACATTAAAAATATTTGATTAAAATTTAGGTTTATGCTTTTTTTCCCCCCATAAAGAAGCAGTAGTTCTTTAAATTATAATTGGGCAAACTCAGGAAAGCTGAAATAGATGGAGAATCAGCTGTATAGTTCAACATCTCAATACATTCTCAGTATATATCTTGGCATATTTTGCATATTTTCCTTTAATCTTTTTATTTCGTGTAAAAATTTTTATTTCATAATGATTATAGACTCGCTGAAGTTACAAAAATAGTGCAAAGAGATTTGTTTGTGCCTATCACTCAGCCTTTCCCAATGGTGACATCTTAAAGAACTAGTATATTATTAAAACCAAAATCGACATTGGCACAATACAATGAACTAAACTAATAAACCTTAGATTCACCAGTGTTTGTAGGCACACATATTTATTGTGTATGTGCTTGACCTTTTAAAAATTTATATGTCCGTCAGTCTGTTTGATTCTCTAGGTCTCTGTTTTTGTTCTTACACAAACATGGAATTATTCTATCCATACTATTGATAGCTCTTTTCTTTTCTACTACAATAAGCTGTAATTTTTCCATTCCTCTATTCTTTTATTCCATAATTTTTAATGTTTGCAGAATGTTTTAACATATTGGATGAATGTAAAATTATTTATTTCACAATCCCTTCATGCTGAAATTTAGGTTGTTTCTCTCTATTTGTTATTATAAACAGGCAAATATACTTACATCTTTGGACACAACATTCCAAAGATTTCTCTCTCTGTCTTTCTCTGCTTCTTTCTTTCTTTCCTTTCTTCTTGTTGATGAATTGTTAGAAGATTTCTAGATTAAAGAGAAATTTTACCCCTTCTAATATAGAGTCAAATTTTTTTTCTTCAAAAAGATTAATATTGTGAATAAGGTCTCACAACTTTCTTCCTTATGAAATATCTAGGGAATAAATAAAGATTATAATCCGGTGGACATTGAACACTGGGCTTTCTAAAATCTTGATGTTGTATCACATTTACTTTAAATCTTTTTATTTTAAGCAGTAAAACAAAATTGATGCCCCCTTTGTAGCTCTGCCAATTACAAAGTCTTTGTAGAAACAGTCTCAGAATAATTTATATGGCTCAATGGGAAGAAAAAAGTTCTTTTCAGATATTCTAAGATGACTGATTGTATTCCTCCTCTTTAATGAGAGCTTGTATTAAACATCTCTCTGTGGACATGAGCTAAGTGTTGTGCAGAATGAGTTAATGAATGTGGTGTCTGCGTTCTGGGAGCCTCAGCTGGAGAGGCGAGTTTCATCAGAACATTGTGGTGTGTCATTCTACATGAGTTATAGCCTTAAAGAGAAAGAAATGGATAGCTAAGACGAAGATGCAATATGAAAATAGGAAAAAATATACAGTCCTAAAGTTCCTATGATTAGAGCACGTTAGTGTCAATCCTTACCTATTTCTCCCCTCTCTTCCCATTTCTCCTTAACCAGAGTAAAGTAACACCATGTTAACAAATTGGCTTCATTCTCCTCTGCGTGGTTCTGGGGCTACTATCTCTTCTTCTTTCTCGCCTTTCTCCTCCTTCTTCTTCTTCTTCTTCTTCTTCTTCTTCTTCTTCTCCCCCTCCTCCTCCTCCTCCTCCTCCTCCTCCTCCTCCTCCTCCTCCTCCTCCTCCCTCCTCCTCCTCCTCCTCCTCCTCCTCCTCCTCCTCCTCCTCCTTCTTCTCCTTCTTCTTCTTCTTCTTCTTCTTCTTCTTCTTCTTCTTCTTCTTCTTCTTCTTCTTCTTCCTATTCTTCATCGCTTCCTTATAGTTATCAAGATTAAATACTGAGAGGTATCTTTCTTCCTCCCAACAAGTTCTGGTTGACATTGGAGCGTGTACCTTCTCTTCTGTGCCCTCCTGGTTATGTGGTTCCAGGGTTACCTGCTGGGAGACCCTGTGGGCACCCTGATCTGTAAGTCTGATTTTCTAGGAACCTGCCCCGGTTTGGAACTTGGTTCCTTATGAGAAAATCATGACTTGTTTCTGAGTTGGTTGATTGAGGGCCTCTGCTCCTAAGAGTATCCTAAATGCTCTCTTGAAAGGGGCAGACTGATGCGGTTTAAAGATATACTTTTAAATTTATATTCATTTATGATTATATTTAAGTCTTAATAAATTTGTGCTTTGAAATTAAAATATATTTTGATTATATCATTAATATTTGATGTTTAGTATTAATTTAATTAATTATAACTTTCTCTTTTATTTTTTATATTAAACTGAATCCTATTTCTGTTTGCTTAAACCCTATTTTTTCCTGCATTTCCTCTAGAATAAAAATAAGACAAACAAGATAAAATGGTGTCTTTACTTTCAGCTTTGAGTTTAACTGTCAGGCATGACTCACAACCCGCGGATCTTTAAGATCGCTCATTCATGCCTTTTCTCTTCATCGACAGTGGATCCAGTTCAGATAACAGGTATTGAATTCTTGAAAGCCTTTCTTTCTATTCTTTTTTCCTGTTGGCTGTGTTTCTCACCATTGGCAATTCACTCAGTTTTAATCCGAGATGGTCTGGCAGAGGTGCAGATGCCTGGGCGGTCCTTTCGTGTTGAGCTGGGACAATCTGTGGCTAGAGCTGGTGGATGGGGCCACGTTCTGTGTGTACGTACTCACATGTAAAGGATTGATAGGGCCAAAGAATGTCGCTCTCTTTGTGTTAGGTGTCTCTGTTAGAATTATTGTCCTATAGAGAGATGTGCTTTCCAAGTACTTTTACAAAAACAATATCCCTAGTGGTTAAATTAAGATAAGGTTATTATGCTGCCCCAAGTAAGCAATTACCCAATTTGGAGGGTTTCCTGGAACAGTCAGTTGATACCGCTCAAGGCCAAGTTTCTGTAATTTAGATGAGATGTCCCTGTGTGAATAAGGCAAGATGATGCCCTCTTCAAAATGCTTAAAGCCTTCTCTGTTTATGTGCAATAGTAGTCTTTGGAGCTCGTCATTGTTTTTACTGAGCGCTCGCCTCATGAGACTTTCTCTTATTTGTGTTAATGTGTCAGAAGAGTACTACTTCAATTCACGTTCATTCACACTTGCAGGCATTTATTTAAAAATAATTATTGAGGATTTGCTGTGTGCCATTAATGAGCTAGCACATGGTCTCTGCACACAGGAAAACAGCCTCTCGTGAAGGTACAAGAATTACTCAAATAAGCACACAGACACGTAAAATTGGAAATTCATCACATTTTCCTTAGAGGCAGAAAAGACTGGGCTGCAGTCTGCCGCATGTTAGTTTTATAATTCCGGGGAGTATTTGTCATTTATAACATGGGACCAACAGTGTCTTCCTCAAGGGATAGTGTGTGGATTACGTGATTTGATGCATATACATTTCCAGACCCAGACCTGGCATACTGGCGATTAACAAAATATTATTTCCTTTTCATACTTCAAAACCATTTTTTTTCCTTCTTATTCCAAGTCTTCCTTAAAGACAACATAAACTTGACATCCAGAGTTGAAAAAAAAAACAAAAACCCTCAATTTTCTTTTATGTCACCCTTCCCCTACATCTAGTTCCTTTTTAATTTGTTTCTATAATAGTTCCTCTTCCACCATGTTTTCATTACTTACTTTGCCCTTCTTGGCTACTCAGCAGAGATCCTAACTGATTCCATTTCCTCCTTTGCCTATCGACTCTGACCTGAAATCCATTTCTAAGCAGAGCATTCTCCAGCTCTGAACCTTTTAACGGCCGGCCCTTCCTTAACCAGGCATTCCAGGCTTTTAAGATAAGGCTTGCTCTGGTCTTCATTGCTTTAGTTCAGGCTATGCTCCATCCTAAACCCACATCTCTTTCAGCAGCATTAATGCACTTCCAAACAGAACCTGAACTTTGCCTACTTTTTGTACATGTCCCACTTGCCATTGGCATTAAAGAATCATATTTCCATGAATTTTCAATGCTTCTTCCCCTCAGGTGCCTTCACTTTTCACCCTTTTAATAAAATCCAGTTGTAAGATTTGCACAAGCCAAAGAGAGGCCGGAACATCCCTCTTCTCTGTATCCTCACTTCTCAGCCACGTTGTCTATGTTGTCTATACTCCAGGCTTTTGCTCTTCCTTATACCCTGTGTCCACGGCAGGGGGCCTCTGTCCATCACTGTATGCAGATTGCTCTCCCAAAGATCACCAGTACCTATTTGTTCCTTAATTCAATGGATTGACTTGAAGTCCTTACCCCATATCATCTCTCTTCAGTATTTGACTCTGGAGACCACCTCTGCCTCCTCGAAATTCCCTACAACTGCATTGACCAACATGATACTTGGTAGCCACATGTGGCTATTTCAATTTAAGTTTAATTTGAATTCAGTAAAATTTTAAATTCAGTTCTGCAGCAGTAACATTAGTGAAATGTGGCTGACTGAGCACTTGAAAGGTGGCTAGTGTGACTGAAGAACTAAATTTTGAATTGCATTTACTTTTCATTAATATAGATTTAAATTTAGCCAGCTGCCTGTGGCTATGCTATTGAACAGTGAAGGTACAGAAAGTTTCCGTCATCACAGAAATTCCTATGGTAGGAGGCTTCTCTGGAGACAGGATTGGCAACATTTTTCTTTAAGAGGTCAAATAGTAAATATTTTTGGTTTTCCGGGCTAGACAGGTTTTGTTGCAAGCCCTCAATCTTGCTGTTATCAAGCAAAAGCAGCCACAGAGAATACAGAAACAACTGAGTGTGGCTGTGTTGCAATAAAACTTTATTCACAGAGATTGTGGGCCAGATTTGGCATGGGAGTATAGTTTTCTGATTCCCTTTGAGTCCCAGTTCTTTGATACACAGTCTCTTCCTCTTTTTCTCTAAAATTCTCTTGTCTCAGTCTTCCATATTTCTCACACCCTTTCTACCCTTCCAACTCTATCACCACAGCATGATTGTTACAAAAGTCTTGAAACAGTCACCCTCCCCTTACGTCCTGCTTCAGCCCAATACTCATTGCCACAAAACTGTGCTTTCGTAACATCTAATCCATGTTCCCATTTGGAAATGCGTATAATGATAGCAGTTGCCTAATAGGGTTATTGAAAGGAGTCAAGAGAATGTGTATAAAAGTGTGTTTGTGGAGGATGTAGAGTGCTTTCATATTAACTCCTCAACACAGAATAAGTGGTTGTGACTTGGAGCCTGACTGCTTGATCCAGTCCAAGCCTGTAACGCACCAGTGTGGACATCAGGTAGGGCACTTAACCTCTCTATACTTCAGTTTCCTCATCTGTAAAATGAAGATTAGATTGGTATATACATTGAGTCATTATGGGAATTGAATAAATGTGTGTGAAATGTTCGTAGTGTTGTCCTGGTACAGAGTCAGTGCTATGTTGTTGGGTTTTCTTTGTTTTGTTTTCCTGGTTTGATAGACGGAGGAAGAAATACCTAAGCACATGAATTTGCCTGCAGTCCTGCAACTATTATGTCACACGCCTGAGATTTGAACATTCCTTTCAACATCACCCAGTTCCTGACTACATAATCCCCTGGCCAGAATTAATCTCTTTTTGACTGTGGTTTCATCATACTTCGTTTCTACTTCTGCCAGGAAATTTGCAAGATTTTGCTTCTTATTATAGTTATTGCAAATCGATGTGCCTTTTAGAAGGGCGGACATGTTCCCAGTTATATTTTTTGCCTTTTCTTTACAGTGTCAGGTCGAACCAACAACAAATTATTGTTAAATTTGTTGAATAAAAAATATTTGAAGAGAAAAATAATTATTTTTTTAAAAAAATTCATGTTTTTATTTATTTATCTTAAGAGAGAGAAAGAGAACAGGAGCAGAGGAGGGACAGAGAGAGAGAAAGAGAGAGAGAGAGAGAGAGAGAGAGAGAAACTGAAACAGACTCCCGGCTCTGAGCTGGAGTCCAACACAGAATCCAACGTGGGGCTCAAACTCATGAACCACAAGATCATGACCTGAGCCAAAGTCAGATGCTTAACTGACTGAGCCACCCAGGTGCCCCGAGAAAATAATTATTGAGAGTTAATATTGGGGGTTATAATCTGCCAAAGTCTGCCTATAAAATAATAAATTATTTCTTATAAATGTTACACATTCCTCACTAATATAGATTTAGTATTTTACTATGTAGATAACAAAATATATTCATTATCCTCAAAATCTTTTCAATATGTTATCCTTGGATTTATTTAAGTTTTGAAAAAGAACTTGAAGTTTATTTTTCTGAAATCGTGCCAAAATAAAGACCCAAATAGGAGATCATCAAGGAAGGACATTGTAATATGATCCAAGGAAAAGAGCTCACATCTGAAGGTAAATTATATGTTGGACTTTCCAGTTATTTAGTAGCAAACGTATGTCCAGTACAGAAATCACTAGCTGGGGCTCCAGAGAGGGTTGCAACATGGTGAATATACTTGTGCTGGATGGTATTTCATGCAGATTGAAATATAACAGTTTATGAAAGAGTTTCATACTCTGCACTATTGAAAGTACTATAAATTTTATTCTTGAAATAGGAGGGAGTGGTGAAATGGAGAGGAACATTTTAGACTTTACCAATTCAACTTCCTTAATCAAATTCACAGAGTAAGTGTTATCCATTTCCCCTCTGAAGAAGTCTTTTCTAGGGCGCCTGGGTGGCTCAGTCGGTTGAGTGTCCGACTTTAGCTCAGGTCATGATCTCGAGGTCTGTGAGTGTGAGCCCCACGTTGGGCTCTGTGTTGACAACTCAGAGCCTGGAGCCTGCTTCGGATCCTGTGTTTCTCTCTCTCTCTGCCCCTCTCCGACTCATGCTCTGTCTCTCCCTGTCTCAAAAATAAATAAACATTTAAAAAGAAAAAGAAGTCTTTTCTCCATTTTCTTTTTAGTGTCAGAGTTTTATTTCCTTCTGTAGTGCTCAAAAACTGATTTAATAACTACATGCCTATGGGTGTCTGGGTGGCTCAGTTGGTTGAGCATCCAGCTCTTGATTACAGCTCAGGTCATGATCCCAGGGTTGTGGGATTGAGCCCCACATCAGACTCTGTGCTGAGGATGGAGCCTGCTTGAGACTCTTTTTCTACCTCTGCCCCTCTCCCTTGTTCACATTCTCCTTCTCAAGTTAAAAATAAATAATAAGGGGCGCCTGGGTGGCTCAGTCAGTTAAGCGTCCGACTTTGGCTCAGGTCATGATCTCACAGTTTGTGAGTTTGAGCCCCGTGTTGGGCTCTGTGCTGACAGCTCAGAGCCTGGAGCATCTTTCAAATTCTGTGTCTTCCTGTCTCTCTGCCCCTCCCCTGCTCATGCTGTGCCTCTCTCTGTCTCTCAATAATAAATTAAAATGTTAAATAATAAATAATAAATAAATAACAAAATTTTAGCTCTTCACGAAAATAAGGTCAGTAATGATGGGAATTGATGGGAATAGAGGAATTGTGTGAATGTTTGGCACTAGCTTCTTCTGACACTTAAAGATCAAGACCATGGAGCTTGTCATGCTCCTGACCTCTTGAAAATCCTTCAGATATCCACCCACATTCATTGACTTGGCCTAGGGTGTGGGCCAAGTACACACTCCAGTATTTAACTCATTTAATGAACAAGGTCAAAGTGAAATACAGCGTGGACTAAAGTCAGATAGTAGGAATGACAGAGAAGTTTCAGGGTAGGTTAAGGGGAAGAAGAGAAGTCAAATTCAAACAAGTTTCCCTCCAAAGAACTGAGTCAGAGTTTTTATTCTGGATGTAAACTAGCAGGGTTAATGAGGAAAAGGCAAGGGAAAATAGAAAATTATGCACAAGAAGAAGTCTAGAAAGAATTTCAAGAGCTGTCTTCTTTTTTTAAATGTTTATTTTTGAGAGAGTGAGAGAGAGTAGGGAAGAGGGGAGAGAGAGAGAATCCTAAGCAGAATCTGTGCTGTCAGCTCAGAGCTCAATACAGGGCTTGATCCCACAACCTTGGGCTCATGACCTGAACTGAAATCGAGTTGGATATTTAACCCACTGAGCCACCCAGATGCCCCAAGAGCTTTCTTCTTAATGGAACTCCTTCTGAGGTCTCTCAGCTCCACCTCTCTGAGCTCAGGCACGGATGATAGTGCACCTTGATTTCTTTTCAGAGATATCTAACATTTCTATAGTGACTACATAATTATACCGGCTGAGATTACACTCATTTCTGTTGCTCTGGAATGTATCCCTCTGCCTCTAAAATTGTGAAATATGATGATTTTAAACATTGTTTGAATTTGCTAAAATTGATGGGTCTGAGGATTTTTCTATCAGTCGGAAAGACTAGGATGTGTTTCAGGAATAAACAGCTTTCAAATATCCCTAGTTTACAATAGCCCGGGTGTATCTCACTCATGTAAATGTATCTTTGGCTACCCAGGAGATTTGCTCATGTCATCTGTCTTCACTCAAGAATACAGGTTTGGGGCACTTGGGTGGCTCAGCTGGTTGAGCATCTGACTCTTGATTTCAGCTCAGGTCGTGATCTCATGCTTCAAGAGTTCAAACCCCAAATTGGGCTCTGTGCTGACAGAGCCCAGTTCCCTCTTTCCCCTCCCTCTATGCTCCTTGCTCTCTCTCTCTCTCTCAAAATAAATACATAAACTTAAAAAAATACAGGACAGTGCTGTCACCATTTAGAATGTCCCTGGTCCTTGTGACACAAAGAAGAAAATGTGGAAAACACACACTGAATGAATCTGAAAGACTTCTTGGATTACTTCTGTAACTATGTCATGGGCCACAGCAAACTTCATGGCCATGCCTCATTTCAAGTGCAGTTTTCAAGTGCCTGGAATGAGGACAACCAAAATCATAGTGGGCAGCAAGCAGGAATGATGAACACAGATCTATAGTTGATCTGTCTATGTGATTTGAAGGTTCTGTCTAGCCATTATTGTTATTACTATATAGCTGCTTGAGGTTGATCTGGTGAGAAAAATAAATAAAAAGAAAAGGCAAAAATTTGATGGCCCAAGTTTTAGTTTCTTAAAACTGAGTTTTAGATGTTATCATAAGCATAAGAAATACTCCTTTTTACCAGAAAAAAGTTGAAAAGAGATGTTTTTATTTAATTAATATTTTCATTAGTGGTAGTTATAGTGACATGGAGTTGATGATTCAGTCAAACCAAGAGCCGAACAATCTTCTATTTATATTTATTTAAATTAATTTAAATCATCCATTTAATACATAAATGCATGTTGGTAAAAATCAAATCACACCAAAGTATTTATTACAGAAAAATATAGACTATTTCTTTCCATATTGCCCTTCAATTTTTCTTTTACCCAACTTTGCCACCCTTGTACATTTTTCTAGACTCCTTGTGCTTTTATTTTTTATTTTTATTTTTAAATTTATGTTTATTTTTTTTGGGGGGGAAGGGACAGAGAGAGGGAGACACGGAATCTGAAGCAGGCTCCATGCTTTGAGCTGTCAACACAGAGCCCGATGCAGGGTTTGAGCCTATGAACCATAGGATCATGACCTGAGCTGAAGTCAGACGCTTAACCGACTGAGCCACTCAGGCGCCCCGCTTTCCTATGCTTTTATACAAGCACAGAGATAAGCATACAGGCAACTTGCTTTGACCAAGTTAAAAGTACATTATACCTTTGTATCAGTCCAATGGGGGAAAGGGACATCTTATTGTTGTGGTGTGCTGAGATTCTTTACCCTCTGGATTTTTAATTTTTTTCATATTGATTTTTAGGTACACTTTAGATATTTTTGAAGTTAAAAATATATCTTTCCCCTTGTTATTTATGTTGACAATATGCCTTCCCACAGCTTTATGTTGTCCTCTATTTCATATATATGTGTCATACGCACCTACACGAACACCTACATACACACACATACACACACATACTCATCCGAGTGTCCAGGTTCAGGTAGCTGAGTGGAATACATTTCAGAATTCAGGTACGGAGCTTAGTTCATGTGTTAGTAAATGTAGATTTTGATTACTAAAGTCCTTCTTGCTGTGATTGTTTAAGAGAAAAGAGAGGATTTCCAGGTGGCAGTGGTACTTAGGGCTCCGGGGCCTCCTGGGAATTATACAGAACCTTGTTCTTGTTCTACACGTGTTAAATCCCCTAGAGGATCATTCCTGCAGAAAGTCTCCCTACTTCAGAAAGTTAGACTCCCGACCGGCGAAAGTTTGTGCGACGTGTATGTAGGTATGGCTTATCTGTTAATCATATAGCCAAACCCTTACAGCCTGTTCTTTATTCCTCCCTGCCTCTGATCTTGGAATTAGTTCAGCGTTGTATTGAGAGCCTTGTAGTCAGCCTTTTAATTACCTGCTTGGGGTTTATAGGTTCTCCATAAATGTATTCTATGGTACCGTTATATAATTTTTTCTACACTTTATTTTCTTTCTTTTATTCTAACTTAATAGTATCTAAGATGTCATGGAAATCTTTCCATAAGAGTAGTGCACTCGGATCTGCCCTGTTTTGCATGACTTCCGGATGTAGCAGTCATTCTGCTTCCGTTTGCTTCACATACTCTCCAAATTTGCCACTGCTGTGATCTAGTGGTCGCACCATTTCTAGTGGTTCCACTGCTGCTATCAATTTAATTTCAGTTTTATATTTTTTTCTGTTATTCAAGTGAGCTGTGGGGTGCATTCATATTTCTTTCAATTTTGTGCAGAAGGAATCAGGGCAGAGATGGGGTAGAATAGAATATGAAGATTTTTTTTTCCTTTCTTTCTTCGACAGAACTTAAAGCTGACTGAGTTTAAAGAGAGAACTATTCACAAGACTCTACTGACAGAACATTCCAATAGTTATATCTAGAAACTCCATAGTCCTGACAGAGACTCTGATGTATATATGGGAATATGTATGCATAATACATATGGGAAGATGGTGAGCATCATAAAAGAATGTGGATAGTAAGCAGTAGTCAAACATGGATGCTTGTAAAATTGACTATAGATAAATAAATATAATTGTACCAACTATCATGATATTATACACACACACACACAGAGATGTCGTATAATACATCAATGTGTAGATGTCTCTATGTGATTTAAAGGTTTTGTGTAGCCAGAACTTTCAAATATGTGTGTATATGTATGCACATATATTGTGTATATGTGCATAATATGTCTACGCACAAAGATGTCCTACAATACATATGTATAATATATTCTATATAACATGCATTACCTACAGATTTTATACATATATAAATATTTATTGACACATATCAGAGATCTGTATAAAAAATAAAACCAGAAGAGAGTAGTATTGATTTTCTTAGAGGAAGAAATTACAAAGGAGAATGATGAGTATTTGACTACATGCAAATTTCAAATATTTTTAAAATGTTTATTTATTTATTTTGAGAGCGAGTGAGTGAGAGAGGGGCGGAAACAGATGGGGAGAGATTTCCAAGCAGGCCCCACACTGTCAGCGCAGAGCCTGATGTGGGGTTCAATCTCATGAACCGTGAGATCACGAAATCAACAGTCGGATTTTTAACCAACTGAGCCAGGCAGACACCCTGACAAATTTCAAATACTTTTATCTCAGGAAATGCCATGAATCAAAATTAGTGAATAAATTGGGAAAATATTTGTAACAGTGTCAGACTTAAGTTCAATGTTCTATATAAAGAGCTTTTAAAACCTGGTAAGACATCGTAATTAATACCAGTAATCAGGGAAACCAAAAATGAAACTGTTTTTTACTTCTCAAATTGAAGAAGATTGAGAATAATCTGTATTTGGAGGAGTGTGATAAAATGGAATTTCAGCTAATGCTGATTGTAATATAAATTGATTCAATATTTCCAGAAGGAATTTAATTATTTGATGTATGTGTTTGATTGTAGGAATGACATTTGACTGCAAATGTAATAAAAAAAATGTAACCAGTATTTCTCTATAAGAAACATCATTTCAGGGTCATTTAAAATCATGACAATATTATGAAAGGCAATTTGCAACAATACAGGGTTAACTTTATTATTGAATAGCCATCGAATGTAATATGATGCCGTCATTAAATGTGTGGGTTTTTTTTTTTTTTTTTCTTTTTTAATCTTTCAGGCTCTTGGGAAAAGCTCATAATGCAATCTTAAACATAGGGGCGAAATATTTACATACATAAAAAATAAAAGAAAATACTCCAAAGAGTATTTCCTCAGCTGCCTAGAGGTGGGCATTAGTTATTTTAATAATCTGAGGAGACAAACCATTCGGAACCCACTCATGAATTTAGAAGGGACAATGAAGAGATAGCACACAGAAGTCATTCAATTGACCTTTACTGAAATGATTTGATTTAAAATGAAATAAGAATCTTGTCACAGTAGAATAATCAAATCTTTGAGCTGGGAGGCCCCTTGCAGGTCACTTGGTCCTGTTAACCACAGTAAACCAATCTTTAAGTTTAGCCAATATAGTGGTATATTCATTAACTCTTACCACCTCTGGAGTCATGCCAATTTGTTATCTGCTGCAACAGTTCTTACTTGACACTGCTTGCCAGCCCGTCCCTCTGAATTTCCTTTCTGCCTCTCCTAAAGGGTACCCTTAAAATTCTTTAAATTTCTTTAAGGGTATTCTTAAAAAAGAAAAAAACCCAAAAAAACCCATGGAGTATAGTAATTTAAATATTAAACTGCTTCATATTTACAGATAATTGGAAAAAAATCTGAAGTTCTATAAATACTGACTATAGAGGTGGTTTCTGATATTTAAGAGCTTAGTTCTGTAATCAGGCTGCCTTGAGCAAGTTTCTGTCCAATAAGTTTCCTCATAGGTAAAATGGGGTTTATAAAGCACATACCTCATCAGGAATGGTTGTTTTCTGATTAAATGAATTAATCCACCTGAAATATTGGCCTAGAGTAAGGGATCAATAAATTTTATTTAAAAATTTCTGGTTTCAGGATAAGATGGAGAAATGTACTTTCCCCCATTCATTCTGTTAAATACAGATAAATCCACTAGGAAATTATATATAAAACAAACATAAGAAGACTCTGAAGGGTAGAGAGAACAAACCAAATTATCTAGGAACTTTGAGACATGAGGAATGGCCTGGTAATGAGTTCTTTTGGTTTACGTTTTGCCTTATACATTCTACACTGAGTGCTGGGGAAGTGGGCACCCAGAAATACCAATAGGTACAGAAAAAATAAAAGCCACAACAAAAACCTATTTCTGGACAAAACAAAACAACAGCAACGATAACAACAACCAAAAAATTCACACACAAAAAAACTCAAACAGAAACACACACATACACACACACAGCAAAGAGGCAGTCTCACAAGAAAGAACATTTTTAGACAGAATCGACTCTAACCCAGCCAGACACTACAGAAAAAACTGTGACCCCAATTCCATCCTCACCCATGAAAACCTGGTGTAGTCCTGACTTGTACTCCAGCTCTAAGGACGTACCCCAAGCATTGCCAGCTCTCCGGGTGGTGTCAGACAGAGAAAGTTGTATTGGGACTCAGACCTTTAGTTCTGGCTAAGGTAGAGCAGTAAGGAGGTCTTCCACTTGGCAGTGTCAGTGGAGACCACGTGGGGAAGAGTAAAAAGGTGCTTCTCCCCAGCTGTCAGCCAGGACAGTGTCACGGAAGCTTGGTGGGATCCCGAACTTTTACCCTATTCCAGCAGTAATGAGACACCCCTCACTCCCACTAGCGTCAAAAGAGGCCATTAGGGGAATGTGGACTAACGCCTGTACCTGGTAGTGATGAGGCACCCTCTCCTCCACTGACACAGTGTGAGAGGAGGTCTGGAATTTAAATAGGATCTTTAAATAAGCTCCAGAGTCTCAATAAAATGCCCACGATGTCCAGGATACAACCTTAAATCACTCGCCAACACTGAGATGACACAGAGATTGGAACAATCTGATGAGGATTTTAAAGCAGTCATCATAAAAACGCTTCAACAAGGAATTACAAACTTACATAAAATATTTTTTGAGAAGTCTCAATCAAAGAAATAGAAAGCCTCAGCAAAGAAGTTAAAGATATAAAGAAGAACCAAATGGAAATTTTAGAACTGGAAAATACAATTACCTAAATAAAAATGCTCTGAATTGGCTCAGTAGCAGAATGGAGACCACAGAGGAAAGAATCAGTGAACTTGGCAATAGAAAATAAATCATTTATAAATGAGTGAATGAGTATGATGTGAATAATGATGCGTGTCTTGATGTCTAAAGATTTGGGTCACAAGTATGGCATTCTCGAATGTCTTGCCAAATGTCCTGGGCATTATTCTTTTTAAGTCTCTGTTCTCTCAACTTTAAAATGACTTAGTGAAGACTACCCTGACTACTCTAGCTGGATCCTAAATCCAACGTTTCTCGAACATTTGCTAATATTTTTATTCGTTCATATCAATTATATATTGAATGCTTATTAATACATAAGAGCTACTATAGTAGATCCTAGTGATGAAGTTTTGGGGTGATCCAGAGCCAACGGCCAAGAAAGAATTCTTGAAGAAGTCTTTGGTGCGAAAGGTGATTTTATGAAAGCACAGAGAGAGGACCTGTGGGCAGAAGAACTGCCCTGGGGTTGTGATGAGTCACTCATTATATACCTCCAGGTTGGGAGAGGATCAGGGATAAAGTAAGTCTCTAAGGAATTTTGGAAGCAAGGTTTCCAGGACTTTGAGGGGCTAGCTGTTGCTAGGGAACACCATTTATTACCGCTTAATAAAACCTCAGTCATGAGACCCTTCACATTATACCAGGGGCCTATAAGCTTGGAGTATGATTGCCAGCCTATATCTTGGGACAGTTCAGATAAAGGAAGTAGACTTACAGGAACCTCCAGGTTGGGATAATGTTAAACCAATATTCTCTTTTGCCCCCAGCAAAGTGTCATCATCTAGGGAGCTGGGCTTCTAGAGGGAGGTCACTCTGCCAGTTTCAAGGACTTGTCAATGGGGTGTAGGCAGTAAGAGAATTTAATTTTTCATTTGCTTTAGTTTCTCACATCACCATGGCAAGCACTTAAAACCCCTTTCCTTTGTTCTTGAGTAACCAGGAGTGTCTGAGGAATATCACACATATTCCACTTGGTGAGTGGGTGCTGTTAGCCTGTGTTTTGCTCCCAGCTTGTCCCACACTCATCACTAGGACTATAAGGAGAATAAGACGTTGTCTCTGCTGTAAGGTAGATTACAATATAATGAGGAAAATAGATCAGTAAGTAGACCAATTGTTAATCCAGTGTGGTAAGTCCTATGGTAGAGGTCTGTGCCTAGGGCTCTGGAACTGCTTGGGGGAGGGTGGCGATAAGAGTGAAGAACAATCAGAGAAAGAGCAGCTGACCGGATTCAGGAAACACGGATTTCGTAATTCATTAGAGCTGGAGTGTGGGAAGTTGGATGAGGAGAAATAAAGCTGAAATGAACAGACTTTGCATGCCATCTAAAGATACACAGTTTTTATTCTGAACTGCATGTAACAGTAGTAAATAACTTTGAGCACTATTTGGTATGAGAACATTTACCTTGAGGAAAAACATTCTTTAAAAACTTTTTTAAAATTTGAGTATTGCTGACACACAATTTACATTAGTTTCAGGTGTAGGACATAGTGATTCAGTTTCTCTGCACACAATACTGTGCTCACCACATGTGTAGCTACCTTCTGTCATTGTAAAATGCTCTTGTATCTTTACCTATATTCCCTGGGCTGCGCTTTTCATCTTTGTGACTTCTTCATTACATAACCTGAAGCCCGTATCTCCCACTCCCTTTCACCCACCCCCCACTTCCTTCCCTCCGGCAACCATCAGTTAGTTCTCTGTATTTATAGGTCCGATTCTCCTTTTTGTTTGTTTATTTATTCACTTGTTTTGCTCTTTAGATTCTGCAAATGAGTGAAATCGTATGAAATTTGTCTTTCTCAGTCTGCCTTATTGAGGAAAACCATTCTAATAGAGAGAGATGACTTGAGAGGATAGGGCAAGGCTTGGGGCAGGAGGATTAGTTAGAAGGCAGTAATTCTAACCCAGGTTGTGAATGAGAGAACTGAACATTTACAGAGACCAATGTAATGTTACATATGCCCAACTGAATGTAAAGAATGAGGGATCAAATTTGACTGTGGGGTTTCTAATTCAGGTCCTTGGGTGCAAGGTGATTCCTTGAAATATAGGAAACAGGAGAAGGGGAGGGTTTGCATTTGGGTCGGGACTATGGGTTGAGGTGGGGTGAAAATGACTATTGTTTTGGACATGTTTTTCTTTCCAAATAGAGATGTTATTGGGGAGGAAATCCTCTAACCTCCTAGGTTCTTTTGGCTGATCTATTAATTAAATTGACAGAAAGTGAAATTAACGGGAGAAAAAAAAATCAATTTCAGATGTATGGGAGCCTCACACAGACATGAGGGGTTCGAAGAGAGTCAGAGAGTTGAGTCTTATATGCCATCCTGAGCTAAGGAGAAAGGGGTAGAGGCCTGGAGCGTCACAGGGAAGGAAGACAATTCACAGGAAGATGGGAAGAGCAAGTATTTGGTAAACAAACATTTGCTGTGCCATGCAGAGACCATGGGATACAGAGAGGAGTTTAAACACATAGGCCCTGCCGAGTACCCCACCCTCACTCCACCCCAGCCTACCATGCCCAGCCCGTACTCTTTGTAGTTATCTTCCGTGATAGATCTTTCCCCAGGCTAGGCCCTCTATCTAAATGCTTAGAGACAATTAAGGGGGCAGGTTAAAAGGTCTTCCTGAGTCTTGGTCCTTGATTGTCTTCTTCCAAAAATAACCTACATTCCAAAGTAGCACATTTTGGGGAAGTTCATTCTGGACTTCCTTTAATGTCCAGCAGACTGTTGGCTATAAGGGTATGGAGTTCAGAAAGGAGGTCAGGGCTGGACCTAAGGATGGAAGTTAAGGCTATCATCCAGGGAGTGTATGCAGAGTGAGCCAAGGGATGGATTCGGAACCTTAGGGATCCCTGTCAAAGATCTGGCAGAGGAAGTAGACTCCATCAGAGATACTGAGAAGGAATAAGAGGTAGGAGAATAGTCAGCAAATGATAAAGTGAATCCTTCAGCAGTCTTTGGTGTTGAGGGGGCCCCTTTGTTGTGCAATGTCATGAGCATAATTAATTACTGAGCACAAAGAGTGGTAGAGTGGAAGTTGTAGATAAAGAGAAGGAGAGTAATAACAACATCAAGAAGTATTCCATCAAGTCACTATTGCATGTGTCCGAAACGTGTTCTTTTCAGAAACAAAAACAAAAAAATACAAATAAATATGCTTGTAGGGAAATTGCATAAAACATCTTTTCTTATTTCTGACACAAAACATTGAGCAAACTACCTCTCCTTGGCGTATTAGCTAATTAGAGCCGCAGTTGTACTGCATATCAAGCCATCATAAAAAAAATGTCCAAATCATAACATATTCGGCAGTTATTTCCATGTGTCTCTAGGTGTCATGGGGTCAGATCATCCAGGATGGACATGACTGGAAGCGTCGCTCCTAGACATGTTGACTGGGCTAGGCTTCCTGCTTCTTTTGGGCTCTAATCCACCTGCAAATATTTGTTACTGGGGAGGCAGCAGTAACACACACCCAGAGGGTCTTCTGGAGAAAGTAGAGGTGAAGGAGAGCAAGCCCAGTTGCACGGGTGCCTTCAGGCCTCTGCTTGACTTACTGTCAGCTGTTTGGCCAAAGCACCGTCACATGGATGAGTCCCAATCAAGGGGAGTATTCTCTACTCGTGGAGGTGGGGAGGGGAAGAGATGATTGTTTTGAACAAACATCGACTCTCTCACACTTGGTGATTCAGACTCTATACATGAACTGTTCCTTGAGCTGTGCCGTCAGGTGGTCATATTCGGGTTATTGGAGTGTGTAGGGTCATTTGACCCTGAGTGAGTGATCCTCCTCCTGTTGCATTCTCTGTATGTTATTTCTTCATGCTGCCACTGTATTCATAGCTGCTTTTAATTCACTGCCTCGCTTCCCACAGGGCTTTTTGGGTGAAGCCCTGAAGGTGATACTCTGCTATCTGACAAGACTTTTTCTCCTTGCTTCAGTGTTTTCTCCTGTTATTTTGCATTGTTATAATATGTGCCAGTCTGATGTCGGAACAAATAGACCGTTGCTGTCCTTGTATATTTTAATCCCGTCCTCCTAGAGAAGGGGCAAATGCAAAGCTTTTTCTTTTGGAAAAATGAGCTATATTTTCTCAAAAAGTATCTCCATCCATCTACATGTCTGTGCTCTCAGAGGAAGGCGTTGATAAATTAGTAGATGAAAAGTACTAAATTGCAAAAGTTTTTGAAAAGAATTAAAATGTTATAGGCATGTCCATTCTTTATTCAAATTATGAAGCGTTTCAAACATACAGAAAAGAACTTATCTGTGCAATTTGAGGCATCGTACTTAATTGAAATATATATATATGTATATATATACACATAGCACTTTTAAAGAAGAATTGAATTTTCCAGTAAGTTTGTCTGTTACCACAGTTACCCAAACTCAGTCATACATCTGCCATTTGTTCTCTCAGCCTAATGCCGGCGCGGGCTGCACTGCACTTATATACAATTCATTTCATCTACTTCGTGTAGATTATTTTGGTGTTCTATACTGTCGTTTCGTCCTAAGCAATAAAACCCATAGAGTTGTCACCTTGAAGCATGAGGTCTATTTTTTCCAGTGCACATAAAAGTAAATGCATATTTATTAAAACAACAATGTCACTTCTGTACCATCTTAAATATTTGCTTTCCGGGTACCATTACCTGGCATCATCGCATGCATGGGGAAATGCTAATTTAAGGGCAGCACTGCCAAACTAGAAATACAGAACCTAGTTAAGCAACAGTATATCTTGGAAAGAATTATTAACCTTTACCTTCTATCTTTTCAGGTTTGTGGAAGGAATGCTCAACATTTGTTACAATGCCATTGATCGTCATATTGAAAATGGTCAAGGAGATAAAATTGCTATCATCTATGACAGTCCTGTTACAGATACTAAAGCAACTATTACCTACAAAGAAGTTCTGGAGCAGGTAATATCATACATATACTTCCTGTATATGTTATTCGGAAATCATATAGAAATTACTTAAATAAAACACATTCACATTGTTTAAACTTTAATTCACTTAATTCAGTGACCTATGTTACTTTGGTTTTCTTTTGATGCACATTGGAAAAAGTAGAGGTATGTTAACTAATTTAGATAGTTTTTATCCCTAATATTTATATGTTACAGAACTGGAGAATACTTATTTTACAGGGAGAGGTGAGCAAGGCTCTAAGAATATGTTCAAATCCCCTCCTGGCCTCCGCTTCCTATGTTGCCATCATGTTACCCCAGCTCCTTTTCAGCTCTTGTACTAGTGTAACAACCTCCTCTCGTGTTAGATCACCACCTACTATGACACTAGAATTTTCTCCCTAAGGAGCAACTAGTTAAAAATGTTCTTCTTAAAAATTACTATTACTTACAGTGCGTGGGTGACTCAGTCTGTTAAGCGTCTGAATCTTAATTTCATTTCGTTCTTTTTTTTTAATGTTTATTTATTTTTGAGACAGAGAGAGACAGAGCATGAGTGGGGGGAGGGAAGAGAGAGAGGCAGACACAGAATCCGAAGCAGGCTCCAGGCTCTGAGCTGTCAGCACAGAGCCTGACGTGGGGCTCGAACTCACGGACTGAGAGATCATGACCAGAGCCGAAGTCGGACGCTCAACTGACTGAGTCACCTAGGCGCCCCCTGAGTCTTAACTTCAGTTCAGGTCAAGATCTCAAGGTTGCTAGATCGAGTCCCGTGTTGGGCTCTGCTCTGACAGAGTCGAGCCTGCTTGTGATTTTCCCTCTCTGTCTCTCTCTCTCTGCTCTTCCCCCACTCATTCTCTCTCTGTCTCTCTCTCTCTTTCTCAATTAAAAAAAATTTCTCAATTAAAAAACATTGTTACTTAGCATAATCTAGACTCCTGTGATGTAGAAGGCATTTGGAATCTGGTCACAGCATTTCTCCAAGCTTTATTTCCAGATATTCTTTGTCATGAACACAACTCTTCTTCACCCTGGGGATCCTGTCCTGCCCTTAGGCACTCCTGTCCCTTTACTGGCCTTTTTACATTCTGTGCCTTTCCCTTATTTGCTCTTTTTTGTTATTCTTTCCCATCTGTTTAGTTCTTGGGTGAATTACAATACTGACAGATGAATTATGAGACTTTCTTCCTTTCCTTCCTTCCTTCCTTCCTTCCTTCCTTCCTTCCTTCCTTCCTTCCTTCCTTCCTTCCTTCCTTCCTTCCTTCCTTCCTTCCTTTCTTTCTTTCTTTCTTTCTTTCTTTCTTTCTTTCTTTCTTTCAGAAGGAGAGAGAGAGCACACATGTACAAGCAGGGGAGGGGCAGAGAGAGAGAAAGAGAGACATAGAATCTGAAGCAGGCTCCAGGCTCCAAGCTGTCAGCATAGGGCTTGATGTGGGACTCAAACTCAGGAACCCTGAGATCATGACCCGAGCTGAAGTTGGACTCTCAACCGACTAAGCCTACCCAGGCTCCCCATGAGATTTTCTTTTAACGTTAGGGTGGAAACGAAGTTTCACAAATAATTATAAAAGTATTTGGGTATTATGGATTACCGAACACGTATTCTAGCTCTGTGGGGCATTTATTTATATATGATTTAATGAAATAATAGTATAGGGCAGGGTTTCTCAACTTTGACACTACCGACATTTTTAAAGCAGAGAATTCTTTGCTGTGGGGTGCTGGTATGTACATTGTAGGATGTTTAGCAGTGTTCCTGTTCTTTAACCATTAGATGCCAATAGTACCCCTCCAGCAGTTGTGATGACCAAAACGTCTCCAAAGGTTGCTAAATATCCCCTGGGCGGCAAAATGGTTCCTAGTTGGGAACTACTGACTGGGCAGAGTCTGTCATAGTAGGTTTTGCTTTTAAGTTAGGGCTTTTGGAAGCGCATTCTCTTCTTTTGCTTTTTAAACCTATTTAGGGTTTGTAATTGATTTTTAGAAAAATCTGGTCAACTTTCCTTGACTCTCTGAAATCGTATCAACAATATTCTTGTTTAGACTTCTAAGAGATTTCAAAAAAGGCAACTGGGACAATCCAATATCTCAATCCTGAGTTGCTGCAAACAATTAAGAGAGAAAATTTAAGCCAGTTTTGCTCAGGCTGGGTGTCAGCCTGGTTGTATCAACAAATGCCAGCTTCAGCTGATTTCAACATAAGAAGAATTCATAAAAAGGGAAGACTGAAGAACTGGGTTCAGGAAAAAAAATAGCACACCCCAAGAGAGAAGGGGCAGTAGTCAAAATTTAAGGAGAACCCACAAATTGTCTGGTAACTAGACTTGCCGACTTGAATTTATCTCCCGGACTGACATAGTAGGAACACCTGGTTGGCCAGTTTTAGTTACATGCCTAAAGCACCAGGCAGCGAATTCATAGTAGGAATTCCAGTCTAATAAGAGGGAAGTTCAAATGCTAGGCAGCCCAAGACAGAACAAAACAAAGTAATGCCGCAAAGATCCTGTTGGGTACTTTGCGTTAGTCTGTAAGTGGGAACTCTGTTTTCAGAGTGAATTATACAGAGACAGAGCTCACACTGGGCCTGAGGAGAGAAAGAACTCCATTAGCAAATGACCCTGTTACTCATCTGAGGCCATGTTTTATTAGAAGAGATAATGTAAATTTCCCAATAACCTGCTATATACTGTGTTTTAATGTAGGTTTGCATTTTCAGCTTTTAGATGAGGTTTTGTCTATGATTAAAATCTTATTCCTATGATTGGGGCATATTGTCACAGTTTTGTTTTATTAATTTAAGGCCTGAGACACTGGTGAATCTTAATTAGTATACAGGTTAGGGAGCTTATTTATATATTACACAATATTATCTATACCAATATTGAATTTGATACATAACCAAACATCAGAGTCAGAGAGAAATCTTTAGGGGCACCTGGGTCACCTAAGACTTTAGTCAGCTAAGCATCCAACTTCAGCTCAGGTCATGATCTCGTGGTCTGTGAGTTTGAGCCCCGTGTCGGGCTCTGTGCTGACAGCTCAGAGCCTGGAGCCTGCTTCAGATTCTGTGTCTCCCTCTCTCTCTGCCTCTTCCCCACTCATGTGCTGTCTCTCTTTATCTCGAAAATAAATAAAAATATTAAAAGAACAAAAAAAAAAAGAGAAAGTTTGAGAGAAACACAAAATAAGAAGAGTTAAATAATTTGCTCATTTGCTTTTTTTTTTAGTCAATTGTATAAGTGTGTATGATAAATACACATTTTGCTTAGAAACATTTCTGCTAGCCCATCTTGATTTCCCAATATGGAGTCTGCACTCTTAGACCCTTTTGAGGTTTGTACTGGTTCATTGGTTTCAGTTTAGCCTGACATCAAAGTACTTAAAAGGCCTGTTTTTCTCACCTGCTGACAGCTTCTGATTCCCCAGGCTTTTCTTCTCTAAAGTACTAAAGGAAGAAGTGTTAGGAAAGAGGGAGGCTTTGTGCTCAACTTTGATTACCTGCTCCTGGTTCCCTGTGGCCTTTATTTTATTAAGTAGAGAAGACGGAGGAAGAAAGATTTAATGCTAATGCCATTGAGAACAAACAAAGAGAAGGGGCTTTGTACTTTACCTGTTTTAATCTCCCCCATCTCATTTCTACTGGGAGTTTCTGGCTACGCAAACCTTGATTAAGTGAGGTAGCATTTCTTATTTAATTAGTGGACGGACAAATGTTAGACTGAATTGTTTCAGTGACATGAAAGATCTGAAGATTTTACAGAATGATTCAGAAGTAGAGCTTTTCCAAAACTGTCACCTTGTATGTAGATCTGATAATTTATGCAGCCTTTTATTAAGATTTTTATACAGTGATTTGGACGTATAAGTTCCATTATTCATCCATTCAACAAATACGGACTTTGTATGCCAAACCCTGTTAGGAACAAGGGATACAAGGTAAATGCTCCCATTCCCTAACTTTGAAGAGTGCCACTTCAGTAATATCCTTATTATCTGTGAAGAATTGAAGTTCAAGATGAATATTTCGTCTTTGAATTTTCTACACTTACAATCAGATCTGCATTCCAGGAGAAATGTGTATGGTTATTGTGTCCTTTTCTTGGTAGCTCTTTTCTTTTCTTTTCTTTTTCTTTTTTTCTATTTTTTTAATGTTTATTTATATTTGAAAGAGAGAGAGAGAGTGCATGAGCAGGAGAGGGGCAGAGAGAGAGGGAGACACAGGATCTGAAGCAGGCTCCAGGTTCTGAGCTGTCAGCACAGAGCCCCTCTTGGAGCTTGAACCCAGTAACTGTGAGATCATGACCTGAGTGGAAGTCGGAAGCATAACTGGCTGAACCACCCAGACACACCTAGGTCTTTTCAAGTTAGTGGTTATATCAAACCTCAGCAAAGTAAAGGTGTGTGTGTGAGAGTTTTTGTTTGTATTTGGCTGTATATGTTATATGCAGTATTCATCATTTTAAGAAATTCCCACTTTAAAGTTTTTGAATTTGGTTTCTCTATCTCTAATTTCATTTTGAATTACCTCTGTACGTGTGTGGTAAGTTAGCTTTATTTTTTTTTATTTTTATTTTTTGGTATTCAAACATTTGTGAATTTTTATTTATTCATTTGGTTAATAAAAATGTGACCACTTGAAGGCATTTGAGAAACTTTCATGAATATACATGCACAGAGAAAATTGATAAAGCCCAGGGTGTGCCAAATTTTCCTGATTTAATTCAAACCGAAAGTGTCTATTATCTCCGCTGAAAGCGGTTGTTTGAAATATAATTGCGGTGGTGGTTGTAATTATGAAGTTTGAATAATTTGGAGGAGAAAATTACTCTGAAATCAAGGGTCATGTCCCATGAGAAGTCCTTTCTCCACCTCTGTCCTTTAGGGTGCTCTTTTCAAAGCTCTTGGAAGTATGTCAGGGTAAGATAATCTGATATTTCTTTGTCACATCATCAGCATTTTCTTAAACAAGAACCAAAAACCCAAAAACGCGCAGAACCTGCAGAAATTCAGCCCTGCCAGCACTTGCCTTGTTGAGGGGAAAGGATACAACACGGCTTACGCGCAGTTTTCTTTCTTTAAGCTTCTTAAATAAGCAATAAGAACTTCAGTTGTACTACAGCAGGCTCTGCTAAAAAGTAGGTCTCTGGAAGGTGAATTCCCTTTTCTGTGCTTGATGCTGGAGTCATCATTCCGTGAATGATTCTGGTTTGAGATTGAACATGACAGTGATTTGTGTACGTTTTTTCCTCGCATGCCACTTTGTCAACTTTTAATGAAATGTAATATACACTCGGGTGAGTACACAGAGCATTATTATGAACCTCGTTAGGTTTTCCACAAACAGAACACACCCACGTAGCCAGATCAGGAGACCGAAGGCCCCCAGCCCCCAGAAGCACAGACTGTGCCTCGTGTTAGTCATTTCTCGTCCAGCCCTATGGGATTATCATGCAGACATTGTTACAGCATCCATGATGGCATTTACTTGCTTTTGGACTTTGTATAAATTGGATACTAGGACGCACTCATTGGTGTCTGGCTTTTTTTAGTCAGCTTTTTTTTTTTATGAGATTCTTTCCTGTAGTAGTTTTCCAAACTGGTTGTACCAATTTACAGTTACCCTTGTGGTGTAGGAAAATGCCGGTTGTCCACAGTCAGAATTGAGAATCCCAACTCTGTTTTAATCTGGGCCTTTCCGGTGAATGTGTGGTGGTATCGCATTGTGCTTTTAATTTGCTTTTCCCTAATGACCGCTGGAGCTGAGCTCCTTTATCTGTGCTTATTGGCCGTTTGTCTCCCTTTCCCGAAGTGCCCATTGAGATCTTTTGCCCATTCGTTCTCCTATTAGATTGTTGTTACCTTGTTAGAAACTTGCAGAGAGTTTCTTACAATGTAAAGTGAACATCTTTTCAATATCCGAAAACCTCAAGAAAAAAAAATGATGAAGATCCTTTAGTGCAAGTGTTGATGAGTTAAGTGGTTTTCAGAATCCAAAGCTAAGAAGATATTCTCCCTGTTTTAAAAATATTTGATGATAAAGTCTACGCTCTGCTATTTTGACTGGTCATTCTTTGCAAGGAGATTTGGAAGCAAATGCCCTCCGATAGAATTATCTTAAAACAGGAAGCATTATTTCCACTGTTTAAGGCTGTAAATGATGTATTGAACATGATATTATGTTAAATGAATGTTAAAGAGCTCTAGTTATGTTGCTTTTTGAGTGGTCTGATTCAACCTTATTTTCCCATAAGCCTTAAGTTTTGTGAGCTATTTTGGGGGCGCCTGGGTGGCTCAGTCGGTTAAGTATCCGACTTCCACTCAGGTCACGATCTCATGGTTTGTGAGTTCGAGCCCTGCGTCAGTTTCTGTGCTGATAGCTCAGAGCCTGGAACCAGCCTCAGATTCTATATCTTCCCCTCTTTCTGCCTTTCCCTCTCTCACACTCTCTTTCTCTCTCTCTCAAAAATAAATAAACATTAATTTTTTTAAATTGTGAGATATTTTGTATAATGCAATGTTGTAAAATATGTTTTAGTAGACACTTGTATTTCATGCGAAGTCATACATGAGAAGTCACCAACTACTGATTTAAATTTTTATCAAAATTGTAGCTGAAACTTTGTTTTGAATAACTTCTCAACTTAATAAAATTTGTCAGATTAGATTCTAAGAATACTCCATGTAAAGTAAATAAGTATTACACCAATTCGATAGATAATATAGGCATTAATTAAATGATAAAACAACATTTTAGTATCTCCTAGCTTACTTTTTCCACGTTTAGAGTCATGTATTGAAAATAAAAATGTCTAAGTTCAATTTCTACATCAACTAAAATAACAATGCAACCAGTCCCTTGAATTTTCTCAGCAGACTTCCTGAGATTGTTTGAAGTGTAACCTCACTTCCTTTCACTCCCCTCTATGCCAAAACGATTTCACCATGATCTGAAGTCCAGAACACTTTGTACCTTTCTCCATGTATTGGTTTATTTTTGCTCTTTGCGTTACTTATTAGTGTATCTACTTTCTATTGTATTTCTTGGCCAAAGTAATAACCCGTGAGGATAGAGGCAATATTTTATTTATGTATTTGTTTTTTGACCAACACAATGTCTAACAGGCCTCACAGCATACTCTCATGTTATATAGGAAGAATAGTAACTCATCCATTAAAAAGTAAAGAAAAATCTATTCCTTGTCTGAGAGAAATAATTATTTCCAAAAGTATCACTTGTCTCCTCTACATTGTGATTTTCTTTTTATACTGGGAAATTTTTATTTTTGAATAAGGTGAGAAATTTCCTTGTTTTCGTGCATTGCCTGACTGTGAAGGTTTATATCTTGCCTCACCTAAACTCTTCTTAAAACATTTACCGTTACTTAGCTTTCTTGGAAACCTGAAATTCTGGTCCACGGCTTTTATTCTTACATTTGCATAACTGATTGATTTTTATCATTCATTGATAGGTTCTTAGTAGTTGATTTGTCTTATCTTCGGAGTGGCTAAACTCTGACTTTTAGAAAGTTAACTCAAAAAAATTAATAGACCATCTGTTTTGAATTCAATTTTCTGGACTAGAATGATGATGGAGTCAATTTATTTATTAAAATATACTTTTAGGACACCTGATCTATATAGCACTACTGTGGGCATCATAGACCTCAGTAGTGAATATTATAATCTTTCCCCACAGGAAAATTGCATTCTAATTAGGGAACTATATTATGAATAAAGAGAGAATACAACATAAATGAAAAAAATACACAATATAAGTGAAGAAGAATATAATGCTACAGAGTGACTTGGGCTGCCATTTTAGATGTATGTCAGAGAAAATTACTTGTCATTGAGGAGATGACCCAGTGACACAGACCCAAATGAAGGCTGGAGACAACCATGTTCTGCAAAATCTTTTGAGTGAAAACCAGGTGAAGCAGAGGCTCCCGAACAAGAACAGACTTGGACCAGCAGGGACCGCCAGAAGGCCAGCCATGAGGAGAGTGGAAGAAGGTGAGGTTGGGGGAGCATCCAAATATCAGATTCCATAGGACCTTGCGCACCATTATAAAGACTATATTTTATTCCAAGTATGATGGGAAGCTCCATCACTTTGATTTCTCCAAAGAAGAAACTGTGGTGGGCAAGATTGGAAGCCAAGAGACAACAAACGGTCCGAGAGAGATGAATAGGCACCCTTTAGCTTAAAATCTCCTTAATAGCCACAGTTGCTCGCATGTGGACAATTAAAGGATACCATCACTTTGCGGAAGCTATATCCGATATATATATCTTTATCGAGGATCTCTGGCTATACCTACTAGGTTTGAAAAAAGTCTGATTCAAACTTTTATAGAGCAGCCACTTGTAAATTCCAAGCTTGCTCCTCGTCTTTCAGGGTGTTTTTATATAGCATACTAAGGGAAGCTCCCGGAATATTTTTCAAGTAGAATCCTAGGAAAAGTAGACTATTTTCTCAGATTCTATAACTGGTTTTTAAATTAGTTACATTGTCTGTGATTGATTAGACCAGGGTTTGCAGTGACATCATTGCAGTTGAAAATATGCTTCCTTGTGTCTTCTTCATATAATTTTCTTTGACATGGCCCTGAAATTGCCCATAATTATTATCTTTTTACTATAATTTGGATACCAACTCTTTCTTTCTCATGCAAACATTATTTTCTTTAGATGGACACACTTGCTGTTTGCGAAGCAAGTGCTAATTTACTCTATAGAACATAGTCTTTGGTCAGTTTCACCTAATGTTTATATTCGTGTCCTGGGCCTTTGATCATGAAATTATACTAACCCACAGACTGCTCATGAATGAAGATTTTGCAGAATGAATACATAAAAATTTATAAAATTCTTTTTCATTATTTATACTAGTTTTCATTTTATAATTTTAAAATCTAAAGTTTTTACTTGTATCTAAAATAAGCATATGTGTTACATATAAACCAAATATATGTGTATACCATTTTATATAACATAAATATCCGTTACTGCATTTTCTTATGTTGTCATTACTATTTATTTATATTATTTTCCCTTGGACTCTGAATTGCTTTGCTTTCAGGACTATGTCTTCCTCTTTTGCATCTGACTTGCAAACTTGACTTTAGTATAGTATACATAGCAGATACTGTATAAATTGAATCAATAACAGGATACCCATATATTAGAGTGGCTATAAATTAGTACCAAATATCTTGCCTCACCTAAAACCAAAATAATGATTAATTCATATAGTCTCTAGTGAGAAGAAGCAAATAATGTTGTATCTAAATGAATATGTATATTCATTCTGTTTCTTCAGGCTTCCTTCACAGCTCAGTTATCCTCATGCTAGCAGAGAGGCATGGCCTGACCATGATCGCATAGCATATGTCCTGCCCTTAACATCCGACTAAAAACCAAATTTAGTGGTGCGTGAATGATAAAATGACTTAAATTGTTGATAAAACACGACTTTAAGGTGCGAGTGTGAATATGGATTGGGTGAATGACACGTGATTTAACTTTTCCTTTGGTTGAGAATCTATAGAGTATACAAGATATATGTTAAACATTTTCTCTTTGGATAGCAATAGAAATTATAAATTTGCATTCAGATATCTACAGTAGGATAAGACTATAACATTAAACAAAAAGAATATAGAATTTCTTTCTCTTTGATAATTTTCCAACTGAAGGTCAGTAAAAGCAAGGCGAGCCCTGAAAGAGCAATCATCATATTCCCCTTCGTTTTGAAGCTTCATAGCACTTTTTTTGAGTGATTATGAACTCTTAGGTGACGAGATTTCTAGATTTTTCCTCATATTCTTTGCTTCTGTCCATCCTTCTTTTCAAATTGATTTTATTGTGTCTGAAGTAAAACCTATATATTCTGTTCTAGGGCTCCCGTGGTAACTAACTCTAGATTTAATATTAGTAAGAAATACTTTTTAATAAAATATTATCACATATTTTCATATTAAACTGATGTCCAGTCTTGCTATGAGCTAAGAGTTTGTTTTCTATATGCATATTTATTAGAAATAACACCAGAAATGAATTTTTTCATATTTTCATTCATATATATATACATATATATAAAATTCCATATATGTGTATCTTTTATATATATGTATATATATAATTTCATAAATGTATACATTTACATAATTTACAATGTAAAATCTAACCGGAGCAGCATTTAGCCCTGGAAACTACTGAAAAAGAAATTTTCTCTATTGATCTATATAAAGCATTTTTCTCCAGAGCAACTCTGGTGTGGTTAGCACAGTATCAAAACTTTGAATGGCTGCAAGAAGCCAGTTTAAGAAGGCCAGATGGACGCCATCTAGTGGTTGGACAGACCTACTGCAGCCTAATTTACAGAAGGTCTTCAGAGAAGTGGTTCATAATTCAGATGCGGGAGTCAAGCAGATAATATAAGTGGGAGAAGTTGGTGGGAAAAAAAAATCATTATCAGTATATATCACATCATTATGGTTATAGGACTATGGTTTAAGCATATAATATAAAATAAACAAGATGTAGAAGAGTATATTTTTAACTCAGGATGGAAAGAAAAATTAAATCTCTGTTAATAATGGCCCAGGGAATGGTGAGTTCAACCTAGTAGCTGATCATCAAGTTCAATTGATAGTTGTCATTCAAAACACAGGCTCGGTGTTGCTAGACTTGACAATATTTTGGGAGAACCTAGAAATCTGGATTTGTGTATGAAACAATTCTAATTTAACATGTTGCCTCATTTTTTTAAAGATGGGACATGACTCGAACTTAAATACTTCTTGGGGTCACTGTGGTCATTTTGATATCTTTTTTTCAAAAACTTTTTTGAATTCATTGGTTTCATTTCTTTGAGAGGACAGAAAAGTTTCTGGAGGGCACCTTGCAGCAATATTGTGAAGTGAGACTAGAATATAAGGTTACTGAATAACTGCTAGATTGGGTCTTGGTTGAAGATTATTTTTATTCGATAATAGACACTATTCAAGATACTGAAGTTATAACTGGAAATAGGAAAGACTTCTCTTGGTCTCTCCTAGTGCCGTAGCTTAAATAGGATACCCAGGTAATGTGATCACAGAGCTTAGTACTTTTCTGCATGGATTGCACACTGAGGATGTGGATAGAACTTTCCAGTGTTTATCTTGGTCTTTAGCTCCAGAAAGAATTTAAGTTCGTGATTATATCACTTTGATGTATCTTTCTCATAACTTGCTGCTGGGCAGTTTTGAGTTCTTAAAAAATAACCCTTATACTGTGCAAAAAGGAGAGAATAAAACACGAAGAGAGCTGTTGGTTACTTTGTCTTTCACCAGAGCCCTTAATTTTGACCACATCTTTCCCCCTCTGCACAGAGGAAGGGAATAAAGAGAAGAAGGAAGAATGATCAGGATCCCCAATCCTTTGAAGTCGTTGAAAAAGTAGGCGAGGCAGAGTGAAACGGGAGGATCTGTAAATAGCCCTGTGGCCCAGTTCCTTGTCTCAGGCCTCCTCTGTTCATGACCTTGGGCAGCCACATCCAAAGGCAAGCCAGGTTCTTCCCGGTGCCCACTGGGCCCCTACAGGCCCTTTCCTTAGCCCTCTGACCTGACCTACGACCACTTTCTCCCTTGTTCTTTCTGTTCCAGTTCCCTAGTCTCCTTGCTGTTCTTCCATCGCCTCACAAATGATCTGTCTTGCACCTTCGTGCTGGTGTTCTCTCTGTCTGAAATAGTACACTCAGAGATCTCCACTTGTTCGTAGCTTTTACATGTCCTTGCTAAAGTGCTACTTTTTGAATGAGGCCTACCCTCCCCTTCCCATTGAGAATTACGTCTTCTGAATTCTCAGTCCTTCCACTTTGTCCTCCCCTCCCCCCCCACCACAGTACTGACTACTTTTTAACATAATAGATCATTTACTTTTTATGTTTACTGTAAGAATTTCTTCTGCTAGACCCTAAGAGATCTTTGTCCTGTTTGATTTATTGATGTATTGGAAAACAGTGTCTGCCATATGCAGGTGCTCAATATCCATGTTTTAATGTTTTTTTAATTATTTATTTTTGAGAGAGAGAGAGAGAGAGACAGAGAATGAACAGGGGAGAGACAGAGACAAGGGGACACACAGAATCTGAAGCAGACTCCAGGATCTGCACTGCCTGTCTGCACAGAGTCCAGCGTGGGGCTCGAACTCACAAACTGTGAGATCATGACCTGAGCCGAAGTCAGTTGCTTAACCGACTGAGCCACCCGGGCGTCCCTCAATATACATTTTTTAAATGAAAGAATGTGGAACTTCTTTTTACTTAAGTCTGGTTATATTTTTTACAGCCTGTTTTGGTTCCCAAAACACATGTTAAAAGCTAAAAGAAGTTGGTATGTTTGGTCTCAATATATAAGGCAGTCACTTTGTATAGATAATTAGTATAAAAAACTATAAAGAAAAAATAATTGGCTTGAGGCAGTAGAAAGGGCAAAGAATATGAGGTCCAAAGATTTGTGATGGTGTCCTGGCTACATTTACTACCTCTCTGATCCTGAGTTAGCTATGCAGTATATCTGAGTCTCAGTTACCTTATATTTAAAATAATAATAATAATAAAAATAATAACAGAATCTATCTAACTTACCTTATAAGTATATGGTATATTTTGTTTCCTAACATGTACTCGTCTCTTTTATTAGTTAACCCAAGATATGTCCAAATTTGCCATTATTTTACTTTTCTGTTCACTCTACAGATTTGGCCTTTAGAATAAAAGCTTCACGGGAATATACCTATGTCTTTGTTTTTCATCGTTGTGTTCCTAACCTTAAACGCAATGTCTGTACGTCATAGTGGCTTAGTAAATATGTGGCTGAATTAATTATTAAACAAATTTAAGCCATAGAGTTCATGTGTCATAATAATAATAAGTTGGTTAATAGTCGTTTATGGTAGTACTGTGTGTTATTACTGTTACTACCGTCACTATCTAAGCTTACATCATCATCAAATATGTGTTCCTCAGCCTTCTTTAATCCACTGCCAAAAGGATGAGCAACTTCTCGTGTTACTGTCTTAATTTGGAAGTTTCGTGAAATAACACAGAAGACACTCTGCTGATGTAATGGTTTTGTTGTAGGTCTCTAAGCTGGCTGGCGTTTTGGTCAAGCATGGTGTCAAGAAGGGTGACACCGTGGTTATCTACATGCCCATGATCCCGCAGGCGATGTATACCATGCTGGCGTGTGCAAGGATAGGAGCCATCCACAGTCTCATATTTGGGGGGTTTGCATCCAAAGAACTAAGTAGTCGTATTGACCATGCAAAGGTAAGTGCTTTGTTTGGAGAAATTAAGTAGTCGCTGTGTATAGTACGGCCATATTTATCTGTGAATGAACCATCTGAAAGTGCTCTGTACTTACAGGTTCTCCTTTCCAATGAGATGCTTAAAGTTTATGGATTTTTTTCACATCTATATATATTATCGAAATTTTGTTTTGGGGTCAGTTTTATGTGAAAAACATCTTGCTAGGTGCTGCGAGGGATGTAAAACTGAAGATTAGGTATATACTTTTCAAGTTATCTTCCCATGTATTTGGGTGTATAATACATACAGGAAAAAGAACTCATAACCAATTCATTCATTTATCGTACATTTATCAACTTCCTGCAGTATACCAGGTACCATCCTTAAATCTGGATAATGAGTGATACTTATCAAATGAATGGAATGCATAGTAAAGTTTTATAGTTTATATACTTCCAGGAATGGTGAAATAGCCCAATGGTTAAGAGGGGTACCAGGGAGGGGTGGAGTTACGTGTTCAAATAAGGGTACGAAGATAACGAACTTGATTAGGCTGTTGTGCAATGATCATGGAGATAGTAGATTGAAAGTATTTAACACAGTACCTGGTATATAGTACTCATTTAAAAAAAAGCTTAGCTATCATTCCTCTATGAGTCAGCAAACTTTTTTCTGGCAAGTTACCAGATAGTAAATATTTTAGGTGTTCTGGGTTACAAGTGGCTGCAGCAAGTACGCAGCTGTGTTGTTGTAGCACATAAGCAGGCTTAGACACTACATAAGCAGAGGGCATGACAGTGTCTCAGTGAAGCTTCACAGAAACATGCTGTGGGCAGAGCTTGGCTCTCAACTATCATTCATAGACCCCTGAGTTAGAGGAAGGAGCGATTTCTTTTAGTTGGGGTGGCTGAAGAAGACTTCCTGAAGGTGAGATTTGAGTTAGATCTTGGCTAAGGTTCAGCTAGTTGAGGAGAATGATGTAATGGGATCCAAAAGGAGACAAAAAAAAATATGAGTCCAGCATTAGAAAGGAAAGGGTAAAATTCACTTTAGTGGACAGTGAAGAGACTGAGGAGGCCAGAGAGGGAGAGGTGGTGAGCTTGCAAAGTCCGTTTTTGTCTGAACTGGGTGCTGTAGATCTTGACTTGTCAAAGTTTTTGAGAGGGTGGTATCTTGTTGTAAGGAATGCTAAGAGGAGGAATGCATTTATCTTGCAAATGGTGTGAGTAGAAGAGAGGGGAGGGTGGAATAAGACCTTTTGGCAGGTGGTCTGTTTGTGAAGTGTTGGGCCCAGTGCAGCAGAGTAATAGCAGGGGGAAGATTAAGGAAGGAAGGTCCTTAGGGGAGTAAGAGATGGTTGGCTTTCAGAAGTCCACAAATTCGAGACGAGACATTCCTAACAAGGGAACTAATATGTGATATTAGTGGGAGATAGAGAGTGAGGGTTTGCATATCTGACTTCATCTTGTAATAGATCGGTTATTAGAGCTAGGAAGCTGGTTTGTGGACTAACTAGTTAGATTTTCCCTCTCTCTTTTTTAAACTTGTTGAGTTAGTACTTACGAAGGTAAATCTACAAGAGAAATATCAGTCAGTCACTGACCTGCAAACCAGTGGGCAATTAGAGACTTCCCCAATGAAGTTGTAGACTCCAGTTTTTTAGCTATATAAATCCTAAATACCATTTGGGTAAAAGAATGAGATGTATTATTTCCTTCTTAAAAAATAATATGATGTGGGGAAATTTAGATACATAAAAATAAGAATTTATAAAATGTATACTATGTCACTTGCTAAATTTTCATTACACACACACACACATTGACACACAACTTTGTTAAAGCGGCTTAGGCAATGAGTATTTATTCCTTTTTCTAAAAATTTTTTTAATGTTTATTTTTGAGACAGAATTTGAGTGGGGGAGGGGCAGAGAGAGAGGGAGACACGGAATTCAAAGCAGATTGCAGGCTCTGAGGTGTCAGCACAGAGCCTGACTTGGGGCTTGAACCCACGAACTGTGAGATCATGACCTGAGCCGAAGTTGGATGTCCAAACGACTGAGCCACCCAGGCGCCCCAATGAGTATATATTCGTATGGGCAAGACCTTTGAGCAGGTCAAATTAAAGGTAAGAAGATAGAGATACGTATCTGAAATATTTGGATAGAATTAGTCAGGAATGATTGAAATCAGGAATGATTTCGATGTCATGATTTTCAAATAAATTGGCTCAAGAAAAAGCTTTGTGTTACCAGATGATGATGGGAAGAATGTACAGTACCCTAACAAGTCAGTCTAGACTAAATAGAACCTCCAATAAAAGGCTGTTAATAGAAACGGAGAAACTATTCTTTTTTGAGACGAAGGGTCTAATTTTGACTTTATTAAATTATTCAAGTTTTGATATATTCTCTATATATTTTTAATTTGGTATGGAACTTACTTTCATTTATTCTGAATTCTAGTCCTAGGAAATGTTGCCTAGAGTTATTTTTGTGAGTATTACAGATAGTAAAATGTGAATTCTATTCAAATGCTGGATCTTTAAAATATAATAAAGAAAACAAGACTTGTTTTCTTTTCTTTCCCTTTTTTTTTGTGTGTCTTTTAAAACGTAGCTTGATATAGCAGGAAGAGACAGGTTCTGTAATCAGACAGAAGTGGCCTTCTTTCTGATTCCACTACTTGTAACCTGGGGCAAGCTATGTAACTGCACCGAACCTCAGCTCCATGAATATTAAATGATATTCAAAAAGCAGACAGTAATGATATATGCATATACTTGGTATAACATAAACCTTCCCTAGATGAAATGTATTGTAACTGGAAATCCGAATTCAAGAATAGATGCCGTGTCTTGGATTGATTATCTGTCTCTTGCAAAATGTATTAGCTGCCTCCTTTGCTTTGGATTTCTTGGTGAAGAAACAGTGTACTTAAAAGAATAAAGACATGTTTGTTTCTGCAAATTAATGAGAATTTTGGTTCAGTTCCAAAAACATGTACTGAGAGCTTACCGTACAACTAGAAGGCATTGGACCAGGTGTAGAAGATGCAGAGATAAATGGCATCCAAATTTGGCCTCAGAGAGCATTCTGTGCAGTGTGTGACTGAAGGAACATTTGACTAGAGTTGGGCATCTGAGAGCTGCCCAGAATGGAGATTAGTCCTAACTTCTTAAGCTTCCTTCAGGGACGCCTTTTGGCTACATCTCTGTATATCTTGAAGAAGGACCAGCAGGTTGTCAGGTAAAGAAAAGTGCTGAGTGTATCTTAAGGAGCAGGTTCAGGTTTGTGGGGCTCGAAGCTTAAATCATTTGGGAGCCCTTTTAACAAAATTACAAATATAGTATTTGGCAAAAATGAACATATTTAGAGTGAGAAAAGAATCATGAAAGAAAAATCAGACATTCAGGTCCCTTTTTCCTGTGGCCGCATTTCAGCAGAGGTGCTGACGTTTAAAAATGTGGTAATGCTTCCCGATAGCAACTAGCTGGCTCTCCCCACTTCTGAAACACCGCAGGGTCACAATAACTAGCGGGTGTGGGGCCTCGGTAAGTGAGGGACCCCTAGACTTGCATTTTACTGATTCAGGGCAAATCTATCTGGCTTCATGAATTCTTTGGAAAGTATTTTTTATTTTTATTTAAAAATTTTTTTAATGTTTATTTTTGAAAGAGAGAGAGGGAGAAAGAAAGAGTGAGTGGGGGAGGGGCAGAGGAGAGGGGAACAGAGGATCCCAAGCGGTCTCCCCGCTGACAGCCTGATGTGGAGCTTCAACTCATGACCCCTGAGATCATGACCTGAGCCAAAGTCAGACGCTTAACTGGCTGAGCCACCAGGCACCCCTGGGAAGTATTTTTTTTTTAATTTTTTTAACGTTTATTTATTTTTGAGAGACATAGAGACAGAGTATGAGCAGGGGAGGGGCAGAGAGAGAGGGAGATACAGAATCTGAAGCAGGCTCCAGGCTCTGAGCTGTCAGCACAGAGCCCGACGCGGGGCTCGAACTCACAGACTGCGAGATCATGACCTGAGACGAAGTCGGCCGCTTAACCGACTGAGCCACCCAGGTGCCCCAGAAGTATTTTTTAAACAGCTCACACTCACTAGCCCAAAGCCTCGCTGAACTTGTAGTTTCGAACAGGTGAGATCTATGTGCAAGTTGTTAGGTCTACAAGATTACAAAGGAATTTTTTGTTTTCAGGCCATTTATTCGAGAACAGAATCGTTAAAACATTTCTTTAGAAATGTCAAATTGCCAATCTGTACCTGAAATATTGTGATTACCTTAATTGATGTTGTTAAAGTTTCTCAATTACTGTTATTTTTTCCATTGTAGCCCAAGGTGGTTGTTACAGCATCCTTTGGGATTGAACCCGGAAGGAGAGTAGAATACATACCACTTCTAGAAGAAGCACTGAGACTAGGACAACACAAACCAGATCACGTTCTCATTTATAATCGTCCAAATATGGTAATCTGAATATTGAATTTGGTTCTTGCTTATGGGGATGCACTAAGAATTATTCTAGGGTTGACCTCATGAAAGAAATACTTGACTTATAAACCATCATATATACTTTATGAATGTCACCATTTTGGCAAAAATATTAAAAAACGAGAAAGGTATGAATGATGTTTTCTGTCTTTATGAAAAAAACTAGCTTAGGAGCACCAGGGTGGCTCAGCCTACTGGGTATCCGACTTCGGCTCAGATCATGATCTCTCAGTTCATGGGTTCAAGTCCCGCACTGGGCTCTGTGCTGACAACTCAGAGCCTGGAACCTGCTCCAGATTCCCTCTCTCTCTCTCTCTCTCTCTCAAAAGTAATAAACATTAAAAATTTTTAAAAACTGGCTTAAAACAATAAGATTGAAATACATATAGTAATAATATGTCTTGTTGATGAATTGGATTCTCTGCATAGTCTATTGTGGTGTCATATATTCATTTAAATTATAACAATTACAATAATTTAACAAACGCTGCTTGCCGTATGATTTTTGATATTCTGCTAATGAATAGTTTAAAAAATCTTCCTGATAACTTTGTGAGCTAGGCGATAGCATTATTCCTATTTTATGTAAGAGGAATTCAGTGAGCAGAGATAAAATAATTTGCCCAGCCCGTGTCAAGGTCAAGATCTGAACACATGCACTCTGACCCCTCAGCCACGTGCTTGATCCCTCAGCCATCCTGCCTTGTGGAGAGGTATGATTATTTGTATATAAAATCTATCTTTCAAAACCTTTAGAGAAGGTATTTAGTCTAGAAATAAAAACTATGTTCAGGAAAACAAAATATGAATATTCTAAGCACATGAATTATTCTGTGATCCATGAAGGAAGAAAAAGCAGTATAATACAAAAATGAATATATTTTACAGCGCTTCTCCTGGTAAATTTGATCTAATGATCACCTTATTTCTGTATCCAAGCAAGTGTCAGCTGTTTATAGTGGAACCAACTTGGGTTTTTAGCAGATTAAAAATTTTTTGCAGAAGAAAAATTATAAGAGTGCAAAGAATCATGTAATGTTATGGACTCTTGAGAGGTTATCTGTAGAAAATGCTTAAACGGCAAGATACAAGAGAAAGCATTAAAGCTATGTCATTTTGATTACCACCTAACAATTCCCATTACCACATTAAATTCCTGTGTAAAGTTTTAGTAGTCTGTGGTTCATGAACTACTGCACTCAATGATTTTAATATTCTTACTGTCTCAAAAGAATTTTGAGTTTCTTTCAGATGCCCTCAAGCATATTTTTTAAAAAGGCTTGTTGCTGCTAAGTTAAGGAATACAAAGTCAGCAATAAAAGAGGCTTCGGGTATAAGGAGGTTAGAGGAAAGGTAGGAACACGTACACAATCACACAGGTGTTTCTGTGAGCAGTGTGGGACATTCACACATGCAGAAAGTCATGAATTTGTAAAGAATTTATGCTAAGCCCAAAGCTAAGTACTTTCAAATACTTCTTATCTTATCTAATTCTCACAAACCAATGAAGTAGATGCTATTACTGGTCCCATTTTGCAGATGAAGAAACTGAGTTATGGAGAGGTCATAGCCCAAAGTCAGGCCAATAAGTGGTACCAAAATTTGAACTTGGTTTAATAATTTTTACCCAATGAGATATATGCTGTTTCTTTTGCTTTATAAACACACTGAATATGGGTATGCAGGTCTCCTATTCAGATTTTTCTAATGCAAATCTCTTCTCTTTCCTCCTAATAGGTAGAGACCCACTCCTCCACCCCTCCCTCCCGTAACTGGCTTACTTTCTCTCCCTTTCCCTTTTTCTTGAGACTCTTTCCTCTATTTTGAATTATCTTTTTTAAATTTTATTTTTAAAGTTTATTTCTTTATTTTGAGAGAGAGCAAGAGCAAGCAAGTGCATGCAAGCAGGAGAGGAGCAGAGAGAAGGAAAAGGAGAGAGAGAATCCCAAGCAGGCTCTGCACTGTCAGCATGGGTCCAAAGTGGGGCTCCGTCTCAGGAACCCTGAGATCATGACCTGAGCCGAAATCAAGAGTCGGACGCCTAACCGCCTGAGCCACCCAGGTGCCCCACCTTGCCTTTATTTTAGATGAGGGCTTTGGATGTCTCCTTTCCTTTATAGTAGGCCTGCTGTTTCGTTAGTAATTAGCTCCATGGACTGCATTTGCTTTCAGCTTAGGGACACAAGTTATGAGGCTCCGCGGTGTGTCTCATTAACCAGGATTGCATTTTTGCCAAAGGAGGTACAAACCTGGCTGCCATTCCTAAGCTCCAAGCAGGCAATGACAGAATCAAAGGAATATCACATCAGTCCACTCTGGTGCTCTGCCAATGTTGCCTTTTAAGAATGAGAACAGGACACATCTTTAGAAGTAAATGTACAGATGTAGAAGCTAATGCTGAGTTTCCCTCTCTTCCTTTTGTCACGTCTTCTTTACATAAGCCTGTAGAGGATTTTCATAGCCTGAAGAATAACCATTCATTCAAGTCCTCATTTTGTTCATCTGTAAAAAGTCTTGTGATCATCCAATTGACAGTTTTCACTATAGAGTGTGATAATTTTTTTATAGGTCTGTATTTGTAATGTCAAAGGCTTGGCAATGTGAAGTTCGTTGTGTTTATCTGATTCATAAAAACAAGTGCAAAAATACAATTTGGTTACAGTGTACTATTTTTTATTTACCCCAGTGGCGCATTCCAGGTCCATCGGAGTGAGGCTGGAGAAGACAATGGGGCCTTAAACTTCATCTTCATGAAGTTCCATTCCGATGGTTGTCTATTAATGTCGCAGAGGCGTTTTATTTGTGACCTTATATTGAAGTGTTATTTTATACATGTACTCATTGAAAAATATGACCATTTCTTACAACACTGATTAATATATTAAAGAGCCTAAAAACTGGAAATGACCTGGCTTCTCTAAATCCCTCACAGTCTCTGGGCTTCTCTCAGAGATCACCCGGGTGAAATAAATGGTTACATACATTTTAGGTGTTGGATCTTACTAACTCTCACCGAGGAATGTGTAGCCTATACTAATAAGTCCCCCAAATGTAAACTTTCTGGTGTGTTATCTGGAGCTTAGTTAACATTTCAGAAAATGATTAGACATGTACTGAGTCTTAATTCTATTTACATAACTGTGACCCTCCATTAGGATAATTTTCCCAGAAGCCACTTCCCTACTCTATCTATCTGGCTTATTTCACTGGCACCATTTTAAATAAAGAGGTCTAATTCTTTTTAAGGTGTCTCTGACTAACTCATGACTATTATCATCAGGTTTATAATACCGCACTCAGTTCTAGGAACAGAAAAGAAAACAAACATTGCTACCATGTTAATCAATGACTCGGAGGAAAAATTGGGTAACGTTCTCGATACCTCACATATGCGCATTCATTTTCAAAACTAATTTTCGTTCTTGAGAAAGCAAAAATAGATTTCTCCCCCACCCTCGAAAAGGATTTCATGTTTCCTCATTTGGAGAGATGGCCACGGTATTAGTTCTAAGTTGCCCTTATATAAAGAGAAATTTTAACGATTTTGTTGGCATTCTATTGTGAAGACTTTAGTTCCAAAATAAAAGAAGAAAAGTTATAAAAATAGACATTGGTTTATAAAGTTGATGGTGTACGTATGTTTATGGAAAACATGAACCTCTGTTCGTTAAGCTCTGACTCTTGATGGCAACGTGACTGGATCACATTGAATTTCTTAAGTATTTCCTGAGATTTGAATAAAACATGTTCTTTTGTCGATGCCAACATCAAGCTGTCAGACTTTTTAGGAATATTTATTTTAACTCGTGACCTTGAAATATGTAGTCCTAAATCTGAAATTTAGCACTATATATGCCTAGATTTCCAGCCCTATCCTCAGACTAATGCAGATTTAGCCAGTCTCTGTTGTTCTCTTGACTTCGCCTCCCTCGTTCAGTGCATATTCCTGTATACTTTCTGTGTAGGAGACCGTTCCTTTGGCTCCAGGTCGTGACCTTGACTGGGATGAAGAGATGGCCAAAGCACAGTCCCATGATTGTGTTCCTGTTCTTTCAGAACATCCGCTGTATATTCTTTACACATCCGGAACAACGGGGCTGCCAAAGGTATTTGCTTTCTTAGGAATAAGTGTCTAAGGCAGCAGATTTCTTTTGCCCTGAGAATGTTTGAGTATCGACTGAAAACGCAATTGTACCTGAAGGATTAGACTTGGGTACTTTATGCCTTAAAGCTATGTTGTGTTCAAATCTAGAAAAATATTTATTATATTTAATGTCAAATGCTTTGCCTCGATTTCTTCCAAAATCTTCACATACATCAGCAAGCTGCTATTGATTTAATAATCTATTAAAATGAATAGGTATTTGATCAAACATCAGTTGGTTTAATAAAATTTTATAAAACTATATTTTAAATTAAATAGTTTTCGTTTCTAAATTGAGGTGTAACTTTTATAAAGTATGGAATTGATTTTTGATCTAAGGGAATTCAATTCTTTGTTATAAATGCAAGTTCGAGAATTGGCCTAGACAGTTTGAACAACAGGCAATTTATCCCGAGTATTGAACTATGTGATTTGCAGCACTGAAGACACTCAAGGATTTTTAAACCTGCTTACCGTGAAAGGTGTTTTCACAAAACAAAGTTAGAAGCATCAATATTTTTGCAGGTGTCCAATAACAAATAGATACCACTTTTGTCTGTGTCTCCAAATTATACTGTTTCTTCATACAACTTCATAAAGGCTTGGCAATGTCATCTTACTATTCATTTTTAAATATTTTCTAAAGTTTATTTGTTTATTTTGAGGGAGAGAGAGAGAGAGAAGGAGCAGGAGAGGGTCAGAGAGAGGAAGAGGGAGAGAATCCCAAGTAGGCTCGCACTGTCAGCATAGTGCCTGACATGGGGCTCGAACCCAGGAACTGTGAGATCATGACCTGAGCTGAAATCGAGTTGGACACTTAACTGACTGAGCCACCCACGCGCCCATATTAGGAAGTTCAGTAGTCACTGAATCCTAAAATTTTAGTGCAGGAATTTTAGTGCAATCATTCACATGCTGGAGGGCAGTGGCCTCTTTTTTAATATTAGATTTCTGTAGCCGTCAGAGTTCTGAGAATATTTTTTGTTAATAATCTTAAAATAGCGTTTCCATTAGATTAGTTTTAAAAAGAAAAATTAAGATGTTCAACATAAAACTCACTTGCTTATAAAAAAGGAAACATTTGGTAGGAAGTATATATATTCTCTCCAAGGATAGAGACCATGTTTTATTACATTTTAGCCTACACTGTGCTTTTTTTTAAGTTTATTTTTATTTATTTTTGAGAGAGAAATAGAGGGCAAGCAGGGAGGGGCAGAGAGAAAGGGAGACAGAATACCAAGCAGGCCCCACGCTGTCAGAGCCCAATTGTGGGGCTCAAACTCACAAACTGTGAGATCATAACCTGAGCTGAAATCAAGAGTCAAGACGCTTAACCAACTGAGCCATTCAGGTGCCTCACTACCATTGTGCTTTGTATGTAGTTTGGTGCCTAATAAATTTTTGTTGCATGCATAAATAAAAACAAATTTGTGTCATAGTAGAATCAAACCCTTATTATTTTTTTCACGTCTCTGGTCATCTGAAAAATAAATATTCCTGCATATTGATGACTATGCCATGTTCGAGCAGTCCAAATGATCCAAACTTTAACCTTCCACCTTTCTCAATTCTGAATTATGCACCCGCCGCATAGAGTCTCACTGGATGTATGGCTGTAAAATAAAATAGGATTCAGCAAGTTATAATCTAATAGGAAAGTTCAACATGAAAGGAAATCCCTGACCCTGGAAACATAGTTTAACCTAACCAAATAAAAAAGAACCCTCCGAAAATCGCTTTAGCTCCTATTAACCTGAAGGATTCTTATAAAAACAGTTGTGTCACTTCAAGATTTTCAGTTACCCTGAATTTCACTTGGTCCGGGTGGAGATCTCTATGGCAGGAACAGAAGACCTCGTCAGCGACTTAAACCTGACTCAGCCAGTGTGGTAGAAATGAAAGTAACATAAAGAGCATCAAATCTGAAAAACGGTGGTTCCACATAAGGAAGGATCCTAGCTTTTCCAGGTTTTATCTGGGTCGGGAAGTTCTCTTTTGGAGATGCCCAAACTGGAGATTGTTTGAAGTTTCAGTCATTCTTATTTACTTCCTTATGTACCATCCTAAAGATAATCTATTTCACTAAATTGGAGAAGGCTTTAATTGTGTGGAGATCTCTATTTATGTCAAATTCAACTCCATTCAGTATAGATGTATTGAGTGTTCATTCTGTGCTAAAAGATATGTGTGAACCACAGTCCTTTCAGTCTAATGGATTGAAATATTCATGATCACAGGGAGATGAGGTAGACTGTTATCCTTGCTCTAAGAGGACAACTCTATTTCTGTCTAGGAAAAGATGAGATTAAATGGTACCTGAAGGATTCCATTCAATAAGTTCAACAAATATTCTTGAACACCCAAATATGTGTCTGGTTCTCTTTTTAAAAGTTTACCTTCTATAGCAAGGACACAGGAACTAAACGAAGAGCTATTTAATATGTGGAAAATGTTACGAAGAAAAATAAAGCAGGGTAATTGGGCCGAGGGGTGGGGAGAGTGGGATAGCTGTTCTATTAAAGAGTGGTCAAGGAAAGCTCTTATAAGGTGGCGTTTGAAGGATGAATAAAACTTCTTCATAGAGTGGCATCCTGGACAGGAGGGCACTGTAGGCAGAGAGGGTCAGGATAAGCAAAGGTGTGAGTGTGTGGGAATGTTTCCGGAATGGCTAGTGTATGTGGTACAAGTGAAGAGGACAAACAGTTAGATATATACGCAAGAACCAGACTTTTAAAATTTACCTGAGAAGTTTAGCGTATATTCTATATGTAAGGGATAGGGGGCACTAATGCATTTTAAGCAGAAGAGAAACTATAAAGGAAGGTAAACCCTTGCAACGTTGTGTTGGGAACATAAGCAAGTACACACAATGGAGGCAAGGAGATTCATTTCCAGGCTGTTTTAATTTAGGACTTTACTTAGGATGGCACATTTAATAAAGATAAATCAGATCTGGTTCAAAGATAGGGGTGAGGCCGAGGACAGGTCCAAGACTTGAACGGTTTTGAGTATTTTCCAAATAGAAACATAGGACGTGGTTTAGAACTAGGGAAACGGAGAGTTTTTAAACATACTGAGTATGCTGCATCTTGGACTTGAACATGGAGATGCCTAGCCAGAAGCTGGAGGTGCAGGTTTGGGTCCGAGAAGTGTGTTGGGAGACAGACCCTTGTGGGTCACCAGTGTAGAGCTTTGGTGTTTAAAGAATGGGGGTGAGTAGGTTTCGCAAAGTGGAGCATGCAGAATGGCAAGAAGAGTAGTCATCTCTCAAGGTCCCTCAGAAATTCTTCCTTCATTCCTCTAGTGCACTTTAGAATTTTTTTTTTAAGGTTTTTATTTATTTTGTGAGAGAGACAGAGCATGAGCAGGGGAGGAGGGGCACAGACAGAGAGGGAGACACAGAATCTGGAACAGGTCCAGGCTCCGTGCCGTCAGCACAGAGCCCGACGCGGGGCTTGAACTCGGGAATGGTGAGATCATGACCTGAGCCAAAGTCGGATGCTTAACCGATGGAGCCACCCAGGCGCCCCGTGCACTTTAGAATTTAAGCTGCATTGAAATGATACATTGTCAACAAACGTTTATGTCACTTATTTTATTCTACCTTATGCATAGCAGTTTTTATTTACTTATCTTCATAATGTTGTATATTCTTAGAGGTCTTAGAATATATTTCATATATCTTTGAATCCACTGTGTCACTAACCTAAAAACTGGCCCATGATAAATTCTCAGAAAATTTGCTAAATGATCTTTGACTTCTTGAGTTAGTTTCCAGACTCCTCTTAATTCATAAGATTCTCATTTCACTTTGGTAGGTATAATCAGGATTAATGGGATCTGAAATTTTAATATTCATATTTCCTAGAATAAAAGTACAGGAAAGATGAGCACACATGCATTCATGAAGCATTTAAGTATAAATTTCATGTCATCATATAATTTGTTCTCTCAATCTTTGGTCTTCACGAGGAAAAATAATGTTCTGAGCCCATAAAAATATTCTGCTTAAAAATACTCATTTTTCATAAGCACATATAAGACACACATAAGGCAATCTGTTCTGTGGTTAGAAGCTGAAGATATATTTAGGGCATATTTGCATCTCTGCATCTGCCAACCCTGGATTTGTCAGGTTGCTGTATGAGAGGTTAATCTGCAAATATTCTAGCAACCACAACTGAGCGACTTTGCATACATTTCTGCAGTGTTGTGGGCTTCTACCCTGTTTAGTTTGGGTGTCTGTATTCAAGATACTTCAAAGAACTTCATGGTGGAGGAATTCCTCAGCTGGATGGGGGGCATCCTTTTGGGAAGAAGAAATTTAGTGATGGTCGGACTTCTCTTCTTCCAGCTTGATATCGTGAAGGGACAGTGAAAATCACACACACACACACACGCACACACGCACACACATGAAACAAACAAACAAACAAACAAACAGTCCAGTGCCAAAGCAGAAAAGGAGAACAAGAGAATGGGGCGGGGGGTGGGGTGGGGGTGGAACCCAAGGATTGAAAGGAAAGCATGTGAGGGCATGATGCTAAGTGACAGAAGTCAGACAGAGAGAGAGAGAAATACCATATGAATTCACTTTCATGTGGAATCTAAAAAACAAAACAAACAAACCAAACCAGAAACAGACCTCTGCACACGGAGGACAATCTGATAATTGCCAACGGAGAGGGGCTGGGGAGATGGGCAAAATAGGGGAAGGGGATAAAGAGGGGCAAACTTCCAGTTAAAAAATGAAAAAAAAAAATAAGACACAGGGATACAATGTCCAAACTGTAAGGAATATAGTTAATAATATGTAACAATTTTGTATGGTGATAGAAAATAGCTAGATTTATAATGGTGACAACTCCTAATGTATATAAAGGTTGAATCAGTATGTTATACACCTGAAATAATAGAATATTGTATGTCAACCACACTTCAAGAAAGAAAAAGATCGAGGAAGGAAGGAAGGAAGAAAGGGGGAAGGGAAGGGAAGGAGGGAAGGAAAAGAAGGAGGGAAGGAAGAAGGAAAAGAAAGGAAGCAGGGAAGGAAAGAAGGAAGGAAGGAAGGAAGGAAGGAAGGAAGGAAGGAAGGAAGGAAGGAAGGAAGGAAGGAAGGAAGGAAGGGGAAAGAAAAAGAAAGGCATGACAGGAAGGTGGTAGGCCTTTTGTCCTGATGTGCTTTTACACAATTTATGTCACTTTCATTCCCACATGCTGGGTGACATTCATATTTTTTACCCTTGAATAAAAAATAGGAGAAAGTCAGATAAAAAAGCAGTGAACTTTTTTGTTATCTGTGATACAATTCTTGCAGTTAATATGCTGAACTTGCTATACCTTTGCCCCTTATCTCACAGTTGTGCAGATCAATAAAAAATTATATTGCTGCTAAAGTATCCTCCATAGAGGCAACTTCAGAGTCATCCAAAAGCCTGTAGCAAGAGATTTTATGTTTGATGAACTATCCCAAATGGAACCATTCCATTTCTACCAGCATGGCTCACTCAGTTCTGCAAGTTTCAAAGCTTTCTCCTGCACAAAGATGGTTTACAAAAAGAGTTATATTTTTCTTCCATGTGCTTATTCACTCAACTGTCCACCTCTTGACTCAGTCAAGAAAAGTATTACACGCCTGCTGTATGGCAGTCACTGTGCTGAAGATGAAGGGATTTCTCCTCCTAGCACTCAGCGTTGGGGGAAGACACATCACAACGTCAGGTTGTTAGTGGAGGTTTTCAGACCCTGGGGCCAAGGAAGAAGACAGGAGAGACGCTTACTTAACATGAACTGTGGCAGTGCGGACAGCTTGAAAAGCGCACTTTCATGACGTCTTTAAGTACTCGTGTGATGAAGTAGGAGCTCACCAGTTTCAGGAAAGAGGTGGGGATGGGAGTTCATTCTAGAAAGAGGGGCTATCATCTGTAAAGTCATTATAAGAACAAAACTACTGTTGATCTGTTGGATTTTTTTTTTTAAGTAAGCAGAACCATTCCTTTTATTTCTCAGTTAACTGACCCCAACTGTCATCTGGTGATGGCATTCTTTTATTTAGGTAAAATATTTATTTATCCTTTCTTCTTGTCCTGTTTTATATTCAACTTGCCAGGCCAAACTGAAACACACACACACACACACACACACACACACACACACACATTTCCAGATGTATGTGTGAGTAAATACATCTCATGTATGTAAATATGCATATTTATTTTATAAAAGCCTTATTACACAGTAGGATGACAGAGGGGCTCAACTTAGAAAGTATGAAGTTTTGTTAAGTATGCCAAACTTCTCTTGCCTGAGTATTTTGAGATTTGCTTCTCAGATTTTTATAGATCAATTAAAAAAAAAAGGATGAAGATTCTGAAGCTCTTAATCTTACCAGACTCCGCTGCCTTCTTCTTCTGATAAAACCCGTATTGTTCTGTATTTTTCTTAATTCGTGGCAACCAAAACTGTATACCACACTTGATACTGACATGTTTTCTATTTTCGTATTTTATGTTTTACCTTAATGGCTCCATTTATGACATTTTGTGGCTTTCCTTGTTTTCAAAGGCAGCTCCTTAAGCTGGAAATCATAAAGAACACCTGTGATGGCTCTACGGTCCTATTCGTGGATGGCTAATGACCAGCCTTTCATTTTACCTGTAGCCATTGAAGTGTTTTTTATTTTTTTAAGTTTATTTTGCTTTTAAGAGAGAGAGAGAGAGAGCTTGAGTGGGGGAGGAGCAGAGAGAGACAGAGACACAGAATCCAAGGCAGGCTCTAGGCTCTGAGCACAGAGCCTGATATAGGGCTTGGGCTCACAAACCTTGAGATCATGACCTGAGCTGAAGTCAGACACTTAACTGACTTAGCCACCCAGGCACCCCAGGGATTGAAGTTTAAAATGCCCATACACATTTAAAATGTTCATCGTTGTTGTTTTGTTTTAAAGAGCACTTTCATACTGTCCCCTTTTGCATTTTTTAAAAAGTTTATTTATTTTGAGAGAGTGCATGTGGGGCAGCGAGAGAAAGAGGGGGGGGGGAGAGAGAGAGAGAGAGAGAGAGAGAGAGAGAGAGAGGGAGGGAGGGAGGGAGAGGGAATTCTAAGCAGGCTCCGGGCTGTCAGTGCAGAGCCCAGCACTGAGTCGATCTCACGATCGAGATCATGACCTGAGACAAAATCAAGAGTCGGACGCTTAACGAGCGAGCCATCTAGGCACCCCTCCTTTTGCATTTTTTGAGATAGAGTTCACTTTCTTGTATTTCTTTGGGGTACAGGGTGTTATTCCCACCCAGAAGTCTTTCAAGCTCTCCAGAAGACTTCGAGTGTTATGGCTAATACTACAAAAATCAGAACAATATGTTGGCAGATTACAGGGCTTTTCTGACAATATATTAATTAGTTCATTTAATGTTTCTACTTTCAGGTAGATGGAGTATAAGTACATAAAGAAAGTAGTAACAGAGACTCGAGAAAGTAAAATGCAGCATGCTTGTGTTTTAGGAATAAGCATTGATATTGGATAAGAATTTTTACTCATGCTCAAGATTTCAAATATATTTTTAAATAGTTTTCAGTTCTTGATTAATTTTGGATATTAGAATATGATGATTTGATTTTTGAGCATGATTTATGTGTTTTCAGAGGCTGAACAGTTTCTCTTTTGCATTTTAATTATCATTTCCTGGAAAATGTGATTAAAAACAAAAAAATGCTTTAGCATCTTATTTTAGTCACACATAATATATGTTTATTATGCATATATGTTATATGTATATACATGTATGATGTATATATAATATACATATATATTATATGTATATACATATGTGTGTAATATAATATACATAATATAGTAGTATATATAGTATAATGAAGACATTCTCTTTTTAAACTTAATCCTTCAATTTTTATACTTTCTAACTTTTTTAAAAGATCCACATAGAGAATATGAAATTATGCAGCTCTTTTTCCTACGTCATCTCAAATACTTACAAAATTGAAAACATCACCCAAATCTTTTGAGGCAAGGCCAAATCTCTGGTTTATTACCTAGATTAATGAATGGTAAGATGACACTTGACAGAAATTTTTATCCTTATCTTTAAAAAAATAAAAAGTAGGGGTGCCTGGGTGGCTCAGTCGCTTAAGCATCCGACTTCGGCTCAGGTTATGATCTCACAGTTTGTGAGTTCGAGCCCTGCCTCGGGCTCTGTGCTGACAGCTCGGAGCCTGGAGCCAGCTTCGGATTCTGTGTCTCCCTCTCTTTCTCTGAGCCTCCTCTGCTCATACTCTGTCTCTCTCTCTCTCTCTCTCTCAAAAATAAATAAACATTAAAAAATAAAAATAAATAAAAAGTGGATAAAAAAAACAATGAAAAACAGACATCACAGCTTTTCTCTCTTTATCAGCTGCTTTTAAATTGTTTTTGATGAGAGTCTTTGATGGCAGCCTTTAATTGTTTTGACATTTCTGCCTTTTGGGCAGTATTAGCACAGGGAAAAATAAAAAGCAGTAATTGCTAGAACTAAGGAAATAATTCATTAATAGGATACTAAATTCAATTGTAAATACTTTATGATTTTTAAATGTTTTTTTCTTTTTTTTGTGCCTCGCCTCATTTTTAAGTGTCACTTTCGTGGCATCAAATGGATTTAAAAATCCACCATTTTATGAGCAAAGCAAGATTGCTTAATATCCTTTAGAAAGGGGTAAAGGGTAAGTCCATTTGAAAGGTAAATAGAAATTCAATAACCTTTCCTTTAAATTATCTTTTTAGCTTTACAAATGAGTTAGTACTCATTTATGTTTTTTCTAGCCTTTTCTTCCTCCTGTTCACTTCCAGTTGATTCATTTTACCCTCTGTACCACATAATGTACCCGAGTTACAATAATATTTAGAATTACTGATAACAAGGAACTCTGAATGCAAGTATAAGTAGATGGAGAGAAAATTCTAAAACATTTTAAATGAAATCATTACTGGCATGAATTTTCACTGTCTACCATAGTATATGGATAACATTACCCATGAAAAGAAGCTTCACTTTTTCTTCTCTACGAAATGAATAAAATTTTTTAGAAAAAAAGTGTTTGCACGTTGATTCATATCAACCTCCTCAAGGTAACGAATCATAAGAAAAGATCTCAGTAGAACAAACTAACGAGCATAGTTCACAGAAGGCGGTACAGAATGTACGGGGAAGAGAGCTGCTCCGTGTACGTGGGAAAATGCACGTGTGAAACCTGGTGGCAGGAGGCTAAAGATTTCTAATACTCCGATGAGGAGGAGGAGAACCAGCTGCATGGTGACCGTGTCATACAACTTAGAAAGTAGCTGTCAAATGCCTGCATGTGACATTTGCCAAGAGACCAGGTGTTTTTGCTGGTAGATAAAATGTGTTCCTCAGCTTGATACCTATGTCTTATCAGTGGTAGTGAAGAGAGCAGCAATTTTAGTAACTAATGGAAAGTCAATTTGTTTTTCATTTCTCTAATTCACACGTGTACGTTAAAGCTGCAGAGTTGTGCCTAAAAGTCCCAACCTTAGTTCACTTCATAACTCAGGCCGTGTTTGCCTCAGGGAAAATGTTAGGTAAGTTATTTTCTGCATACGGTAAAAATAATTGTTCTACTAAAAGATGTTTCAAAATGTGAGGGGAATACAGCTTTTTTTTTTTTTCGCTTGCTCATTCTGAATATTCACATGGTTAAGCCTTTTCAAGCCAATGATGATTAATGTTTGTAATGAAGCAATAAATAAAATTATTAAATTTGCCATCAGTTTTTATTTACAGTGACTCTTGTGCCAGTTTTCAAATATCGACCTTATATTAAAGTTGCATATGTTCAGTATCGTGGATGGCTGCTAGAAACTGATTCATGAAAGCTGTGCTACTGTGATGTAACAATCCCTCCTTTTGCCCCAACTGTAATATAAGGCAAGTCTGTCAGCTTAGATCCCACTCATGAGGATTGATTTGTCAGAATTCCAGAATTCATCTGTTAAAGGATTGTTCAGCCCTAATACTACGCTAGCATGATCTCCAGTGTGGCATTGTAACAAGGCTCCGGTTAGAATATGACTTTGCTTCCTCTAAGCACTCTATTATTATTCAGTAATATTACGGAATAGCCATCATGTTAGCCTGTGTTTGAAGGGCTCAGCTACCTTTGACTTTTCTGTATACTTCGTTTGAGAATTTCCATTTTCCTTCTGGAAATATGCCTGCAAATGTAGTTTTGTTCACTTATGTCACCACTGGAAAAGATTTTTCATTGCATGTGATTCCGTGAAGTCATAAGTTTTCTTTAGAAAGTCAAAAATAGTCTGTGAGAACGGATTCTACAAGTGAATTGATGCGAACATTATTCTGTATTTATTACTGGGGGAACCAAAGAAATCTGGATGTAAATACAATTGGATGAAAATCAAAGTAACATGTACTTTATAGAACATAAAATACTTTAAACAGCACCTTTTTAAGATGGATAGTGTGAAGGCAGAGAATCTTTTAACACATTGTTCATTGATGTTAGCCTCACGTTTTCTCTCTCTTAGGGTGTGGTTAGACCCACTGGGGGATACGCCGTGATGCTAAACTGGACAATGTCTTCTATATATGGGCTTAAACCTGGAGAGGTAATCATGGTTTTAATTTCATGTAACAGGACACTTCTCTGATGAACATAGACGTATTTTATTACCTTCTTATTTTTTAGGTGTGGTGGGCAGCCTCTGACTTAGGCTGGGTTGTTGGACATTCCTATATCTGTTACGGACCTCTTCTACATGGGAACACAACAGTTTTGTATGAGGTAATAAAAGGAAATTAATACCATCTAAACAATTTTTTTAACTGAAGCTTTTAAGGAAGTGGTTTCTTAGATGGGAATAGAAATATTTGGATTGGGGGCACGAGACTTTTTATATCTTCTTCCAGTTAAAAATAGGATATCAAAAGAGAAAGGAATACAAAAAAAAAATAACAGCCGGCTGTTAAAATTGTTCTGAACAAACCCAGCAAAAATTATATTATGAAAAACATGTACTCATCAGCTTGATGTGTGTCCCTAACAGACTTCTATAAAGTATTATACTAAAGTATAAGTATTAAGCTGCCTTTAGAACTGAAGCACATACAATTCTTGGGCATTTACCATTGGCATTTTATTATCTCTTGAGTTATTATTCATGATTTTAATACCATGAAAGGGGCTGGGTTGTTTGTCCTGGAATGATGTACTCAAGAAGAGTGTAGATGCTTTATAAATGTTTTTATGTAAAGGAGTGAATATAATAGCTACATTCTTAAACCTTTTATCTGAATTCTGGCTTCCTTCGTACAAAGTGTAAACATCTTCAATTCTTTCTGATAACAAACAAAGCTTTTTAGACTTTTGCCCTCTTCTAGCTATCCTATCTTTATTTTCTTCTCCACTAAACTCCTTGAAAAAAAAATACCCAGTTCACACTGTGTGAATTTCATATTCTTCTAGTTCCTCTTTATCCCAGTGTGGTCCAATTCCTGTCCACATGACTTCATAGAAGCTGCTGCAGCAGAGGTCAACAGTGACTTCATAAGTGACCAAGTCAAAGGGTCTTCAATCTGATTTTATTTTCACTCTCTCAGTGCATCAGCTGTGCTGTTTGCTGCAAGTAATTCTCTCTCCTCTTGAGCTCCCTGCCCTTTTGCTATTTGTTCAGGCTGTTTCTTCTGTCTGGTATGACTTTTCCTGTGTCCTTCCTTCCCTTCCAATCTTGAAGACTCTTGAATCTTGCTTTAGGTGATATCATCTTTTCAAAGTTTCCTCTTACAGTTTTTGGTTTTGTTTAGTGCCCTTTCCATGGTTCCATTGCCTCCTGAGCACATGTCTGTCACTGAGCACTGAGCTGAGCACACTGTTTTCATTTGTCTGTTTAGAGCCAGTAGAGTGTGAGATCTTCAAAAACTAGTCTTCCAGCACAGTGTGTAGCACACACTAAACACTCAATAAATGCTCAGGGAACTAAATTGAGTTCCACTCCTTTGTTCTCCTCCTACCTCTCAAGACACCTTGTCTTCCTTTTCCTCTCTTAGTTTCTCTTGCTTTGGTCCTAAACATTGGAGGTTAGAAGGGTCTGTTCCGGGGCGCCTGGGTGGCTCAGTTGGTTAAGCGGCCGACTTCAGCTCAGGTCATGATCTCACTGTCTGTGAGTTCGAGCCCCGCATCAGGGCTCTGTGCTGATGGCTCAGAGCCTGGAGCCTGCTTCAGATTCTGTGTCTGCCTCTCTCTCTGCCCTTCCCCTGCTCACTCTCTGTCTCTCAAAAATAAATAAATGTTAAAAAAATTTAAAAAAAAAGAAAGAAGGGTCTTATTCTTATCCTTCTTTTCTCATTCTTCATATATATATATATAAATATTTTGTAATCTCCATGCAGTTGGATTTGAGTAGTGCAATTAAACCAAAGCTTCTATCTACTCCTATCTATATCAGATCTTCCTGCTGAGCACCAACTTATTGTTAGACCATCTTTGGAAGCTCCATATACATGTTATGCTCAAAATGACAAACTGAACTCACTGTCTCCATTCTTCCCTGCAAAACAAATTTCTTTCCATGTACTCTATAATGTTAATTTCACCTGCATTTACTCAGTTATCCAAACTAAGAATGGAGGAGTGATTCTAATTTCATTATCCTTATGTATCATACCCTGTTGGTCGTTACATTTTGTTGACTTTATATTTTAGTACCTATCAACAGTATCCTCTCTTTTCCATGCCTCCTGCCATATATTCAAAGCTGATATTCAGCTGCCATGCATAAGTTTGTTGTTGACTGGTGTGTATTCTGTGTTTGACTTCTGATTTGACTCGTGCCTATGTTTTGCAGTTGTAGATTTCAGATTACCCTCAGATAATCGGTCTAGAGTGCATTCTAGCAGGTACTCCTTGCTTTAAAGTTCCTTTCAGTCTACCTCTACCCTAACTCCAGTTTTTGAGCTCTCCCTACTTATATAATTATTCATCTAAAATACAAAAGACTACATAGAGCTTTGTTGCTTAAAATTCTTCAAAGGGTTAAGTTCTGTTTCTGCAAAGATGAAGATGACATATATTTCTCTATTCCTCTCTCTAAATAGAATTAAAAATCATAAAATTATGTCTAGAGAAAACATTACAAGACTAAAAGTTGGAGAGAAGAAGGGAAACTGGCTTTAGGGACCTTGGGACCCAAGAAACAATTTGCTGATAAGCCCCTGGGTGTTATTTTTCCCTCATGTATCCTATATTCACTGCTGAAAAAGCTGGCAACCCAGAAATACTAATAAAAACAACAACAACAACAACAACAAAAACTAAGCAAACACACACACACAAAAACTAAAAAATATAAAGGAACATGATCTCTTAAGCCAGAGGAGTAGGAAAAAGACAGCCTAAGTAAAACATAAAACTTTTAGATGGTTCTACTCTAAACAAACACCACAGAAAAATCCATGCTGTCTCTCCCCACCCCCAACAACAAAAGCTGAGTTTAGTCTTCCATATTTGTCAAGGTGTAAGGAGGAGGTGTAACCCTCCATCTTCCCATAGGGGTATCAGAGAATTTTAAACTAGGGAGCCAAGACTTTTATCCCTGCCAGGTGGGAATGAGGACCCCTCAAACTTATAGTGATAATGGAGACCATAGGAGTCTGGACTTATACCCCCGCCCATCAATAATGAGGTACCCCAATCATTCCCCTTTAGGGTGGTATCAGGGAGCACTAACTCTTACCTCACCCAGCCAGGGAGTTATCAGTGGAAGCTTACTGTTGGAAGTAGAACCCACTCAGAACAATGAGAAGCATCGTCCCAACTGGGTATCCGTGGAAGCTGAATGAGGAATATGGATTTTTATCCCTACTTCAGTGGAGTGAAACCAAAGTAAAGCCATCTGTAACAGAAGATGTAAATATGAGCCAGTCTTATAATGTAATACAGAAAAATCTAAGCATTGATGAAAAAAATCACTCGTCATACCAGGAAATAGAATGATCTCAAGCTACATGAGAAAAAACAATTTATAGAGACCAAGACTGAGATGACAGAGATGTTAGAATTATCTGACAAAGATTTTAAAGGAGCCGTGATGATAGTGCTTCCACAGAGATTATGAACATTCTTGAAACAAATGACAAAATAGAAAGTCACACTAAAAATATAGAAGTTATAAAGGATAACTGCATGGAAATTTTAGAACTGAAAATGACAATGACCAAAATAAAAACTAATGGGGGGAGTGAGTGAAATAAGTGAAGGGAATTAAGAAGTATAAACTTGCAAGCTATCAAATAATTAAGTCATAGAGATGAAAAATACAGCTAAAAAATACAGTCAATAATATTATAACAATGATGTATAGTGACAGATGGTGATTACACATCTCCTGTAATGAAGATGAAGATCATGTAATGTATAAACTTGTCAAATCACACTGTAGTACACCTGAAACTAATATGATATTATATGTCAACTCTAACTTAATAATAAATTAAAAAAAAAAACCAAACACCTCGGTGGATGGGCTCAATCCCAAATGGAGGGGGCAGAAGAAAGTATCAGTGAACTAGAAGAAGGTACAATAGAAATTACCCAATCTAAACAAGAGAAAAGAAATAGATGGAAAAAAAATTAGCAGAGCTCTAGGGATGTGTGGGACAATAACACAGGATCTAACTTTTTTGACATTCATGTCATGAAAGGAGAGGAGAAAGGGAGTCAGGCTGAAAAAGTAATGAAAAAAATAGTGAAAATTCTCAACTTCTTAAGTTTATCCAAAGCTTTACATCTATAGATTCAAGAAACAGAGTAAACCTCCAGATAGGATTAATCTACAGAAACACACACACACACACACACACACACACACGCACATCATAAGCTTCTGAACACTAAAGACAAAAAGTAATCTTGAGACCATTGAAAAAGAGAGACTACCTTATCTATGAGAGAAAGCCATTTGAATGACTGGATTTTTCTTTGGAGGCCAGGGGGAAGTGACACATTTTTCAAGTTTGGAAAGTATAAGGAATTGTCAATCCGGAATACTATATCCATCAAAAGATACTTTGGAAATAGAGAAGAAATAAAGACATTCTCAGGATGAAGAAAAACTTATGAGAATTTGTCACCATAGGCCTACCTTAAAGGAATGGCCGATGGATGGCACTTAATGGTAAAAGATTTAATACTCCTCCTATGTCTAGACCAAGGCTAGGATGCTCACTCTCACTCTCTATTCAACATATTCTGGAAATAAGAACAAAAACATTTCAGAAAGGAAGAAATAAAATTGTCTCTATCTGAATCTGCATGATTATCTATGTAGAAAATTATAGAACATATAAAAACACGTAATTGAATTCGATCAGGTCTCAGTATAAAGATAAACACACAAATATCAACTGTATTTCTGTATACTAGCGATGAATATCCGTGGTTATGAAAAGGCAAGAGGAGGAATCCATATGGAGATGGAACGGGTGTGTGTCTTGACTATGTCAATATCTTGACTGTGATCTTAAACTACAGTTTTACAAACTGTTAGCACTGGGAAAATCTGAGTAAAAGGTACCTGGTCAGTATTTGCATGTGAATTTACAGTTAGCTTTTATAAAAAGTTTAATTCAAAAATAAAAATAAATAAAAAAAACCTTCAAGCAACACCTGTTTCTTGAAAAAACATAATTCAAACTCATTTGCCTGAATCAAATGCTTCATAGTCATCTGCTCTTTGCTGTGTTTCAATCTTGTTTCTGACTCAGCTTCCCCCTTAGTAATCCTGTTCTATGGGCACTTACATGAGCAGAACTGCCAGTATCAACTTGTTCCTGACAGTAAAATTCCACTTGTTCTGATCGTGTAGCAGAGTGATCCTTTTCTTAAGACATCAAGTTAAGTATCATCTCCTCTCTGATACTTCCTTTGCTGTCCTCAGGCTGATTGAGATGTTCTTTGTGCTTCTGTGATACCATCTAGATACCTCTGACCTTATAGGTTCAGAGCTGTGATATGTAAACTCTGAAGGCAGGGGATATTTGTCCTTTCTGTACCCGCCCCGTGCCTGGCACAGTGCCTTCCAGGTGGTAGCTAAATTTCTGTTGTGTAAATAAACCATTGTTAAGGGGATTCACTGACAAAAGAGTGTATAAAATGCAGGGAAAAAATTTGCTAGCTCAATTAATCAAACAAAACTAAAATAAACTGGAAATGAGTTCTGACTTGTCACCAGTCCAGCAAGTGAAAAAATGTCGATTAACCTCCCCAAAACAATCATGCCATTTGTGCTCCAATTTTAAGGGGATTACCAAATTAATATTATTTTGTTTTTGTCTGGTTAGTATTTTTTTATTTAGGAGGCAAAATGTATCTCATTAAAAAGTTAAAAATAGATTCTTTTTGTAGTGAGTAGAATACTTCATGGACTTGTCATAGGATTAGCTTTTCTAAAGAGAAATAAAATCATATACAGCTCAGTATGTTCAAAGTTTTATTTTCACTTTAAGTGAATTATAGCCTTTCAAAGCTATAAGGTGGGTATTGAATTGACGAGTGTGACAATATTTTCCATATTGATGAATTTTCATTTAATAAAAATTGATGTTCTGAAGTACTAGTTCATTATGTGCCAAAGTCATCTATGGTTCATAAAACATATCTCTTACTGAATGTTAATGGTTCGTGATATTTAATGAATGAATAATGAATGAATTTTTTTCTCAACAAAGATTATTCTTTATATCCTGGAACTTAATACACATCTATAACTACGTTGGCTGAAAAAACTTAAAAATTGATATAACTAAGTTGGATCGTCAGTTTAATTTCTAAATATGTTAAGAGTCACCCACCTGAAACGATCTGTGTTTCAACATGAACGCATACAGCAGATATTTAAATATAGTTTTCTTTTCTGCCATAGCGCACATATAGCTGTGCATCTGTAGACTGAAAACTTACTGGAAATTTTAGTTGTTGGTTTGCCTTAGCTTCCTGATAATTACCAAATTAAAAAAAATTGTTTTAAACACTTATTTTTGAGAGAGAGACGGTATGAGCCAGGGAGGGGCAGAGAGAGAGAGAGAGGGAGATACAGAATCTGAAACAGGCTCCAGGCTCTGAGTTGTCAGCACAGAGCCTAACGAGGGGCTCAAACTGACGAACTGTGAAATTGTGAATTAAGCCGAAAGTTCTGGCTTCAGACCGGATCGTGACCTGGCTTAACCTACTGAGCCACCCGAGTGCCCTGATAATTACCAGATTTTTCACACATTTCTATTTCTTTCTTTAAACAAACAAACAAACAAACAAACAAATAGTCCCACAAAAGTCTTTGATTTCCTTATCCCCTTGCAGTTAGAACACTCTCTTCATCTTTGAAGACTTGCCTGCCCACTGTAGTTGGAAGTTAACTCTGCAGTCCTCTCCTGTTGGCATCTGTCACCATCATTCCATAATAAGTTTTCGAAAATTTCCCAAGTTTTCTTTATTTCCCCAAATGCTAATGGCCATTTTCGGTCCTACTCATACTTGGCTTCTCAGCCCTTGAAGGTTGTTGAACCTCTTCCCTTCTAAGGCACATCCTTCTTGAAGCTGTTCTAGCGCTCATTTCCACTACAGAAATTTGCCCATTCATTGCCTGAAATAAATCCCTCTTAACCTTTAGAGCTCAACTCAAGTGTCTCTGCCTCCTGGACGCCCTCTTTGACCTCTCTGATTAGCTCTAACCTTGTCGTCTCTCGTAAGTTCTTTATGTTTTCCTTCCTGGCTTATGTCCCAGATACAGCTTCATATTAGTTTATAGGGCTCTTAATTTGCTTACGTGCCCCTGTCTGCTCTTCAAGAGGGAAGAGATCACCTTAGTGTTTACATACCATTAATCCTAGCCTTTAAAAAAATAATTGTACTTTAATACATATATGTCACATATTTTCAGTCGTTTATAGCATAAGCATCACTTCAGTTGAATTTTTTGCAATGCCAGTTGAGGAATACATAAACCTGGAATGTGTGTATAATAGGTGTCCTTAGCCTCGCTCTTGACATGTATTTATTCCCGCGAAATTATTTGTTAAATAAATGTTTGGGTGAAGATATCAGTAAAAAAATAACTTGAGTTGTAAGTAAAGACTTGTTCCTCTGAGGGAAGAAAAAGTAACTCTAGTTATCTTTACCAGAAAATTTCGTGAACAACTTAAGGAAATAAGGTAATAGGTTATGTTTTTAATAAGCAAAGATTAATTATTACTCATCGAACTGGACATATTTAAAATGTGCAATTTGGGAAGCCAGATTGGACTGATCCTTTAACATATTCAAACCAATTCTGAATAAGTCAGACCTTATTTTTGAGATGAAGAAAATAAACAGTGCTTTTCAGAAATCTACTTTATTAATGGAGCACCGATCCCCACAGACCTAACTCCAACGACAGATAGACAAAGACATATTTGGTACAGCAGTTTTGTCAAAGAAGAGAAATGAAACAAAAAATACTTTAATTTAGGGACTTTAATGTGTAAACAACTTTAGCAACCTGGTGTGTGTGAGCAGACACGTGTATATTGGTGAGTGATGGTTATACTCAGATGTGCTTTCTGGCCTCTTGCTTCTATTTTGTGTTTGTCCCCTTTTTCTAAACGCCTATCCTCTGCAGAATCAAAGCCCAACATTTCTTCCCAAGGTCAAAGAAATCTGGGCCCCTTTCTCCTTATCTCTGCTTGGGTACTAATGTACAAATATATATCTCGTACATACATTTAGATTACATAATACCGTGAAACCCAGGCTTCTGTAATGGCGGCAGGCGTGACTAAGCAAGAAAACTTTACTCAACAGACGTCTGTCTCCCCATTATAGTCCTTTATGATCCTTTCTATTTATGAAGCATCTGTTACATTGTCTGCTGTTTCTGATTTTATTATTTTGAGTCTTCTCTCATTCTAGTAGTCCAGCTAAAGGTTTATCGATTTTATCTTTTCCAACAACTCTTCGTTTTATATTTTGTATTGTTTTTTATTGTCTATTTCATGTATTTCTACTCTAGCCTTTATTATTTCCTTGTTTCTGCTAACTTTGGTCTTGACTGTTTTTCTTTAGTTCCTTGAGATGTAAAGTTAGTTTGTTTATTTGAGATCTTTCTCTCTTTTTTTAATGTCAGGATTTGTTGCTCTCTACTTGCCCTGTTAGTATCACTTTTGTTGCATCCCATAAGTTTTGCTATGTTGTGTTTTCATTTTCATTTGCCTCAAGATACTTTTAAAATTCTCTTTTGATTTCTTTATTGACCCAATGGCTATCCAAGAGTGTGTTGTTTCCACATATTTGTGAATTTCACTGTTTTCTTACTACTATTGATTTCTAGTTTCATTCAATTTTGGTCAGAAAAGACACTTGGGATGATTTCTATTTTCTTAAATTTGTTAAGATTTGTTTTGTGATCTCACATGGTATCTATGCCAGGGAATGTTTTAAATGCCCTTGAGAAGAATGTGTGTTTCTCTGCTGTTGGATGGAAAGATGTTGGCCAACGAGTACAAAGTTTCAGTTCTTCAAGAGGAATATGTTCTGGAGATCTAATGTACAGCAACACAACTATAGGGTTAAAATACTACATGGCATGCTTCAAATTTGCTAAGAGGTGGGATTGCAAGTGCTCTTACCGCACACACACACACACACACACACACACACACACACATGTGCACACCACACACACAAGCAAATGTATACATGTATCAAAACACCAAGTTGTACATTTTAAATATGTACAATTTTTGTCAATATACCTCAGTAAATCTGAGGAAGATTATATAAAACTACTTATATATAAGAATATACCAAAATATACTAAAATAGGTTTTACCTTAAATTAAAAAGAAAAAAAAAAAAGAAAGAAAGCAGCTAGCTTACTGTTCTCGGTTGAGTTATTACCTAGGACGGAATGCTAGATATTCGATTCCTTAACTTTAGCTTGGCATTAAGTCATAAACTAGTTACTACGCTTGATCTTGATATGACAGTTGTCATTTTTATGTAATAACTGTCTCTTTGAAAGTCCTCAAGCAGGAGAGCCTGCTCTCATTTTACATTTGTTTGCATTTCATGAACTGTACACTTCATAACAGCAAGCCATTTCAATAAACTCTTATGCATGCTCACTAGATTAACCAGGACCAATGGCTGTCTGTTAATAATTCAACAGTTAACTTTGAAGATATGTCCTATATTCTGCCTTCTCAGACAATAAATTAGTTAGGGGAAGTAGAGGGTTTATTTAAGATTCTGAATTGTAGTATAGGAGCATGGTCACTGGACTGGAAATATGAATATCTGTGTTATTTATTTTGCTCTGCTTTTATCTACCTATATGGTGTTGGTCTCCCTATTCTGTACTTCGTGAATCTTCTCCAAATGAATTTTTTTCTAGAATATTTTTTTCTAAGTATATTTTTTGGTAATATGTTTTAAATTTTAATTCTGGAGTTCATTTCAGTTTTTTTTCCTAGAGAATGATACTGACTCTTCAAATGCATTACTGAAGATTTCGTTCTAAATTAGTGAAAAATTTTAGTGTTTGAGCGGAAGCATAGCAGTTAAGGCTTCCATAGTACGGTTCCTGAAACTTCTGCATAGAATTTGTTTGGTCTCAGAGAAGTTACTTACCTGCTCTCAGGCTCATTTTTCTCATCTAAAAATATCAATATTAATATTACTTTTTGAAAATATAATAGTACTTTTCTTATATATCATTAAATTGGTTAATCTATGAAAAGCCATTAGAAAGGTTGCCAGGCTATAATAGTACAATAAATGCTGGATAGTATAAGCTATTGTCATTATCCAAACATGAATCTACTCGTTGCCAGAATAAAATTCTGCAGTATAAACACCATCCGTTCATTCCCATGCGATCTAGTCATTGTAATGCTTGGATTTTCAGATACTCCACATCTCTTCCTTCAAAGTCTACCCTCATAACTCTGCAGCAGTCATCAGAGCACTAAAGGTAGCTCCCTTTGGAACCTATTAATTCGCTTCTAAGAAGCAAGCAGAAGAATCAGCACACAGGGGTGTGTTGAATCTGCTAGTACCGATTTTGAAGAATAAGTGTCGTATATGGAAAATAACCCAGTGATCTGTCCCCTCAAGGATCTGTCCTTTCAGAGTAGAACCCATTAGTGAACAAAGAGCAGCCTTGAAGCCTTTCATCTGTGGATAAATCAGTACATTTTATGGCTCAGCATTATCCAAGCATGTATAATCTTTCACTTCTATTTTTTGATGGGCTTTGCCATTGCTGGTTTATAAACTATATGTATCTTTGAAGAATTCAGAATATTCAGCTTGATAATGCTCTTTTCCGAATTCATAGGAAGAAGGAAGAATTTAGATACTATCTATTCTTTCTTCATAGAATGATTAGTGTGAAAATGATCTCTGTGCTTTCCTTTATTTGCATGGGAATCAGATAAGATAATGTATATGAAATTGCTTTGAAAGCTTCAAAGAAATATCACGATACATATGTATATAGTAAAATATGACGACATACACATATTTTACACAAAAGTATTATTACTTTATATACATGGATCAAAACTTTCAGCCATTTTCCCTTTTGGAAATCTCATGTTTGAGAATATTGAGGGTACTACTTTAATTATTTTAAAATTATTTTTGTAGTTAACACTTGTTAGATCATCCACAGTGTATCTTCAATGCACATGTCACCTACTTCTATACTTCACTGGACCTATAATCTCTGTGAAGACATCCTATGATGTATATTCCACACGTGAACCTTCTGAATTCTTATCTCTCCAAGGCTTCATTTAAAAAATGTAATTGTTGCTTCCATGTATAGAGTTACCTTCTTTTTGCAAAAATTTTTCATTTTACATGTTAACCTGTTTTCTCTAATTTGATTATCAGTTTTGAGACAATTTTTCTCTAATTTGATTATCAGTTTGCCTCCTCCAAGCACAAGGATATGTTACTTCCTTTTATGACTAGTAGTCATGATGTTGCTAACTAGTACACTCAAAGGCACACATCAGAGTCTTCCTACTCCCTTATCGAATGGAAAAAGATTTCCTTCTTTCTTCTTTTTTAATCTAGTATAACAGCAATGTATTTTTACATATGTATCGAATGAGAAAAATGATGACACAGTTATTACTCTGATTCAGGCTATATAATTTGATCTTCTCAATTGGAAAAGATTGCAAAGCTGATGCCAGCATCTTTTAGATCTCTCCCATGACTAGTTGTTCAAAGATATTTATTTCTGAGTTTATTTTTCTCTCTGTGTGCCCATGTTTTATGTTGGAATAAGCAAGTGCAGCTATTGTCATGACTCCGTCAACAATATTTACTGGTGCTTGTTATGAGCTCAGTATATTCTAGGGGTTGAGAGGGAAACAGAATAAATATCAGATACACTCCTTGCTCTGAACACACTGACAATATAGTCAAAAAATTAAGATTAATGTAAAGGACAGAAATCAAACAAACCAAGACAGTATCTAACTAAGAAATTTCTTACACTGTGTAGAAGATGTAAAACTTTTTTCAGAAATTAGTTTGAGCCATTGCCTATGGTAAATCCTCTACACTTAATTTTTGTACCCCTTTTGATGCAGTTTTCTGATGATGGAACTAAATAAGGATCAAAGAAATTAAATAAGTTGCCTTAGGTTACATAGCTTGTAAATGGCATTAGGGATTCCCACCCGACTCAAAATCTGTCTAATGGTCTCTTAAGGGAGTTTAGAGTTAAAGTAGATAGGGAAAGCTTTGTGGATGAAACAGTGCCAGTAATAAAAATAGCTACTGTCGATCGGGTGTTGGCTGATAGGAACTCTACTGAGCACTTTATGTACATAGTCTTAACTATTTCTATTCACACACCCATAGAATAAATATTTTGAGTCCCTATTTACAACTATAGAAACCAAAGATCAGAGACATTAAGAAATTTTACCAGTGGCACATGAGCGACAGACTTGGGATTTGAAACAAGGTTCTCTGGCTCCAAAAACAGTGCCCTCTGGCCATAATTTAGAGATGAACAATTGGGAAATTATTGAATAATGCCAGCTAGTGGCCAGAACCGGGGTATCAGTGATCTTTAAGGTGAAGGCAGGATATTAGGGTGTCAGGTGGATATTGTAGGATTGAGCTCAATAAGAGGTTGAAAGCTAAGAGAGCCAATGTGATGGTGGTTACCAACCAAGCTGCTATAGTAGGAGTTACAGCTATTGTGGAGCCAGAAAGAGTAGTTTTAGTTTTTGTAATGTTAATTTTAAACTACTCAGGCATTTGTATGATATTGGGAAGCCAAGGTTAGAAACTCAGAAAATTTTTCAGAATTAGAGATATAGAAGAGTTAATAATTGATTTCCCTAAGGTGATTAAGATACTCAAAGAGGTAAAGATTAAGAAAGGACAACTATATAAACTGAGAATGAAAAAAACTAGGCAGTGGGAGAATCAGAAAACATATCCCGAAGAGGGAGGGAGGGTTTCCTGAAGATGGAGGGCTCGGCAGTGCCAACTGCTTCAGAAAGAGGTCTGGTAGAACAATAGCTGAAGAGAGTTTTTGTAATTAGGGTTTTGTTAGTCACCTTTATGACAGCACTTCCATAGGAAGGTTTGTATGTTTGTTTTGTTTTTAAACATGGGGGAATGTAAGCATGTTTGAAGGTTATCTTAGGTAAATTATTGGATGGTATGGAGTAGCTGGTGTTTGTACGACCTCAGGTTGAATTGCAGTGTATATACGGAATAGCCACACTTTACTTCCTGGGTAGAAATCTGTTAGCGTAATAAAAGCCAGAAGCCATTTAATTTCTCTGCTTAGAGCGAAGTCTAACTACTCACTATGAGGAAAAAAAAAACCTTAATTTGTCCCTCTAGTACAGATAGCAGTGATTGCTCATCAGCATGGAGGAATTCAGAGACGAAAGTGGTCCTGTTGGAAGCCATGAGCTACCAGCTATCCTAGTGATAAATGCTGTCAGTGACTGCTGAGAGTGGTAAATATGTCAGAGTCCCTAATTAGCTCAGCACTGGGTCTGCAGAATTACCAATTCCAGTGCTCTGCTTCATTTACTTGGCATTAATACTTTCAGAAGTAAGCATCTTTTTAGTGGGACAGATGGACTCTTATGACCGGGGTGGAAGCAATGACTTATTCATTGGAGGGTAGCCTCATCACAAGGTCCCATATGGTTAACTCTCTCAGAGATCTCGGAGAAGGCAGGGGAAGAACCAAACCAGAGGGAGAAATCGATTTTTTTTTAATTTCAGCTTTATGGAGGTATAATGGACAAAACTGTAGGATATTTAAAGTATATATCATGTCATCTTCAATTTCTTTCACCTGCGTTATGGTTTCCAGAGTAAAGGTCTTTTACCTGCTGGGTTAAGTTCACTCCTAGGTATTTTATTCTTTTTGGTGCAATTGTAAATGGAATTGTTTTCTTAATTTCTCTTTCTGCTACTTTGTTATTAGTGTATACAAATGCTATCGATTTCTAGGTATTACTTACGTATCCTATGACTTTCCTGAATTCATTTTTTACTTCTAGTAGTGTTTTGGTGGAGTCTGTATAAGTATAAATAGTATCATGTCATCTGCCAAAAGTAACTGTTTAACTACTTCCTTACCAATATGGATGCCAAACTGTTCCTTAGAGCTAGGCAGAAAATCGTTGAAGAGATTCTTGGGTTGGGGCGGCTCTCATAGGTCCAGAAACCTTTTGATTATGGACTCCTTTTCAGGATCTGATCATATTGACTAATCTCCCTAGGAAAATGAACACGTACACATTTAAAAAAAAAAAAAAGAACATTCATAAACTTCCCTGAAGTCCAGTCAGAAACCCTTCATCTGAAAGATTAAGATATAATCCTTTCAAGCAGTGATACAACAAAACAAAACCCTCAAACTGAAACCTAGCTTTCAGAAGTTGTCTGGGCAACACAGGAGCTGCTGGCCCGGGGCTATTCTTTCCATCTTTGGGAAAAGGATAAGTGTATTCAGGATGTGAGAGCCTATAAATCATAATATGTATGTACTGTCTGGAATCTAGTTTATAAAGCAAGAGTAATTCTTGCTCAATGAAGCAATTCTCCCCAATTATTTTCTCAGTATATGACCCTCTAGAATATGGGTCATAATATATATGACCCTTGGATTGGCCCATTTATTTATAACAGGTGGGAAAAAAAACTAGTAAAGGTTAATATTGAATTTTAGGCTCAACTCCTAGGGTAACCAGGCAGGTGGGTACTGGATAATGTCCTAGCCTCAGGTAATGCCTCATATATAAGGACTATGCATTGGTTTTCAACCTGGCTGTAGATTAGAATTACTTAGAGGACACATGAAACATAACAATGCTAGACCTACATTAAGGCCAATTAGATCAGAACTTCTGGGAGTGGGGAACAGACTCTGGTACCTTTCAAAAGCATCCCAAGCAATTCTAATGTACATTTAGGGTTGACAATCTGTGGGTTAGAGTAAAATTAGATGATGGTATGGATAAGATAAACGAAAGCAAGGTGGCAGCATATCGCCACTGGTGAGGCCCTTGGAATTATGGGAGATCTCTCGCAAATAATCAACCGAGTCAGTTGATATAAACTCTTAGTTACCAGATTGTATTTATAAGTAAGTTTTTACTCCTGAAAAGGGAATCTGCTATCGTGACACAAAATCCTAGATCTGAAAGTTCTGAGGCATAGTGTAATTATCCCATATGGCTTTAAAGCAGCAGTAATGTTTTCAAAATTGGAACAAGATAATGTGAGTTATTGAGAGAAGGACTTTGGGGAAGAAAAAGCCCATTTTTAAAAGGTTGTACACTCATTTGGTTCATATTTCAAAACTCACAAAAGGGGAAAGAGTGCAAATCTCACTGTCCCCTGTTCCCAGCTGTTCAATTTCTCTGACTTGGAAGCAATCTTATGTGTATAATAGTTTCTTACTATATAAGCAATGCCCCCTCCTTTATTTTCATACAGATAGCATTGTACAAATGATAAGTGCACTATTTTGCATTTTACCTTTCTTTCACTAAATGTTATATCCTGAAAAATTGCTTATGTTTTAACAAGTCTCAAGTTTAGATGTCGTGTGCCCAAACTCTCTCGTCTTGGTAAAGGCACAAGGCATGTAGTAGGAATTCAGCACATGCTATTGCCAATTTCATCACACTTCCAGAATAAACAAGTCAACACAGCTGTACCTGTCTGCTGAAATTAAGTTTAGGACTCTTCTATAAGAGATGTCGCTGTCTTCACGTTAGAATCGAAGTACAAATATGCCTTTGGTAAGATTCTCAGAAGTGGTGTTCAAAAAGGGACCAGGTGTAGTTCTAATCCAGCTACAGAAAGAGGTAAAAAGTACAGTTGACTCAAACATTTATATGTCAAAGTCTGAGAAACTGCAAGTAGCCTTGACACCAAGCCTTGGATAAATCGAAATCATAGAATTAATAAAACAAATGTTATTTTGCTCAAAGATCTAGCTCTAGTGTTTAAGCTTATCTTCATTTTGTTAAGTTGCTGTCTTTCACTACTTTCCTGTGCTGAAACTTAACCTCAGCAGTGATTATGTGAAAAGTTGAGACACCTACCTGGTTTTCTAACTTAGGATTTATCATTTATGCTTCCTTAAAATTAACACAATGAGTCATAGTGGTAGAAATTTGTACATGCAACTTAATCTTAAGATATTTATCTGTCTTGAATTCTGTGCTTTGTGCTGTCACTGACCACATTATAAATATTAGCATTTAATGTTTTATAAATCTCTGAGTTAAAAATTCTCGATTAAAATAGCTGAAAGCTTAGAATCTCTGCTTTCGCCATTGTAGGGATTGCTTTCTGCTTTTGTGTTCTGCGCAGCAATGAACACTTTACCCCTGAGTTTGGAGGAAGGGAATAAAAGTAAATGGTAAATTACATCGATGGATTTGAGTTTTGAAGAGTTTTTAAGTTACTGTTACTTTTTAGCTGCATTACTGTTTTTGGTGTATATGTTGTTTGTTTAAAATTCCCCAAATCTTAGAATCTTTCTACTTTTCAGTTGTTTGGGCTATTGCTTCTCGCTGAATATGCAACTTCTGGATTCAGAGTTCTTTTCTCTCAGTAACTCACAGTGGCTAGTGTGTTTTCAGTTATTTTTTAAAGAGTACTATAAAGGGATTATATTGCCTGTGTGTGCATGCAGGTGTGTGTATTTATACAAACTTGTGTATAGGAGGGCAGGGGAGAAGAGTGTTCATTAAAACCACTAAGCTATTGAGTCACTTAATTCTAAAATAGTAAACCATGTCATAGCATTGGATGATCCTGTGAGAATAGAAAATAAAATGCAAAAATTTGAAGCTTTCTGAGGTTAACTAACTTACAAAGGAATATGGTGAGATTTCATACATCACTTCTTTAGTGTTTTAATAGTAATGCTATGTTATGATTTTTATGCTCAATAAATAGAATATTGATGGAAATTTATTTGGTGCATGTCAGAATTGCAATAGCAATTATTATGTTATTTACAGAAATATAGTATAATTTTTAACTAATATTTCTAATGTTTAAGCTGTATTATCATTAGACATAATTAATGAAGGCATTGTAAAATACATCAAAGTCATTATGGTATACGGTATTTTGTTGTGACGCTAATATCACCCTTTTGTGAGTCTATTGTCTTTGTCCCATGACACTGGAATTGTAATGCAACTCAACTCCAACTGGCTATAAAATATCTTTCTTCAGTAGAGGTCAAACTACTTTAAAATATTATCTCAATGCTTTTAGCTTATCAAGGAAATATTGGAAAAGTGATTTATTCTTATTTGGTGGGCAAGAAAATGGCAACATTGACAGGGAGAGTCAATTGTATATGGTCAGTTAATAAATCATTTTTATGTGGGTGAGATCAAGTTCCAAAGTCACAATCTAGTACACCAGGGACTGACTGATCAGTGCCTGAGACAGATCGAAAGTAAAAGTCAAATGTTTACCTCACTTGCTTCAAAAGAAAATAGTTGTTGATTCATTTTAGACTGATATGCTCAAGGCTTCAAAATCTGTGAATAAAGTAATGTACACGAGTTGCTAGATTATATCGGGAAACTTTTTATACTATATCAACGTGGTGATTTGTTTGAGGTGGTAATGGAATAGATTGAAATCAAATGTTTTGGGATAGTTGTGATAATAAAAATGAATTTCTAATTCCAATAAATACTGCCTTTGTTATTAAAGAGCAAGAGTAAAAGCAACAGAATATAAAAAAGGGATTATATTTTTAAAAAAGAAAATATAATTACATTAAAGAATATTAAAGATAACCATTAAAAAGAAGAAAGTACAAACTAAATAACTCTCTATCAAAGATCCGTTCAGAAGTAGATAGTGAATCTAAATTACTTGACAGCTGTGATTGGCCTCTTACTATCATCCACTCATTTAGTATTGTGTTTGGGGACGTCTCTAAGTTTGCTACTAGCAACTTCTTTCCTCTTTTTACCTTATCAGTGTTTCCCAAGTGTGTTCTCCAGAATATAAGATCTATGAGATGTTCATATAGGGGATGTGGACAGAGAAGTTTAGGAAATATTACATACAGTAACTCTCTTATGGGAATTCTTGATTTACTTTAACACTTTTACGTTTTCAAGAAATGGTCCAAAGTAAGAAACCTGTTTTTTTTTTTTTAATCCCAACCCCTTCCAAAATGATTCAATTATGAAATATATGTTACAGACATATATATTTTTTCATATAGCATATATTAACATTCCCGGCATCTTGCCTTAGAATCGAAGGAAAAAGTAGCAGTCATGAAAATGGATTGAGGAATGAGGGGATATGGCTGGGCCAACATAGATTTTATGTAACACTTAGAATTTTTGCAGAATCACTGATTTCTTTATGCTGTGCTCATTTTCCACTTTGCAGAAACATCAATTTTAAAAATGCATATTCTATAAAAATAGCTAGATTTTTATTCACAGATTTTCCACTGAATATGTTAAATGTCATTTTGAACCTATGGAAAATATATATCTGGAGATATCTTACTGAATTTTTTTTAAGTCATAGAAGTTGCTTTTCTTGGAGTGACGCCTTTAATTGAAAAGGTTATTATTCAGAAATTACTGATTCCGTATTTTTCTCTCTTCTCAAATATTTGAGAATTGTTATTGTCACTTTTAGAAGTGATTATGAAAAAAAGTGTCAAAGTTGGACATTCATAGGAATCATCTTTCTCATTTAGTCCTACCACACAAAATAATGTCTTTAATTTCTTGGAAAACAGAAGGCTGTTTTATGTTATTAATTTGAATGTGATATATATTTCCTGTCCTTTATCTTTCAAAACCTAATAAAGGAAAAAAGTGCAATTCGAAAAGCTTTTAGGATGATGTAATGGAACAAATGGCCTCTCTGAAGCCTGGGCGTTTGTTTTTTTTTTTTTTTTTTTTTTTTCATTTATGGTAGAACGTGGGGATATTTTAAAACTCAGATCTGTCGAGAACCCCATTTTATTCGTATTGCTGTGTTAAATGTATAAGCATTGAACTGTCAGTGAAGTAGGAGACATGTTACCCGGTGACATTTTAAATGGATCTCATCGCAGGGAAAGCCTGTGGGAACACCAGATGCTGGCGCTTATTTCCGTGTGCTCGCGGAGCATGGAGTAGCTGCCTTGTTTACAGCGCCGACTGCAATTAGAGCCATCCGTCAACAGGACCCTGGGGCAGCCTTGGGGAAGCAGTACTCTCTGACAAGGTGAACTTGGGATGCACGGGGCAAATTACATTAAAAACTGCCATCAGAATGAATAACTGAACAGTATACATTTTTTTGGCACTACGATACCTCTATTGAAAGAGCCAAAAGATTCTGAATGTTATTAAGAATGACTGTTCTAAACATAGCTTTGAATTAGTTAGAATTTTAACCATACCCGGGAATATTTATAATACCATATTGTGTTTATTTCAGTTCAGATCTTACGAAAATATTTCTTTTTTTAAACTAGTGTGATTGTATTTCCCGCAAAGTAAATGCTGACTGTGACTTAACATGCATTTGTACATGGATAATAGCCTCTAACTATCTTTTGAAAATAGAATAATAGTGTAAATAGAGGGAAAATATTGTTCTATTTCGTATGTACAGATAAAATGTGAAAATTATAGTCCAAATTACTGTTGTTGAAAGAATGAAGGAAATTATTTTTCTATTGTTTTATAATAATATACTCTGGAATAGTTTAAATATTTTTTGTTGGTTTATTGACATCCATTTTAGTTTAATGACACGTATATTCAAAGGTAATTATAGCAATTTGTATCTGCAAGGCAGTTTCCAACGTCGATTCTTATTGAACCTCTTGGAAATTGGTCACCGCTCTCATAAACTGAAAGAAGAATTTTGTAATTTCTTCAAGTCAGAAAAATGAGTTCGAATTGTTGTTTTGAAGTTTCGACGTTAAGTGCCAAAAGTTATGAATCGTATGTTGTTATAACTCAAAGAACGAGTTAAAATAGGTATCATACACTCATTGCAGGTGTAAGCAAGAAGTTCTCAGTTTGGGCAGTCAGTGGTTTTGTTTTTCATTCTTGTCCTTCTATTTGTTTTACTTTATGAAAAATTAGGTCTGGATTTATATAAAATTGTACCTGTAATCTAAGGAATATACTCATTAACACAAAAGTGTTCATAAAATGAACCTTCCATTGTAATACTTTTACTCACCCTCTATTTCTTTCATTTACTACATTTCAATTTTGTTTCCTCCTTTGCAGCCAAGAGGATAGAAAAGTAAATTTTGGCTGTGTATAGCCTCTGTGTCTTAGACATTTTCAGGGAGTTATGAAGAAGCAGTGTGGTTTCTCGTACTGTCTCTTTGCTAACAAATGCGTTCTGGTTGCAGGGCGTGAGGTTGTATGACCGGGCAGCTAAGGTCTCTCCTTTGCTAAACCATCTTCTTTTCCTGTTTGTACATGGGTTTTGAAGGTTATCCATTACTGCGAAGGTGGGAACCTTTTCGAGTTTTCCTGGTATATAAAACATCGAACAGCACCGAATGCCTTTTTTCAAACTAATACCAATATGGCGTCTGAGATCTTAGTGTGAGAGAAATTGCACTAAGTTCCCCCCTGATGTTGCCCTTCTGTCTTTAGGCACCTAAGTTATTCAGGATGGTGTGCAGGTATGTTTTTAATAGATATATAATGATGCAGACTGTGGAAACACCCTCAATTATTCAAATTACTACTATTAATAAATGCAAACATTTACTGATTACCAACTATGTGCCAGGTATAAGCAGTCTAAGTTTCTCTCACTCAGTCGCCACAATAAGTAAGAATTGTAATTACCCTCATTTTATAAATGAGTAATATTAGGATTAGAAAGTTCAAGAAACCCCTTAGAAAGAGACTAACTCAGGCAATCTGACAGGGGCCCACATTCTTTTTCTTCTTTTTTTTTAAGGTTTACTTTTGAAAGAGAGAGAGAGGGAGGGAGAGAATGAGCAGGGAGGGGCAGAGAGAGAGGGAGACCCAGAATCTGAAGCAGGCTTCAGGCTCTGAGCTGTCAGCACAAAGCCTGAAGCGGGGCTTGAACTTAGGAACCTTGAGATGGTGACCTGAGCTGAAGTTGGACGTTTAACCGACTAAGCCACCCAGGCACCCCTACTATGTGCCTTTCGAAGTAGCAAATTATCTTTGCCAGCTTGAGTACTTCACCATTTGGAAACTGTAACCAACTGAACCACCCAGGTGCCCCATACAAGAGCCCACATTCTTAACACAGACTTATTCTTCCCATGAAAGTTAAATTAAGAAACTAACTTGATCTAGGGATTTTTGTCATTCATGGGATAAAAGCAGCTTCTGCTTTTCATGTATTTTTAGTCTATAAATTAATATTATTTTTTACTGTTTCTATTTATTTTGAGAGAGAGACAGAGTATGAGCGGGGGAGGGGCAGAAAGAGAGGGAGACACAGTATCTGAAGCAGGCTTTGGGCTCTGAGCTGTCAGCACAGAGCCTGATGTGGGGCTCAAACCCACAAACCATGAGATCGTGATCTGAGCCAAAGTTGGATGCCTCACCCACTGAGCCACCCAGGTACTTCAAGTTGATGCAGAGAATACCTTTACTGAACTTTAACAGATTCTCATTTGTGAACTAAGGAACTGTTAGAAACAGAAGGGACCTCAAAAAACCAACTCTCTGATTTTAAAAACAGGGAAACCAAAGTCCAAAAAAGTTAAATTTGGGATAGAGACAGAATAAAGACCAGGACTCAAGTCTTTTCACACAACTGTATCTTTAATTTTTTAATTTTTGTTCAAGACTTTTCATACTTACTTACTGAACTGACACCCACTAGCTATTATAACTGTAGGCTCGTGATATATCTGCAGAACTTGCCTCTCTCTTCTCTTACAAGACATTTCAAATTAAGTTGTATTTTTAAAACATGATACATATCTCATTAAAGATTGTTTTGAAGTAAATTTTGGGGTGCCTGGATAGCTCAGTTGGTTAAGCTTCGGCTCAGGTCATTATCTCCAGGTTTGTGAGTTTGAGCCCCACACCTGGCTCTCTGCGGTCAGCCTAGAGCCTGCTTTGAATCCTCTGTCCCTCTCTCTCTGCCCCTCCCCTGCTCACACACACTCTTTCTGTATCAAAAATAAATAGACATTTTCTTTTTTAAAAAAAAGTATATTTGGAGGGATGCCTGGGTGGCTCAGTTGGTTAAGTATCTGATATCAGCTCAGGTCATGATCTCAGTTTGTGGGATCAAGCCCCACATCAGGCTCGGTGGAGCCTGTTTGGGATTCTCTCTCTCTTTCTCTCTCTCTCTCTCTCCTCTGTCTGTCTCTCTCTCTGTCACTCTCACTCTCCTTCTGCCCCTCCCCTGCTGGAGCTTTCTCTCCCTCTCTAAATAAATAAATAAATATTTTAAAAATAAATAAATAAAATAAAATAAATATGGAGATCTGCCAGAAATTTTCACTCCCAAAGCAAATTTCAAAAGGAGTTCTGAAACAGGGTACTAAGCAGAACTATCAATTCATTTTATTGTAGACAATTAGAAGTTAGAAAAACAGATTAGAAGTCATCTAGTATAATTATCTCATTTCACAATTGAGAAAACTTTGTCACAAAGAGGTGAAATAGTATTCCCAGAATTACAAAGCTACCCTGCAGCAAAGCTGTGACTAGGCAGTATAGTGTTGTATAGTTAAGACTCTCAGTCTGGAGTTAGACTCACTGAGTTTAAGTCTACCATTTACTGGTTGTATGGCCTGAAGAATGTTACATAGCCTCTCTGTTCTTTTTGTTGTTGATTGTTTTTCTTTTTGCCCTCCTTCCCTCTTCTCCTCTTTTCTCCTCCTTCCCCTCTCCACCTCCTTCCAGAATATAAATATAGTAATAGTACAAGAATATAATCAAATAAAAGATATATAATCTGCACAAAACACTTGGAACGGTTCTTAATGTAGACTGTCATAGCTATTATTATTTTCTGCTTTCTAATTTACTGCTCTTTTTCATCACATTATGTTGATTTATTTTCCCATAATCTTCGAGTTCAATCTTAATAAAGTTAGAGAAATTCAGTTCTGGTACTTCCATTCAAGTATCCTCATACCTCATGCTCCGACGCAGCCCTTTTTTCCCCCAATTTCATTGTAATAAGAGGTAATACAAAAAAGAAAAAGAGCATCAGAGATGAGCTCAAAAATAAACGTTTCTGCGAATTGGAAGTGGAATAGATGTGCAAAGTAGTACGCATGGCTGAGGCCAGAGGCTTGCTAGGTGTACGGCAGGCATTGACAATGTAGTAGAGACTCGGTATTCTGCAGCTTTGACTGTGGAGTCAGAGCCAGCTCAGTGCTTGAACTTGCAGTGCGCTGTTACTCTTCACTCATGAAAGGAGATTGATAATAATAGTTAGAGGTTGTTCTCTGGGACTAGGACTTAAAGCGAGCTTTGGTATAGAGGTCTGAATGAAACAGAGAAGAGCCCAGCAACTGGAGACTGAATTAAACTGCCCACCTGCTGTTCTAAGAATCTGATCTATGATATTCTGAGTATCAACCTGTATTAATAATTCTGGACCATCACTGTGACACTGGATCACTGAGAGATAGCTACATTACCCACAAACCTATTGGACAGAGACGGCGAACATAGGAGAGGGAACAAGAGATGAAATTTACAACCAAAAAACTCTTTTTCTTCTACTTAAGATACGAGTATAGGGACGCCTGGGTGGCTCAGTTGGCTAAACGTCTGACTTCAGCTCAGGTCGTGATCTCCCGATTTGTGGGTCTGAGCCCCACATAGGGTTCTGTGCTGACAGCTAGCTCAGAGCCTGGAAACTGTCAGATTCTGTGTCTCCCTCTCTCTCTCTGTCCCTCCCCTGCTCACACTGTCTCTCTCTCTCAAAAATAAATAAAACATTTAGAAAATTTAAAAAGAAGATACTAGGATAGTAGCAGGGATCAACAAATAAGACTAATAAAATTGAATAAAGGATCACGTCACTATGGAAACCTGATTTATAGAGGACATGATTTAACAAACTAGTGTAAGAAGGATAGACCCTTAGATAAATTGGTACTGGAAGAATTGGCTGTATATGTAGAAACAAACTAGTTCCCTACCATGTACTATATACAAAAATACATTTCAGCTGGAATCAAGGATCTAAAATTGTAAGCCAAAGATTGAATACTTCCAGAAGAAAATGGAAAAAATATTTTAATATATTTTTAGTAGGGAATGACCCTTTAAAGCGTAAACCACAAATCATTAAGGAAAATATTGATGAAATTTACTACGTTAAGATGAATAATCACCCACTAAAAGAATACACAAAGTTAAATGATGAATGATTCACCCAGAGAAAATATTTGCAACATATATAACCATTAAGCAATTAGTGTACAGAAGATATAAAGAACTCCTACAAATCAATAAGAAAACACACAATCCAATAGACAAATGGGCAAAGGATTATGGGCCGTCAGTTCATGGAGAAGACAAGAGTAGTCGAAAACATTAAAAGAACTTTAATCTCACTAAGAAACAGAGAAATGGCATTTTATTCCTGTCACATAGACTAAAGTTAAAATACCCAACCATGATGCTTGCTTGCAAGGATATAAAGAGCAGAATTGTTTTTACACTACAATGGAGAGTGTAAAGTGGAAATATCTAGTAATAGATGCTCCATGCCCTCAAGATGCCCCATGATCAGGCTTTATTAATATGGAGGGACGAGAATGAGACACTTTCACAAACGTGAACGACAGACTCTGTACTTGAAGGTCCCTAACAGGTTTGTTTCAAAACAAAACAAAACATAAGCAAGTACATGTATCGTAAAAACATAATAGAAAATAGATTATGTACTGTGGCGTATTAATTCGACGGGATATTCAGAAGTGGAAATCAACCAGAACTTCAAGTATTAGCATGGATAAATCTCAAAAGCATAACACTGAGTTTAAAAAGCAGGTGAAAACTGATTATTTTTCTCTTACATATAGCAAGAGAAATTTGAAAAATTATGAAAAACTGTTACTGTCTTGTTTATGGATACACGATAGGCAAAAAAAATTTTAATGCAGGAAATGAAAATGTCTGAGTAATGCTGGCGACAGACTGGGTGGCAAATGGGAGGGTGAATCGAAATGAGAGTTAAGTAGGGTTTGGGGACCATTCAATAAAATCAATGATATTTTATTTTCTAAGTGAAATAAGTATGGCAGAATGATAAAACTGAGAATTATCTCATAACTGGACAGTATGTACATAAGTCCACTCTCTTATCATCTACTCATGTCCTGTTTCTCAAGGAAGTTAAAAATCTCATTATGAAAAATTCTTCTCATTTTATTTATGTGCTCGTTTGATATGAAATCTGTGAACCACTTTGGTAAATCAAGGACGTCATACTGTAGGTGTGTATTCATGAGTAGGAGAGGCAGGCGAGGGTATGTGTGTGTACATGCTTTGCAGCTCTCTTCATTTGGTCTAACATAACTGTCAACACCTAAACAAATAACTTTCCTTCTTCAGTGACAGCCACTATTAAAATTTAATCAAATAAGAAAATCTGCATACAGAAACAAAATTTCTTCAGAAAGTTATCAATCCTTCTTTTTCAAAAGCTTTCAGAGATATCCTACATCTGACTCACTGCTCCAAATTTGTAGTCTTCCGACTCTCAGAATGACGATGACCATATGTTGGCTGTCTTTGGGTTTGCGGTGGATAGCAGATGAGTGAACCAAATATCCAGATTTGGTTATTGAATCTTTTCAAAAACTTAGTTGCCAGTTATCACCATAGTAGTCGAATCAGAAAAGTAAATAGCTTAAAGCCATTATGTGAAGAAGTAAAATTTATTATATATATACATCTATATATATATATGTATGTATGTATGTATTTGGTTATTTATCATTTTAGAGAGTATGTGAGCAGAGAAGAAGGGCAGAGAGAGAGAGAGAGAGAGAGAGAGAGAGAGAGAATCTTAAGCATTCTTCATGCATAGCGCAGAGCCCAAGGTAGGGCTCCATTGCATGACCCTGGTATCAAGTCATGAGCCGAAATCGAGAGTTGGACACTCAACTGACTGAGCCGCCCAAGCGCCCCCAGAAGTAAAATTTTAATAATTTGTACAACATAGAAAAATATTCCATCTCTTGTTTATGGTATTTTAAAGCTTATTGCTTTTTCTTTCATATTTCATCTGCCATTTGAAGATTGTCTTTTGTGAAATGTTTATCCAAATCTTTGGAGCATTTCAATTATTTTCTTGTTGATTTGTGGGACTTTTCATATACCTTTGATCCAGATTTTTTATTGACTGTATGTCTTACAAATAATCTTTACCTTGTGATTTGAATTTCTCTCACTATCTTAGTGGTGACTTTTGATGAAGAGATGTGCCTTTTCATCAGTATTTTTTCTCTGTGGTTAGTACTTTTTAAAATTCTGTTTAAGACATTTTATCTATTTGAAGGTCAGAAGTTATTCTTTTATGTTATTTATTTATTTATTTATTTTTAATTTAGGGAGAGAAAGAGTGAGCACTAATGGGGCAGGGGCAGAGAGAGAGAGGGAGAGGGAGAGGCAGAGAGAGAGAGAGAGAGAGAGAGAGAGAGAGAGAGAATCTCAAGCAAGCTCCAAGCCCAGTGCCGGAGTTCCATCTCACAAACGTGAGATATTGACCTGAGCCAAAATCAAGACTCGGATGCTTAACTGACAGCCACACAGGTACCCCTCTTCTATATCATTTTCTAGAAGCTTTATTTTTTTACCTTTCACATAATCTACCTCGTTTGATTTTTGTGTGTGGCGTGAAGTAAGAGGGTCAAGTTTCATTTTTTTCCTTATGTGTATCCAATTAATCAAGTTCCATTTATTTAAATGGCCATACTTTCCCAGAGCTCTGCATACCACTTTTGTCATAGAAGTGTCCATAAGTCCTTTTATGTTTCTTGCTTCAATTCTATTTCATTGATTGACCTATTTGCTTATATTTGTCTTTGTCATTATAGATTTATAACAGGTCTTCTTGATATCTAGTAGTAGTAGTAATAGCAGTATGTCAATTTGTTCTTTGCTCTTTAACTTGGCCCATTGTATTTCCATACAGATTTTAGTATCAGCCTATCAGTTTAACACACACACACACACACACACACACACACATAGACCGAACTCCTAGAATTTTGTTTCAGATTATTTTGAATTTATAGATTTATATGTTAAAAACTGGCATGTTAAAATTGAGAATTCCAATTCACAATCATAGTATATCTCTTAATATATTAAGATCTTTATGTCATTAATGCTCTGTTGTTTATTGCATGAAAGACATGTCTTTTCTTAGATTTATTTTAAGAATTTTACTTTTTTAATTTTTTCTATTGAAGTATAATTGACATACAGTGTTATTTTAACTCCAGGTGTAAAATAGAATGATTCAGCAATTCTATACATTTCTCAGTGCTCATCATGGTAAGTGTACTCTTGATCCTCTTTGTCTCTTTCACCCATCCTCCCATAAATTATGGATTCAATTTCATTTCATTCAAATTCCTCCTTAAGTTCATGACTTGATAGCTTTCATTATTTTTAGAATCTTTTATCCATTATCTCTTCAAATATTGCTTCTATCTATTTTCCCTTCTCAGACATTGATACTTTAATGACATATTAGTTAGAACATTTCACCATATTACCCATATCTCCTAGACTTTATTTTTTTTCTCTTTTATTCTTTTCAGTTGCAGTTTGGTTATTTTTTCTTAACTTTTATTTTGGGTTTTCAATCTTCTTTTCAGTTGTATCTAAACTTTCTTTATATCTCAACTTTTCTAAGTTTGTACTTTTTGTATTTTTAGTTCAGAGACTTTTATTTGATTCTTTATTATAATTTCCAGTTCTTTGATAATTTATACAAATATTTCATGGACATATTCTTCCGAGTTATTGTGAAGTCTATGTCTAATAACAAGGCTATCTGTGAATCTTCTCTGTGATTTTTTTCTGATGATTCTATTTTCATTTGCATGTTGGTCACATACATGGCCTTCTATCTTAATAGACCATTATACGTTAAAAATTATGTAGCTACTTTGACACTCTGGAGTTGTTAAGGTCCTACAAAGTAATTCTTATTTTGGCAGGCAGCTAGCATAAGGGAAGATCACCTTGATCCAGTTAGGACTTTAGATGATTAGCAGCCGGACTTCAGTATTTGAGAAGGCTAGTTTCTTTCCAGTTTATCTCTGTTGTTAGGATGTAAATCTTCAGGCATTCCAACTGAAAGCTTGAGTGTTTTACAACCTCCTACCGCCTCTTTTCCATTGTGGGTCTTGAGTTCTAGGTTTTGTTTTTGTTTTTGTTTTCCCAAGAAATTGTGGTGGCAGGAATTGCTGTTCATTTTCTAAGCCTCTCAGACATAGGTTTTGTTCAGTTTCTCTGTTTTTCAACCACTAGTCGCTTGGGCAGATATCCCAAACGGGGAAAAGCAATAAGTCAATGTAAGTCGTCTCTATACATTTTTTTCCTTGGGATCCTAATGCTTCCAGTGCTGACTGTCCTTGTAGTTCTCTGAAAGAGATGTTTCTATTTTACATGCTGTTTAGCTTCTCTGGTTGTGCTTGAGAGGGAGACTGGTGGACAAAATGCTAGTAGCTCCTCGACAGAGTGACAAATGCATGTAATACTAACACTAGTGTCTTTTACATTTTGAAACTGAATTCTGGTGGGGAGCAAGTGGAGGAAAATAGAATGAAGAAAAAAATGGAGATAACCTCAGGGACACTTTTGGCAAAAGTAATGATGTTCTGTGGACTAGAAGTTGATGAGGCATTGCTGAAATGATCTATTTTTATTTAACTTCTTTTGGCACAAGTGAAGAATAATTTTCACTTGTTTGGTAGTTTATGGAGCTTGAAAGAAATATTCACTTTAGTTTTCTTCTGTTCCTAATTTATTACCTGAAAATTCTTCATCAGAATTTATCTTTAGCGTTTTATCCATTTCTATGCAGCTTCCTTTTATTTTGGACTAAAAATTAATTCGACAGTATTATCGTTTTTCTGTTTCTCTTGGCGTAATTTTCGGCTTCATTTAAGTCTTGAATTGTATTCCATTTTACATAGAATTGGGGAAAAGCATGTAGGCTTCGTTCCCATTAATTCCATCCCCACCTTGTTTTTTCTATTCTAAATACCGTATATTATAATTTTGCTTAAGTTTTTGGTAGTATATGCTTGGAAGTAAATTCATCTTTCTCTGTATTGCTATCATCAGAATATTACCCATATATTTATTAGTCTATCAAAATCTAGGGCATCAGTATCCAATAAATCTGAGCTCTGTAATATGGGAGATACTAGTCGCATGTGACTATTGAACCTTTGACAAGGGGATAATCCTACCATGACATTGATATTTTATTTTTTTAAATTTTAACTAATTTAAAATTTAAATAGCCACATGTAGCTTGGAGCTACTATATTATACAGTGTAGTTATAGTGTAGATATAAGATCTATGTAAATAACTTAGGTAAATTTGCATTCCAGAGAATCCAAATTACTACAAGGATGACTAACGTTAATCTTGATAAAATGTATTTTTAAGGAAAAATTGTTTAAATTTTTTCATTTTGGGGTATGTATCTTTTCATATTATCAATAAAATAATGGCAAGGTCATTAATGAGAAGTTTAACTGTTAAGTGATGTTACTATTCTCTTTTATTACAAGCCACAAAATGTCCTTTAAAAAATAAGACTATTTATGCCCTTAGGCATGAGTTTATCTTTAAATTATCTTATAATTTATCTTTATAATTTATATATTTATGCTGTTTTTTTTTCTTTCAGTAATCTTCTTGGTTATAAAAATATCACTTAACATTGAATGGTTTTATTTACTATGGGGAATTGTATATATATATGTGTGTGTGTGTGTATATATATATTAAATAAGCTTTTTAAAGTTTATTAATTTTTTAGAGAAAGAGAGAGAGAAAGTGAGAGAGAGAGAAATGAGAGTGGGAGGGATATAGAGAGAAGAATCCCAGGCAAGCTCTGTGCTATCAGTAATGAGCCCATCGTGGGGCCTGATGTGGGGTTCGATCCCACAACTCTGAGATCATGAACTGAGCCAAAATCAAAAGTCAGACGCTTAACTAACTGAGCCCCCCAGGTGTCCCAGGCATTAATAATATTTGATTAAGTATTTATTACAAGACTTAATTTTTTCATTAGTCATATACTATTCCTAAATCTTTGTATACAGTATGTTAATGTTCAATAATGGTATACAATTGGGAGTCTGTAATTGACAGAGGTAATAAGTTTGGGACAGTTTGAGGAATTTTAATAAAAAAGTGGATTGATAGTTTTTAGTGTATTAAGGGAAAAGAATTATCTATACTACTTTGACATTTTTCTAAATCACCAATCATCTCACAATTTTTCCTATGTTTTTAGTAAATAATAAATGATTTTAATGGAAATGGAAGAGATTGTTTGACATGCAGAAAAGCCAGATATAATTTTTACTACCCATTATGGGATGTCATCTTTCTATATTGCTCCCATAATGATAAAAATGTAATTAAATTCTCAGAAAAATAAGTGATAGAATTGTACTGCAAAACCACAATAATAAATACTAAGGTTTAAAATATATAATGTAGAAATTTGTCATCAGACAAAAACTCAATACTAGTTAATAGTATATCATTATAACCAATTTCTTAGATTAATTGTAATTTACTTGACAGGAGGAAAGAGCCAAAAAATTCATTAAAACTTGCAAAAATCCTGGTAATATCAAGATGTTGGTTGCCCTTTGATTGACCAAAAATTATTTTGTATTACGTGTTAATATTTTTAATTGACAGTATTTTACACCATGTTTTCAAAAATACATATAATTCTGATCTGCAGTTTCACATGTAAACTAACACATGACCATCTGAACCATCTAGAGCTCTTTGGAGTAATCTGTGACTTAATAAATGATGGAAGTATGACCTCTGGTATCTGTAGAACTCTTCCTTTTTATCGTTCTTTGTCTACACTGTTGAAATCAACCAAACATATCATTTATAAATTTTAATACAAATTATCTATGTGTATAATGCTCATAATCACAGAATTTTTCTAAAATACTAGGACTCTGTTTAAAAAAATGTAATTAAAATAAGTTCACATTTCTCAGTCATAGGATTATCAACCATATGGCCTTTATATTTAAAACTTTGTCTTGGTTTTACATGGCATCTAAAATCACAAATGTTTAAACTTTAAAAGTTTACACTAACTTTTTTCATATTTTAACCTAGTTTTAATAATTTAATGTGTTAATATTTGTTTTATTGTGCTATATCAGTTTTGCCAGATGAGGTTATATTTGATATCCACATTTTAATCTTAAGCAACTTATAAATGAATATACATTTAATTATCTAAATTTTATCTCAGATTGCAAACATATATATACACATATATATGAATACATATACACACATATATACAAATAAATATATATATATATATATACACAAATATATATATATTTTGTCAAAAAATCTAATTTATTCTTTTCTAGTCTCTGTCTCTTATTATTCACCCTTTTTGCTTTCTTATTTTCATCCTTTTTCTCTGTTTCCCTTCAGTGCTCTTAAAGATTTAAATTATTACCTAGCAGCCTTGCATACTTTGAGAGGTGACTCACCAACATGATTGATCCACATTATTTAAATGGTTTTTAACAAAGACCGGTAATGGGTTCTTTTCTGATCTGAATTTGAAATTATGTTTCTCTGTCTTTACATTATTTTTCCTGATATTTTTCTCCATCACGGTTATTCCTACTTTACTTCCCTATTTCTCACACCTACTCTAGATTTTCCAGACAATTTTAGCAGGATTTGCCATCCGTTATTCCTGTACTACACCCTGGTTGTGTTATCTCTACCTGGCCTCGTAGACCTACTAATTGAATCAGTGAAAGAAAGCCAAGTGGCTGCTCTTCAGTTCTTTTGCTTTTGTTATTCATTAAAAATTTCCTAAAATAGCCAGAAATTTTCTCTCAAGTCACTTTTTCATTGTCTATTTCTGCACTCTAACAAAACATGCTTCCTCTTTTACTTAGAAGAGTGAGTCAAGCTGACACAAGTTTTACCTCTACTCCACCTCTCTACTTCATCTTCTTGAGCTTCTAGAAATGTTCAAGTACCTAAAAGACCCAGATTTTTTTATTGGCATTGATGTCATGAAGATGAATGCTCTTAAGGAGCTCCTGGTCTACGGAGGGAAATAGACAAGAAGCAAATAGGTATAGAATGATGTATATGCTTATAACCCAGAGGGGAAATGTATATTGTTGGAGTATAGGGGTGGAAATAGCTACATCCTCATGAATCTTCATGAGATGATAAGGGAATTGTAAAAAATCTCCTGTGGCTAATATATTATTTAGGATGAATAGGCAGGTTTTTATTTATTTGATTGATTTTTACTCTGATGGCAATAAATTAACTCTTCATACACACATTCGTTTTTTGATAGGAAGACCATGGAAACATTGAGAATAAAAGAAAAACAATCATTCTTTCAATGAATCACTAATAGTGTCAACTCAATTCTGTTTCTCTATTTCATCCTTTCTATTCTGTGGCATGGTGCTCCATTTAATAAGCTTATATTCTTTTTGATAAGAGTTATTTTGACCAGGAAGGCCACATGGTATTTACTTTTAAATAACCTATTTTTCCTATGCATGTCCTTGGGATAGGGTAAATATGTACCCGAAATCAGAGTAATCTTTATCAAAGGAATTCACCAAAACAAACTAGAACGTCATATTTATGAGCTTATTTCTTGCCTTAGCTGATACTCGAGATTATACTCAAGAGTATATTTTTGTGTATAGACTTAAATAGAATACGGCAATCAAACATAGAGCTAAAATTTGCAGACATGATGTCAAGAAGGAAAAAGGTTTTCACCTTGTTCATTAGATGAATATGACAGGTATAGTACAAAGATCAACTCAATTGCTGTTCTCAAAACTGAGAAGCTGGAGCTGTAAATTCTTTGGAAGCACCTTTCTTCAATGTTGGGATGTCCATTTGATTACATTTGGGTCAAAACAAATAATCCTTCTCACCATTCTCTAGTATGATATAGTGATAATATGGCTGTTTTCCTTGGTGGAATTAATGTGATTGGATTCGACAATGTTTAAAAGAATGAGGATGAGATTATTTAGAATTATTTTCAAGGGATAATTTGAATTCATGCTCCCTCTTATATTCAGGTTCAAAACATTGTTTGTGGCTGGAGAACGATGCGATGTGGAGACCCTGGAATGGTCCAAAAAGGTCTTCAGAGTACCTGTCCTAGACCACTGGTGGCAGACTGGTGAGCACTTTCCAAGCATGTACAGAAATATTGCTGAAGTGTTTGAAAACACTGCAAGGAGAGGAGGAGACCCTGAACTATTACCATCAGGCATAAACTCAGGACTTAGGTGGTTCTGGCTTCAGTAGAAATAAGCAATTCTCTGGTTATCTTTTTGTTAAACACGTCCTCTGTAAATGATACCAATGACACCATTTTTTTGGTCCCTAGGTATAAAGTATTGACGATTTGTATGCTCTCCTCCTCTTTGTTTTGCCTATATCCAAGAAGTCACTAAATCTCAGATTTTCCTTTGAAGTGTCTGTTGGATTCATACCACCCCTGTCAGTAGAGCCCAACTCGGAGCTTGACCCATGAACCATGAGATCATGGCCTGGGCTGAAATCAAGAGTCAGATGCTTAACCCACTGAGTCACCCAGGCGCCCCTCTATGCACATATTTTAGTTCAGTTCTACTTAGTTTAACAAATTAGATCAACTCTTTTAAATTAATGTTTTCAGAATTTTCATCTTCTGAGTAACTGGGGCACAGTATCAAATTTGAATAAAAAAAACCTTAAAAATAAATTTTCTTTGCAAAGATTAAGCCTGATTTTAAAAAAAATAATAGAGTCTAGAAAATCAAGTGAGTGACTAAAACTGAAGTTCAGTGTTTGATATTTTAGAACTCTTTGATTCTGATAAATGATACTTTTTACATTATCTTCTTGGATATTGCTCTTTGGAAAAAACATGTTTTCCATATCTTTTGTAATACAAAATATAAAATGAACGATCAGAGGGGAATACAGTGTCCTTAAGTACAATGCAAATCAGAGAGAGTTTCTATTCTCTCTAGTTTTATTTGCTAAGGGAGAAATTTCTTATCTAAAGTCAGATTCGTAACTATTTAGGAAATACAAATGATAAGACTGAATTCAGAGAAAGAGCAGTGCCATATGTAGAAATATATAAAAACAAGTGAAGACTTATTGTCTCTGCAAGGAAGAGTATTTATAGGATGGATGCATCCCCTTATTCACCAGGAAAATTCTAACCGTTATTCTCCTAGGCAGGAAGAGAAAAATAGCTTGTCAACTTTAAAATGATTTTCCTTTCCTGGCCAAAATGAGGGGTTGTTTCCAACACAGTGACCTTACACAAGTGCTTGCAGAGAGTATTGTTTTTCCCCCATTATAGGTGACTATGCCAAAGCCTACTGAAGGAAACCAGCATTTTAATAAATAAAATTATGATTCTTTTTTTTCTTGTTAATATCTTTGTACATAATAGCTCGTGCAGATGTATGTAGTTAGTGCATCCAGGCTTACCAAGCTTACTGACACCCGAAAAACAAACATAGAAGGTCCCTGGTGGGTACTGAGTTCCGTATGAATTTGCAATTTTTTCTTTAATGTATTGCTCAGAGAAAATTAATAGCAACATTATGTCAGTGTGCCATCACTTTAATCAGGTTTGAATGGCTGCTCATTACCGTGGAAAACATAGTGGATTTCTACTAATAATGACTGATTCTATCCCCTCCCATTTGATTTTACAGAATTTGATATTATGTCCAATTAAAGTACAGAAATACATACATGTGGAGAGGTAGGTGGGTAGTCAGTCAGGTAGGGAGTTTTATACTTTATAAAAGATGTCAGCTAGTAGCAAAATCTCATTCGAAGTTTTATTCATTTGCATAGAAGGAATCAATTCATTATTTTCAAAGTTTTATGCTGTGGTAAGTAACTGCAAAGTGATACTCATGTTTAATATTTGCAGCTTTTTTTTTTTTTTTTGAGAGAGAGAGAAAGAGTGTGAGTGGGGGAGAGGGGCAGAGGGAGAGAGAGAATCTTAAGCAGGCTCCACGCTTAGCATGGAGCCTGACATGGGGCTAAACCTCATGACTGTGAGATCATGACCTGAGCTGAAATCAAGAGTTGAGGTGCTCAACAGACTGAGGCACCCAGGAACCCCCCGTTAACCTTTCTTAAAGTGATATCAAATTAATGTTAAATCACCACGGGGGAAAAAGGCAAGTATTTTGTGGGTTATTATTTACTCTTAGGAAAAAGAAAGGAAAATTCAATGTGCTCGGCACAGTCACAAATTTCCTACTATTTACATATTAAATTGAGTGGGGCATGTCCACAACAGGTATGCCAGGGAAAACCTGATAGCATTTGAAGGCATGTTAAGCTTTGGCCAAAGAAAGACTTTTAATTTCAAATTTCAGGTTTTCTACAAGACCTTTTTTCTTGTTATTGATTTTTAGAAATTGATTTTTTTATATAATCGTACACTTTTATGAGCCTTCCATACAATGTATGATTTATGAATTTGCTCTCTGATTACAGTAATATATGTGTACAAACGGCTGCTTAGAACTGTGATGTATGATTTGGAATTAATTAGGGATATGTTAAGTAACTAAAATGTAGGAATAAAAATTGATTAAGTCCTGCGACTTGAGTTATAAGAAGGCATTCTGCAGTCAATCCATCTCATTACCGTGTTGTTTCTGTTACGTTAGTGGAATTTGTATTAGCAGCGACAGATTTCTAGTGACTGATATTCTCTTTTGGCCCCTCGATATCAGCACTCTTTAATGTTTGATGTGAATAATATCTAAGATTCTAAACTGAGAACTAATCTGTAGAAAATTTGAGAACCAATCAACTTGCAGAAGATTTAAAGACTTCTCGCTATTCAACATGACTGAAATATTAAGCCCTTGTTTTGAATTGTGCTGATGTAAACACTTAACGCTTTCATAAAGAAAATTTGTCTTGCTAAATTTAGATAGGAGGGTTGTATCTATTTGATTCATAAATCTGAATAAAAAAATTGTCATTCATTCAGATTTTTATCTGCATAGTAACTTATCCATAAAATGATTGAAAGTAGCTGCATAATTGACCGAATCTTTCATTTTATTTTATACATAGAGGAAGAAACAGAGGTGCTAAATCATAATTTAAAAAGGGGAGATCAAGGTGGGTGGCTCAGTCAGTTAAGTGTCCAACTCTTGATTTCGGCCCAGGTCATGATTTCATGGTTGTGAGACACAGCCCCGCATCTAGCCCTGCACTGACAGCCTGCCTGGGATTCTCTCTCTCTCTCCCCCTCCCACTCATGCTTTCTCTCTCAATAAATAAACGAATAAATAAATAAATAAACATTTAAAAAATTTAACAAAAAAAGGAGAGATTAAGAGAATACACAATTGTTCCATTAAGATATGCTAATTTGTAGGCAATAAATAAATAAATAAACAGCCAGAACACCATTATCCTCAGGTGTGTAATCACCAGATAAATCACTACACTGTTATTAATCATTTTTAGCTTTTTGAGAAATCAGATACAGAGCACAATTTTAGAAAGCACTGTCTGCAGTGCATGGGGTCCTTTGCAGGAAGTTGTTATTGTTGCTGTTTTGCTGACTAAAGAGAAGTATAAATATCTTTTTTTTTAATGTTTGTTTATTTTTGAGAGAGAGAGAGAGAAAATGCAAGTGGGGGAAGGGCAGAAAGAGGGAGAGACACAGAATCTGAAGCAGGCTCCAGGCTCTGAACTGTCAGCACAGAGCCCAACCCACGGTTTGAACTCATGGACTGTGAGATCATGACAGGAGCCGAAGTCGGATCCTCAGCCGACTGAGCCACCAGGCGCCTCTGACTGAAGATAACTATAAAGGAATCATTTTCTTTTTCTTTATGAGTGAATAGCCAAGTAAAAAAAAATTTCTTAAATTTCAGGGACTAACTACTAAAACCCAAAACACAGTAGACTTTATTACTTTTTGAGGTTTTCTTTACTTTGCTTTCCTTTCCTTTCCATTTACGGCAGGACAGAATACTGGTTTAGAAATGATTGTGACAAAACAGCTTGGCATCCCATTTTGCAAATGTTATTTAGGTAGAAACACTATTTTTTCACATGCTGTCAGTCAGTTAATTAAAGACAACGACTGTGAGGTTAGCATACTCAAGTTCCACAAAGGCTTCAATAAAGAACAACTTGATAGAGTTGAGATGAAAGGAATCCATGATTCTTTCCATCTGCTGTCAGAATATTGTCTGTGTGGTTCCCATCAGAAGATACAGAGCTTGCATTGAAAGTATTTCAAGTACCCAAGTAGTGATGAAGTAGTTGAAATGATGTAATAGCTACCAACTTGAGCAGCACTTGGTGATTTTGTTGTTTGTTTACTTGTTTTGTTTCTATCACTTTAATGAGGGAATAAGATTCTTCATAGTATTTGAGAAACCCTAAGAAGGGATTTCAATGAGAAAACAGTATTTGCCTAATAGATTGAGACATTGGTGACAATTAAGTTATTGATCTTACTTTATCTGCCCTGAGTTATCTTTGCTGAGTTCTTATGTCTCAGAGTAATCACAGTATTTCTTTCTCTGTTTGATTGAACTGCTGCAGTTTTAATTGCTGTTGCCAGTTCTGAAGTCACTATGTTCTATATATAGACAAAATCTTCCTCCTTTGAGAAGGAATCTGATAATTTTGGATTTTATTATAGTGGATTCAGAGCCTCCAGCAAACTTCAGTCATGCCAGTTCTTAAATCAAAATCATTGATCTTAAAAGCACACATCCCCAAATACTACATTATTAAGATGTGTCAAGGCCACTTGACACAATAATCCTTATTTTTGCTCAGTGAAGTAGGCTATACTTCCTAAGAACAGACAACTTCGACCACAGTTTTAACCACAAAAATTAGTTAGGCTGACCCAATTCAGTCCCTATCCTTAGGTTTAGCTTGACAAGATCCATTAGCCCAGGACTTTTTAAAGACAGCAATACATTTTCTTTACAAAAGTCAAAAGTGCAAAATGGAATGATTAATTACAGTTTAGTAACAATTCTCCTAAGCAGAGATCTCTGTGGGAAATGGTAGTTTCAAATGTAGTACTGTCTCATTCCTTCTAGGTAGACTAATTGTGAAACACGTAGCTAACATTTGAGGATTTGCTAGGTAGGGTATCAAAGTTGAAGCCACTTTCTGCTTTGCATGATCCTCTTCCTTCATAACCCCTGCTTTCTCAGACATTCTGCTTTCATAGGTAAGTTGGTATACTTTTTGCTGAGAGAGTCCAATCTGTCAGTCTATAGTCTTAAATTTACTCTACAGCAGGGACTTTTCTTCATCTTTGAAATTCAACATTGGAAGCTTTATGACTCTTGTTATTTCTCCCTTTTTTAAATGCTTTATTTACTTTTTGAAAGAAAGAGTGTGAGCGGGGGAGGAGCAGAGAGAGAAGGGGACAGAGGATGTGAAGCTGGCTCTGTGCTGATAGCACGGAACCCATGCAGGGCTGGAACTCACGAACTGTGAGATCATGATCTGAGCCAAAGTCTGATGCTCAATCGACTGAGCCACCCAGGCGCCCCTATTTCTGTCTTTTTTTTTTTTTAATTTACAACTATGTGCAAAATTTATGACTTTCTTCTAACTTAAATGTACTTAACTTGTGCCTCATGCAAAATCCTGTATATTTTACTGCAAAATGCTTTTCTAGGACTAAGGCATAAGAGGCCCTACATGGCTGACATGACAGTGAGGAAAGCATCTTCTTGGTGACTGACTTACCTTGAAGATTCTATCTTTATTTAAAACATATTCTCTGTAGTTTGGGTGCCAAGAGCTACTAGCAAAAGTTCCTGTGGCTGCAGATCTCAGATTGAGATATCTGTGTGCAACCAAATGCTGCCTTCCTGGTTTACTTTCGAACTCTTTGTTATTCCTTGCTTTTGGGTTTTACTTAATGTCTAAGTCCATCGAATTCAGGTGCTCTGGCTTCATTAAAGTACAGGCCTGTGTTTTCAAAGACAATGGATTGCACTAAACTCTTGAAATACACACTGTGGAACTCAAAGGGGTGCGCTGAACTGGACTGGACTGGCAATGCCTTTGCCCCAAGAATGGGCTGTCCAGGATATACTGTATGCTGCCCTCAAAGAGTAGAATGCAGAATGTTTAGTGATGTGAATGGATTACTGCTGCCTGCTGTATTTTTTTTTCAATGTAATAGTCAAAGATAAATTCATCTCTTTTTTTTTTTTTTCATTCATGGGGAAGAAATTTTACATAGTTTAGAATGAGAAGTTGTGATTGGGGGAGAAACAGTTTTATGGATTCAGTGTCTTCTCAGCAATGTTCAGCTAGCGATGCTGACAGTATCCATCTGGTAAGAGAGGAAAAAAGTCCTGATGCCATCTTTGTTGCCTGGCAACAGGATTTTTTTCTCATTTAGAGCAATCTTCATTAGTTTAAGGTAGGTAATTTTTACTGATAATTTGAGAAGCAGGGGCTTAGAGGTAAGCTACATGAATTTGATTTGTGGAAGGAATAATCTCTTGTCAAATGTAAGGCAGGCTTCACAAGGCTTTTCTTTTTAAAAGTGAATAACTGTTTACAAATTGTTAATCCATCTGAAAATGAATCTTCCAAGTCAAAATCCAGCCTTTGAATCAGACATTGTCATCTTTATAGTATGATACTGTAGAAACAACATCAAGTATTTTTTTTCAAATATGATTACATGAAGTAGTTTGGATATGTGTAATTGCTTTTTAGAATATTTATTTGTACTCATTATTGTATTAGTGGTAATGTTTTTGCAAGAGACTAAACACTGGGAAATCGACTAATGATATAAAGTTGATTTGGCTTTTGAAATGTCATCCATTCTAATCCTCTACCTTGGGCAAGAATCACATTTAATCCATTCTTGAAAGGTGAAAATACCTTATGGTTTTGTTGATCTCTACAAGAACAAAGAGTTTCTAAACCCTTCTTGGTGAACCTTACTGTCTGGAAATTTGCTTTTCCCCCTGTTGCTTATAAACCCCTACATTGTGGGCCCATTGACCCCCCAAAATAGTTCCCAATTCCTCTTGTGCTGTCAGTTCTAATTTCAAAAACCACAGGTGACTGTTCTCCTTGGAAAAGCAGCGTAGGTAGTGAAAAGTGAGGCCGAATGCTAACAGGACTGCCTTTCAATCCTGGTTCAACACTCACTCTACAGCCATCGGCATGGCCTTGACCTTCTGCTTGTACTTTATCTCATAGGCTGGTAGAAAGCCTGAAGTGAAGTGAAATATGTACAAACAATGCAGCGGAGTTTCTGACCAACAGGAACACTCTATAAGTATTTTCCTTTTCCTTCCTTTTCTTTGAATCACCTTTCATGAATATAAAGACCATCTGTCGCCTCATGGGCTGCAGATAATCCAGACTCAAGAAAACTTGGAATGTAAGAGTTCAACTTATACATGAAAAAAAGTAATCATAGTTTAATTTCTCGGAGTCAACCAACTAGTGAAGGTTAAAATGGGAACTCTCATTGCTCTGTTTGTCCTCAGTCCTCCCTTCTTAGGTCTTATCATATGCCTTCATTAATTCAGCATTTCTTATCTAACTTAACTGCAGGTTATTTATGAGTTTCTCCACAGTTAGAGGCAGTAAGGGGCTGGTGAGGGAGGAGGATAAGACCACAGCTCAAATTAATGGTCTGCTTCCAGTACAAGAAGTTAGGCTGCTTTGAATTAAGTATTTTAAACTGTAATCGTACCATCTCATGAACACAAAGATTGAATTGATTTTCTTTCACCGGTGTACATCTCGCCGTTCTGCTTTCTCTCTGCTACCACCATTCAAGTTATTTATAGCACACTGTGTAGATTCAGAAGTGGAGAGAATGGTTTCTTTACAAATTGCTTTTATGCCCATCATGATGCTGTGATTAATATGACTCAGCGGTACCCGGCTGCTGAATTGATTGATTTCCAGGACTTCGGCTCTCTGCATGGGCCACCAACTTCTAAATCCATATTGCTTAAATGCAGTGTTTCTAGAACCACTGTGTGTACAGAACGGCCGATTTTCAGATGCAGCAGGAGCTCCTATTGACAGAGATGGGCTTTGTGAACCTGCCACTGTGTTCTTCCTCTTAGCCCTCACTCACATCTACTCTTCTTTCTGCATTGCCTTTCATTTATGAGCCAAAACCCTGGGGTTGCCCTGGACCTCTCCCTCTTGCCCTTTCTCTATTCTCAAACAATCACCAAGACCATCTGACTCTGAGTATAACTCAGATTTGATCTCATCTTCCACACCTGCTCACCGCTCGTCAGACCACCCGCATCTAACTGACTTCTCTCTGGATTGGGATCCCCAGTTTAGTGCTCCAGTTTGCAACTGAAGAGATTTTTGTAAAATGTAATTCCAAGCAAATCACTTCTGCTAAAATCTCCTTTGTCTCCCATTATTCCTGGAATGATATCCAGATTTCCTACTCTGGCACAAAAGGCACTTTTTGATCTGCCTCTGCTTATCTCTCTGACTTTGTCTCTTGTTCTCTGCCTTGTCCACCCAACACCCCTGAGCTTTGCTCTGCTGCATAACTTACAGTCAGTCCTTTGATGGTCTAACTTCTCAACCTTTGAACATGCTGCTATTTCTGTTTGGCATGTCTTTCCACCCTTAACACTGCCTTCCTATTAAAAGAAATGCCTTTCAGTGAGAATTCCATAAATATGTATTGAAGGACTGACCTTTTAATATCATTCTTGGGATAAGAAAATGTTGGAACGGAATTAGAATGATAACATACTGCTTTTTCTCTTCTGAGTCCTCTATATCTCCCACTCCCTGGTTCATTTTGGGATTGCATTATTCTGTGATTTGCTATTTATTTTTTTAAGAACGCTGACCTTAATAATGGGAACTGGAGCCCAAACCCATGTAAGAAGTATGTATTTACTAGTCAGCAAACAATTCCTGAGCGTAAAATGTCAGGGACTAGACTGTATTTGGTTCTGCTGATTCAAATGATTCTCAAGCACTTAGGAAGAAACTGATTTCAACTACAGACAAAGAGTGTGTTTTCATATAATTATGTGAACAATTCTTTTTGAGAATTTCCCTAATTCTCTCTTGGAAGAATTTATATTTTTAGAGGTGAGCGTTCCAAGTGTCTATTGCTGTATTAAAGAAACAAACAAACCAACAAACAAAACCAAACTACTCCAAAACCTAGCAGCTTAAAACAACAACCATATCATGGTTTTATGGATGAGGGCTACAGGCAGCCATCAACCAAGGGTTTTGCACTGCATGTACTCTCTTTTTTAAAAATACAGTTTATTTACTTACTTTGTGAGAGAGAAGGCACCCACACATGAGTGGGGGAAGGGAAGAGAATCTTAAGCAGGCTCTGCACTGCCAGCACAGAGCCCAATGCAGGGCTCAAACCTACAGACAATGAGATCATAACTTGACCTGAGCTGAAACCAAGGATGGACGCTTAACCGACCCAGCCACCCAGGAACCCCACACTGCATGTGCTCTTGATTGAGACAACTCAGACAGTCTTTAGTGGTGAATGGGCTGATCTGGTGGGTCCAAGATGGCTTCACTCTCATGCCTGGGAATGGCTACAAGGCTGGAGTCAGTCAAGATTGTTGACGGCAATGCCTACAAGTGGTGTTTTCAATGTAGAGGATTCAGAGTAATAGGCCATTTTATATGGCGTCTCAGAGGTTCCAGAGATAGTGATCTAAAATTCTTATGGCCTGTGCCTAGAAACCAAGAGTCACTTCTACTCTTTTCTATTAGAGCCATCAGAAAGTAGCTGAGATTCAAATAGAATAGAGAGGACATAGGTCCCACCTTTCAATAAGATGAGGATCAAACAAATTGCAGCCAATCCAATCTCAATAGTGAGTAAATTTCAAAGTTGTGGATATAGTCTTCTGAATTGATCAACATAATTTCCCCTTTGCTCACCATTCAGAAATAACTTCTGTCAATATTTTAACGTGTATCTTGCTAAGATACATAGTTTTGCTCAATGCATACTATTTACATAAAAGCATCATATTATGCATTCTGTTTTCCATATTTTCTAAACAATGCTTTGTAAAAATTATTTTTCAGACATTTTTCTGTGGTGTGTGAGTAGCTTTGCTCATATTAATTCTTAATATGGACTAATTTCTATTTTTGGACAGTCTTCTAAACATCAATATAAGCAATACTGTAATAAATATCTTTGATGCCTATTATTTGTGAACTTCTACAAACAATTCCTTGCATACATTCCTTAAGGTGGAACAACTGGGTTAAAGAGTATGTGCATCTTTGAGGGTTTTATAGCTGCCAAATTGCCTTTCGGAAATGCTGTGCTGATCTATATACACACTAACACTTCTATAACAAAAGTGATTATTTTTGGTTGATGTGGGCAGTCATCTTCCTTACACCACCTGACTGGGCCCTAGTCTTTCTGCTGGTCTAGTGGATTCTCATGTGAATTAGTTCCTGACACAGAAGGAAGACACAGAAATCTCTGTGTCCGAACCAACAATCCTAATACAGCATCTGTCTCCATGCCTGTTCTCACATACGGCTCTCTCAAAATTCCAAATAAAACAACATTGGCCGTAGAACTGAACGTTGTGCAAATATTTACATATATTTTATTTGCATTGCTGTGGTTCATTACTTTTTGTTTAAAAGCCCTCATTAGCATGCAGCATCACTCAGGACTAAAGCTGGAGGTCTTATGAGGACTTCAGAGTAGTTTTAAATGATGTCTCCCCACTACCTATCTGAGCCTATTCCTTGTTAATATTTTCCTTATTTATTCTGCTTCAATAACCCTAGCTGACTAACCATTGCTCAAACACTACGAATAAGCCTACCTCAGAACCTTTGCACTTGTGGTTCCTTCCTCCTGGATTCTTTGTCCTTTGATGTCATGTGACACAGGTCCTCACTCGTTTTAAGCCTTTACTTAAATGTTACCTTCTCAAGGAGGTATTTTCTGGCCACCCAAACTAAAATCACAGTTCTTCCCCATCACATCACATACCTCGTCAAAAAATTGAAAAAATTTCTTAGTGCTCATCACTCCTTAACATGTCGTATGTTTTATTTATGTTTTTATTATTGATCTTTCCGGCTAGAATGTGAGCTCCATGACAGTAGGAATTGTGGTCACTTTTGTTTATTGTTCTATCCCCAGTTCTAATGATAGCACCTAGCACATAACAGCTGCTTGATAAATATTTGCTAGTAAGTACTATGTCCCTATGAATATGAGAGACTGGGCTCACTGTCTGTCACGAGGATTTTTATTCCTCTGAGACACAGTCTGGGTGATTTCTCCTCAGCCCTCCATATTCTACTTAAGAATCTCACAAGTGGTATCCTTTTTATTTCATTCTTATCCTTTTCTGTAAGAATTATGCAAACGAGGAGAAATGGTTTCAGTTTTCTAGGTTAGTCCTTAGTATTTTTCATTTGTAAAAAGAATACTCCCTTTTCTTCCTATTTTCCTATGTAGGGTTAAATGCAATAACCTAAACAATAAACATTTAGCACAGCAAATTCATATTTGAAAAAAATATATGTTCTCATTCCTTTTCTTTAGAGTCAGAAGTTTTAGGGAAAAATCCTCTCAGTAACAGCTCACCAATAAGATGGAGAGGCAGTAAAGATACTAAAAAAAAGTGAAGTGTCTGCATTAACTGTTAATGCAGTATGAATATAAATGTACCAATATAACGTCTTCTTCACAGCCTTCAGTTCCCTGCCATCTTCTTCCTGTGTGTCTCTTTCTAAGATTAGGTATCTTTGGAAAGATTTCTCCAAACGAAGCATCCAGTTCTTTTCAAAGAGAATGTTCTGGTTTGTTTAAATGCAACCATTTCTCGGTCTCAGTGTGACATCCGGATTTCCTGTCTTCCTTGATAACTGCTAACCAGTTAATTATAGCCTGGGCAGTGTGAAGCAGATGTTTTAAGAACATCTTCGCAGTGGGGCTTTGGGAGTCCTCAGAAGTTTGGTTCAGGGCGGCCGTATGCCTGAGGACTTTCCTCAACCAGAAGCCTATTTTGCACCTGGACAAGCCTGAGAGCCAGGGTGATGACAGAGTCTGTGTGCATGAATGTGTTACCACACGAGTGTGTGCTTGCCATGCACGTGGGTCGGTACATTCTTTGGGTCTCAGGACGTTAAGCGGTATACAGAGAGACAACCAAAGTTTCTATAGCAACCATTATGGTCTTTCTCATTCCATGTTTGTCCTAACTATGGCTCCCAGTGTGGAGAGTCCTGGAAAATGTCATTTCATCTGAATGTGTCTTTCATGTGTCACTACCAACAGTTCTTTTCCCAAACCCCCAAACGAATATCAAAATAAAATCAACAAGGTACTCAAATTACTAATGTTCAAAGTATAAACCTACAGTATCTATGTTAAGTACCTGAATGGATAATCCTTTTCACTGCTCTTAAAAATGAGTCAAAGTAATCATATAGAAGAATATACTGTTCATTTATCTTACAATCATTGATTATAACAAAACGGCGGAAGCTGAAAAGATTATAAATATGCAATCACTGTACAAAGATGCTTAAGAGTCTCGGGAAGTATGTGTAGGGTCAACTTACTTAGGACATACTGACTGGGCTTCACTAACTCGTTCTTGTGTCTTTATTTAAGACTAGGTTTTATTCTGACTTCCTCTACCCACATCCCCTCTCTCCCAGTGTTAGAAGAAGAAGAGCAAAGTCGGCATCTTTCTTGAGAGTCCACATGGAGATGAGATGAAGCAGAATGCAGTTAGACTTCTGTTGTTGTGGTTTTGTTTTTGCTTCTCTTTCAGACAGCAGGTCCTGAAGCCATTGGAAGGTTCATTTGTAGGTTCTGAGGCCATCTTTTGACAAGTTGCTAAGCAACTTTATGGTGTTTAGAAATGTAGAGAGTTTGAACTTGAAATGATTGGAGTGCCTCTAGTGATAAACTAAACCTGATGAGACACACTTTTAACATAGAAGATGTACTTTAGCAGCTGATTCCCCTCAGCCCTCCCCCTCCTCGGGTTGGGAGGAGGAACAGAGGCGCCATAAAGGGGACCTCTCCCTTCCTCGTGCATCCTAGTAGCTTCTGCCCTTGTTGTCACATCACTCTGTCTGTATACCTTCCTGTAAGCGCCTCACTCGACAGGGCTGCTTCCTGTCATCACCCCGCTCTTGTCTCTGTCAGTTTTGGAGGACAGCTGAGGTCACTACTGAGACATTTTTAAAAAGGCAAAGGGGAAAATGTTGCTAACCTTTCCAAAAAAGGGGCTTCCTTCCCGCTTCGCTTGTGGTATAGGAAGAAAGGACCGGGGTATTGCATGACTGATGGAATGCCATTTCATAAAATACCTGTCTGTTTTTTTTGTAGTAGTAAGAAAGTATTTGAGAATTTTTTGTTAACAATCAGAAATGTCTATTCTGGTTACTTGCTGCTTCTCAGCAGTGACCATATGGCTTGGCATCTTAAGCACTGGACTGTGACTTAAGAACTGTGTTTTAATGTTCGAGAGTCCATCTTCTGTTATTGATGCCAGCTGAGCTGAGCCGCCATCCAGAAAATGTGAATAATAAACTGAGCTACTCTGGAAAGTAAAGAACAGTAATAAATTCTTCCCACCATGCTACAGTGATAGAAATGTATGAAAAATGATGAGAGAAACCATAGTGGAAAGAATACATTCTGGGTCCTTAGGAAGATAGTTGTTTTTTAATATTTTGGATTACTCTGGATCCAATTGTTTGACAATTAATCCGTTGGGATACATACGTGTATGTTTCTGTGTATAATATTAAGCCAGTAGTTCCAAAACTTTTCACTGTCAATACTCTTATCTGGCTCCTCCAACACACAGAAATCTCACATTAAAGATTCTGTTAACCCCAAACTATGTTTACCGATAATAACAAATGCATTTGTCCATAAAAAAGCATTTTTAGAACTTATGGATATCATATGATAGCCACTGCTATTCTATTAAAAACTTGAGACAGAGAAAACTAACCTATCATTTTTGTTGTTTGATGCAAGTTAACTGCGGCTAGGTCTTGATGAAATCATCAGCATACAATAATGTTCTTTCTCCCTCTCCTCCTTTCTTCCCTCCTTATCTGCCTGGTTACCTGCCTTTTGGAAGCAGGCAGCAAGCTCAGGAACAAGGCTGAGAACAGTTTGACAAAGCATTGCTAAGTTCAGGTTCAGATGCAAGGTCTCTAAGCAGGGGTAGTCCTTTAAAAATTAGAGTTGATATTGTTCATATATTCCCCAAAATATTTGGATTACTTATTTTAGAGATTAAGCTATAAATAACAGAAAATATTTCACAAGTACCCTGATAGAATAACTAGGTGAATTAAGGGAAGGCGTCTTTTCTAGGGATCTTTTAGTATTTAACATGTGTTGTAAAATTCTCAGTCCTGGGGAGCCTGGGTGGCTCAGTCGGTTGAGCGCCCAACTTCAGCTCAGGTCATGATCTTGCGGTTCATGAGTTTGAGACCCTCGTCAGGCTCTGTGCTGGCAGCTCAGAGCCTGGAACCTGCTTCATTGAGATTCTGTGTCTCCCCCTCTCTCTCTGCCCCTCCCTGACTTGCACTCTGTCTTTCACTGTCTCTCAAAAATGAATGTTAAATTTTTTTTTAATTCTCAGTCACATAATTCTCCATCCTTAATACCTTTTGATTCATAACCAAGGACATTAGAGAGTCCTCTCTTTTCTTTAGAAGAAGCATTACAATATATGTTATTTTCAATTTGTATCTTTAAGTTTTAAAAATGTTGATCTGGTATAGATTGCTAATTTTTTTTTTATTTTTAAATAATACATTTGCACTATTATTCCTCATGCAGTTAAATTCGTTGAGAAATGACGGGGGGAGGGGTAGGAAGAAATGCATATACCAAGGAAACATCATGATTTTAAGTTGAAATATTAAATGTAAGTATTTATTTCTCCAGAGACTGGATCCCCAATTACGGCCTCATGCATCGGATTAGGTAATTCTAAAACCCCTCCTCCAGGACAAGCAGGAAAAAGTGTTCCGGGATATAATGGTGAGAAATGATTTGGATCATTTGAAATATGTAAGGTTAATACATTTGGTATCTCTTCTATGTAATACGAACCAAAGTGCATAGTAGGTACGTAAAAGCATTTGATTGAATGAATACTTTACACTAAAAATAAATGCCTTAATTTTGTTTTCAGTCAGTTTGACCAAAAATAAGAAATAAGATTGTCAACTTCCAAGGACATGTCCTACACGACTGTCATAACCAAGAAAATAATATTTATAAGACACATTAAAATATGGCTGTGAAATTAATATGTATGGAATATTTGCTAAGTGCAGAGTACTTTGCATACATCATTTCATTTAATGATGAAGTATATTTAATTTAAGGGTATCATTACCATTTTAAAGATGAGTTAGCTGGTGCCTGGAGAAACTGAATATCTTGGCTCAGGTAACATGGCTGGTTAGGTCCTGGAGATAACACAAACCATAGAGTTTTATTTTTTTTGTTTGTGTGTTTGCTTGTTTTACTCACAAAAACTATAGTTTTTTCCATTATATATGCTACTTTTTAATTTAGGAGTGATGATAAGGCTTCTGAACCTTGTTGACTAAAGATATATATAAAGACGAAATATTCTAAACAGAAAAATCATTTCATTCATGCTGGTGGTATATGACAATGAGATACAATATATTTTAAATATTTGTGTTTAGATTGTTGGTAGTGATTATAATAGTTCAAAAATTTCCCTTGGGTTTTACTCTCTGGTTGTCTAACTCATACAACAATTCATCTAACTTTTCAAAAATTCAATTTCCTTATTTCTAAATGGGAATAATACTACTACATGCTTCATAGGGTCACCGTGTTGTGATGTAACGCAAGAAAGCATTAATGCAAGCTCTTGCCAGAAAACAGGCTGAACTAAGTCTCAGCTAGTAGTGTGCTGATATTTCAGAGAAGCCAGAAGGGGTGACTCGATTTAGACTTACACATTCATTTTACAGACAAGGAAAATGAAGAACAGAAGTTATTTTATTTGCATAAGGTCACACAATTTAGCTTAATAGATTCATGAGGACCCATCTTTGGGTGACAGAATCTGGTTCCTACATATAGTTTCTATTTGCATGTAAATGATAAAATATAGAGATTTGTCCTTGCTTCTCTAACATAACATGTTAAAATAACATGTATTTTCTTTCTAGGACAATGATTAGTTAAGGAAACGTGGATCATTTGGTTTAGTCTAGCAGATGTATTTATAAAAAGATGCTTAAGATTTTTTTTTTAGAACAAAAATAGATATTCTGTGAAGTCGGTGACTTTTCCAGGCACGGGAAGGTGAACCCAGCTTTAGTGAAATCCTCACTTTGAACAGTTCTGTCATCCCTGTTCCTTCTATCAGAAAAAATGCTTTGTGTTGAGCCATTTTTAGGGGCTAATGTTTATGAGAGATGTTAAATACATTTCCCTTTCAGTATTTCAGTACCATTTTTATATCCAGCTATAAGAAAGAGTTGAGCTTTGATGCCTCATGAAATTTCAGTACAGAAATTTCTCGTTGCCTGTAAGCTATTGGCTTACAGACAACATAGGTTAAACGTTAGAACTAAAGTATTTATAACCAAGGAAATAGTGACTTTATGACTCATGGTTTTTGTGTTTTGTGGTTAGTCAGAGATTCAGAAGCATAAGCGGTATTCACTTGGGAAAGGAAAGAAAACCATTTTTTATGTGAAAAATATTCAACGTATTGTAACAATTTCACATTCATTGAGTACCTTCTACAAGCTTGTTCCTTTTTTATTTTTTCTTGAGTAATTCTGGTACAAACTATGAGAAAATAATTACTCCCACTTCTTATATAGAGAAATTGAAGGGGTAATACTTGTTCAAGGGCACAGAGTAAGTTGGCCACTGTACCAAGATTTGGGGACAGTTGGGCATGACTGCCACCCTTAATGACCTCACAGTCTTATGAGAGGATATTTACACCACTACTAATTGTTAGAATAGAATTTTAAAATAAAGTGCTCTTGGAAAACAGGGAAGGGACGATTAATTTTTTTCTGGGGACAGTGTCCTTCTTTTCTTATAGCTTCGCTCAGTAGGATAACCTGGATGGATGAAGCTGAATAGAGGATAAATTAGAGCTTAAAACAATGATGGTATCTCCTCATTTCCAGTTGGCACTAGCGGTTGCTGAATGGGGATACAGGCGTCAACCTCCTAAAATCTTTTAGGATTGTAACAACTTAGCACAGAAAGCATTGGGATAATATTTGGGGAGGTTAAATGGAACTTTAAGGCTCATAAGTGGATATTAAGCCTCAAATCAGAAAAAAGGGGTTTTCCAGGCTTTTAAATACTTTATTTTTATTACTTGAGATTTTTTTGTGTGTATTTTAGAACTTGATTTGTTTCCTTCAATCTTTGAAAAGCTAGATATATTTTTAATGTTTTTGATAGAATGAAAAGAAATGTTGAAGTGGAAATAAACATAGATTATGAACTTAGTAGCATGTTTGAAATACAATGTCTTTATTTAATGGGAGTTCTGAAGGAAAATCCATAATCTTGTTAGGAATCAAAGCATATGCTCTTTTAATTTTTTGTGAGACATGTTTGCATGGTTATATACGTTCATGATCTCATAGGAATTAAAAGATACCTTTTTAAGCTGCAGTTTTAGGAGTCGGATATAGAAAATACAGAAAAGTTTAAACTTTAAGGTTATGCATTTTTATTCAAATTTATCTTATTTGTTTATATTTTACTTTGCAGTTATGATTTTGGATGACAACATGCAAAAACTGAAGGCTCGATGTTTAGGAAATATTGTGGTAAAGTAAGAAAAATTCGCAGTGGTACTATTTAAAAGAGCATATATTGGTATATAACATCAAGAAAAAAATGGAGGGGCACCTGGGTGGCTCAGTCAGTTAAACATCCAACTCTTGGTTTTGTCTCAGGACATGGTCTCGCGGTTTGTGAGTTCGAACCCTGTGTCAGGCTTTGCACTGACAGTGAAGAGCCTGCTTGAGATTCTCTCTCTCTTCCTCTCTTTTACCCTCCCCTGCTCTCTCTCAAAAATAAATAAATAAACAAAAAAATGGAGTGGTTGCAGTGACAGTACTAAAGAGAGGTCGAAAGTAAGCTTGTGCATTGTGTGAGAATACACAGTGCCAACTCTTGTAATTGAAACATGGAAGCCCCATAATGTAGAATGAATTTAGATACAATTTTTAAAACAATATCTCACATTTTAAATAATTTTTGATTACACAGGTAATGTGTAGGTGGTAAATTTAGCTTAAATACCGAATATATAAAGAAGCAAATAAAGTTTCCATACTCCCACCCTTTAGTGCTACAGCGTTAATTTTATAATAGATATGATTTTTTACTTTTTGACCAGCATTTTAGATTGTTCAAATAATTCAGGTTATTCTTCTGTATTGCTGTTTTTCCTTAACCCTGTCTCATGCTCGTTTTGAACTTCAGCTCTGGCTCTCAAAACATTTATCCCCATTATAGAACTCTTAGTCTTTTTTTGAAAATTTATGATTATAAATAATGCTGTATTGAACATCTTTTTTTTTGTGTTGTCTTTTCTCCTTTTCTGATGATTACTATAGAATTGAATAGATTTTTAAAAGTGTAATTACTAGGTCAAATAGCAGAATATGAAATCTCTGATTGAGCAAGTACCACGATTCCTTGCTAACAGTTTTCATCCTGTTCAAATGTCAAAATTTGAAGTGAAAATATTAAAAAATGCTTTGATTAAATCCATACTTTAAAATCATTATGATAGCGGAGTGAAATGCAAGTAGATTAAGTTGAGGGACATACAAGATGTGACATTGTAATAATTGACGTAGGTTGCTGGAGTGCCTCTGATTAGCATGATACTGGCCTCTCTACTGATATGGCTTGGTAGTAGAATTTGGCAGAATGAGCTGTTAGAAAGAACATCGTAGGTCAAGCCTTGAAAAGGATTTGTATTCTCACTTATTTAGAAAAATTCTTATGACTTGACTTCCTCAGATTGATATGAAATTGTCTCAGGTGAGATCCTTGAACTACAGGATACCAAACACATAGCCTCACCCAGTCCCTAACCTGAACCTAAACCTTAGATCTAAGAGGGGAAAAAAAAAAGAAAGGAAGATATGGTATATTTATACAATGGAGTATTACTCAGCAATAAAATGGTACAATATCTTGGCATTTGCAATGACATGGATGGAGTTAGAGAAAACAAATTTTTTTCTCGGGTTAAAAAATTTATAATTCTGTGAAAACTAAATGAAAACCAGTAACTTTAATAAAGTATGTATTTCTTCACATCGAGATACTTTGACCTTATAGAAAACTAACAACAGAGGAGATACACTTGATGATACAATTCTCAGATTCTCATGTTATCAGTAAACATGTAAACGCTATATTATTTTTTTCTAAGTTTAAATTTTAGTACATCTAGGTGGAAAAATAAAATACTGAATATATCATTTATAGTCATATTTTTTTTCGGATCCAGAATCCATATTCTGGTTGAAATAGCTGGTTGAAATCTGGCCTCTTGGGGGGAGGGACATGGTAGGGATTGGGGGGGAAGGCGTTGTAAGGAATTAAAAATCTGAACAAGATCGTGGGTGGATGTTTAGCTTACTTAGGGGAAGCACATGGTTTTTGAGAGCCTTTAAAAGCACTCTAGCAGCATACATTTTTTATATAACCTTCTAACTCTATGTGAGTCATCTATTTCATAAAGCAACTCATGTAAGATCCTAGAGGTAGCATTTGATGCCAGCATTTTATACCCCCTCATGTGTTCTGTCATTCTAATTATTGGTGGCTTTGCCCTGCTTCCATTAAAAGATAATAAAATATACCAATAGCCCACATAAACTATATTTTCTCTTGAAGCCATTACTGTTACTTCAGGTTCTTAAAAGTAACACAATTGTCTTAAGTCATTCTATGGTTTAAATTGTCACCGATTCAGAATTATTTTCTTCCCTCTGCATTCCCGAACAGGGAATTTTATTATAGTGATCCGGATTCTGAAATTTCTGTGTGAACTGTTTGAAGATACAGTATATTATGACACGCAGTGGACTTTGATCCCTCCCTTAGGTTAATAGTGAAACTAGATATTTGAAAATACTATATATATATTATTGTATTCAAAAGGTTAAAGTAGAAAAATAGGAAAAAGTTCCCACCAAGATCTCTTTTTTTTCTTAAAGAATAGTTCTTGAAATCTAATTTTAGGAACTTATTTTTATCTGTGAGAGCAAAGATGTCCTTTTGAAAGCCACATCGCCAGAGGCCATTCTATCCTAACCCATCAACCTCAGAATTATTCGTGCATCTAAATGGCTGCCCGCAGTATGCGCAGAATGTTTCATATTTAACGTTTATCCATAAGACTTTTTTGTGTCAGTTTATAGCTGTTCTGTGTGCCTTGAGGGGATACATTATTCATCCAGAATGTGAAATAGCCAATGAATGCTTTTTAAGAGCTCATAATAAACATATATTTAGTTGATTTAAGGGAGAGAAGAAAGCACAGCTTTTTGACTTAACGCAAATTAGTTTGGTTTTAAAAAAGTAGTGGGTAATTTGGAGATAAAATTCTTTCTATGTAGACCACATTCTAAACAAAGTCCGTGATCTGAAAGTGGGCTTCTTTCCAGAGATTAGCTACATGGGCCCCCAGAAAAACAGGTGGCCTGTAAAAGAGAAAAGCGTCCACAAAATATCTGAGATTCTAATTTTTTAATTAATTGATTGATTGATTGATTGATTGATTTAACATTTGTTTTTGAGAGAGACAGAGACAGAGTGTGAGCAGGGGTAAGACAGAGAGAGAGGGAGACACAAAATCTGAAAGCAGGCTCCAGGCTTTGAGCTGTCAGCACAGAGCCTGATGCAGGACTTGAACTCACGAACTGTGAGATCATGACCTGAACCGATGTTGGACTCTTCACCGACAGAGCCACCCATGTGCCCCTGAGATTCTAAATTAAAAAAAAATGTATTGACCCTCCAGTTTGAAAAACAGAACAAAAATTAATACATATTTCATTAAATAGCTTTGAAATTTAACATCCTAACAAACTTCATTGTCGATTTAGACTTCATAATTTTTTCATTTCATTCGCAAAAGTGTTTAGGTCTTATTTTCTTACTTGTCATAATTTCCGAATCTGTACAGTGACTGCTGAGAAATAATAGCCAACCATAAACTAAACGTGTGGCTTCTTGCCAAATAATTTTAAAAGCAAAATTATAACTTTTCTTCCAGAAAAAATTCTAGTTTCTAGGGTGTATTGCTATGTTTTATTATTTGTGCAGAGATATGGGGTGAGGCCACCAGTAATAAGAATAATTAAGGTCTACGAGGGACTTAAAACTGAGCTGGCATCCTAAGCCAGCACTGGGAGTGATCCCGGCCAGAGGTAGATGTCCACTCTCAATTATTCATGCCCATGCTTTTCTTTATTACTCTGTATAATAACGGAGTAGGAGCAGTATGAGAGAGCAGTATTCCCTGAAGTTATTTATGTTCACTAATTATATTGTAGTATAACTATTACAAGGATGCAAGGAAAATCTGCATAGAATGTGTGAAATGTATGGGGCTCAAACTATGTTAAAGTAAGTCAATAAAGAAAATGACTCATTGTTTTAATCCCAAATTTGTTTGCTTTTGTAAATACTGCTATAACTTCTTGTTTCGCTATAAACTCTGTTATGAATAGTGTAAATAACGTTGGAAACCATCTATCTCTGACAGTGTCTCTAAAATCTGAAGCTATAATCATATTCCTACCCTTTTCAAGATATTAAATGTAATGATTCATTTTATCATATTAAGATGATTCACCCGAAAATGAGAAATCAGAGTATGTGGAAGTGTTGAAAAGAAAGCCCTCGTTCCTCTTCGTTTTTCCCACTTCCCTTGTTAGCGCTTTTTAGAAATCACTGGTTTGCTCTCCTGGGGATCCTGTAACTGGAAGGTAGAGATTTAAGTGATTCCTAAACTACTGCAGACTCTAGGACGTAATAAACATGAATCCAAGGCTTTTGTAGATTTCTTCCATTCATAGGATTTGCCTTTCTAGTAGAAGAGAAAACTACATGTCTGTCTGGATGTTAGAGAATTCCTTTGATTTTGAAACCTACACCAGGCAGTTAATTTAGCGGGAGAGTTACGGTATCTGAATTGCTATGAATACAGAATGTTCATGCATTCGGGGAGGTGTTCCTGCAATTGTATCCAAAGCTCTAAAGTGCAGAAATAAAACTGAGTCAGTAATTTCCAAGCACACGGAGCAGGGCATGAAAGAAAATTTTCACTGCAATTGCCTTCCTAGGTACCACAGTGCTCACTGTTATTAAAGCTATAGGTCTCTGGCTACTGTAATGAGTAGGCAATAGTTGGTCATAACCAACTTGTACTGACTAATAAATCTTTTCCACAGTATTGAGTTTCCTGAAGAACAAAAAAGAAAGTCCTCTTTTATGGGCTTATATTTTCTTGGACCAGATCCATTTGTTGCTCCCAGAAGTAGGGCCTGTCTGTTCTCCTGCTGTGTGCCCCCCGCCTATGCCCTGGAGTTCTGCCCCCACAGGCAGTGGCGGGGTATGAGGGAGCTGGATGACATTGTCCAAGTGGCTTCTAGTCGGGTGCCTGCCGATAAAGATCTCAGCCACAAGATATTGAACTCTTGTCCCCTAATGCTGTTTGTTCACATCTTTACAGCTTTGCAGGAGTGATTCAGTCACTCTGCTGCTGTCTTGGGAAAGGGTCAAATAGCTTTCTTTTCATCAGTGTAGCCTTGGAGTAAAACCAAGTTTGGCACATAATTGTAGTCATGTTCCTTTTCTAAAGGTCATATACAGATTTTAGTGGGATCTTTTATTAGCCTTACAACATCACTGTGAGGTAGACAGTGGGTCAGATGTCGTTCTCATTTTAGACATGGGTATCTGAACATTATTAGTGTTACACAGCTGGAGCTCACATTCAAACCTAGTCTTTTGTCTGTCCAAAGAGAAAGAAATTATGGCCTAATCAGTCTCTTTGTGGGAAGAGAAAAAGTAGCCTTACATGAAAATCTCAAATAAAGCCTAAAGATCCCATAGGAAATACTTGGGGGCAAAGTTGGGATCTAACTCCAGAATTCTCCAGGGAACAGGAGTTACAGCTTCAATTTACTTCTGTTACCGTGAAGACTCTTGATGGATCAGTAAATACAGACTAGCTTGTACCTAGGAATGGAAGCATATAAGAGTTGATATTTCAGAGTGGTCAGGAATGTGTCACCTTCTACAAGGATGGGCATTCCCTTCCTTTCTTAGGTATTTAAGGATTTTTCAGCATTCCTGTGCTTCCCCATCATGTACCCCCTCCAGCCCCCAATGGGATCCCTTCAGTTATTTCTCTTTCCCCTTAAGAATGGGCTTTTTGGAAAGACATTCTCTAGGGGTAACTCTTGATGCACAATTGGACCGGTTGCAATAAAACTCCTCCTTTCCCTCTGCTTGAAAGAGTTGGGAAAGGTATAACAGGGTGGTAACATTTTATCTTGGGTTTGAAAGAGGAATCCAGACACTAACCAGCAGATGCCTTGGGATTTTCGTATCTTCTTGTTTCTTCTGCCAGTCCTATGTATCTTTATGTTATTGTAACTACAGAAAAAAGTTCTTTTTTGATAAGATACCTTCAGAAGAAAAGCCCAAGTGCACTCACTGTTCCAGAAAGGAGACCTACGTTTAGTATAAAATAATCATTCGGATATCAACAAGAAAAGTGTTCATTTAGAATTCTTCCAAAAAAAAATCTGCTCTAGCTCATATATACCTAACTTCTGTCTGAAGCTCATTGCTTCTTTTCTCACATTTTTTATTTTATGTATATTACATATACCTATGGATAATCACAGATGTTCCTAATTCTGGAAACCTCTCTTCCTCCTTTTCCTTAGGACCGTTATTTGACACCTTTCGAGGTTCCTTTTACAGACTTCTTCTCTAATGTTTAAGTAACAACATGAGACTTTATTTTGAAGAACAGATAGCATCCCCCATTTTATCCTGATAATTAGCCATTGTCATCTCAAATATGCTTTCCAGCCTGTTCCTCAGAGAGACTTGGAAATAATGAAGTAGCTTTCTGGGATCAGGAGGCACATATGCTATTTCCAGGAGGCCCCCACCTTGGCGTATTAGGCGTGGCTTAGTTTTAGGGCTAAAACCTTCTCTCCCAAGAGCTCCTGCCAGTAGAGAGTTTAAGGACCTGCTGTAAAACTTGCCTGATAAATACCTTTACATTATTTCATTAACGTGATGGAATAGATATCATTCATGATAGTCTTTCTCCCCATGTGTATTGTGAAAATACTACATTTCTTGTAGTACATAACATGCCAGGATTTTCATATATGAGACCAGAGTTTATATCTTTGTGTCATTATTGTCTAATACAATGACTGAGGAATACCAAGAATCCAACGAATATTGGTTGAAAGAAGAAAATACATAAATGAATGAATGGATGGATGAATGAGTGAAACATAATTTCTTTGGTATTTTCTTCTCTCCCTTTCATATCTTCATCCTCTCTCCACTGGCTCTTCTACTCAAATTTTCCCCCTCTTAAATCAGCCTGCCTCTCTGCCTTAAACCAATGACATATCTCTCCTTCCCATCACCCGTAAACTTTTGAAAAATATAGTCTAAACTTGCTGCCTCCAGTTAACTTCCTGTGTAATTTTTAATCACACCCGTTGTTGGCTGCTCCTTGCCACTGAAATGGCAATCCTAAGAATACTCAGAATATCTTAATCACAAAGTTCCCTGACCTCTCTGGAATCCACTTTCAGACAAAATCCATGCTTTCATTTGACCTTGTTGAGGAGGTCAACAAGTCAATAATAACTTGTCATTATTAAAACTCCTCTAATGCCTCCTGAGTTACTAGTTTTCCCTAGTTCTCATACATTGCTGTTTTATTTTATTTTTGTTCAATGGTCTTCTTTTTTTTTTTTTTTTTTTTGTCCTTAAAGAACAGTAGACTTTGGCCTTGAATTTCTCCTTCCTATTTTATGCTGTCCCTGGATTGTATCTTTGGTATGTTATTCTTAATTCTCAAGGTCTCTGGGTATACCCAAACCTATGCAGACCTTTGACACAAGAGTGACAAATGGTATAAAAATCCTTCCTGTCCCCGTTCTTCAAAAAATTTAAGCAGGTATTTAAAATTTTGTGCAACAGCTGAAAAACCCCAGGTCCTTAAAGTCGTGTCCTGCCCCTCGCCCCTGGAGGATGGCTACTTATATGTTAATCCTCTAAGCTTTAATTAATTATAAGAATATAATCTATCTGTTATGAATTATTATTACCAGGGGTAGATAAAGTGACAGAGAAACTTACTTAACAATATGTCCTTCTATATGCACAGTTTTTAGAATGGGCAATATTAAGAGTCTCAGTATTTGGATGAAGATTTCGGCATGCCGGCAATCAGAAGGAGCTAAGAAGCAGCTGCTCCCGTTACACCTGGCATGTGCATTCTAATTTGCCTCAGACCCCACCACTCTCTGATGTCCCCCAAACGGCTCCCAAATGTCAGTTGGCATTTATTATCATGGTTATCTTTTATTTTTCTTATAGTTTAAAAAATCACCATGAGAAACATACAGGATTATATATCATGATATATTTAGGGGGAAACAACCGAAAATGATTTATTTGATATGTAAGCAGAATCCATCTCCATCAAGGTTATTGTTGGTGTTGCTTGTTTTATACATAGTCAGCTTCACTGACTAATGTTATCTCTTCTGGCCTGTAGTGGTTTTTGATTTGCCATCTACCCTCGTCTCTTGGTGTCCTCTGCACCTCTTTATCCTCAACATCCTGAAACTGATGCTAAACTTCATGTGTTTTGGGGGCCGCTCCATCCATATTTTCTATGTTTACTGATCAATGATGTATATTTGTCTGTAAAGTATTAATAGGAAAAACACACTGATGAAGTGAAATTATATACATGCCGACCTAGGATTGACTAGCAAAGTCCGTTTGAAGGACCCGAAGGGGCCGTCTGCTTCAGCCGGTCCCTGCATGCAGGCTCGGTGATGAACAGCAGTAGGGACAACAGCAGGATGTCTGAAGTTTTCTTTGCAGATTACAGATGCTTTGACACGCATTTTTCTGTCATCACACGAGGTCCAGAAATGCAGACGTTGCATTTTTCGTCCATCTTAAAAAAGTACAAAACTAAGCCCTCGCAAGGGAGGATCTACCCGGAGGCCGCAGAGAGCGGGGATGGGCGATCGCAGCTGGGCTCCTCATCCCACTTGTAACTGCACTTTCTGTCCGACCGGATGTGAGAACACGGTCGGCGCCTTGCAGGCCTAATACTGGGGTGGGCGATGTGAGACATTGCCTCGCCTAGGCAGTAGCCATGTCTACTTCGTTTTCGGTTTTCTCAGCAGCCTATACTGTACAGTCTCTGCTTCACTACATATTTTTATTGTGTGAGTATGGACAGGGAAGAGTTTTCAAACTCCTTAAGTTTTACAGTCTCTAAATCTCCAAACTTTAAAGCACCTGAAGGGTTTCTGTATCCAGAAAACCATTTGAGTGGTTATTTTTGTTAGGTGGCACTGCTTACAGGGAACCAATCTAACATTTACCTGTTAGAAAGATAGACGGGGCGCCTGGGGGGCTCAGTCGGTTAAGGGTCCACCTTTGGCTCAGGTCATGATCTTGCTGTTCATGAGTTTGACCCCGTGTCGGGCTCTGTACTGACAGCTCAGAGCCTGGAGCCTGCTTCGTTCAGATTCTGTGTCTCCCTCTCCCTCTGCTCCTCCCCAACTCGCACTCTGTCTCTCTCTCTCTCTCTCAAAAATAAGTAAAACATTAAAAAAAAAAAAAAAAAAAAAAGACAGACAGCCAGCTACAGATTAAGCCTTGCCCTGTGTAAAACACCTATTTGGTGCTATGGAGGAAAGCAGGAAATATTAAGAGCAAGTTGTTTGGAAAGAAGAGGTATATCCAACCTTTCATTTTATATTCTTAGGTATCTCCATGCATTCATAGGATGAGAAGTCACAGAGGTTGGGATGGTTGTGAAGAGAAAGAATAGAGGGCATCATGAGAGGGAATTCCCTAAGCTGGGAGGCAGCTTGATTGTGAAGATAAGAGTGTTCATGGAATGTTTAATTGGAGCATTTCATCAGAGACATGCAGGGGTGGCAGTTGAGACCTTGGTACTTAAAAAAATATAAAATAAAATAATTTAATTGCCTATGGTGGAAGCATACTTGTCCTAAAAAGTAATTCAGTGATGCATTTTTATTCCGTTTTGCAGATGTTATGCTTCTTATCGAAACAGCGATTGCTGCTAATATCTATTTGAATGCCACCTGCACGTGCCTTTGTGCCCTTTGCAGAAATTACAGTCATCCCTCAATAATGCTGCTATGTCATGGTCAACTACTCCAGCCTCTATTAGACATGATCTATCCAGCAGATGTAGGGGTTGTACTTCAATGTGGGATTTGACTTGCAATTATCCGTCATGCTAGAAAATAATTCGAATCAATCTATCTTTATTATGACTTTGATCATAATTCTAACTGTTCTGTTTTTATATAAGGTTGCCATTACCACCTGGGGCTTTTTCAGGACTCTGGAAGAATCAGGAAGCATTCAAGCATTTATACTTTGAAAAATTTCCTGTAAGAACTTTATTATACTTAAAAAAAAAAAAAAACTTCCAAAGTACTTCTTTATAGTTCTTGCCTATTAAATTGAGCAACTTTGTCCTGGAATCATAGATAATACTGCAACTTCTAAAGTTTATCTGGACCAAGTTCTAGATCTCAGAAATAAGAATGTCCAGAGCATAATTATCTAAATGAGTCATGTTTAGATTTATTTTTCTCAGTCTGTGGACATAGAAATTTTCCTGAAATTTAGCAGCCCTCAATATCAGGAAAGTTTCTATTAAGTTAAAGACTTTGGGGCCATCTCCATTCTTTCCTACATTGGGTTCCTCTGCAGGATGGAAGCACCTGATGAGAATTGTGCACTGTCACTAGGACCCCGTCGTCCCCTCTACAGCCCGTTATGTGAGCCAAGTTCATTCGGATGGCCCATAAGATGTATTTTTCCATCCCTTTACCTATTTTTGACATTTTGTTCTCTTAGCTTTTTATTTTAAACTCCCATTTTAAAAATATGGACACATGCTAGAGATGGTGTTCTCCCAGCACAAGCTCCAGTGGCCTGGATAACAAAAAGTGTTCTCCTCCTTTCTGTTTGTCATTTCTACCTGTTTCTCTATATCACCGTGATGTGTTTTGTGTTTATAATAGCACTTTACTGATAACACACGTTGGTCCCACCATCAGATTGCTGCTGTCCTTTTACCTCTGTTTCATTCCCTAAGACATCCTTGCTTCTCCTCATTATGCATTAGGTGAAAAAAAAAAAGAATGGTCATAATTTCATAAAAAAAGAAAGCGAGTCTCAGTATTTTGCATTTTATCTTTATTATTTGTGAGTGAAGGCCAGGTAACCTAATCAAACAGACAAATGACAAGATTTAAAATAGCTTCCTTTAGGAGATCGTGGAGTTAAATGGCCTCAGTAGCTAAGATTAAACATGCCCCCGAGGACTGTGGCGGGAAGATTTGTCAGTAGGGTTGACTCCAGTCAGCCCAATTTATGTGTGTGGTTTTAACATGATCACCTGTAACACTGAAAGCTCCTTCAAAGTCTCAGTTTATGGTTAAACTATATGGAGTGACTCTACACTCTTGCCTTGTTGCCCTGGCCTCAAACTTCTCATCTAAGGGCTTGGCCACAGGACAACAGGCTTGAGTAACTTGCCTGTAGTTTAGAAGTGATGGAGCTTAAAATTGAACATAAAATCTGATTCTGGAGTCTATTGTCTTTCACCATACTCTAGGTTTCTCTCCAATAGAAATTGCAATAAGAGCTGACAATTACAGAGGGCTTATCACGTGCTAGAGCCGCCCTCTTGATATAAACTATCTCATTTATGCTTCACAGAAGCCTTATACGGTATAGTTTACTACCCTGTTTAACGGATGAGCATACTGAGTCTCAGAAAGACTAAGGAACCAAATAGTGACTCATCTAGATTGTTCCTAAAGACTGTGCTCATTAACATAAGAATCAAGATAACCGAAAAGCATTAGAAGTAATATTTCTGTCTACTTCTTATTCTTCTTTATTTGTCATTCTCGTGATTTTCTGGGTCAGTGAAGATGTGCTGCTACTTTGAGTTGATTAAAAATTTTACTGCATCCTTATTATATTTCATGGAAGCTTGAGTCCAATCCAAATTCATGTTAATAAACTTAGCGCTGTATTTTCTAATTCATAGAGAGCTTTAAAGCTTTTAAAAATTAATGTAATTAATGAAGAAATCTATCAAAGAATTACTTTGTAATACCAAAGTACATGGGAAATATTGAACTATTACTTCTTCATTAAAAAACCGAGTTCATAAACTTTATAACTCTTAGTTCAAACACTTAACTTGACCATATATAAGAACACTTAATGGATTCTTGGCTGTTAGAGGAGCAAAGAGGTTCTAGTAAGTTATCAAAATAAAAAATAATTTAATTCCATAGTCTAGGTATGAAAAAAGTCCACTGCAAGAAGTAAATCCATTTCTATCACATTTTTTATTATACCAAGCTTAAATCATTGCCTTACCTAGCAATACATGCTAATTAGACATTCTCGATTCTTATTTACAGGGATACTATGACACCATGGATGCTGGTTACATGGATGAAGAAGGCTATTTATATGTTATGTCTCGAGTTGATGACGTGATAAATGTTGCAGGTCACAGAATTTCTGCAGGTGCTATTGAAGAGGTATTGATGAATATTGGTTTACTATTCCAGGTAGTATTTAGAGACAGGGCTGAAATGAAGTTAATGTTGAGGTTAAGTCACTGTACCTGGAAAATTACTGTACCTTCACTGGAAGCAGAGGCTAGATTACACTAGTATTTCTCTTACCTCATTTCCTCGTGTGTAAATCTTCACATTCTCCACACTCCCTGATCTCTGCCTGGGTGGTAGTGAGGAATTCTTAGAATATATATGTGTTATTTATAGGAGAGCCTGTATATATATATATATTTTTTAATTTTTTTAATGTTTATTTATTTTTGAGAGAGAGGGAGAGAGACAGAACATGAAAAGAGGAGGGGCAGAGGGAAAGGAAGATACAGAAGCTGAGGCAGGCTCCAGGCTCTGGGAAGCTGTCAGCACAGAGCCCGATCTGGGACTTGAACTCACAAACTGCAAGATCATGACCTCAGCTGAAGTCGGTTGCTTAACCGACTAAGCCACCCGGGCGCCCCTGCTGGAAGGAAAGACTATATATTTTTGCTTCTTAATAGCCTCTATCTTCTTGATTTTCTCTTGCTTGATAACCAGGTTGCAAATAGCCTTTAACTAGTATGAGATTTAGACATTTTATTCTACTCTTAAATCCTGAGAATTTTCTTCCAGTGTAGACACGTTGTCACACAGTCCCCAGAAGAGTTTTTTCTTTTTTAATGTTTTTGGTTTTTACACTATACATAGAGTAAAATCCACTTTATTGTTGTACCATATTATGAGTTTTTATACTTGTACTGATTCTTGGAACCATCACCCTGGATACAGAAAAATGTCAACACTGCCAAAGAAGTCTGTCACAACATTATCTTTGTATTTCTAATCCCTAGTAACTACTGATTTTTCGTTTCTGTTTTTGCTTCTCTAGAATGCCATATTAATGGACATTGGAGACTAGGTTATTTAATTTAGAGAAATACATTTGTGATCCATCCATGTTTTGTGTATATCACTAACTTGTCCTTTTATATTGCCGGGCGGTATTCCGTGTGTGCATGTACTAACCAGTTTCTGCATCCATTCACTCATGAAAGGAGATTTGGATTATTTCTGGTTTGGAAACATTTTGAATAATTCTGTTATATACATTCATGTAGAGGTTTTTGGGCAAAATTCGTTTTCATTTTTCTAGGATAAACACATAAGGTGAGTTTGCTAGGTTATATGGTAAGTGTATGTTTAATTTTATAAGAAACTGTCAAACTGTTTTCTAGAGTGACTACGCAATTTTATGTTCACACCAGCACTGTTTGAGGGTTTCTGTTTCTTCGCATCTCCATCAACACTTGGAGTTGTCATTATTCTTTATTTAAACCACTCTAATAGATGTGAAATGGTATCTCATCGTGCTTTAATTTGCTCTTCTGTAATGACTTACTGACATTCGGCATCTTTTGATATGCTTGTTTCTTATCCACGTATCCCCTTTGGTAAAATACCCATTGACATCTTCTGCCCATTTTTTTCTAAGGTCGTTTTCTTATTTTTCAGTTTTGAAAGTCCTTTATCTGATATGTGATTTGCAAATACTGTCTTCCAATCTGTGGCTAGTCTTTTTATTCTCTTAACGGTGTTCTTAACAGAGCGGAAGTATTTTTCATATTGATGAAGTCAAATTCATTAACTTTTTTCTTTGAGAGATCATGATTTTGATGTTGTGTCTTAGAATTCTTTCCTAGCCTAAGATCATAAATTTCTCTTTTGTTTCAAACTAAGAATTTTGTAATTTCATGTTTTATACTTAGTTTAGTATTTTACATTTTCTCTCAGTTTGCATTTACATTTTGCATTTTCATGTGTGTGTGTATGATTCAAGTGTAGTTGAAGATTATTACTTTTTTAATATGGACGGCAGTAATTCCAAGTATCAATTATTGCAAAGGCTCCATTTCTCCTTTAAATTTCCTTTACACCTTTGTCCAAATCAGCCGAAAGGATTCGAGTGGATCTATTTTAAGAGTATCTCTTCTGCTTCATTATTCTTTGTGTTTGTCTCTTTACCAATAATATTCTGTCTTGACACTGTAGCTTTATGGAATGCTTTAAAGTTGAATGGTGTCCACATTTGCTCTTCTTTTGCAAAATTGTTTTGGATATTCCAGTTTCTTTACTTTTCCATATACGTTTTAGAATGAGCTTTTGATTGGGACTTAATCTATAGATTCTTTTGGGAAAAACTGATATCTGACCTATACTGAATCTTCCAATCCATGAATTTTATACGTCTCCATTCCTTTAGGTCTCTTTTGATGTGTTTCGTCAAAATTTTATACCTTTTAGTATACAGATTCTGAGCATATTTTGTTAGATTTATTCCTAAGTATTTAATGTTTAAGGTATTAGAAATAGAATCTTTTTAAAAATTTGGTTTCCGAGTTTTCACTGCTAGTGGATAGAAATACCATTGACTTCTTTGAACTGGTAAGTATTTTTTACAGATTTCTTATATAGATAATCCATCATATTTTCTGTGAGTAGAGATAGTTTTATTGCTTTCTTTTCAGTCTGAATGCCTTTGGTTCCTTTTTTCTTGCCTATTTGAGCTGGCTAAAGCTTCCAGTATGATGTTGACTAAGAGTGGTGAGAGCAGACACCTTTGTCTTGTTTTTACCTTAGGGTAAAAGCATTCAATAGTTTACCATTAAGAATGATGTTTCCTGGGGCGCCTGGGTGGCTCAGTTGGTTGAGCGCTGACTTCAGCTCAGGTCATGTTCTTATGGTTCATGAGTTCGAGCCCCACCTCGGGCTCTGAGTTGACAGCTCAGAGTCTGGAACGGCTTCAGATTCTGTGTGTGTCTCTCTCTGCCCCTCCTCTGGTCATGCACTGTCTCTCTCTCAAAAATAAAATAAAAAACATTAAAAAAAAAAAAGAATGATGTTTCCTGGACCCCCTGTGTGGCTCAGTCAGTTAAGCATCCTACTCATGATTTCGACTCATGTAATGATCTCATGGCTTGTGAGTTTGAGCTCTGCGTCAGGTTCTGCACTGACAGCATGGAGCCAGCTTAGGATTCGCTCTTCCACCCCCCTGTGCCCCTCCCCCAGTCCTTTCTCATTCATCTCTCTCTCTCTCTCTCAAAATAAAATAAACATTAAAAAAATGATGTTTCCTGTTAAATGAAGATGTTCATTCTATTCTTAATTTGATGAGTTAAAAATTTTTTAATTATTGTTTATTTTTGAGAGAGAGAAACAGAATGTGAGCTGGGGAGGGGTAGAGAGAGTGAACAGGAGAGGGGCAGAGAGAGAGGGAGACACAGAATCTGAAGTAGGCTCCAGGCTCTGAGCTGTAGCACAGAGCCCAATGCAGGGGTCAAACTCACGGACCGCAAGATCGTGACCTGAGCCGAAGTTGGACACTTAGGTGCCTCTGTAATTTAATGAGATTTGTAAAAAAAATCTTGAATGAATGCTAAAATTTGCCAAGTGCCTTTTCTGCTTCTATTGATATGATCATGTGGGTTTTCTTTTTAAGCCTCTTAATATGTGAATTACATTAATTAATTTTCAACTGTTCAGCCTTGCATTACTGGATAAACCTTACTTGGTTGCCATGTTTTTATATATTGATTTTTTAAAAATATCTATAGTAATTTTCTTTGTTCTGAAGTTGGTCATTTGTGGAAATCACATAGCTATTCCATCTTTTGTGACTAGTGTTTGAATCATTTATCTTTTGCCATCTTTTCACTTGGATCATTTGGATCCATACAGATCCATCATCTGGATCCTTGTGCTTTCTGTGGACTTGTAGGTAGCCTACAGTTGGGTTTTACTTTTGTTTTTATCCCATCTGGAAATCTCTATCTTCTAACTGGTGTTTTTGGACCACTTACATTTAAACTAATTATTCATATGTTTATATTTATAGGTTTATAGGTATATATCAGTTTATCAGTTTTCTTTTGGTCTTTTCTTCATTCCCCTCATTCCTCTTTTCACCCTTCTTTAAGTCATTTCATTCTTTTTTTTTTTTTTTTTTTTTTTTTTGATAGCTTCTGTTTCTTTATTGAGAACTTCTGTTTTCATTCATTCCAGGAATGTTTGCCCATTCTTGGGCCATGGCTATTCCTGGTTTTTTAATATTCATCTTTGTCAATTTTATCCTGAATGTGCAAATGGGATGTTATAGGTCAAAGACAGATTACTTGACAATAAGTGTGTCATTGCCCTCTTACCTGAGGTCTTAGCCCTCGTCCTATATAAGCACCAAACACTTCCTAGATGAGAGAAAAGGGAGATAATTTTTCTCTGCTTCTAAAGGGGGACGAGGTGGCTTCTTCTATCCCTCCTCAGAAGGTCTCCTTCTAAATCGAAGGGCCTGAATCCAAACTCCAACTCTTTGATATGTAAATAAAATCTCTCCAGGAACCAGACAGCCCTGTGAATCTTAACTCATACAACCTAGAATGTTTCCAAGATCTGTGGCTTCATCTTTTTTGACATGTCAATGCCTAGGAAGCTAGCGAGCCAGTCTCCGTAGCACTTTGTGAGTTTAACCAGGGAGCTAGTCTAGACTTTAATAATTTCGCCCTCCCAGGGAAATTAGAAAAGTCTTATTATCCTGTCAGATCAGAGCAATTAACTCGACAAATAGCTATAGATCAAGTTCTCATGGTATTCGAAGATTCTCAGGAGGCTAGGGCTTTTTATAGGAGCAACAAGGAATCCAGGAAAGTTTTACCGCCCCCCCCCACCACCATTATAACAGCTGCATTAAAATCTTTGTCTGATAAATCTAATATTTGGGTCATCTTGGAGTTGGCATCCGCTGACTGATGATCTTTTATGTTAAGAGATGTTTAGGTTTTCCTGATTACTTTTATGCCCAGGAACTTCAGATATTATCCTAGATATTTTGTATATGACTGTGGTTCTAATGTCAATTTAATCTTCAAAGACTCCGAAGTGCTATTTGATCCATCTCACTTGTGTTCCTTTCAGAGGCCAATCTTAAACTCCAGTTAAGTGTTCAAAATCCTCACTGTGCTGATTCTGGTTCGATTCATGCATGCGCAAATCTGGGGTAGGCTCAGGACATCATACACAGATTTAAAGTATCGCTTTCTCCAACTCCTTCCTCTCCATAATGTACTTTGCACTTTCTGATTTCCAAGGCTCCTCATTGCTGCTCTTCTGGGTAAAAAGTCAGGGCTTTACCCTCCCTATGTTCTTACCAGGGTTCAATACTGCATGTTCTACCTACACAGTGTCCCTGGGGAGAGGATGGGACTCTGTCTCATTGGCAGCACTCTTTGTAGAGCAGGGCAAGTTAACAGAGACTGCATGGCTGCTCTTGCGGGGCAGAGGGAGAAGGGGGAAGGGAACAAATGATATTGAATCTCTCTAGATTCCCTTAGTGTGTGTGTGTGTGTGTGTGTGTGTGTGTGTGTGTGTGTGTGTTGGGGCGGTGTGGGGGGTCTCAGCTCTGAGATCATGACCTGAGCCAAAGTCGGATGCTTAACCGACTGAGCCACCCTGGTGCCCCACTGGTCACCTTCTTTAAAAGTCATAGTTACTTTCAGCTAAAACAAAACAGATGAACACTTATTGGAGTAAAAAGAAAGATATTTTGGAATATGTGGCTTTGTGCTCTATTATAATATTATCCTGTTTTTAACCTACTCTGAATTTTGTGATAACCTGAAATTGAAATTTATGCTTCATGTATTTTGGCGTGTTGGCAAAAGGTGGTTCTGGTTGCATGAACTTTGAATCTCTTGCCTGTAGGAGATTACCTCCAATATTCACCTGCATTTCTGGCAGACTCAGCTAATCAGAAGTTGGAGATTACATATGCACAGCTTTTATTATCAAAGTTCTTGGTTCTCTTTTTTATTTTTAGAATAAAAAGGGAAGTATCAATCTATTTAAATATGTTTCTATTGACATCCTCACTGTATGTAATCAGAGAATGAGGCAGGCGGAACATAGACAGTTAAAATGACAAAATTGAAAAAAAAAAAAAGCATGCTAGAATCAATGGTTTCCAACAGGAGTTTTGTCACTAGGTCTTGGAGTACTTACAGCACATAATAGGACACCTGCCAGCCTTCAAGCCTTCTTGAAGTGGACGTCTCCTTTTGTATGAATTAAATGATTAACTTATGTCTAACTGGGAAGTCAATACCTCAGTTCATATCAGGTCTGTTTTCTTTATGTTGACATCCTTTAAAGAGTTGGGAAATTATATTCCTTACTGGCTTTTCCCATGTCCTAGAAAAATTATTTAACATAGTGATAATTGATATGCATGTGAAATGTTTTTATTGATGACATAACCAATTTTTATTAAAGCACCCGAACTTTACTTTACGTGAGAATGCTTTCCAGGATTCCCATTAGGATTCTCACCGGTCCGTTCTGCACGCTGGATTCCATTTTGAGTTTTTGAAATAGGCTTTGAGGGCCTTAATTCATGGGACTCTCATCTGTAATAATTAAAAATAGACTGAATATTGCTTTTATACATAGTGAAAATCTGTGCCTTCCCAGTTTCTTAAAGTAAAATATGACAAGTGCATTACATAAGGCTAAATCTTATTTTAAAATACTCAGCCCATATAGAAAACCAGTCAATTTCCTCATCACTTTTTTTTTAATTTTTTTAAATGTTTATTTATTTTTGAGAGAGAGAGAAAGCGAGCATGAGCAGGAGAGGGACAGAGAGAGAGGGAGACACAGAATCTGAAGCAGGCTCCAGACTCTGAGCTGTCAGCACAGAGCCCGATGTGGGGCTTGAACTAACGGTCTGTGAGATCATGACCTGAGCCGAAGTCAGAGGCTTAAAAGACTGAGCCACCCAGGCGCCTCTTCCCACACCCACTTCTAAACATACTAATACTGAGGGTGGGAATGTGGTGAAATTAAAACAATAAGATGAATGAATGGCAAAGGAGAAAGTTTGATGTTTGACTTAGTTAAAGTTATGGTTACACTGGTTAGGTGACAAAATACCTGGATGACCAATTTTTTTTTATAGTAATTTGAGCAGATACATTGGCATTTTAAAAACTAAGGTAGAGAGTCTATGGCACCAGTGAAAACTTTATTTATTTATTTATTTATTTTTTACAATCAAAACTCTGGTTAGTCAGGTAAATCTCTACTTACTCACTGAGGGAATCCTAAGTCAGAAGTACGGGATTGGGCCTACCAAATCTACATCCTATCTTCTGTAGACAGAATATTCTCTCCACAGACTGTGACTGAGTTTACTACCTCCCTGTACAGACCTCTGGCAATGAAATTTGTCTCTAAGCATATGGACCTAAAACATAAATAAGATCTTAACAAATGGGAGTGTTGTCGGGAGCATTTTGAGAGTTCAAGCATGGGAGAAGATGGTGTTGTGTGGTCTGTATCGTGCATGTTTTGCAGGTGCTTTTTAGTTAGACCCAACTAATGCAGGATGTGGTACACAGCTCTATCTCAGCAATGAAGTTCATAAAACATATACCACAAAAAATAATTTATTTAACACATACTATCCTCAGCACTTGAAGAGTCAAAAACGATGTGGATGGCAACTCTTATAACTTCAGAGTGGATGGTAACAATAGGATATGGGAGAAAATGTTGATTTCTGTGCTCAATTAGGGGCAGGGCGAGGTAGTGCGCTGGGTTTGTACCAAACATTCTAGTAGTTCACTGAGTCCTGTAGGACTCATTTTCAACTTGGTGTAATTAAAAGAAAAAAAAAATTCTTCCTGTAAACTTTGGGACTTGAAAGCATCGTGTCCCAGATTCTGCTGTGTTTTTCCTCTCTCTCTTTGTGCCTTTTTATTCTAGTTTGTCAGCTTCTCCTTTTTCATGTAGCCATTAAATGTCAGAGTTCCTTAAGGCTTTCATCTTCTCGCTGCTTTCTCCCTGGATAATCTAATCTTTGTCTGTAGCTCGCATTACCATCTATGTATTAACAACATTTAATGTGCATCTCCAGATGAAGATTCCCATCAAATTCAACTGCCTTGACTTGGGCATCTCAGAGATGCCTCAGTAGAAGATCTCCAAGATTTAATACATGATCATTCCTTCCAAGCCTCGTCTTCACTCGTATTTTCTGGCTTAGAAAATGGCACCACTATCCAATCAGCTGTTCAAGCCAAAGAACATAGAATCACCCTTAACTTCCCTACCTCCTTCTTGCTCCATATCCAATTTATCATAAAAATATGTTCATTTTACCTTTAAAGAAACTCTAGAATCTTCATACCCGTCATCATAGCCTTAGTCTACTATGGTAGCCTCATGGGTGATTTGAACAAACTGTAATACTCACCCTTAACAATCCTCTATTTGTTCTCCACAGTGAACCCAAAGTAAGTCTGTTTTTCAAAATACACTCTGAAGTGAAAGAAGCCAATTTGAAAAGGTCACATACTGTATGATTTCACCATTCTGGGAAAGGACTCTGGAGACACTGGAAAGATCAATGTTTGCCAAGGGCTAGTGGGAAGTAAGGATGAATAGGCAGAGCACAGGAGATATTTTAGGGCAGAAACGATTCTGTAAAATGCAATATAATGGTGGACACATGTCATAAAATCCATAGAATGTACAACACCAAAAATGAATTCTATGTAAACTGTAGACTAGGATGAGAATGATGTGTTGATGTTGGTTCATCAATTCTAACAAATATGCCACCCTAGTGAGGGATATTGAGAGTGAGGGAGGCTGTGCATATATGGGGGCGGGAGATATAAGACAACTCTTTGTACTTTCCATTAAATTTTGCTATGAATCTAAAACTATTCTAAAAAATAAAGTCTATTAAAAAAATCCACAAAGATCTTGTATCTCCTCCTCAACTCCTGAAAGTGCATTATCGCTTTTCCAACTCTACTAAATCGGAAGTCCCGGCACAACCCCTTCCACCTCTGCAGCTTCATTTCCTCTTGTGCCTTTCTCAATCTTGCTGTCTGCTTCCCAGCCACGCATTCTTTCAGGTTCAAATGGTTTGTGTGACATCTCTCCTCTGGGCTTTGCCCCGCCCTTCCTCCTTGCCTAATCAGTGTCTACTCATCCTTACACCTGAGCTCATTGTCATTTCCTGAAGGCTTCTCTGAGACCCCTATCCTTCTGCTTTGCTGTATGTTTCGCATCAAAACCTAAGTTATTTTGGAAGCTTTTTGCTGTAGCTCTCATATAGAACCCAGTTATTTCCCCAGAGCCCTTACCACTTTTATATTTAGACATTCACAATAACAAATACTCGTGATTATTAAGATTGCTCTCATCTATTAGACTGTAAGCATCTATTTTTGCTCAGCATTGAACCTGGTGCAGTGGTTGGAACATAGAAGCATTTAGTCAATATTTGGTGAAAGAATGAATAAAGAATAAGTGTCAAGTGGGTTGTTGGTATATTGCCCACCGTTTTCCTTAGCTATGAGGATTTGCAGTCACTGAAATACCTATTACTCTCTCAGAAGAGGACATTTTGAACAATCATTTTTAAAAGTACCATCACAGCAGAAATGTTTTTTTAACCCTAAGCTTCTGTTTTTCATGTGGTTACTCTCTGGGTTCTTGTGATTCTAGATTGATAGCTGCTTTGTTCTTTAAGATATTTAGAGCTTAGGGTAAGCAGTATGAAAATGGCTCCCCGACAGGGGTGATTATCTGAAGTCAGAGCTTCATGCCGTCCCCAGCCTTTCCTTTCAAGTCTGAAAATCCTCCCTGGATGGGTGGTCATTCAAGAAGAGATGCTCTCTTCCTTGCTCAATAACAGATACAGAAATAAAGTCCCCGTTTAGTCATCGGGTGCCTTGGATTTCTCTGGAAAGTGTGTTTACAGTAGCCAGCCCTAACCCTAAGTCACCATGAGGCCCTTTGTTTTCCGATGCACACTGCAGTGTGTTCTCATGCAGTATCCACTGCGTATCTGCCCTCTGACTTCATTAATAAACAAGTGAGTGAAGAAACAATTCCCCTACTTTCCAGATAAGCTAAGCAATTTGTCTTAAATACTGTTAGCCTTTTGTGAGTGACTATCATGGGGGTCCTAATAATTCATCACCCTGGTTCTAATGCTATGATTCGTGAATTAGTAGTAATTTTCACGCAGGCAGCTACAGGGTTTGAGTTCTCGGACATGTACATTTTTTCCCAATTGAAATACATCTCTCTCTCTCTCTCTCTCTCTTATATATACATATATATATTCTTATATATACACATAGATTTTCTAAATGAATGCTTTCCTTATTACAGTCAGTCCTCTCCCATGGCGCAGTGGCCGACTGTGCTGTTGTTGGTAAGGAAGATCCTTTGAAGGGTCACGTCCCCTTAGCACTCTGCGTGTTGAGAAAAGGTGAGGAGAGATCTTTGTCCTCCCCGAGTGTCTGGGCCCTGAATGATTAAGTCTGGCTACTTCAGTGCTTATCCATCTGAACTTTCTCCCTAGATATTAATACAACAGAGGAACAAGTTTTGGAAGAAATTGTGAACCACGTTAGACAGAGCATTGGCCCCGTGGCTGCTTTTCGAAATGCAGTGTTTGTCAAACAGTTACCCAAAACGAGATCTGGCAAAATTCCCCGGTCAGCTCTGTCCGCCCTGGTCAACGGCAAGCCGTATAAGGTAAATGATCCAAAATGTTTAATGCCGGATTCTGAAATGTTTTTACCCACTTCTTTGGCATTAACATTTTTTTTTTTAATGTTGAGGGGGAAACTACATAGCCACTCTCTAGTAATGAGAGTTTTGGAAACACATATTAATTAAAACCATATGCTTTGAGATTATAGGAACCAGTGTGTAAATATACTTTAACTATTAGTTAGTATGTCAGTTAAAAGCAAATAACTTGTGGAAATGCAGTCTTATTGAATTAAAGACACATCTTCCTTCATTTATAGTCATTAATGGCTATTACTAAATGAAAAAGCAACAACTGAGGCAGATTATGCATGCTGGTTATATACATGCTGTATAAATTCAGATATATATAGATATAATGATGGTAATATAGTTCTAATTGAACTATAGTCTAATTATTTCTCCTGTTTTGAGTGAAAATTATTTTGGAAAATGTTAGGCTAATTCAAATATATGTATTTAATCACCAATAACTACTAGAAGGTGATGCAATAGTAAATGGTAGTTGTATGAGAAAATGGAAAAAAAATCTACTGAGGCACATAGAAAGGCTCATTAGAAGGATTCTAGAGAAATTACCATGTAGTGATGAGGGAGCATAAGGAAAGCTGACTGGCCACACACCCCCCACCCCAGGTAGGGTATGTGTGACATTCCTCAGGCACTCCTGGCTCCCCCAAAACAAAGGAAAGGTCAGAAAACAAATGGCTAAACTAATAGAGTCTCTGTCAGTTTACAAGTATCTTAGCAATATTACAAGAAAAAGGCCATTTTATTAATAAGCTAATCTCCGTGAACTTCCTATCTTAATGATAGGTAATGCTTTGCTAGAGGGAAAAACCACCTTAGTTTGAAAATGGGTAGGCCTCCAGTAATCTGTAAATCCTCTTTAGCATTTGGAAATCCCTTTAAGAAACTTCCTCTTGATTTTACCTCCCCCTCCACAGTATACATAAGCAGTCACTCTTCACAACCCCATGGGTTCTTTCTGCCCATGGGTCCTGTTTCTGTGCTTTAATAAAATCACCTTTTTGTTACCAAAGACGTCTCGTCTCAAGAATTCTTTCTTGGCCGTCAGCTCTGAACCCCCACCAACACCCCAAAACTCCATCATTTAGGACCAATAGTTTTGCTAACCGAACAAACAGTCTATTACTCTGGAAGATTACAAATTATATTTAAAAATATTAAAATCAGAGTTCCCTTGTTGTGAACATTTCTATAGGCGTATTATAAGAATATGGGGAATACAACATTGCATGTAATTGTTTAATTATAGAGAGATGGAAGGGGTTCAAGAGGAACATTCAGCTGACTCTCATTTTTTCTTTGCAGATAACACCTACAATTGAAGACCCCAGCATTTTCGGGCACATAGAAGAAGTGCTGAAGCAAGCATCATGACTTTCTTTTTTCCTATTTTGAGTCAATTTGAGTCAATTTTCTAATTGGAGTCAAATGTTTTTGAATTCCTTCCCATAAATAAATATGTAAATAGAAATTACTTGCAAACCGAAATGTGAATTGTAAAGCTTGGTCTGAAAAAAAAAGTACTTGAAGACTAGAGAAAGACCTGTGCCTTCTGTTTAATGAGACCCAATTAGCATCTTTTTCAGTTGCCTGGAACATGATTCATTATAGATTGTCTAGTACTTTAATGTAGGAAAAATACAGCTAATGTATGATTTTAAAAAGCTGACCCCCCCCAAATATTTTAATTGAAAGTGACACATTATCATAGAGCTACTTCCTGATGAGGAATCTGTAGCTTTGACCCAAAACCTAAAACTCAAGTTGAAGTCAGAAAATAATGATAATTTTTCTTATAGAAATAGTGGATATTTTCTGACATTCTTGAGATCTCCCCATGCATGATTATTTTAAAGCAAATAGATACAATGGACTGTTTTAAGTAATCACCTCTAGATAGATGATTTTCTAGATAGGAGAATCCACCTTGTCATACATTTCCTGAGGGCAGGTTAGATACCAGGGTACAACTCTGCCTTCAGGTCATTTTGACTTAGTCTAGGGAAATCACATGCCCGTCAGATCCTAGAGGTCATTTTATCCAATCTGTTTGTCACGGAGATGAGAGCGCTTTGGAATTGCTCCTGTCTCAGATTCTTAGTTGTACTCTTAATGATTCCAGCTTCCTATAAAAACAATGAAACGACACAGAAATGCAGTAATCTGATGAGGAAAGCTCTTAAGGAAAAAATGTAAAAGTGTTTACATTATGGTAAAGACGAGGATTTTTAAGAAATCCCAAATTTTTATGTGAAATCACTAAGTTTTAAATAACTCACTAAAAATATATTGTGACGTCCAAACACATCTTTCCATTTACACGTACATAAAACTATTGAGAATTTAAGAAAAATTACTGAAAATGACTCTTTGTTAATAAGTTTATGGTAATGTACCAATTAGCCAGAGTAGTTATAGACTATTGAATATATGATTTACTTAGGATTCTATATGATTTCAGTTATTGAAGAATACATTTAACCTAAAAAAAAATTTAGACCAGGTCCATTGAGTCTTTGATGGTGCTCAAAGTTTTTCTCAATCTTTCGGTCCATCAGGAAAATTATTTTTAAGAGCAGCTGTCCTACATAATAGTCTGGGTATAAGAAATATATGTGAGAGATAACAGATAAGAGCTTATTTACGTGTTGATTTCATAAAAATTGCTTACAACTTGTATATAAAGGCATTGTGAAAATAATAGGTTTTTGTGTGCTTTTTTTTTGGACCATAAGCTATAAATAAATGGCTTCTCAAAGTCAAGTCCTATTTGCTTAAATTGGCTTCTTGATTGTTAAACTTGAAAATTTTTTCAGCTAATTGTTCTCTTTAATTATTTTAGCAGCCTGCATTAAACCAACTAGATAGACGTTCAACTTATAATTTGAAGCTGTTGAGTTCCTTAAGGTCGCCCTTCTATTGAGTACATTTTGCCCATTATCACAACTGTAATCTTAACTAGCAATATATTCTTGTTAACAATATTAATATTTTTTCATGTAGGATTCAGTTAATTTGAATGGCAAATTCTTTAGCTGAATGTGTATCATTGTTCATTTGCAAGGTATAAACAAACGCAGATCTGGGAATTGTGTGAGGAGTACATATGTGGACCTCTGGCACATTTTTCCTGTTCATCAATTCTGAAGGGACACGTTAGCAAGCAGGCTCGAGTTATTTTCCACTAACTTGGTGCATGAGACTGGGGGGAAGTACTGTTCTTGCATCTGGTTGAGGAAATTTATCTCCTCCGAAGAGTCAGAGGAAGTACTGTTACTTTCATGTGACTAAAAATGGGGCACGAATGATACACCTGAGTTGTTGGATTGCCTAAAATTTGGTAGGAAAAAAAAAGGAATTTTCTCTTTCATACTTACCATAAAGTGCTTTCACTAGATAGTACCTAGACTATTCTGAATCAAATGTATCTTTAAAAATAACAATATAATATTACTAAAAATACAATCATATTTAAATTTGATTTAAATATGACGTAGAGCCACATGGCCTTCTTTGGTATTTTCATAGAATTTTTTACTGTAAGACATTGGAAAAATTTAAATATAAAGCTTTTCTTTTAAAATCTATGGAAAAGTGTTTTCCAGTTATTTTGCTCCCAACAATACATTAAATATATAAAAATTAGATCTGCTTTACATCTAAAGAGCACTTTTGTTTATACAAAATTGTCTTTGAGAAGGCTCTCATCATTACAAATGTGAAAATTCATACATTTGATAGATGGTCAGAAGGAAAAATATTGGATTCTGAGCTTAATCCATTAAATGTATTTTAGAATCTGGCAGAAATTATACTATAAGGTGAAGAGTATTTTATACTTTTATTTTTGAGTCAATAGTTAGATCTTTTTATCTCTATACATTGGAATCTATTATAAACAATTAACATTTCTTACTGGATATTCTCTAAAGGGGAGAAACTGATTATGTGATTAAATCATGTGTTGAGAGGAGCTACAAATCTAGTTTGTTATAATATCATAGTGTCTGTATTATATTTCATTTCCCTCATCAAGAGCCCAGTGATCAGATGAGCTTAGAAAGCTCTTTCCCATTGTTTCTGCTCAGGCAACATTTCTGGAGAATTTTAAAAATCACCTTCAAAAGCAAGTTCACTGCTCCCTCTTGTGGCAGACTCACTTTTGAAGATAAAAATTAGACTGAGAGTCGCTAGGAAGAACAATTTTCATTATAGTTTAAGTAAACTGTTAAATATTATGTGACTAGAAAACAGATTAAACAGAGAATTGGAAGTATTTTTTTTTATTGACAATGGAGAGGGTTTCTGTTACCATTACCTTTTGACCGAATCTGTTAAACAAAAATAGACATCAAAACAAATGTAATGTACGTGCAAACAGCAAATTAAATACAAAAAGGGAATTACTAATGACAGGTCTTGCTCTTCATAAGATCAAGCAGCAGAAAATCAGCAGTTAGATAAATGGTATTATTAAATAGGTTTTACTTCGAAATCTCCCATATAAACAAAGAATAAACAACAGTAACACCACCAAATAAAGCCACAGGGAAGAGATTACTCTTCTATACTTTTATACACTATATATGTTAATCATTCTGTCTTTCATTTATTTCCTCTGATAAGACTGACTTCAGGGAAGTCGCAACAAGGCCATCTTGGCTATAAGCTTATAACATTAGACATGAGTCTGGCTAATGCCCTGTTACACTGACAAAAGGGAAAGGTTTCTGGGTTTTGTTTTTTTTTTTTTTTTCAATGGAAATGAGCCTCAGACTCTGCAGTGGCTGACATTCACTGAACAGTGCTGGCTGGCGGTTCGAGATATCTGATGAACATGTGGTTCTTAGTAAAGAAGTTTTTTTTCTCTTTTTTCTTGGTCCACAGATAACAAGAGAAGATAATGTTTATTCCTTATAAATTATTTTTTAAATATTTGCTCTTGACTCTTGTAAACAGTTTAGCTTTGTTTTGTATTGAAAAGGAGATCGAGCCATCACAGTGCTATTTCTAAAGATATAGGACATCCCTGATTGCCTTTAAAGGACTATTTTTGGCTCCAGTTCCAGGTTAAATCATTCCTTTTTACATGATCAGAGGCAGGTTTTCAGCTTTAAGTATTGACAGACTGGAAGGAGAAACATATCGATTTGACCGTTACAATTCAAAAACTGTAAAAATGGTGGAATGGTAAAATACAAACAGTACTTGGAATTGTCAAATGTTTGCACTCGAGACTCCATGAAACATATATTTTATTTTTTTAAAAATCATATTTATATCCATTTACATAAGACTTACACATTTAAAAAGAAATACATACACAGTAATACATAAATGCCTAGTATATTACAATAAAACATGAAAAAACAGGTGGCTCCATTTCATAAAAGCATCTGTTGTACAGAATTTATGATGTGGATGATGCTTATTATTCAAATGACTTAAGCATTTTCTTACAATTGTAGTAAACTAATCAAACTTAATATCCGACTCCCCCAAAATCACATTTTCAGCTTTATAAACCATCACTTGTGGTTGTTTCCTTAGAATTCGGTCTTCACAAAGGTTTTTACTGTTCGTCGTCGTAGATGGTAGTGCACTTTAGGTAGAGTAGGCTGAAAAGACGACATCTGAAATATTTAAGGCACAGCGTTAGTCTACTGTCAGCTCCCAGACTGGAAAGTCCCCCTCTGCCGCTGTTGCTTCTCCTCCATGCAGCCTGCCTACTTCCATCCTAGGATCTGACTGACAGCTGGACGGAAGTAACATTTGCTCTTTCTCCCACTTTGTTCAGGCCAGCTTAATAAATAACAAGATTTGCTCAAGTTTGTGGAAAGCATGGCAGTAAATATAAACGAAGGTATTCATAGAAAATGTGAGCAGTCCTTTTGAAAAATCTGCAGCTTGCTTTGCTCATCAGTAAATTTGGTTGAATTGACTTCTTTCATGGAATGGATTCTTATTCTAGTTCATATCTTATAGAGATCTTAAAAAGACACCTTTCTTTTTTCTTTCTCTCTCTTTCTCTCTCTCTTTCTTTCTTTCTTTCTTTTGAAAGTGGGGGGAAGGGCAAGGGGGAGGGAGAGAGAGAGAATCCCAAGCAGGCTCCATGCTGTCAGCTCCGGGCCCAAAGCAGGCTTTAACTGACAAACCATGAGATCATGACCTGAGCCCAAAACAAGAGTTGGATGCTCAACCAACTGAGCCACCCAAAAAGACATCTTTGTTTAATTGTGACAAAAATATAATAAATACCATATTTCAAAGGATCTGGATCAGTGACGTGGCATCACTGATTCTTTCTTATCATAATATACTTAGAAAAAGCTCACAATTTCTATTTCTGACACAAATGAAATGACAAATAATATGTTCTGAATTATTTTAAGAACAAAAGTGCTAATGTTTCGTCAAAATGGAAACTGGCTGCCCTTGATTAGGTTATTGTAAATAAATACCTTTACCCTATTTAATGGTAAAAATTAGGAAATACGAACTAGAATGCCATGCACAAAATACAAACTGCAAATAGCTAAAGAGTAATTCTGCCCATCAGTCAAGAACTAAGAAGCGAGCACTATTCAACATATTAAATAGTCATTTGTAAATTAGTGAAGTATTCAGTTCCTGGGGAAATTATCATGTTATGTGGAGAAGCTATTACAAACAGTATTTTGGAAAGCCTCTTATTTAGCCAAATCATTATATACTTTAGATCATGCCTAATTAGATGCCAAATTGTACACCATAATTAAATTTTTAATGTTAGGGTTTTACATTCTGAAATTAAATCTCTTAAAGCTTTTGATTTTATCAGCAGCTTCAAATAGTGACCCAAATAAGGCAGCACACCGGCTCCTGCAGTAGGCCCCAAAGACCAACAATAAATTGTGTGGCGCTTTCATTCAAGGCAATGAATAAACAGCACAAGATGAGCTGTTCCTCCGCCTAGAACTGCTTCCTCTCCCTGCGCCTGTGCGTGCATTGGGCTCTAAATATTGCTCTAAAAAGTCTTTTCCCCAAAATATTAATTTATTATAAATGGTAAATATTTTGGTAAAACTCGGTTTTAGGTTAAAGAAGCTTCATGAGCACGTGACATTTATAGCCTGGGCAACCACAGATTCACTACACCTATTTCTCAAGAAAACTCCAGTTTTGAATGGACTTGGAAGTAGATCCCATCAGCCGGTATTTCTCTAAATACAACTGCTTAATATCTTATAATTATATATCAAGGTTTTAGTTCTATTTGCCATTCTTATAATTTCACTTGGTTCCTATGCTGTGAGCCCCAGATACTTAAAACTCGTATTTGTTTTCAACAAATAGAAATCACGGTGATGAAAAACAATATACTGAAATTCAAAATGCTCAGTTATACTTTTGTTTTTAATCATGAACTACCTCTACATCATTTTCCTGCTTCTGCTGCTGTTTGGTTCTGTGTCCCTACCAGAATTACTATCTGCTTACTTTAACTTCCTCTATATAAACTATTCACTTAAAAGTGTGTTGCTCTGTCGGTGCCGAATTCTCTTCAATAAAATGCTATGTGGGTCAATATAAAATGCTACTAAAAAGTCGATGGCGGTGGCTGGGGCTGCGACCTGCTGATGTGTAATAAGATAGTGACAGGCCTCCGACAGATGGACCTTAAATCAGAGCAGACAGATGGTGATCAGAAAGATGAGAGTAAGAGCTACGATATTAAGACTCCTCTTCCACCCTCCAGCAATCCAAAAGGGTCGTCTCCCTTCTGTACTGCCAGGCCATCCCAGAGAGTATCGTGTGTATTTGCTACTCTATGTCAGTTCCATTTTTGGGTGTTTTGTTGTTTGTCAGCCGAGGAAAGCTACTCACAGCAAGTCAGTGCTGCCTCCTTTGAGTGGCTTGTCAACATGAGTATGTGCGAACAGTGGAGTTGTCTAACCTCTGCAGTCTTGATGAGGCAACTGCAAATGGAGAAAAGGGCTTTAGAGGAACTTGGATGATTGAGTACAGAAATCTCAGATGAGAAAGATTATCCCCTGCGTAAAGGGATCCTGAACATACTAGTACACCGTCCTCCTCTCAGACATCGGCCACTCATATCCCTTCCCTCTAGACCCAGTTACTAATGAAAAGCTATCCCAGTGTGATTTGACTCTACTTTCGAGTTGCTGTGTATTCCTCCTTAGATGAAGCCTGTAGCAAAAGCAGCTCCTCATGGTGTTTCTGTTTTGAGGCAAAGATTTCTCCTAGAGAATTCAGGATGGCGGAGGCTTCTCCCCCTCCAAGTGCTGAAGAGCTTCTTCACTAATTAAAATTGCAATCATCCTCCTGAATTTTGTTAACATGTTCAGTGATATTAACAAGTTAGAAGACATGTAGAACGAAGATCACGGGTTATATTGGAACTGATATTAAGGGCCATGATAATTATAACCCTGAAAAGAAATAATGGTTCCAGGCAATTGTCCTAATAAAGAGAGTGGGACTTTTTTTTTTTCTTTTAATGTCTACCAAAGAGAAGTAACTTTGTGACTGCTATTTCAAAGTGGTCCCTCCTTCAGAATGGCTGTTTTCCTTTGTGAGGTATATAACACAAGTCTAATGTCCACAGAAGGAAATAATACTAATTGGGTAATTACGGTTGGCTTTGTGTTTGTTTAATTCTCTTCTCATAGTTGTGCTTGTTTATTTAAGGCCTTTTGCCTTGGTCAGAGATGAAAATATCTGATGAGTCTGGGTTTCTAAGATGAAATATAAAACTTGCAATATTCAAATGTGTAGGGTGACTGTGGAGTTAATTTCCATTTACTAAGGACCTTTCGTCCAAATCCAACTTCTAACTAAACGAATTCTTTGTTTTGAGAATAGAAGAGTAAAGAAACACAAATCATGCAGATGAATATTGTTCTTCCTAGATGTGGACATTAGCCAAAACTGTCCTTTCCAGGATTTTATAAATTATGTTTAAAAATGCGAATGAGGTGCCATGGGTTCATGCGTCAGCCGTTTACAAGAGTCTGTTTCTGATGAAAGCAAAGTAAACTTCAAGCAGAGCAAACCAACTTAAGAAAAGAATTTCCAGAAAGCTATGCAAGGTCAGAGAACGATACTAGCCTTTGCTAAACAGGTTTTTTTTTTTTTTCTAAGTTTATAAGCAGAAATGCAAAACTACTGTACCATCCGTTGTCATTTTCCTCGACTGCCCAGATGTTGTGGTTAACCTAAATCCAGCTGGTAACGTTTCTGAGGACCCGGGCATCATGCTGATTCCGTGTACTTCACGGGGAGGGAACTGTCTTCTCCATGTGGACCCGCGCCTGAAATTCTTATCATCGGTCTGCCAGCACAGAATTATAATTGGATGTAATAACAAGTAAACTAGTCCAGGTCCTTACAACTGTGCACTTGGACACATGCAACACTGATTATCTACAGTCGATTTGTACAGCATACCTATGGAACATTATGCCTTATTTTGAGAGTTCTATTGATTCCAAAATGGTAACGCAGGAGATTTGCAACAGAAATGTTTTTATAAAAATTTTCCTGTGACTCCAAATCTAAAGATTGCTCTCTGTAAAAGTAAATAGTTTTGAAAACTTAAAGTAAAACCCCAAAGTTTTTCTAAAAAGAATATTAGCTCTCGTTTGTCGCACTTTATGCCAACTGACTTATAGTTTGGGATTATATATTTAGTTCACTAAGTGTTAGGCAAACTGCATTTGACTCACAAACTTGAATAGCTATTTCATGAGTTTTACTTTTATGTAAACGAGAGACGTATGGGAAAGCTGTATTTGATATAGCTTGGATCATACGAGATACTGGAACCTATAGTCTGTGTAAGAAACTAAATTTGTCATTCGTTAGATTTCAGCTGATACTGAATTAACTTGTGGCTTATTGAAAAACCTGTGGAGCCCGAAACCATCCTTTTAATACATACATATGCTCTTTAGACGCCACTAAAAGCAGAATATAATTCTGGTTGCTGTTTTACCAATGTATTTCTGGTGGCTGATTCTGTTATATCATAATGATATAATTCACATTCTCCCTCTCTGCACATTCACAGCTATCTGCTTAGATACAATGAACTTTCTCTATATTCGTGGGAGTAATATGTAATCTAGTGTTTAGCAAGTCTTATTCTTCACTAAACACAAATTATTCTTTGTGTCAAATTTTAAGGAAAATATTCATCATTCTACATAGGTCTTATCTTCTTAGGTCACTAAGTTTCTCTTCAAAGGAATAGCTGTCTATTCATTGAAGTTAGTCTCAGTGTGTGTGATTGTTCCTTCTAGCTCAGGTGACTTCATTTTGGCGTACACAATAATAGATCAATACTTAGCTCAAATTATCATTGTTCTAAATGAGTAAAGCTATAAGGTATTCTTCATCATGGACTGCTAATTTAGTAGACATTCAGAGTCAATTTGGAAAAATAAAATCATTTGTGAAATTATACATATCCATTGTTCTACTAGAATTCACAGTATCCAAATCTAAATTTTGTTTAGATTAGGGAGCCATTTTACAATTTAAGAGACGTCTGCTACTCCTTTTCTCCGCTGCCAGGTTTTGCATTGTCCTAGGCCGCCAGATATTTATAAATAAAGAAAAGCAGCAGATTTTCTGATGTCTTGTGGCCTCTGATTTCTTGAATTTTGGAAGAGTTGTTGCATAAACATAAATACTCTTCAGTTCTACAAAACACTACATTACGTTGTAGGGATATACAACTCCTGTAATATATGGCTTAGGGACTCAAGAATAAGCAAGTTGAGGATTTAAATCATGATCCCTTTTGCTCTTTTAGCAGAGCCTTCCCTCAGAAAGTCAATGGGACCTATAAGCGACACCAGAGGAAAAAGTTTCCATGAGGTCAGGTGAAAGGATCCCCACTTAATTGAAGTGAGCGTTTGTAGAAGCACACGAGCACTTCTCAAATCCTCTCGGTGGGAGCTCAATGTAATCAGCCCCAGAAACAAGCACAGGTTCTAGGTAAGCTGTGTAGCTATTTTTGTTCACACTCAAAAAACAAAACCAAAAAAAAAATAAGAACAAAAAGAAAGGAACAAACGAAAAACTAAGACAAAAGAGACTACAGTGATTGAATAATAAGATCCTGTGCTGTGTTCTTTATTTAATAAATAAGAAAAAGATGCAGCATACTTTAAAGGCAGATAGTCGCCTGCCAGTTAGACTTTTCTGCTTGTTTATTATGTTCAGAAAGCAACACTAACTCATATACGCTGTGTCTCTACTTGGCTCCTTTGAGTCAATGCACACTTTGATATGTAGCAATAGGACGGCTCTTTAATAATTTTTATTAAAATTTCTTTTGCAACTTAAAAAAAAATAATGTTTATTTATTTTTGAGAGAGAGAGAGACACACACACACACACAGAGCAGAAGGGAGGGGTAGAGAGAGAGGGAGACACAGAATCCGAAGCAAGCTCCAGGCTCTGAGCTGTCAGCACAGAGCCTGATGTGGGGCTTAACCCCATGAACTGTGAGATGATGACCTGACCTGAAGTCAGATGCTTAACTGACTGAGCCACCCAGGCGCCCTTCCTTTTGCAACTTTTAAACAAGGGGAATAATTATATTCAAAAGCATGTAGGGCTTCTGTAGGCTATCTTTTTGATCCAACAATTAAGAGTAAGGATTAAAAAGATTATCAAGCAACTTATAAAATTAAAATCAGTTAAGTATTAACTGTTTCAAAAATATCAATCACTATTCTGCTTGGACAGAAGTACTGACTTATAGGAAGTTAGCCAAGGTCAAGTGTGTAGAGCGTATCTGTCTCTAACCTCCTTTACGAAGGAAAGCTTGGGTTTTATAAACCCAAGATCATCTTCCCTACCCATTTGAATGTGGAATAATTGCCTCATTTTAGGGTTTTCTGGGTTCATTCACAAAATTATTTTAATCAGCTTCTCTTTCCAGCCAAGAGACACCTGCATTTTGCAAGACAGAATTATGCATCTCTGCATTTTTCATTTCATACTCAGGCTCTTTCTACTTCTTCCAGAAAAACCCTGTAAAAAACTCAGAAGGACTATTAAAATCCACAGCATCTATCAATGCACAGAGGTTGCTAATGTCGCTTGTATTCCTTTGTCTTAGGAGTCTACTTGTATGTTTATTATTTTCCAAATAATTTAAACATGCATATGTTATGTTTGGGATTCTTATACTTCATGTAGCTTTTAAATCCTATGACTGTTAAAATGTTATTTATGTTTTTAAGGAAAATTCAGTATCGCTAGCTAAAATAAGGAAAAGCCTCCCATTTACCGAAAGCAAGTTTTCTCTTCATTGTAATATCCTAAAATTTATTGTGAAGATACAACAATATTTAGGAAATAAGCACACAATTATTTAAAAGCTGAGTTTATCAGAGTTAGTGCTATTGTTGCCTTTTTAAAAATGTCAGTCAACATAATTTTGCAGTCACAGCTCATAAGAATATGTTTCTGAATTACTTCCAGGTGTTTCTAACTGCTGATATGATAATATGTATGAATTCATAAAGGTTTTTCCAAAACCAAATGACTAATACAATTTAATAATTAGGCACAATACTGGGGAGAATTCTAGATTCTATCCAGAGAACAAGCATCTGCTTAATTTTTGAGCACTAGTCCTTGAAAGCGGTTTTGCTCTTACTCTCAGATCCCTGTGAATGACAGATAAGACTTACTTCGTCCAGTCGCCGTTCAGTTCCCAGAGCCAGGAGGTTATTGTACTCCCTTTCGAGAATCTGCCTTGCCTGTTGACATCAAATTACAGTTACCATCACTGAAGTCACAGTTTACTTTAAATATCATAGAGATTATATTCATCTGAGAAAACATTACAAATTATGTTTTATTTAAGGAGTGTTTAAGATTTTAGTCCTCCAGGTCTAAAAGCCATTACAAGTTTCAGTTATGAATACAAGGGAGGGCAATTTTCTTTATATAGTCGATGGACAGTGGAGAGAGAGCCTCACATACACGTCTGAGGTCAAGGGGCACCTCATTACTTTAATCCCACTGAACATAAACTTTGCAATATATGAACACAAAATGAAAAGTGAAATTAGACTGCCGAATTTTTATCAAGTCTATACAGACAGTTCTCAAACCTATCTGATGCTCATTATTTGGAGCAACTTTAGATAAACTGGATTCCTATACCCAATCTCCGGATATCTGATTTCTTAGGCCTGTGCTGTAGCTTATAGGTTTTATTTTAATTTGTAAGAAACTCTGGTGATACGAATAATTATCCAGGTTGGGGAATCAGTGGCATACTCATTGCTAAGTGTCTGTCTAATTCAGACATGTAAATAGAGATGAACGCCTCTCAGAGAGACAGAGACTGAGAGCCATCTGCCAGGGATATTGTTTTGGGAAATCTGGCATTCAGGTGGAAGGCTGGACTACATAACCTCTAAATCCCTTTTCCTGATTAATTTTATGATTTTGTTTTGGCTAGAATTCCAGTGGCTTGAAATTAAAGCCCCAGTGACATATTTCAAAGGTTGAGCTGAGCGAAGTCTCATCAGGGATCATGAATACACGGCCAATTTTTTTTTTCTCCCTGCAAGTGTACTTTATCGTTCTCTAAACTAGGACACAGTGCAGCTACGCCAGAAAGGGGCTTGCCTGGGTGTTCTGCGTTGGAATCTGTAGTAACAAAGCTAAGCTGCTGTAGTCAAAGTTCTCATCCAAGGCTATCAGTGAGCCGTGCACACCACTCTCAAGGATATTATTCGCATATTCTCGAAGTCCAATTGCTTGTATCCAGCGAATAACTCGATCGTTGCTCCACACCAACACATCTAGGAAAAGAGGTGCATCGTTTTAGGCTGCAGTATTTTTCACGATAAACAAAACTACTGGCTGAAATAAGCCACAGGTGTCTGGCCAAGCCAGCATCTATGCTGATTTCTTCACCCACTCCCTAAAGCGCCTGGCCCCCTTGTGTTGCAGGTATTTACCATTCTCACAGCTAACCTGTTCTACTTTTAGCCTAGAAAAAAAAGTTGTCTTTCGGAGTGTTTGCGATCACTGAAAACCACTTCCAGCACATAGAATAAAATGTCTCCCAGTGTTTCCTGTTTCATTCTAGAGACCCAGGGATCTGTGCCAAACTCAATGGTTTTATCACCTGATGGGGGTATTGCTTATTCCTGTTTTGATATATAGCTCCTTAGTAAAGATAGAAAAAGGATAAGCTAATATGGTTTGTCATCACTGTTTTTTAACCACTAATTAAATATTCAATATAGACTAGAAGAGCTTTTTTTTTTCTTTTTTACCTGAAGCAATAAAAGCAATAAATCAAAGAACAGAACAATAAGATAGAACATGGATTCCCTAGTCTGAAATTTACCCCACTATTTTGTCAATTCATTAGTTTCCGATCACATGCTCATGCAAAAATCAAGCACTTGGTCAAGTCACAAGTTGTTTTTCCTTTTAGGTTGAAAGTAGTATTTTATTGAGATATAAAGCACTTGGAATTTTATTTCCTAAAACTAAAATCTGTAGAGAAAAATCTGTGCCTTTTTCAGATTTTTGGTCTACAGTGTAATAGCATATTTTATCATTTATTTTTTTCCCATTTCTTGTCATTATGAGTTGACAGAATTCTACATAAAAACGAGTAAAACAGTCCTCAGATCAGAATGCTCCACAGAAAAGAAAGAATGTTAAGGAACTAAAAAGGGAATGTGAAAAAATGAAAACATTTTCTTTTCTAACCTTGTAAAAAGGGAAATAAAACCCATAATTTAATTTTATACTAAAATTTAAGTTTTCCTGTTAATTTTTTTTCTTTCTGAGTGAAACATATAGCTTTTCCAGAAAAAAAAATATAAAGAATACTTTGGGATATATTCGTCAAATTCGTCAGTTTATCTTCCTTCATCTTCCCCCATTTAAATTATAAAAGTCTGTAAAAACCAAGGCAGGAGTTGTTTTTGGTTTTGTTTCTTTGGTGGTGGCAGAGAGAGTATTTATATATTGTTTAAGTTGTCCAAAAACATTACTAATTTGTTCTAATACATTCATTTATAATCAAGTTAGGTTTTCTTGTGCCTAATATTAAAGCAATACAGCGTTAACTCAGCCCGACAGAGAAGCCTCATGTCATATTCTCAGTCACTGACCTCACAGCAACAGTAACCAATATTCTAACTATTCTCACCATGGATTAGTTCTGCTTTTTAGTTTTGCTTTTTTAGCTTTTTATAAATAAAATCATACGATATGTACTTTTGTGTCTATGTCTTTCACTCAATATGAGATTTAGCCCTGCTATAGAAAATAGAAGTATCTTATTTTCATTGTTATTTAGTATTCCATCGTATGATTATACCACAATTGATCACTTCTCTATTGTTGATGGACATTTGGCTAGATTCCACCGTCGGTTATTAAGGATAGTGCTGCCTTGAATATTCACAGATATGCTAAATAAATTCTACTCTCACAATTTGAAGCCCCAGTAGCAATGTATAAAAATCTGCATTTTCACCAATACTTCGTATTTTTTATTTGTCTTATTTGCTTTTTTTAGCCATTATGGTAAATTTCTTGTTGTTATGGGTTGAATTGTATCCTCTCAAAATTCATATGTTGAAGTCCTAATCCCCTGTACCTCAGAATGTGACCTTATTAGAGATATGGTCCTTATTGGAGTATTAAAAAGGTTTTCGGGGTGGGTCCCAATCCAATATGATGGTTTCCTTCTAAAAATGGGAAATTTGGAAATAAGATATACACACAAGGAAAACAATGTAAAGAACAAGGCAGAGACCTGGGTGATGTGTGTAGAAGAGAAAGAACATCCAGATTTACAGAAAACCACCAGAAAGTGAGGGAGCGGCATGGAACTTATTCTTCCTCACACCCTTAGATGGAATGAACCCTGCTAACACCTTAATCTAACATCCAGAACTGTGAGACAATACATTTCTGTTGTTTTCCAGAAAAAGTTACAAAGAATACTTCGGGAAATATAGTTGCTTTTTCTATTAAAACTTTAAAATAGCCTTTATTTTTGAAGAGGAGTTTTTAACGTTTATTTATTTTGAGAGAGAGAGTATGTGTGTGTGAGAGAGCACATGTGCACATACGCAAGCAAGGGAAGGACAGAGAGAGAGGGAGAGAAAGAATCCCAAGCAGGCTCCATGCTGTCACCACAGAGCCTGATGTGGGGCTCAGTCTCACGAACCGTGAGATCATGACCTGAGCCAAAATCAAGAGTGTGATTCTCTACCGACTGAGCCGCCTGGCACCCCTTAAAAAGTATTTTTAAGGTCACAGCAAAATTGAGCAGGAAGTAGTGTTCCTACATATCCCCTGCCCCATAGATGCACAGCCTCCCTGACTATAAAATCCCTCACTAGAGTGCTACCTTTGTTACGAGAGACAAACCGCATTGACACTATGCCCATAGTTAACATTAAGGTTCACTGTTGGTGTACACTCTATAGGTTTGAAGAGATGTATAATGACGTGTATCCATCATTATAGTATCATACAGAATAGTTTCACTAAAAATAGTTGCCCTTAAAATCCCCTGTGCAACATTTATTTATCTCTCCCTCTCCACTAACTGCAGGCAACCAACCACTCATCTTTTTCCTGTGTCCATAGTTTTACCTTATCCAGAACGCCACAGAGTTGGAATCGTGTGATATGATTCTTACAGTACAATTATATAGTACTTTTCTTTCAGTTAGTAGTATGTATGTACTTAAGGTCACTCCATGTCTTTCACAGTTTGATAGTTTATTTCTTTTTAGCCATATTTAATTTTTATATACAGACCCTGCTAAATTCACATATTAATTTGAATTATATGGCACATCATTAAATTACTTGGATTGTCTGTAATACCTTTTCTAATCCTTATATATTTTTTAATTAATGAGGAACATGTGAAGAAGGACCCACAATGCCCTCTTCCTACAGTCTTATTACTTCCTGTTCCAGTCAAAGTAGAATGAATTTCTTAAGGGAGCAGGACGTTTACTGCCATCCTCAGACTTTTGGCTCTTTATTTCCCCATTCTTTGACAAAGCAAGACTTCCTTAATGATCTTTACTATATTTTATATATAAAGTATATTATATTATATTATATTATATTATATTATATTATATTATATTATATTATATTATGTTATATTACATATTCACTAGGTTTTCCTGGGTCATTCCTAAAGTATATAGTTTCCTCTGAGTTTTCTTTAGCTTGTTCTATCAGAGTGTTAAATCTCAGAAAATGGGATATAAGTTGGTGAGCATTATATTTTGGTTACTTTAACCAACCTCTGTTGATAACAACTGATTAGTTCAACTTATTGGTTGCACTAAACTTGCACTTCAAAAGTTGGGCAGGAACATACGGCTGACAGCATCAGTTCTCCCATTGCTTTCGCTAAGTGCAATGCTTTTTAAAACTAATGTGACAACAGTTTTCTGAAAAAATAACAAAACTGTCCAGTTTTCTTTGCATCGAGTGGATCTGTAAATAGGAAGTGTTTGTTCTTTTCTAGAGATGGGTTCATATTTCGGTAGTCTAAGACATTTGTAGTTATCATATTTCTTCAAATATATCTTCATTAAAAATTTCATTGCCACACTTGTGGTTAAGAGTCCTCAGATTTACAAAATATATTTACATATAATATGTAGAAAATAATTCATTTATTTATAGGGTGAAGGTAAATAAGGCACTAATCTAAGCTTTTCTTCTTCAGAACAGAAACATACCTTCCTTTTTTCATTTGTAAATCAAGTCCCTTTCTATAAATCTGTTTTCAAGCAAAATTTATGCCCTGACTTTAAAGCTTTGTAAGGATCCTCTTGACCTAAACAATAAATGGCTAGAGATCAGTGTTGACTGTTTCCTAGCAACAAATTAAATGTTAGTACATTCTTGATATTCACTTCGTCCCCTCACTTCAGAAAGCTGTTTATTAAGGTCAAGGTTAATTAACACTTCAGATAATAACAGAGACCCCTGGTCACAGTCAAGAGTTATTCCTGTAAATGTCACTGGATCAGTTACAGGAAACAGGGGCTATTTATGATCTCACTCACAGCCGCCCCTCATATGGAGCCGTGTGTGTATAATCACAGTGAATCACAGCAGCTTTTCTCAGGGCCATGCTCTAACCGGCAACTGCCAAAAATACTAATATAATATTTGGTATAGGGCCAAATGGGTAGTTCCTCCTTCTCTTTTACATCTATCTATATATGAAGCATTCCATGTGGTGAAACCAAGCATAATAAAATCTAATTGGAAAAAGTACTTCAGAAAGAAAGCTGGAAAGTGGTTATCTCATGGGTAAAATCTGTGTGCTAAAACATCTTTTGTTAAGTCAAGCATAGACTTCCTTCTAGGGTCTTTGATCAATGAGTTCCCAAATTTCAATTCAACTGAATGACAATGTACTGAAAACAACTTGCAATTTCCTGCGCCCCAAAATAAAATGAAATCAAACAACTCAATTTTGATAAGGGAAAAACATTTTCTTGCTCCTAAGTAATGAGTCAAATGAACTGTTACAAAAAATCCATTGGGTGTCTATCTACTCTCCGATGAACCATGTATAGAAAAATATATCGACCAATCACCTTTGCATGCATTGAAGTCCATTCTACTAGAATTAATGTGCTGTCCCCAAACTGACAAAGTTGAAGTAATTTCTGACATTGTTTATCACAAATGAAAACCATAGAAGTCTAAGATAATCTTAACGATAAAACAACGCTAAGCTTGAATAGGAGGGGAAGGGTAACGTAACATGCGGTACATACTATTTTCATATCTAAATTGGGCCCCAGAGGAAGTGAAGATGAAAACAGAGACTCATGGCTAACTGTGATCAATTAATGTTTAACCCCTATTCAATTTGATGAAATGCCTCCACGTCAACTCCTGGTAACAGTAAATGGAAATACAATTGATTATTTATTTTGCTTGTATCCAAACTTTCCCACAAAAATTTTTGGTTATATTTCCCATAAAGAGAATTTTTTCCTTTAAAAAATATAAATGGTTATAAGTGGACTGATGATTTTCACCAAAAAGACCCATAGATACTTATACCCAACAATTATATACTTTTTTAACAACAATAATAAAAGTAATGTGGTCTCTAATAAGTATAGAATCTAATGTGTTGTTCTTTTAAACAATTCTTTTCCCTGTATATTAAGGTATTTCTCAACATTTAGAGGATTAATTAATTATTAACATAGTAGCTTTCTAATCTGTAATAGGGAACGCCATTTTTATTCAAATCAAACATTTTTGTACACATAATGGTTGCAGCAATTACGAATGCCTCTCATCATTTATTTGACTTAAAAATTATAGCTAAAGGGGCACCTGGGTGGCTCAGTCGGTTAAGCGGCCGACTTCAGCTCAGGTCATGATCTCACGGTCTGTGAGTTCAAGCTCCGCATCGGGCTCTGTGCTGGTGGCTCAGAGCCTGGAGCCTCCTTCAGATTCTGTGTCTGCCTCTCTCTCTGCCCTTCCCCTGCTCACTCTCTGTCTCTCAAAAAATAAATAAATGTTAAAAATTAAAAAAAAATTATAGCTAAAATTATCAATGGACTAGTCTCATTTATAGGGGAGAGTCTCTATGTAACTTCTATATAAAATCCCTATATAATTTCTGTAACTATTATACAAAAATAAAATTTCTAAGCACTGAAATAAAATTCAGATGATATAACCCAAAGATGAATTACTATAAATAAATTACATACCATGTTTCTCTGAATCATATGAGAATGTTCTATTAAAAGTTTGACAAAAATATCTGCATGGAGGCATCTTTAGGACAAACAGAATGTATACTTAATAGGTTCAGAGGAATAAATCTCAATTTAAAAAATCAAGAATATGTCTTAGAGGGGATATTCTCCTTATACAGTGATGATATCCTTTCAATGTTTAATCATAAAAGTAATGAAAAAGAAATAATGATGACAATATTCTAGCCAAATACTTATGCTGCTTAGGGGCCACTGTAACAGATAGAGTTTTAGGTTCATAAAAGTGAAAGTCATCCCCCTCCCCCACAAAAAAAGGCATTTGCCTTGAATGAAAGACGTATTACCCTTTATTTCATGTTGGCTTGCTTCTCGTCTTCTTTCTAGTTCTTTTCTGTCATAATTTAACCTCTTTAAACACATAATTCCATATTGTAAACTTGTTCTGTTATTTTTTTTAAAAGAAGAAGAGAAAACACATCGAATTTATTCAGCAGATAATGCATGTTCTTTGATTAAGCATAGTCAACATTTTGCACTACTTCTTAGAGCAACAGAATAATAAGTTACATTTGTAATTAAATCCCTTGGTACTGGAGGGAAATAAACTGCAGTTATTCTAAGCACACAGTATTTCTGAAGAGTAAAAATATTTAATTTCAAAATCAGAAAACCATAGTCTTTAAGATAATTATGGATTATGTTGTTCATCCATTTATCTTTGTCTTCCATCAGGGTGTTTTGACATTATTTGCTGAAAAATGAACATTTGACTCATTTGGAAATAATTTAAAGTTGCTAATCTGAAAACAGGAAGGAATTTATGAGAAATGAATACTTTCTTCTTAAGCTGCTGAGAAAAAGAATATAAAAATATGAACAAGTTAAAATAAGATAGAGCACCAGATACCAAAGTGAATAGCCACCACCTCTCAGTGATATAGAAGTATGTGAAAGAAGTAGGTTGGCAGACAAGAAACTCCCTGTGGAAAGGATATTGTGGAAGAGGCAAAAACTGTCCTTAAAAGATCAGTTGGGTCAATAAAGAAAATGGAGCACCATGAACACAGAGTTGACAATGAAATTTTAAATGTGTGGTGACAGTGAGCTATCCTGTACAGCACAGCGTTGGAAATCCGAGACAGGAAGTAAGGAGGAATATGGTGACATATATATGGGGTAATATAATAGGGCGACATTAAGGGAAGCTTGCATTCAGTGAAAGCATAGAATACCTGCAGGTGATGGAGAACTACTGGATGGTTTTCACAGGGGAAAGAAATGACTATAACGGTATTTGCTACCAGGTTATTCTTCCTTAAACCAAAATGATCTTTTCAGTTTAAGGAAGACTAACCTGGTAGCAAAATTAGAGCTAGGGAAAAGAGGTAAACCTAGGAATAGGGCAATCAATTAAGGTGTCAATGCTGTGAAAATAAAAGGCACAGAAAGGACAACTGCCATGAACATAAGAAGCAAATCCAGAAACTAGACATGTTCAGGGAGAAGAAAGGACAAGACATGGTGATATTAGACATAACGGATGTGACAGAGTGCAATAGGGAAAAAAGAAATTCCAGGCTTCAAGAGCAAAAAACATGGTTATTAGTGATTTCTGGTTTAGCTATACTCGCACATTTAGACATACACACTGGCCAGGTTACACCTAAGCACTGGATGCATTTCTAAGGCTTGCACTTTAATAAGGACACTGTCGAGTTAAAATATTTCAGAATCAGAGGAAATTAGAAAAAAAATTCCAAGTGTTATGGGATGAATTATGTTCCCCCAAATTCAAAAGTTCAAGCCCTAATCCCCAGTATTCCAGAACATGAATATATTTGAAGATAGTGCTTTTAAAAAGGTAGTTAAGTAAAATAAAGCCCATAGGGTAGGTATTATTCCGGTCTCACTGGTGGATGTTCTCATGAGAAGAGGAAATTTGCACATTCAGAGAGATCAGGCGAGCACACACAGACGAAAGACCATGTAAGGACACGACAAGAGGGCAGCCATTTGCAAGCCAAGAAGAAACCAATCATGCTGACATCTTGATCTTGGGTTTCTAGATGCCAGAACAGTGAGAAAATACATTTCTGTGGTTTAAGCCACCCAATCTGTGGTATTTTGTTACGGTAGCCCCAGCAACCGAATTCAGTGGAAAAACGGATATTACTGATGTAATAGCAGTCATAGACATTAGGCATCTTGAGGTTATGTAGTCAGTACTACCTGCTTTAAGTCTGAACTAAGCATAGTATAAAGATGAAGCTAGTATATTTCCAAGAACAAAAAGAACCCTGCTGTTTCAGTAATTTTTATTCAAAAAATAAATAAATAAAACAAACTTGGGGCGTCGGGCAGCACAGTAGGCTCAGCATCCAACTTTGGCTCAGGTCATGATCTGGAGCCCCGCCTTGGGCTCTCTACTGTCAACGCAGAGACCTCTTCCAATGCTCTGTCTCTGTCTCCCTGCCCTTCCCCCACTTGCATTGTGCATGCATACGTGCTCTCTCTCTCTCTCTCTCTCAAAAATAAATAAACATTAATAAAACTCGATCATTGTAATAATCATTTTAACTGTAATGTAAAGCAATTAAAAGTCAATCTAGTGGGGTGCCTGGGTGGCTCAGTCGGTTAAGCATCTGACTTTTGATTTGGGCTCAGATCGTGATCTCACAGTTCCTGAGTTTGAGCCGTGCATAAGATTCTATGCTGACAGTGTGGAGCCTGCTTGGGATTCTCTCTACGTCTCTCTCTGCCTCTCCTCCCCAACTCAAAATAAATAAATTAATTTAAAAAAACCAAAAAAACACTACAGATTAAAAAAAAAGTCTAGTGAAGAATGGAAAATAGCCACAAATACCCCATAAAGGTTCTCGTATTAAAAAATCTAATACAACTACACAAAATTTGAGGGCCTAAATGTTCAGTGACAGGGAACTCACTACCTAACAATGTATATACTATATTGCAATTGAGAGTCATACAGAGCTGTTCTTTCTACTGAACAGAGATCATTCACCCTACTACCTACACTTACCTGAACTAGAAAAGTACATGTTCAACAGAACAAATATTATGCTTCCCTCATGTAATAATATCAAAACATAGGAAAACATATAAAGTCTACCCTTATTCAAGCTACATGTCTTTAATTTATTCAACTTTTCCACTGGGATTTTACTAATCAAAAAGAATTTAATGCCCATAAATTAATACAGTTTCTTATTGTCATTTTATGGTAGACTTTTACTGTATCTGCTCAAAATCAGAATCTAAATATGCCCTGTGAAGCCATTAAACAAAACAGATTTTTGTGCCAACTATAAATTGTATCTTCTTCACTTGATCTACTTTTAAATCATGGATTCTCCATCTAGCATTTTAATGGTATTTAAATTCATACCATATTTATCTCTACTAAATTTAACCTAACTGTATCAACAACTGTATTAAGATTCAAAACATCTCCATAAGTTTAATCAAAGAGCTTCAATTGTTATCTCTTTATCATATCTTTATGTCGTCAACATATCTGATATTTATAACATTTTTATTTCAGTCACTAATTAAATGTTGGACAGAACGTAATCAAATAGGGTCTTATAAGCCAAAATCATCTAGACTTAAATTTATTAATTTATGATATACTAAACTACGTATGAAACCAGAAAACAAACTCTTAACTACAGAGAACAAACTGAGGATTGCTGGAAGGGAGTTAGGTGGGGATGGGCTCAGTGGGAGATGGGCATTACGGAGAGAACTTGTGACGAGCACTGGGTGTTATAAGTAAGTGACGAATCACTACATTCTACTTCTGAGACTAATATTACACTACATGTTAACTAACTGGAACTTAAATAAAAACTTGAAACAAACAAACAACGGATCACAATCCAGCTGACAGTTTTTCGCGTAACCTACAAAGACATCAGCAAAACATTTATAACATGGTATTATAATAAGTTTCTTTTTACCCCCTAGATGGCAAACAATCTGAAAAAAGAGGTTGCATTTTATTCATCTGTGTGCTTATAGCTATCTTGCAATCCATTCAGTATTTTTTTCTGAACATTAATGCACAAAGAAGCCAAAATATTAAAAGATTCATATGAAAACAAAAACCAAACACTTTCTTCGGAGAAGTCCTTCTCAATTTTTTTCTAGTATATACCTAAATTATATAATTGGTAACCACATACATTGATAGAGTTGAAACTGACTTAATTTTAAAAATTCTTATTAAATAATTTCCTATTATAAAAACATATACAGATACAAATCACGAACATGGAATTTCTTAAAGAGAAAGAAAGAAAAAAGATTTACGCTGAGTAAGAATTCTGTATGTTTGCAGTTCCATTAACTTCAGGCTCATAATACATACACAGCTCTACATTAGATAGTTCCTGCAATTTGCTGCACGAAAATAATTTGCCCAGTATGTACACAGATGTCTTGAATAGCACATATTCTCTATTTCCTAGATATCTCTTTTTGTTCAAGTAATATATACATTATTTATTGTTTCATTTTAATTACTGTTTGAAAAAAAACTTACCGATGAAAACTATCCACCATTTTTAAATGGACACGGAGATCTTTTTTTGTTAGGTGATCTAACATTCTTGCATCTACCAAGCATTCCATAAAATAACTTCTGTATTGAGGTAACCCCAAGCTGGGAAGCCATTCGTTTCCAATCCACTCGTGGTTCATATCTCCATATGCCAGAGTCTGCAGAAAAACCGGACACTAGAATTGTTTTATAGCAGTCAAGTTTCTTAGCCAATAAAATGAGATGGTAATAGGAGGATATTGTATATTATTATAAATGACATTTAATTACTATGATTTATGTGAAAAAAGCAAAAATAACATTTAGACTCTAAGTATTTAATTTAATTTGGTATCAAATGGAACTCTGGGTCCATGTATCATGGTACCTGCCTCTAGAGAATAATTGTGTTCACTTAGTAATTCTCAAAAGAAATTACATGCTATACAAACATGCATTTTTAAATAAAAAATAGAATTAAATGTATAATATAAATGCTCAGCTTAAAGATTCATTGTATAGACAAGTTTATTTCATTTATCTGTCAGCTAATACTCCACCATGTCCTTCTCTTCGAGGATACTACTACCATTGCTATGGTATAATGGCAAATCTCAATGTCAAAACAGAAACCTCCGTAAACAAATAAAGGAGCAACAAGGCTAGAGAGACAGAATGCTGAAGCTTTGTGCGGGCCATGGTGTTATCTAGTGACGCATGCAGCCAGTATTCCAGAAAGATCATTGGAAAGAATCAATCTCTTTTTAGAAATCAATTAGTATAGGCTCTGTATTTAAGAAGCAGGGCATGAGAAAAAACAAACACAAATAATCTAATTCTTTAATGGAACAGTATGAACAGGTCCTAGCAATAACTACTAAAATTCTCCTTACAGCCAGAGGTTTGAATCACATGTGCTATCACACACATTAATTCTTTTAGTCGTGCGTCACGTGGAAATGTTGACATGTGGGCAGCAGGCTTGTTCAACGTACACATGCTGGGTCATAGCACCGTCCCAATGAACGGACGTAAGTTCTGACTTGCAGTCGCAATGCTGACACACGTCCTTCCAACCCTGGTCCTCCCACACTTTCCGTTATACTTTAAAGCAGACGTTTAATAAGGTTTTTTTAATGCCCCCCCTTTTATCTCCAACTTGAATGATCCCTGATTAAATATATTCAGGGGTGATTTCAGAGACATTTAAATTATAGTTCATTCTTTTGAAAAGAGAGAGATAATTTCCCTTTCTCAAAGAGGCCAGATATGAAATGATAATCATTTTCTTTGTGAAATATGGTGTTTAAAAAAGACATATATAGTATTACACATAATAAATTCAAATATACATATTAGCCTAATCCTAAGCTAAGTGAAGGTTTATGATATTAGGATATACTAAATCCTCATAGCGTAACTAAATGGTATTGTTTTAGAGCATATGAATTTCCTACCTGGGCCCAGCTTCCTTCCTCAGATTCTTTCTGTGTTAGCAGCAGGAAATGATTAATAAAGCAGATAAATATAAATTAATCTCAAATGAAGACAGTAAAGTTTTTCTAGCAGAAGCAAAATTGTTACTGAAAATGTTAATTATGACATAAGTAGATAAATACTTGGATCCTTATTCAAATCCACAGCAATCAATTTAGGAGTTCACGGGCAACTACAAGGACGACTACATAATTACTAGTTAATTCAAGTTAAACATACACACATATAACATATGGGGTTTTCACGATATATATGATCTGGTCATTCCAAACTTTTTTTTTTTAATTCTTAAAAATGTGTAGTTTCCCAAATGAGCTATAATTTCTGATTATATGTATATAAATATATAATACACATATATGTGTGTATATGTACACATAAACACACATATATTTAAAATGAAGAAATCTTACAGAAAGTACATTAATGAAGTGCAAAAAGTAACGGTTTCCCTCTAACAAAGCTTTGTGGTAATCAAGTAGATTTCAGCAACAGTCAACACCAAAAAAAATTAAATAACAATAAAACTAAACACAAGAAATTGAACTAGAAATGTAATTAGGAAACATTGGCATTTTTTCCCCTTCATAAACTAGATAATTGATTTCTCGAATATGGATAAAACCAAAAGGACATTAAATTAAAAGAACCTGCTGAGAATAAAACGGCAACATACTTAACTTTGTTACTTTAAATGAATAATGACTACATATAACATTATATTGTTTAATGCTGACGATTAATCCAATCACCAAAAAAACAAACAAACCCTTTTAAGCCCGTGGTTTGAATATCAAATGAACAGAACATTTTGGGGAAGGGGTTGTTTAAGCTCTGTATTGGTAAAGTATAAGAAACTAAATTATTATTGAGTATTCAGGGGCACCTGGGTGGCTCAGTCAGGTAAGCACCCAACTCTTGGTTTTGGCTCCGGTCACGATCTCAGAATCCTGCTTGGGATTTTCTCTTTCCCTGTGTCTCTGCTGTTCCCCAACGGCCACTCTTAACTGGGTAGGATAACATGTACTACCTGTGAATATGCCCAATCCTAAGTGATATCTGTTACTAAAAACTCGCAGTGTTGCAAAATGGATAAAAAAGTGTTTTTAAATTCTTGAGTATCTGCATTACACAAACTCTTATGATATGAACCACATTTTGATGGTCTAGCGTGGCTTCACTAAAAAGTATCCAAGTGCAGTAAAATCAAACCTTCATGAAAAATGTTAGTTTTCATGCATATCGCTACATAAACATACCCATTACTCTGATCGGTCATAAACAAGATAGTTTTTCATCCAAATAGCAGCAAAATAACGTTTCTTCCTGTTCGACAAAGCGGTAAGACTAACCGTTTTTGCTGGCGCGGCAAGATTTTCCATTTCTTCGTGGGTCACCCAAACGTTGCCTGAAGGCTAGTGAGGAGGTTCAGGGGAAGCGGCGGGGTCCACGGGAGGGAAGCAGTGGTAAAGAAGAAAGGCAGCAGTACTGTCAGTGAACAGCACCACAGCAACACGACAGCGCTCTCGCCTCTACAGCATGCACAGCAGAGACAGCATTGCTGGTTTGCTCAGAGCTCCCTTTTTCTTCTACTTAAAAAGATTAAATAGAAAGAGGCGTGCTGTGAAGCTCACGTGGGATAGGTTTAAAATGACACTCCTGTGACTGTTAACCGGGAAAAAGGCTGAATCAAAGTACGCATTGGTATGGAGCTATTGGATCCATTTTTTTTTTTTTTTGTAATCATGAACAACTGATTACATTTGATCTGTGGAGGAATGTGTTTTTTTCCCTTCAGAAAACAAAGGCACAGGTACTTTGTTGTGTGATTACCAATATTTCATTCCAAAGGTTTGATTCTTCAGTGTCCTTGAAAAAAGAAAATCGGGTGTCAATACAAAGCTGAAAGCACTATCATAACCTGTCTGGAAACTAATATCAGCTTTTCCCAAATGATTTCTTCCTTTTATAATTTGGCAGGTATGTTGTGTTTTTATTTTCTTATAGAGGAAAAAGAAGTGAAAGACTATTATTAATTTAATAAAGGGTATTTATTTCAACCTTGCTAAATATTGTCAGAAATTACCAAAGACTAGGTTTCCTAATTTCTTAGCAGTGTACTATGTGATTATAGAGAAGAACATGATGTAAAAAAAAATTCCCTCCAGCAGGCACTATTCTTTTATAAAGTCTCATTTGCTTTCTAAGTAAGATAACCTAGGATGCTTCTTCTAGACACTGAATGATGTACAATTTCTAAACTAAAGTCCAGTCAGTAACATACAGACCAGGCACATTATACTGTTGATGATAATGGCCACTGGGAACCACTTTCCATTAAATTCCACCATTTCACTGGGAAATCCTTATGAACATAGCAAGCTTGTACAAGTACATCCATCCTATAGTTACAATGGAATTTCTATTCTATACATTGCTTATTACTTGTTTTGGAAGGAGTCTAGAATCTGAAGTAGCTAAGTTGATGCAACATAAGGCTCCACCATAACTCTCTGGCGTTTCTATCAACACAAGATATACCATGTTAATTTTCCTTCTCTTATAAATTATGTAATTTAGTATCATTTGAAAAATAATTACATATAAACTTAATAAATGAGTATAATTCAAGAAAAGAGAAATTTCACTAGAGAATTATATATATGAGTAATTAGTAATACAGAATGGGAATATATATATAATTATATATATGAGTAATGAGTAATATAGAATGATAATTTATATATATAGTTGAGTAACAAAGGGGAGTTAAGTAGTGGCCCACACTGAGCGTAGAGCTTAAAACAAATCTCAGAGGATAGTACTTATATGTGCAAAATCTGTGTAAAATTCTCATTTTCCTACCGTTTTGGAACTTAGAATATATTTGAATTTTTTTCCCTGTAAGATAAAACTATGTGTACCTATAAACTGCATTTAGAATACAAGAGTCACCCATGTTACTAAGAGCCTCTCCCTTTTACTCCCAGCTTTTGGGAATGGTACTCATTATACACAGAAAGAGGCATATGAGTGTATGAATCATTAAATCACTTGTAATAAATAGGTTTTATTAACTTTATGTGTGAGGAGTGCACTATAATAAAACCTCATGTGTCACACTCATGTGTCACACAGCTTTTACACCCAGTGACCACAGCACTTTGCCTGAGTTGGTGTGCTGTTTGTTCAAAGTGAGCTGCTTTAAATGAATTTCCTCTCAGGTACCCTTCACCTGAGAGAAAATTCATTTAAGCCTGTCTCATGTTACAATGATTTCTATAGCTTCTATCTTAACTGTGAATCCAAATAATTAAGAGCTCCTTCCTTCTGTAAGAAACTTAACGAGTATTATCTCATACTGGAATTCATACCTGTATAATCTCTTTCACGGTTTATCTTAAAGTCTATATTTGCCAGTCTATCATCATAATCTGGAACAGGCAAGATGCCGGGAGCCATGGTTTTATCTGTAGCTTTACATGCAAAGTAAGTATATATATATGCAGGGCAACCTTCTAAAGTATGGCTGGCAACCTTTCCCAAGTCGTATGTTAGTCGCTCTCCTTTGATCTGCAAGTTACATTTGCGAGGCGCACGTCCTGCTCCAGAATCTTGTGAAGGAACTCATAAAATAGCCTCTGTACAACCCAATCCATTAGACATTAGTCTAGGTCTCAACGAGTTGATTTTACAAGCGAGCCCATGTGCAGTACATCAAGTATTCAGATTCCTTTCTCCTCGGCACCCGTTAAATGTATGGAGCTTTCACCTGGGTGAGTCTTAAAGGGGTGCTTCGGAGAATGCCCATTTCAGTGAAGGCATATCTTAGATAAGAGCTGGAGTGGGAGACTTTCAGCAACCAAAGGACAGAGGATGCTGTGCCTGGGGTCCAAAGATAGAGTGCAAAAAAAAAAAAAAAAAAAATCTTGGAAAAGCAGAAAGGACAGGGATCACATCATTTGGGTGTGGTTCTCTGAGAGCCATCGAAAATTACTTACTCATTCCTCCGCAGTCCATGCTGTAGCCCTTGATATTTGAGCTGGAGAATGCAAACCTACAGTCATCCGTGTGCGTGTGTGTGTGTGTGTGTGTGGTTCATAGTCTGCGTCTAACAGGTGATTTCTAAAATTTCAACTCTCTGGAAATTTACCAAATTATAATCAAGAGGCTTAAGGTTTAGCTGTGCCACTTCTTAGTAATTACCCTGGGACCTCCCCTAAACCTCTCTAAATTTTAGATTCAACATCTGTTAAGTGGGCTAAAAATATACTTCACACTAGAAAAAAAGATATTGAAAAGTTTAAGCTATGTCATCGTAAATTCTGATACAGGCCTGAGACTAGGATACGACGGATGGGGTGCCACGGGAACTACATGCAAGGATGCCCTCCCCTTCCTGGCTGTGCAAACGCAAGGTCAGCACCTCACAGTGCGTGCCTCCCTCGGTTTTATATTTGACGTGCCTCGATCGCCTCACCTGTGTCCAGCTGGGGTAGAATATGTACACAGTATTACCAAATGAGAACTGGGAGGAAAATTCCTAAAGGATGTTCAGGATTCAAGCACTTTCCTAATTAAATTGTTCAAGGGAGAGTTATGACATAAAAATAAATATTAAAATGAGTCTAAAGGATAACTCATGAAAATTAATTGTGGCAAAATAATTAATTCTCTTGCTGTCAGAAATACAAAATAAGTAAAGCAGCCAGACCTCGGAATGATCCTAAACCTTTCCTTGCCTGGAAGTAACTTCTGTTACTTACTAGGGCATTCTGCAGTATTTTCCTACTTTATAATTGAGTTACAAAGTAAATATGCTTGAAATTTACTTTTTCCAATCAAAATGGCTTAGAGTCACATGTCTCCCCTATCTGAATTTACGTTTTTCAGTATAAGAGAATTACTTTTCATTATAATAAGACTAGTATTTGCAAAACGATACCTCACTTTATCATGAGGTTACTAATAATGAAAAGGGGAACCGAAGCAGGCTGGAAGAATGCTATAAAAGAGAAGAAAACAGTGCAGGAAGGAGTGTGTACTTACTAGAAGCATAAATTCGGACAAACCACACGGCAGCGTGACCTTAGATAAGTTACTTAACCTTTCTGTATATCAGTTCTTCCCATTTATAAAACAGGTATGATAAAAGTACCTAGCTCACAGTGCCGGGCTTACATGAGCTATTACATGTAAAGCACTTGGAACGGCATGTGGCACTTAGGCATCCACTGATGTCTGCTATTACCACAATTTCAATAGAAAATTACTACAATTTCATTAGGAACTTTGTTGAGCAATCTCCACTCAAGTAAGTCTTCCATTTAATGAACGCTGCTTCCCCTGTACATCTGATGTCTATTTTATGCCTTACATTTCTGCTCAAATTTGCTGAATTCTGTTTCCAAACCTATTTATTTCTACTGCACTATTTTTTAATTAGGCAATTTAAATACATACTACAGAAAACAAAAATAAATTTGGCTCATGTATGAACACTAAGTTAAATTATTTGGAAAGACCAGATAATAGCAAAATTTAACACACGATATCAATGAGATACAACTGCATCGGGCTGGGGAAAAAATTGTAAATGTTCAGGAGGATCCTGCACTCAAATAGCCTTTTTTTAAAAAAATTTTTTAACGTTTATTTATTTTTGAGAGACATAGAGACAGAGCGTGAGCAGGGGAAGGACAGAGAGAGAGGGAGACACAGAATCCGAAGCAGGCTCCAGGCTCTGAGTCATCAGCACAGAGCCCGACGTGGGACTCAAACTCACAGACCGTGAGAGCATGACCTGAGCTGAAGTTCGCCACTCAACCGACTGAGCCACCCAGGTACCATGCAAATAGCTTTTTAAGTATCTTAAAGTTATCACTTAAAAAGAAACTCAAACTAGAAAAATTGAAGATGTTTTATAGATGACATTATAAAAAAAGATAATGAAGAACTCCAGGCATTGGAATTGTACTCAAAGAAAAGTCCTGTTTCATCTAAATTTGCAAGTGCCTGAACATTTACATATTTTTATCAAAGATAAAATATTGAGATCATGTATTTATTCTTTATGAAATCCCTCTATAACCAAATATTTCAGCGAACTGATATCTCCATCTCTATTCTATGAGGTCAGAGACCTTCCACAGTCATGGCAGCTCAGAAGAAGAAAGAGAAGGCTGGAAGATCAGGGTTCGCCCAAGAAAATAATAAATATGAGCATTAGATTTTCCTTCTGGTGGTCCACCCCATTTCACATACACAAGAAAGGAGGCAGAATTAGACAGAGTTTCTGTTTGGATGGAAAAATTAAAAAAAAAAAAAAAAAGCCCAAGTGAAGTAACTTCTCTTTTTCTCTTGAGAATCTGAGGAAATAAGCAAGATACACCTGACTGAGGAACCCAAACCTACACTAAACACTCAGAAACACTTGTATGACCTAACCTAGTTACATTGCTCTGGGAGACATGATACTATTTCCTTAAAAAAAAAAAAAACAACAACCGGCTTTTATATTTTTCAAATGTGAATCCTAATATATGATTTTATGTGATGACTTTAAGATGTTTTAGTCTTTACTTTATTTGGTGGATTCATTACTAAAAATTCATGTGCAACTTTTTTGCAAAGCAAATTATATTTAAACTATATTAGAGATGAATAAAGACTTCCATGTAGGTGGAGTAAAAGGAAGAAAAACTACTCGGTAGATCATTTTTAAGACAAATAGATACAACTTATCTTTTATGTAACTTGTATCAATATTTGGTAAAGGATATATATCTCCTCTCTGAATAATTAATTTTTACACATTAGTAAAAAGAGGTATATTTCTAGAATTCTCTAGAAAAACTGGAGAGATTACTAATAGGTAATTCATTTAAATACCAAATCAATAAGCATATGAAAAAATTTTAACTATAGTAGCAATTTTAAAAATATAAATTTAAGCAGCGTGATAATGCTGATGAAAGGATGAAGAAAAGGCTACACATTACAATTTAGCAATTAAGATTGAAAAGTAATAATATAAACACCCTATACACAAATATTTTTATGGAAATAATCAGTTTATGCAATAATATAACTACGTGTGTATCCACTATGGTATTGTGAATAACAATGAAAAGGGTCAAATAGGTAAACTTTCCAATATTAGGGATTTGGTTAAATACATTACGGTATTTCCATGAAGCAGTTATTCAGCAATTAAGCATGATATTACAATTGCATATTTAATAAAATGAGGAAAATGTTCATGCTATATTACAAACTTTTAAAAGAAAAATATTGTTTTACAATATATGGTGTGAAATAATTCTTTTTTATAAAAAGATAAAGACAATAGACTATAAGTTAATCTGTTCAAAAGTTAATATTGAAAAAATTAATAGTTTTTAATAATTAGTAATGTATTACCTGTCTTTGAAATGTTAAATTCTCTTCGAAGCCTATTAGGCCAAAATGATTTCCCCTTCTTGGGAATTCCACAACTGTTTGCTTCGATCTAACACTGAGGAATTAAACTATATTATCTCCTTCTTAATCTCGTGGTGAACAAGGCTTACCTTCCTTACCAGAGCTATCTTTTCCGAACTCAGGATATTTTATATTCTCTGTAGTGGTTGGTAGAGCGACTTACTTATACAATCACCATTTTTAAGATGAATTTTACTGACCACTCTCTACAATTTGCCGGGCACTGAATTAAGGCCTGGGGACTGTGGAAAACTGATAATATCTTTGGTTGGCTTAGTGGAGGATAAATTAAGAAGAGAAAATTATCAAGTGGCTTTTATAAGTGTATACAGGGTGGTAATCCGGGAAGGGAAACAAACCAGATTTTGGTGCTTGGTGAAAGCTCTCTCAAGGAAAAACAGTCAAGACTCATTCAGTGAAGGATGGGCTGGGGAAGGACGGTGATGCGGGACTGGGAAAACCTTCCAGTCGGAGCAAAGGGCAATTACAAAGGCACGTGATCGCCCAAGAGCATAAAAGCTTAGCAAACTGAAATTAGTTCTGTGTCGTCGGGGTCCTGACCTGAGGAGAGGAGGCCTTTGAGGTGAACTGAGGCTGGATCATGAAGAGCCTCACAAATTCTCTTCACATTCGACCCTTCTTTAAAGCACTGAGTACGCTTTCACTTTTAAGAGTTTGTGATTTAAATTTCTTGTTTGCTTAGATGTTTTTAGAAAAATAGTGCTCTATTATTCTGTTTTCCATTATGAAATAAATGGATTAGGATGCTAAATGAAAATATAAAGCATATGCTACTTTTTATCTTGAAATTGGGACTTCAAATGCTCTTAATTTTGCATTTTTAACAATTATGATTTTTAGAAATTTAGCATTTTTGCATTTGCTCTTAGGAAAAGAGTGCTGATATAAGCCAATTGTGCTGCTTCTCTGCCAGTTGTAAATTATGTGGGGAAACTCCATCAGATCTGAATTCGGTTTACAATACCTATTTTAATGGCCTACTCAGTTTTTATTTTAAACATACCCTGTATTATTTTTTAGCTTGAGTAATACTTTAGCTAGAGTATACAACATTACTTATATTTAAAATAATGTTATACATAAGAGTTGGTTAAATTATATATATTTTTCTATATCTTATTTAGAAAGAAGTTAAAATGGAATTATGCAAGAAAGATAAAACCTTTTTAAAGTTGGCCTGGCATTTCTGGCATTAGAATCTAGTATAATGGGAAGGAATGTCAAGATAGATAGAATAAACATGAAGCCAAGTTTTTAAAGCTGTTTAAGACCACATAGAACAAGTAAACTGGTTAGTGACTGAAATTGCAATAAAGTAATACCACTCTTCTGTCTTACTGGCTACTCAAATTTAACTCATTCTTCCATATTTTATTATTCTGCATAAGAATAGCAAATTTCCCAATTTCTCTGGGAAATTCAGTTAACATCAGAAATCATATCCTTTATCAACAAAAGATATAATTCAGAAATGGACTAAATAAAGAATGAATATTATTTGCAGTTGTTCTTAGTATATGAATTTGTCATCTGCCATGCATTTTTTTAGACTTTTTGTTCTTTCCTAACATCAGGATAGGGGCAAAACTACAGAAGAATAGGGATTTATATATGAGAAGCAAACAGAATTTGAAGGAAGGTATTCCACTTGGTATTTATAAAATATCAAATATCTGCATACTTCCATAATTATGGGAACTGCTTAAGAAGTAGTGAGTTAAATATTGCATCTTCAGAAAGCACTAATGCCAACACTCATCTCCTGAGATGTTGGATGTTGTATTTTTTAAAAAAGGGAACATCCTAATTAAAAAGAGTAAACTTGGGGTCTTGTTGCCTGGGAGAAAAACCTAGACTTCCGTTAGAAACTAGCTCAAGTCTATCTTGGTTGCAGCCTTCAAGTCTGATAGGAATCACAGCTCCTCACTTGAAAACCTATTAAAAGCAGCAGCAAGGTTAATGAAGAGCAAGTGAAATCTCTTCAGAATAATTCATTCTGACATTGAAATGTGTGCTGCCACAGTCTTGCTCTGTGGACTTAAAGATGCTGCTATTTGCCCAGCACTGGGAGAGGGAAGGAGCTCAGGCTGACTCACAGTTCGGGATGTCGGAGGAGCTGAAGGACTCGTTAGGGAAACCATCTCCTGGATTGCTAATCGCAGCTTTAAGCGATGCAGGGGATTGCTGATTCCAATTTCTCTCTGGATCTCAGTGTCTGATAATGCAGACATGATGGCACCACTTTTCACGTTGGCTCGGCAGGCTGCGACATACCACGCAGGCATTCCCAACCAGAGCTGTTGGAAAGGGAAAAAATACATACACAGATTATACTAATAGTTAACATTTTAGTGTCTCTTATGTGCTAGGCATTTTTCTAAGTACCTTACATGTGTGAACTGTTGTATTGCCCATACCCCCAAAAGATAGATGCTATTATTATTTTCCCCAGATGACACAGCCACAGAGGAATTAAGCAATTTATTAAAAAATATCAGCTAGGCAGTGATGGAAATTAAGATTTGAAATCGAGGCTCCAGGGTGTGTAGTGCAACAACTAATTTATATTACTAGGTTAGACACAGTAGCTGCACATCACCAAATCCACCCCAGCCCCCATGGATATAGGGCAAGAACAGCCACGAGCTGCGTTTGGTAAAGGCTCAATTGATGTTTGTTTAATGCGTGATTTCAATTTATAATTCTCCTTTGGAATTCTGAGTGCAGAGATATTCTGCCACAGAAAGAGACCGAAGCCTATATTGTATGTAGTTAGCCCCCTTTCTCATGTGACAGTTGTGTGAACTTAATTCGATATTCTGCATGAACAAAGTTTTGGAGAATAAAATGGTGTGTTTTTAGAAGAGGCTAAAGTTATAAACAGCTGGAAAACTTTAGGCAAAGCGAGTAACAAAATGAATAATGCATTATAAATTAGGGATTCCAATTTTTCAACTTTGCTATGATGCTCTTGAAAGACAATCAAATCAGTAGTGCAATGAGCACAGCACAGTGTCTGCACACAACCTTAGGCACTGGGTGAATGCCAACTCACACGGATTGCGTTGCAGAATTTGAATTACACACACTTAAAAATGGAATATTCTCTCCAGTCTCCCTCCCCACCATCATTAGCTAGGAGTAAGAAGTAGGGCATATGCAAGTGAGCAGTTTAAATCTTGGTTTTTAAATGTCCACAATATTGATTTTTTTGACTTTTTGTTGATGTGAATAGACTGAGCAAAAGGGAGAGAACATGAGTGAGAAGAGTGACAGCAAGAGAAAGAAGAAAAGCTATAAACCAGCAAAAGTCAATGTCAAGAGCTCTGGACTAGAAGGCTGGGCTCTAATTCTTTCAGTGTCATTGGTGAGTCCTGTAACTTCTCTAAACCTCAGCTTTACCTTCCTCATTTGTAAAACAAAGAAATTCAGCTTTATTATTTCTAGGGCATTGTGGTAGGCAGCTTCTAAGATAGGTCTTTGGGATTTCCTCCTCCTGATAGTTCTTTTTCTTTTTAAGATTTTTTAAAAAGATGTTTATTTGTTTTTATTTTGAGAGAGAGAGAATGAGAGCACACCAGTGGGGGAAAGGCAGAGAGAGAGGGAGAGTGAGAATCCCAAGCAGGCTCTGCACTGTCAGCACAGAGCCCCTCACGGGGCTTAATCCTGTGAACCATGAGATCATGACCTGAGCAGAAATCAAGAGTTGGATGCTTAACCAACTAAGCCACCCAGGGGCCCCTCCAGATATTTCTGTGTTTGTGTAATTCTTTGCCCTTCAGTGTGGACTGAAATCAGTGACTTGTATCTAATGCATTATGAAAGTAACAGGATGCCACTTTCCAGATTAGGTTACGAAGAGACTCTGGCTTCAACTCTGCTAGTCTTCTCTCCTTCCCTCCTCTCTGAGCTCTAGCTCGGGGGGAATCCAGCTATGTAATGTTGTGCCCAACCTTGTGAAGATGCCCACATGGCAAGGAACAGATGTTTCTAGCCAACCGCTGGCAAGGAACCAAATCATGACTGTGAAAATAGGAGTCAGCTTGGAAGTGGATTCTCCCCATGTTGAGACTTGAGATGCCTGCCACCCTGGCTAACACCTTGGTTGCAGCTTTGTGAAAGACTTTGATCAAAGCCCCAAGCTAAGTCAGACTCTTGACCCACAGAAGCTATGAGGAAAATAAATGCTGAGTTTTGGTATAATTTGTTACATGGTAGTAGAAAACTAACCTAGACATCATTCTATTAAAAAAAATTCTGTCATTGTTTCTACAGGGGAGACAAACGAACAAACCAAAAGCCAAATCGTTGAGTCACTGTGGCCTGGGCTGTGACTGACATAAAAGACAGGAGAGAGGGGAGCACAAGACTGGATAGTTCATACTGTCTCCCAGCAGGGTGAGGCACAAGGAATTGGCCTTCCCTCAACGAGCACATTAGGTACCAATGATGGAAGATGGGACTTAACTTCTTAGTTCCTCAACTCAACTTGTTCAACATAAGTAAACGTCTAAATACACCTTCACTGGACCCTAACGATTTTTCACTCCCTTTTTTTTTTTTAAAGAAATTTTATTCCATACTAAGTAATATTACCCAAATGCTTGCCAATATATTGTTATCAGTTTCATTTGTAATTAGACTTTCAAAAAGTTTTTGGTGTTGATAAATGGTGTGCGAAGCATCAGACTTCCTTCTGCACATCATTCTAAGCAGGCTGTGCACACGAGGAGGTGCTAAGGGAGGTGAGAGTTAAGAGCTCTCATTCACTGGCTCACCCCACTCATTCATCTTGTTTATTCCATTTTATAATTTGAGTCACTTTAGGAAGCACATTATGAGCAATTTCTGTGTGCTCAGGATAGGTTTAATTAGCACAAAACTTCACTGCCTGTCATTTCCTAGCCCCTGAATGTCAGTAAATCTTTTTTTTTTTTTTTTTTAATCTAAGGGTTTGTTCATCATTTACCAATATAGGAGCTAACTCTCTGTCACTGCAGCTCATTTCACTGGAGTGACACTGAACAATGAGCCGCTATCAATTTCGAGGTGTGCTTTCTTAAGCATTTTGACTTATAACTGATTTTTGAAGTATAGTAATTTTTAAAGGCATGTTTGGAAGAAGCAGCTCTGATCACTAATATGCTAAAAATTCCCTAACTGCTACGAGAGAATAAAATAAAGCAAGACACAGGCTTCTTTTGATCAGTCCAAGAAAAAAAATGCAAAGCATGTTATTATATCTATCTATAAAACCTGTTTTTTTAAAACTAAACAGGATTTTAATTTTTCATCAATTGATTTGTTTGCCCTGGATATGATATGAAAGTGAGTGATTTTATAATCCCAACCACTTAAAACGATGGGTTCGAATTGCCTCTGCCAGGCGAGAAAAGTCTATTTTCTTCTTTGCCCTGACACTGGCATATCCTGGTAGCTGCCGGCAGCCCACATCAGAGGACTGAATGGAAGAGGCAAGTGAACACTACTAATGAGTGTATGAAGTGGTCCTTTGTGGTCAAATGTGTTTCCTTAACATTCCAGTCTGCTTCTACTGCCCTCCACCGTGCTCAGGTATTGTTTTTATTTTTCTGGCCCCTGTGTTATGTAGAAAATGCTGAAGTACATTCACTTTAGATCCAGAAGAGAACAAGGGGATAAGTATTCTCTTGCTTAATTCCAAGTGTCTAAACCTAGCTGGCCTCTAGGCTTTAGATAATTAGGGTCAGAAATTATTTTACAAGCAAAGAAATGGCTCTCGATGCAAATAGGTGACAGTGATGTCTTGGCTAACACAGTTGAATATAGAGATGGCTCTTCTTTGTAACCTGCTGATGAGAAAGAACTCTAGACTGACGGACTAGGGCAGATGTTTTCTTGCAGCAAGAGAAAGTTGGCTCAATACCTGACTTCCCTTGCTGTAGAGATGAAGACAGTGAAATTTAGAGGAACTTCCTTTTATCCTATGGGGTGCATCCTTCTGCCACCATCACAAGAATGCATCACAACAATGCCTACAGCCCCCTGGAGAAAGCAAATATTCCCTTTATAAGCCACTCAAGGCTAGTGGAAAGCTATGACTTCAGGAACCCATCTTCACTTGTTTCTAGAAAAACTGTCAAATTGAAGTCATTAACTTAGGAACTTTCTGGTTTAATTCTCTTACCTCCAGCCATGCAACGACAGTGGGCCCATCCCACTGAGCAAAAGGTAATCCTTTCCTCCGAGCTTCTTCTAGAAGTTCATGCCTGAAGTACACAGCAAAGATCATTAGTCAGGTAGCATGGAAAAAGATGGTAGTGCTATAATTTAAATGACAATATTTAAAAAAAAAAAAACAATAATCCTTCACAAGCTTTTTCTGAGTTAATACAGAATAACATAATTCTTTCTTCCTTTTAGTAATACATGGAAATCACCTATTGATTTTATGAGTAAAACACATCTAAAAATAATTTCTCCCAACATTTATTCACAAAATTCAAACATTAAATGTTAATGGACTAAGAAGCTGAATGACATTATCAGCAAATATCTTAGCTCTTTAACAAGAAAATGGCCCACATATGTACTTTCAAGCAGACATTATGGGATCTAAATGAGGCTTCTTTCATCCCACTTACTCACTTTCCCTTACTATTTCCAATGACAGAGAAAATGTCTGAATATGGAGGCAGTGGATAAATTTGGTTATTTTACCCCATTTAAGAGACATGCCTCATTTTAGTATGCTCTCCAGGTCAAAGTAGCTATATTAGGAGTTTTCTTTGTTTTCTTTTTTTTTTTAATTTAGACTATGAAAGTGCCTCTCATTTAAAGAAAACTCAGAGAACTTCTATCATTAGAAAGCAATGTAAGGTGTGAAATTCAATAATACATTCATAATCACTCCTGTTTTTAATGAAAACGAAACATCTCAATGACAACAAATGGTTGTTTCTGATAGCAAAATGTAAAGAACCTTGACAAATGCATTATTAATCATTGTCCCTACAACTGAGCCTTATAACTGACATCCATTTACAAAGCCAATTTGAGTCATTTGTTGTTGAAATAGCATATATGTGTTTTCACTGAAACTAAAATTGATATATACCTGAGCAGGGCTATATTGGAAAATACATTCTGTTTCTTAGTATGCTTTGATCTTACATACAAATGATAAAAATGTAGTGTATATTCACTCTTTTGAATGTGTGTCTTTCATGCTTAGGAATCTATCAATAATATCACATATGAACACCAAAATGAAACATTTGATTATTTCCTACTGTCAATCAAGCAACTGATTTTTATAATTTGTTAAGATACAGCTGACCTTTGAACAACATGGTGGCTAGGAGCACCAACTCCCAGCATAGTCAAAAATCTGCATTTAGCTTTTGACTTCCCCAAAACTTAACTACTAATCGCCTTGACCAGAAGCCTTATTGACAACATAAACAGTCAATTAACACATATTTTGTATATTATATATATTTTATACTGTACTTTTACGATAAATATAGAAAAAAGAAAATATCAAGAAAATAATAAAGAAGAGAAAATACATTACAATACTGTAGTGTATTTATCAAAGAAAATTTACATGTAAGTGGACCCAAGCAGTTCACGTCTACGTGTTCAATGATCAATTGTACATAATCAAAAATGCTTTTCAGTGAGAACTTTCCATATTTGCAGTGGACGCTATTAAAAAGAGTTCAGTGTGAAAATGAAACAAAGAGGCAAAACAAAAACTGAAGTTATAGCTGCTGAAGAGACACATAAATCAACTTGTTGTTTTATCTGAGGGAATAGCAAGGAAAGTACAGGTAAATTCTGCAAGTAAGTTTTTCAGCACCAAGGACAGGGAAAAAGTGATACCTGTTTCCTGAATCCGAAGTGACAATTAGAAAACCCAACTCCAATAGCCTACTCTCACTGTTACTGATATTGGCAGAAATGGGTTGAAGGGTCAAACAACCAAACATCAGTTACTCATTGAGTACCTATTGTGAGCTTAGATCTGTGCTCAATGTGGGAAACACAGGGCTCAGTTTCTCACAAGATCCCTAGTTAGATAGAAAAAGCAAACACATGAAATGCCCAAAAACACAGTACAATACATGAATAGATGCTTAAACTCAGTGATGCACATTCTGAGTATGAGGATTTTGAAAATGGGTTAATAGCAATGGAAATAACTGGTGAAGGCATTTGGCAACTGAGCTGGCTTTGAAGGACGTGTGGAAAGGCAGAAGTTCCAAGCAGGATATGGAGTAAAGTCGTCATGGACCATGTGAAAGACAATTGAGATTAGGCCTCCACAGAGCTGAGGAGTATTATTAAGAGTTGTAATGTTATATCCAATAGGGAAGAAACACTTTCAGTTATGTAACAGCTGAGTGGCATTAAAGGGGAAAAAACAAATATAAGCTTACAGCCTTTTTTTTGCCACATTTAATAAAAAGGCAAGTAAATATGCACCCAACTCCTAGGAAGTACATAACATTTCACAAATGAAGTATATGAGCTGTACAAAAACCATTTTTAAAAGTTAAAACATTTTAATTGTGAAACTTCTAACTAGTTCTCTAAAAATATTCTACCACACAAGTCAGAGTGAACTTGTTAAAACTTAAGTCAGATAATGTAACTTCTCTGTTCATAACCTCCAATCACTCCTTGTCTCACTGAGAATAAAAGCCAAAGCAGCAGTTAGGATCCACCCCTACCCTCTTCACCTCTCTGATTCAGCTGCTACCTCACCCAGCAACACTGGCCTCCTCACGAATCCTGGAAATAGCTCAGGCCTCTTTCTGACTCAAGACCTTTGTACTCACTATTCTTTTCTCTTTGTATGGAATGCATGTGCCTCCATCACTCCCTTTCCTACTTTTAATCTTTTCTCAAATATCACCTTCTCTGAGTGTCTTCTCCCCTACCTCCTTCAACTCCCACTAGACATTCTTTATCCCTCTTCTTTGATTTATTTTTCTCCACATTACTTATCTTCTAACACAGAGTATCATTTACACCTTGGTCTATTCTATCCCAACCGAATATAAGCTCAAGGAAGACAAATGTTTTCACATAATTTGTTTAGAGATAATTAGAAGCATCTAGAACAAGGTCAGACACTGATGGGCGCTCAATAAATATCTGTGAATGTCGAACATGTTTGTCAGTGTTCACATTTAGGGACTTCTTGTTTCAGTAAATTGAGTGCCATTATATATATATTCCAATTATCTTTTTATATTTTGACTTACAATGCCATTCAAATTTATATGTTTCAAAGAGTTAAAAAAATCCTTAAATTTTGCTTCCCCTTGAGCCAGTTTGTCAGAATAACACCCATTCCAACTGATCCCAAGAATCTGATCTGGCCTGGAATCCCTGACAGGAGTCTGGTTAAGAGGCAATCCAATGTGCCTAGGTAGTTCTATTCTTCATCTGAATAGAAATTTAATTGCACGGTTGTTTGTGAAATCGTTGGGTGATCTGGTCCTTAAAAATGTTTTCTTTTCTGTGTTTTTGCTTTTTTCGTTTTGTTTAAATCATACACTCTTGTAATTACTTGATTAAGAAAGAATATGCTAAGATAATAAGAAAAGGGAACTCTAGAACAGTGGATTCTGTTCTTTGGTTCTCAGCCTGCAGGGCTGAATCCCACGTAAGGGCCTTTGAGCTGACACAGTCGAAACTGAGAGAAACTGCCAGGTTAGGGGTGGATGGCTGGGTTTTGCAGCAGGACTGCATGCCACAGGACTTTAACTCCAGATGTGCTTTCCCTTAATCTGAGGGCAGTATCAACTGTGTAAAGAAATGCACTGAAATTCTCAGAGCAATGTTACATTTAATTCTCCCAATAAATAAAAAAAAATCTGCACCATACACAATTTATAAGAGACATGTATCAGAGTGTATGGCAGGAGAAAGAAGTAATGTTAAAAAAGAATAGAACAATATGGGCAATACTATAATAATTGGAAATCACGGAGTTTAATACATGATGATTTCCTAACAGATTATTAAAGGTAGCATTAATTGTATGGGGCCTGCTTCTTCTCATGAGATATTTTGACAGAGAAACAGTGATTTGAATTGTTTAGGAAATATGAAATAAAAAAACTGATTTGCCACAAATAGACATTTTGAATATACTGGTGTTCTCTGTTCAACCACTCTATTTGTGAAAAGGTGAGCATTTATTCTGTACCCCAGATTCAACCTTTTCAAAGGTCGGAAGACAGTTCTTCCAGAGCAAGGCTATGATCAAGTTTCCCTTGTATAAGCGTGAGTCTGGAAATTGCTGTTTTCTTATCTAGACCTGAAGAAATATTTTTGTTTTTCTTTCTCTTTTTTTTTATCCAGTCTAATATTCAATCAACCTTTCCCAAAGAATAACTTGTATACCATTATATTTATGGATGTGCATTTTGTTTTAAGATTTAGACTAGAGTTTAGAGAATATCAGCAGCACTTCCTTTTAGAAATTCTCTCTGGCACAGGATCGTCATCACCTGTCTGAAAACCCAAAAAAGAAAAGTACTAGTTGTAAAGGAATGTCATTTTGAGTAGAAAAACTTTTGAATTGTTGACTATTTTCAAGAAACACATTCTCGGGGAGCCTGGGTGGTTCAGTTGCTTAAGCAGCCGACTTTGGCTCAGGTCATGATCTCACGGTCTGTGAGTTTGAGCCCCGCGTCGGGCTCTGTGCTGACAGCTCAGAGCCTGGAGCCTGTTTCGGATTCTGTGTCTCCCTCTGTCTGTGCCCCTTCCCTGCTCATGCTCTGTCTGTCTGTCTCAAAAACAAATAAACATTAAAAAAAAAAAAAGATTCTTTCTGCCCCCTGTCCTTCTCCCCTACTCATGCACACACTCTCTCTCAAATTAAAAAAAAAAAAAAAGGAAAAGAAACACATTCTCATCTATAATAAAGAATGCCATTAGACTGTCTTGAAATAGGTGTCAATGAGTTACTGTGACTGGAAGGTGACACCTTAGGAAGGCCCAACAGGTGGAGAACACTGGTGCATGAGTCAGTTGGATGCTCAGGTATGAGGGAAGCCTGTGCATGCTAAGCCTGATCTGAGGACAGGAACGAGGTTTGACACCCTAATAATAACCAGACCCAAGGATTTCTGAATAAAAGATCAAGAGTGTCTAGAACATGTACATGAATCAAGGGCATTTACCAGGCTTGTAGTTTCTAACTCCTAATTCACACTAATTTAAGCAAGCTTGACTTTGCTTAAATGACTCAAAGCAAATGGAAATGTCTGGCTTCTCCTTTTTTTGGTTTTATGTCTCTTCTCAACTATTGCGGTTTTAACCTAATTGGTGGAGTATGCTTGTATTTGTAAGCAGTGTTTCTATCACACTGAACAATGTCCTCATGTCTCCCTGCCGTGTCTCCCCACTCACTTTGTCTTGATTTTCAAGACATACAAAAATACTTCTCTGAAACCATCCTTTTCTCGCCGCTGAGGCAATATCTACTCCGTCTTTTTATAAGTCCCCTAGTCTACTAAGCATTCTTACCTAGAGTACCTTTAACATTTTATTGACTCAGAGATTCAGTCGGTTTTATTCTTTGCTGAACACAAAACCTGGCACAGGGTAGGCCTATAAAACTAAAATGACTGATTGCTTAACAAATTTGGTCCATCCTGGGGTATGAAAAGTCCCTGTAGTCATGTCCTCACAGTAGGGGAACACAACTTATAAACCAGAAAATTCAATAAAGTGTTAAACTCTGAGAAGTAAAATTCATTAATTACTCAAAAAAGTCATGGACCACAGGGCCAGTAATGTCTCCTTTCTCATATTCTTCCCAACATGAATGGCTCATCACTGTCAGTGAAAATAGACTTTATTCTCAGACCAGTTAGCCTCCAATGCTATTTTGGGATTGCCAATTTGTGATACGACTGTCTGAATACTATACAGTACCCTTTCCTCTGTCACTTAGGATGGCCATTTCAGTCACCTTCCATTTAATGCCTGCCAATTTCCCCTTCATATTTTCTATTTCATCTTCCTCTCCTTTCTATTTTGGCCACCACCATACTTCTTTTTTCTTTTTTTTCCAACCCTTTAATTGGTCCCTATCTCCAGTCCTCTAATCCTTTCAGTACACTGGCATAAGAAAAATCTCTGCCGTGATAGCAAAACAGGTAAGATAGCAGCCTCTAAAGTCTGATGGCCTGGGCTTGATTCTTGGTGCCTCCTCTTCTTCGCTGTATGTCCACAGACAAGTCGTTTTCCCTCTTTGTTCCTCAGTTTCCTTATCTGTAAAATAAAGCTGACAATACTAGCGCCTACCTCAGAAGGCTGCTAAATATAAGAAAGTATACGTAATACGATTACAACAGTGCCTCACACAAAGGGAGCAGCTAATAAATGTGAGGTGTTACTTGTGTCATAGCATTGTCCTCTGAAAACCTTCCAATGGCTTCTTAAATGCCTAGAGTATAACCCTCTACCTGCATTATGAATACTAAAACAGGTTTAGTCTTGACTTACCTTTCTAATTGTCTTCATTTACTTCTAACCAGAACTGAAAACCTACTTTTGCATATAATTTGTGCTTTACTAATTTCGTCATTGCAAGCACCATTTTCCAGGGCTGGTAAATTCTTTCCCTTCTTCAACTATCAAAATCTTACTGTTTGCCTAAATTATGACCCTTCCTTTCATTTTGTGATAATCCCATTTCAGAAGGACTCTTTATCTTTCAAAATCTGGAAACTTCTGGTGTGTCAGTATCACTCATAGAGATTGTTGATTAGCACCACATGTGTGCATCTCGTCTCCCACCCCAAACTCTAAAGTCTTGGAGATGACAGCTTGTTCTCCACTGTATCACACCTTTTTTCACTTGCTCTAGCCAAGAATATCTTTTGAATGACTGTTATACTGTAATCCACAAAACTCTCAATGTTAACAACCACCTGGGATCTTTGATCATAGGATGAATTACAAGTATTTTGTTTTTGTTCACATCAAACTATGCATTGCATCTTAAAAAGGAATAAGCGTTTTGTTTATTAGTTACCTATACTGACTGCTAAGAAAGAGAAAAACATGCGCTCTCTAACATTAAATAAGATATTTTGCAAACTGACTACTACCAAAGCTTTTGTTCAAATCCTCATTATTTGCGGATCATGGCAATGGACCCCCAGAGTCTCTCTGTCTCTTATTTGATACCTCCTCCCTCCCATCCTTTCTCCAACTCCCAGTGAGAACTTCCTAAACACAAATTTTTGTTAAGACTTGCCTACTTAAAACCTCCCCATTGTCCTAAAAATAACGGTCAAATATCTCAGCATGATGAAAAAGACCCTTAGTAATTTGGTCCTAGCTCTCTCCAGACTCTTCTGCTCAGTCAGTACTGAAACACTTGCCATTCCCCCAATACTTCATTCTGACTTCTATCTCCCTTTTTTTTCTGACTGAAACATTCTTCTTTGCATCATAATCGTGGCAAACTCATACTTGTCCTTCAGGCATAGCTAATGCTTTCTCCTTCCCCTTAAGAGTCCAAGACCTCTCCCAGGCAGAATTAGTTTTCTCTTCTACACAAATATTAAAACTTGTGTATACTCCAGTTATTGCACTTATTATACCTCTCATTTAAAATTTAAAAATGTATTTCAATGTAATTTTTTATATTGCATTGCAATTTAATATAGTATATACTGTACTACAGATTTTTCCAGAGTGACTTCTTGTTTCATTTAAACCACTTTCTGTTCTTCTGAGATATGATATCATGGTTTGAGAGTGCAAAGGTTCTGGATGTAGACAAATTAGGGTTTAGATCCCCAGTAACAATAGCTAACATGCATTATCACATGTTCTGTGTGAAACCCTATCCTATGTGCTTTGTATGTATAATGTCTTTAAGCTTCACAATAATAAGATATATACTGATACTCATTTGCAGATGAGGGCACTGAAGAACAGAAGCCGCTTGGAGCACAGAGTCAGCAGTGGTAGAGCCAGAATTTGAGCCCCAAATTTTTGGCCACAGAGTTAACTTTCTTAACCACCATTCTATCCTTTAGCTAATTAACCTCTTTGAATTTTTTGTAAATGAAAAATGAGGATAAATTGATTTCAATCCTCTGATTACATTAAAAATAATTTCATTGTCAGTATTAAATAAAATGGTATTCTTCCATTTTTCTTTCTTGTCTTGTGGTTCATTTATATGCAGGGGTGGCACATATTTATTTGACCTCCTGGGTAATATGTGTAATCTCTACCCCCTCACTATCACATCCTTTAATTCTCAACATTAACACATAAAAAAAGAGCTTTGCCTTTTCTTTTCTTGTTCTTCCCTAATATCAGGCTCTGCATCTCTGCCAGAGGAAGCAAGGTTGGTCTTGCTTATCTAATTGGGATGGACAAGTTGGATTTCTTGTAATTTGTGTCAGTTCAATTGATTTTGTATAAATGGAATACAAAGTAATTCTCTGATTGAAAAATATATCTTAAGGCCTTATTAATTTACTGTGGCACATGACAAGTAATTCGTTATTGATATAACCAGAAGAAATAAATACGTGGCTCGATAAGAACCGAGAATAAAACAGAAGTCGAAATAATTTGACAGGCGAATCTACTTCTTAACAGTATACCAGAGAATAAATCTCCCTTACATAATGCTAGCAGTAAATTTACTTATACTTCATTTTCACACCATGATTAATTGTTCCATTAAAATTCACTAGTCAGGAGGATAAGTAGGATATGATCTCAAATTTCAAACAGACGATGAGCTGTAAGCCTATCATTCAGAAATATAGACTTGTTGATCAATTCTATGAAAATCAGCATTACATATTTGAGAAACTACTTGAAATTCTGGTCAGCAAGTATGAACAAAATGTGGTGCCACCCACATTTTTTCTAACATGTGCAAGCTGAGAATGTATATCTTAATTAACATAATTTTTCTAAACAGAAATCTCACAAATCCCAATCAGCTGCTTCAGAACATTGATTGCCTAAATATACATATTTAGCTCCATAAAATTAAGAGTTTCAAATTCAACATTAACAAGGTTGACTTGATTTTAGAAGCATAGCATACTGTGACTGTGTGTGTGCAAGTGTATGTATGTTTGTATACCCTATTATGGCACATTTGCACATGAAGTGCATCTAAAACTCCATTACACATCTAAGTCGTATTTTATTTAGATTCCAAGAACACATGCTAGGTTGTTTGGAAGTGAGATAGTTTGACTACATTAAAACCAAAGTTTATTCATATTGAAACCTCTTTTCTTCAAGCTGCTCTGAAATGGAGGGCATAGTCTCAAAAAAAAAATTTAATTTATTTGTGAATTTGAGTTGGGAATTACATAATTTCTTTCCTCACTTTATTTTTAATTTAATCAGTCTCAAAGCCATTAAAAAGGTATAAACACACACACACACACACGCACACACAGAAATGTGATGAAGCAATACAATTACTCATGCTGTTACTGAAAACTAAAGGGACCTGTATTACTTTCCATTAAACAATTTCGTTTTTGAAAGATTCGGTGGTCTGTTCTCCCTAGTCAGTTCCTGATAGTAAACTGGGGACTTACTGGAGTAACACCGGTAATTTTCAGGTTATTTGGATACCATTTAGACTAGATTACCTTAGTGCCTCATCTAATTTTCACCCTCTTTAACTCAGATTTTGAAGTTGATAGTTTTCATGCTTCTGAGGTTATACATATTTTCTTAGACTCTTGTGAGGTGCAGGAAGTTGACGGCAGTATCAGTAAGTACAGAGAATATGTCAGTCACTCAAGGGTATGCAACAAACAAATGGGAAAGCTGGGGCTTACATTCTTACCTTCTGATTCCTAATTCAATGAATGACCTTTCCACCTCAAATCTCCCATCTTCACCAAGTTTCTCCTAACACTTTAACCTCCTAAGCTTTCTGTTAGCAATTCTACTAGGGAAATGACTTTAAAGTCCTAAAATATTAAATTCCAGAAGTGTGTACAAGACTTGAAGAATCTGAATTTTAGAATGAAGGCAATTCCATCGTTTCTTAAAGTCCATAAATGACAATTCATCATGCATTTATTATTTTCCAATATTTAATTCAAAAAGTGAAGGGGGAATGAAGTTTTATTTCTTGGGATTATTTTCCTCATGAATCTTCAAAACCATGAGAAGACAGACACTGATGTTACATGATGACATGAAACAATGTTTTAAATCTAATATGTAGAATATGTAGATGTAGAAAGAGCTTACAAATTTGGCTATCATAGTTGAATAGTACCCTAACCACAGCTTGCCTTGAATTTTTAAGAACATTAACCAGGGCTTTCCTTAATATCCTAAATTATCCTAAATGAAGTAAATTCTGCATTACTAAATAATTAGTAGTAGTAACTAGAACTTAGAGTAGAAAAATATAACAAATATAAACCTACTAATGAAGTAAGCGATACTACAAAGTACATGACCTTGTATTGGTATATAAAATATCTACATAGCCAATTAATGGTACTCTCCATAGCATCCTGGATAATTGCACTTCGTTGGAGACATCTTATTTACTGAGCACATATAAATACAAATATATATATATATATATATATATAGTATGCTTTGCTTTCAATTTAAAAGCAATACCTTTCCCAAGCAGAAGTGTTTTTAAAAGCTCACCATGTAACCAATGCAAAAGTTTACACCAATGTAAATATTTTATAAATGTTATGCATAATTTGTTTTGCTCTGAAGCCCAATTTGTCTTAGGAATAGATAATTAATATGTTTTAATTTTAGTTCAAAGAGAAGGACTTAAAATTTGGTATTGTAATCTGAGATGTTTAGCTTTTTAAATCTTTGAAAATGAATCTGTAGGATGGGAAATAATGGAAAGCACACACGAAACCAAAGGAATCGACCAAAACCAAGGATTGCTCTGGAATCGAGGTGTCAAAGTCCTATTGGGGAACACCCAGCAAGTACCCCTCTGCATTCAAGTGCAGTTCTAGTAATTAACAAAGAAGTTTGTCTCTGGAAGAGAATGAGGGCGGAGAGCCACTGAGCACTAACGAGCACACAGGCCAACCCAGCCATGCAGCGCAGTTCGGAAGACCGAAGTGGCCTCCGGCTATTACTTAAGCCTCACTGAGTGCCACACTAACTCCTAAAGCATGACTTGAGAAGGAAGGAAATGATGTCTGGAATATCCTTTGACACGTGTCTAATAGAACTGAAGAAACAGAAGTGCCTGCAAGGCCAACATAATTAATTTGACGGTGAACATTTCTCTGAACCAATGATTCCTTTTACGGTGTGAAAATGAATACACTTTGCAATTTTCATTTTAGGTCAGAGGCAGTGCAGCTTGTGTTAAAACTGAAAAGAGAAATACTAAAGATAAAAGACAAAAAGGATGGTGCTGAAAATAAACATGTTCAGCAGCCATTGTCATTCAACTTACCCAGATGTGCTTTTCATGAGATGGAGAAGGATGGATGGAAAAGAAAAGCACACAAATGTTAATGGATACATTTTAGTCCAAAGAAAGCCATGGAATAAAACAAGAGCATCATTTCAGATGTGCAAAAGCTCAGATATGAGAAAGACATGGTGTCTTTTTTGATTTCACCGTGACACACATACTCACTGCGTCCAAAAGCATGATCAGGTTGAGGGCAGGTCTAATTGTTGACTAGTGAGTCTGTCTCTTGAAAATGAGCCACTCTGAAACATGCATGACCACATTTTTCCCAGCCTCTAGTATACCCCGGGAAGAAATCAGGCACTCTACTAAAGAACATTTTTTATCCTAGGCCATTCCTGGGTTGTTTTACAAATAGAAGCAGTAATTTACACAATGGTGTCCAGATTCTCATATAGCCTTACATTCCTACTGTTCGAGCTCAAGAAAAACTACAAGAGACCTCTGGAGAGGTAGCAACTTGAGAGAGCACTGGTGTGAGGGTCAGAATATCGGGGTTCTAGTTTTTATCCATGATTTGGTCAAAATTACTGCAGGTTCTGAGATTCTGATTTTCAATTTCCTTACCTTAATCTGGGGCAAGAAGAAAATTACACATTCAGTTCCATAATTTTAATATTCTAACAAATGCTGTAAGAATAATAATTTTTATATACTTATATTTTTCATAGATGTGCATTTGCCAGAAATCAGAACATGGGAAGTATAAAATAATCCCATGACTCTTCTCCCCTCGCTACAATAATTTCTCCTCCTCTGTTTGAACTGGCAAAAATAAGTGTTGTTTGTGCCAATTGAGTCTCTTTGATAGAAACATTTATTTGGACAGATGTTCATAAAATGTTGCTCTAAGGAAAAAGCAAACTAGGTTGGTTCACCAATATTACCATAAATCATCCTAATACAGCACTGATTTACATATAATTTTTGAGGTAGCCCACTTGCTCCCTGGATATAGTAGTGGCACTGGGAAAATATGGAATTTAAATAATTCAACAAAAAGCCATGGTAATATTATTTTAAATTTTCTATACAAGCATAGTAGACTCATTCTTAGAAAAAATAAAACTTTTACTACAACTCATAAAATATATTAAATATAACAAAATATGAAGCGGAAATCCATATCTCAGAAATTAGGCAACGTAGAGAATCTCTTTTTTTATTGCTCAATCGTTATAAAGAAAAAGTTGACGTGCAGTGGAACACCCTGTACGTGCCTCATCTAGATGCATTCATTCAGAGAAACCATGTATTATTTTATTAAATAGGCCTTTGGGAGAAATGCATATTCTTTGACCTTAGCTCCAGAACAGCTGTGGGAAGCTCTTTCAATTTTTACATAAACGAAAACATAAAAGTTCATATACATTGGCACCACAATGACCTAAGAAATTTAAGGCATATTTTTACCTCATGCATAGAACAGAAAGAAAATTAAAACCAAAAAGAGATAGCTTCTAAGTTGTTAAAATGGCTTTCCTGTCAACATATCTGTGAACTCTTTGATGAGCTCTTAAAAAAGGCAATTCCAGGAAAATTGCCAAAAGTATTTGCAGCCAGTTATTCCCATGGACAAAATCATCTTTCTCAGCCTACCAGTTATCTAGGAATTGCTCTCCAATAAAACAAGTTGATTAAATCTGCACACAATAGAATATTAATAGTCCCTACATCTTCATTTAGCATTTTCAAAAATAGAAAATTTACACCAATAAAAATACCTTAAATATAGAATGTAAGAGAAATTATGAAAATAAACAGGAAGCACAAATATAAAGAAAACACTCAAAAAGTACTGGTTAAAGTTCTAGTATATTTGTTATCAATTGGTATAAGTTTGCTGATTTCTCAGAGTTTTTATGAAGTTTCTTGTTCTCCATAGTCAATTGAAAGCAATACTGAGCAGTAACTTCACTTTAGAATATTAAGTATTTCACCTCATGTTTAAAAAAAAAAAAGTCCTGCAAAGGACAAAAAACTAGAGTCATAAATGATTCTGACATATGTTGTGGTAAATACTCTAAATTCAAGTCAGAGGGAATATATATTTGCAGAGCTTTTTCATTTGAATTAAGTATTTAATTTTTCTTCTTTCTATATTCTTTCCTACAAGCAGCTATTTACAATAACACATAACCTCATTATTCTTTTTCTCTTCACTCCAGATTGTCAAGGTTATGATAATAGCAAGACAGATTCTGTGAAAAATGTTCTTCAGTTAAAGACCACTGTGAGTAATAGGCAAATAACAAGTTTTAATTGACATAGAAAAAGAACAGGTTTTAAGTTACCATTTAATGAATACAATCAAATCTAATTATTGGCATGTTTTCCTTGGGAACATCAGCATACACACAAAGACAAGAAGACATTACCAGCCAATATCTGTATTTTTTCCAAAATGGTGCCTGAAACTGTTCAGATGTCTCATTTTAATCTTCTAGATCTCTTACTACATGAATGGGCCTTTTCCTGTTTATAAACTAGTCAACTTTGAATGTTAAAATTTCACATGATTCGTAATTCACTACGTGAGCTTCTTATGTGGAATGTGATTGCCTCTCACTTCTTAAGGTTCAAGTTTGTGATCTAGAAAGATTTTAAAATCAATTATTAACACCAGATTGGGGAGTGAATGGGTAGTAACTGATGTGGAAAAGTAGAATAAAGAATGGATTTCTTTTAATAGATGAAACCTGAGAATGTTTAAAGAAGAGAACAGAATTTGAAGGTATAAGAGTAAATGAGACATCAGCACAGCATGACTGAGAGACTGGTAAGAGACAGGCAAGCAAGAAGAGAGTATCCTAGTTTCCTGTGGGACTAGTGTTAGTATGCATTTGGCAGCAAATAACTCAGGGCACTTGGATGGTTTCTTCTTTCTCTCCCTCTAAGGCAGAATATGAGTTCATCTGCAGAGGATGCAGGTTTGAGAACAGTGGAGGTTTCTAACAAAGCTGCAGAGAGTAGAAACAAGATTCGTAACAGAAAAATATTGTAATTAAAGAGCACTGCTGAAAAGCCAAAGGAAGCTGGCCCAAAGTCTTGTGCTATAAAGTTCTCCAGGAGCACAGAGGTGTTCAGTTGTAGACATAGAGAAAGAAAATTCATTGGTGGCAGCAATAGTGGCATGTGGATACAACCAAATGAAAGAGGAGAAAAAAAATTTAGGAATTTTTGAGTGTGTTGAAATCATGGACACGGAATCGAAGCTAAACAGGAAGCAGGGAGAGAGCAGAAAGGCACAACTATGTTGGGAAAGAATAGAAGTTAAGAAGAATGCCAGTGGAAGAAAATGATAAAGCAAAGCTGAGAGAAGACTATGGTTAGGAAGGAATACGTTGGTCTGAATTAGTAAGAATTAGTAATTTTGGAATAAGAGTGATTTGGAGGTGATGAGAAGATACAGAATATGACCATGGAAGGTGTCTGACTTGGAGCAGAAAATGGCATTGGAAGCCATGACACTTACAGATTAAGTTGTGAATGGGTGATCTACGTGGATAGAAGAGCTCCCCAGAGTTATGGAAAGGTTTACTTTATATATAAAGACATGGGGCACATTGGAAATAAATAGCCAAGCATATCTCTAGTGACCTTTATAAATGAAAGGAAATGGTTCAGAAGTTTTCAGTGTGGTTCATCATCACACTAATGCAGAAATAACTTTTCTTTAAAGTTAATACTGATTTCACTCTAGCTCCACCTGTGTCATTATGATAGCAAGATTTCATTCTTTTTAATGGCTGAGTAATATTCCATTGTACATATATACCACATCTTCTATATTCATTCATCAGTCAATGGAGCTAGAGTGTATTATGCTAAGTGAAATAGTCAGAGAAAGACAAATATCATATGACTTCACTCATATTTGGAATTCTGGAAACAAAACAGATGAACATATGGGAAGGGGAAAAAGAGAGAGAGAGAAGCAAACCATGAGAGACTCATTACTATAGAGAACAAACTGAGGGTTGTTGGAGGGAGGTGGGTGGGAGATGGGCTAGATGGGTGATGGGTACTAAGGAGGACACGTGTTGTGATGAGCACTGGGTGTTGTATGCAAGCGATGAGTCACTAAATTCTGTTCCTGAAACCTATATTACATTATATGTTAACTAAAATTTAAGTGAAAAATTGGAAGGAAAATAAATGAAGTTAGTGCTGATTTCAAATAGCTAAAGTTTGAGATTCTCGAGACTCTTTTAAAGAGGTTAAGAAAACTTTATTCTTCTAAGAATTTGGTTCATTTGCCTAGCAAATCTAATGCAGTCAAATCCAGTTAAAGTTGTGCTTGTGTAAAATATGAAACAGAAACGTTTCGTTGTATTTATACATATATGTGCAAAACATATACATATACAAGTACTTATGTTTTTAGTGGACATCTTTTGGTATACAACTAGTTTTTAAAATAAAACTCTGACAATAAGATAAAGATAATCACTGTTCTCCTCAGAAATGTGGAAACAAAGAAGAGAATCTTGCTTGATGGGTGGCTAATTTTAAATAACTGTGGGAGAGACAGCATCTTCAAAGACCTTATAAAAAAACCTATGCAGAGCCAATATAAGATCCTATACTTGTGGAGACAAATGTGGAAAATCCTTTCCACATTAAGATGTCAGGATTATATTTAAAGGTACCCTAATTAGTGACTTTTTTTTCTTTTAAAAAAGGAGCTTAATTATCCTTGGTATTTGATACTAACTTTTAAAGTTTTACTGGTATGAATAGTGTAAGATTGATTCAAGCACACATTTAAATTTCTTACATAGCTTATTTGTAAGTGATCATTACCATTCTTACACCAAACTTTGAGATATCATGTGTGGCTAATTATATGAAAAAAAGCAATTTTATAACACAGCTACATCTTGTGCTTTGAAAGTACCCTGCCCCCACCCCCAGTCTTGAAAAAAAAGTGTTTGGTTTGGGGGCACCTGGGTGGCTCAGTTGGTTAAGTGGCCAACTTCAGCTCAGGTCATGATCTCATGGTCTGTGAGTTCGAGCCCCGCGTCGGGCTCTGTGCTGATGGCTCGGAGCCTGGAGCCTGCTTCAGATTCTGTGTCTCCCTCTCTCTGTGCCCTTCCCCTGCTCATACTCTGTCTCTATGTCTCTCAAAAGTAAATAAATGTTAAAAATTTAAAAAAAAAAAAGTGTTTGGTTTGAATATGTTTGTTGCTCATGTTGAAAGATGGGGTAGGGTCAGATGACAAACTAATTATTCTCTAAAAATAACATGCTACTCTTTTCAGAGTATAAAGAGGGTGAGAGATTCTCTTCTGACTCCCTATATAAACCATTCAACCTATATAGGATATATAAGGTTCAGTTGACTACTTTAAATCGCAGCTTTACCCTGAGATCCCAAATTATTTAGAGGAAAGCTGGACTCAAGAGATCCAGACTCTCGTATAGCACAGTGCCTGGAAAAGTATGTTTCCTCATAGATGGAGGAAAATCTATCTCAAAGGCTTTGTGAAAATTAAGAGATAATACATGTAAAATATGTAGTATGGTACCTGGAATATTGTAACTGCTCAATGTGATTATCAAATACTTATTTCATATATAACAAATATTCTCATTACTATAAAAAGAGTAAGGAGGAAAATGGGACAAAATGTATGTAGCCAGGGAGATGGGGTGATTATAAGCAAGTGTTAGATATTAAGTATATTAAGACAATAACACACAAGATGGGAAGTAGAGAGAGATAAAGCTGGTGAGATAAGCAGGGACCAGATGATGCAGGGATTTATGAGCCATATAAAGTCATCTGGAATTTATTCTAGAGAAGCTAGGGAATAACTGAGGGACTTTAGACAGGTTCAGAAATATAATATACATACATATCTTTAGTTGAAGTGTGAAGAACGGATTACAGGAAGGTAAGGATGTAACATGGTTTTACTATGATGGTCTGAAAAATGAAAGAAGAAAATCAATACATTTGGGAGATTTTAAAGAGATAGTAGGGAACAAGAGTACACAGAGGTGCACTGAGGTACAGAGAGGAAGAATAAGGACAAGGAAGACCACGGGCAAAGATGAAGCCTAGTTTTCTGGTTTGGTCATCTGAGTGGAAGTCACTGCCCTAGCTCCAATTATTTTCTTAAGGTTTCTTCTTTACTTGAGAGTTCTTTCCTCACCCAGCTTCTATTCATGTGTTCAAGTACTCAGAAAATATGTTTGAGTACTTCCAATATGCCGGGCAATGCAATGTTAAGAAAAAACAAAACAAAACAAAACAAAAAGAAAGCCTAGGTTCTCCTGAGTCCCATTCTTTGAATTATATAGACAATCATGGAATTCCAGGACAGGGATAATTTGAAGAGCATGTAATTCGATCTGTCATATAATTTGAATCCCCCATGCAATACTTCTGCTGCATAGACAATGCTTGGCAGGTCTATATTGGACATAATCATGAGGAACAAATCTCCTTCCAGGTGGCTAATTCTTTCTTCTCATACATGCGATTGCTAACAGTTCTTAATTAGACTCAGCTCAAATTTATCTGTAGCACCTCTGACTTTTGGCCCAAGGTCTTATCATGAAGCCATAAAGAACACATCTGATTGTTCTTCCTCTTGGCAGAAACTGAATCTTTGTCGTTTATACCCCACACACTCCTAATTATTCCTAGCACACCTTGAAGACATGGTTTGATATAATCTTTCTATACTGGTCATGTTCCTTGGAACATATGCTGGTTTGAATATATCCATTTAAAGTCCATTTCCCAGAAATGAACACAATATCTAGCTGTAACCTGAGCAGTACATAGAATTTTGGCCCTATCCATTGCTTTTATGGATATTGAAAATGATTAACTTCCTTGCCAGACATCACTAACTTGTCTTTTTTGCAGACACCGAGATCTTAGGAGTTGCAGTTAAGATCCCTCTATACCTACACGTATACCATATCCCCCATATACAAGTAACCAGTAGGTAGAGTCATAAAATTGGATGTAGAATTATATAAACACCATTAAATTTTATCTTGTTAGATTTGGATCTCTATATAAAGGCCTTCCTTAAATAAAATAATTTATCTAAAACTTTAACTATGCCTTCTAGCTTCATTCTTCCACAAATCTGATACTTTTATTTAAATCACTTGTCAAAGTGCTGAGTCTGCCACCTTCTATTTTACTTGGTCCACACCAGTTCTTTTGTTCAGCCCCTTTGATTACAACGGTTTCATCAGTTATAAATCGATTTTGTTAATTTCAATACAATCTCGTGTTTAGAAGTAAATTAAATACCTTGCTGAGCCCAATAAATGGTGTTTCTATAGCATTTTTCTTCCTCTACATGTCTAGAAAATGTTTGAAACATTTAAGGACACAGCTTATTCTTACAGGATTCTGTTTACTCTTTGTAATCAATAATCTCCTTTCTTACTGATCAAAAATAATCTAATAAATATTATAGATTTATTTTGGAAACTAACAATGAGGCGAGCAGCCCTTAGCTTGGAGAACAACTTTGAAATAAGAACATTAGGTGGCTTTGGCTTTGTGATACTTTTTTAATTCTGTTCAAAGACTAGTGATTTAGAGAATTAATCATGGCCTCTGAAATACCTAAGTGCAGTTACTTGTTTTCATATTTGTATCTCTATAAGCGCTTTGAAAAATGGAACTGTGTAATTTGAATATCAGTAGTTTCTAACACAGTTCTTGCGACGTAATAGGCATTAAGTAAATGAGTAAAAAAATGAGCATTTGTGTATTCCATTAGTCTAGGATATACTTCAGAAAACACAAATGATATGGACTTATTTATAAAAGGAGGTCATTCTTCTAGTACATGTAACTATGTTAAGTTTTAATTTCCTGCTACTAATTTTTATTTTACTCTTTCCATGTCAAAAATGTTCCCCTGAGCAGAAAGTATGGAGACTACAGAGCGTTTCTGTTCTACTTATTCTAATTTATGAACATTGAACTGTTGGCTCAAAACAGTAGCCCTATTCTACCTGAGTTCTCTTCCTTCCTCCAAATAGATAAAATATATCTAAATATAGTTATTTAAAAAAAAAAACTTTGATTTTCCTTAGCTTTATTTTTCCTAAAAAAAAAAGATCAATGCATTTTGGCCCTTATATTATAATTTCATATATTATTATTTTCTTCAGTTTAGGGAATAATTACAATTGTCCACGGTTCGAGCCAGACAGGGCTACATAGGATCAGATGGCAAGGCAATGATAGCTCTAGCTCAGTGCGGGCAGAGAAGACATACTTGTGAAGTTTTGAGTAGGAAATCAAGACACATTTTCCCAGAGAAATATTGAGAACATTAGGTTTAGGTTCTGATGTATTTTACTCTGTTAGGTCCTTTTGAGGTGAGTCCCCAGAATGTTCTCCTGCAGTCATGTCTGTATGAAATGAACCTGTGGCTATAACGGATTGATCCAAGTACAAATATCTGTTCTACACTAAGCCAATCACATGCTTTCACCTAGGAACTTAAAATTTTGAATGAGGTGAAACAGAAAATATGAGTTCTTAGGGCCTCTGGATGGCTCAGTTGGTTAAGTGTCTGACTTTGGCTCAGGTCATGATCTTGTGGTTTGAGAGTTTGAGCCCCATGTTGGTCTCTGTGCAGAGCCTGCATCGAATCTCCTGTCTCCCTCTCTCTTCCCCTCCCCTGCTTGTGCTCTCTCTCTCTCAGAAATAAATAAACATTAAAAAAAGAAAATATGAATTCTTGACAGCACTCTACAGAAATATATCATAATCTCATATTGTTTAAATTTTGGAGGAGTCCTGGCTCTGTTGTATCTGAAATCTCTGATACTCTAATAACCTCTCAGGAATTCTCACTTTTGATTTATCTAGTCAGATTCAATTCCAATAAGAGGCTTACAAAATAGATTTTTGAGAAGGAAGCAATGACATTTACCTTCTATACATGTAGCACTACTTCGATGGAAAATGTATTCAAAGCTTCCAACACATGTCTAACAAATTAACCTCTGGAATGCAACTCATTTATAAGTTTAACTTGGCACACAGGCACTTAATAAATATTTATTAAATGAGAGAATGTTGTGGAATTTATGTGATACCTTTAATTATGAATATTTTCAGTGATATTTATTTTACTTAGATATATGCAAACTCTGAACCTTCCAAATGCCAAAGATTAAAAGTGCCGAGTCTCAAAACACATTAAAGATTATGCACTGAGGAAGACCCTTAGGACTGCAATGGAAATAAATTAACTAAATCTATAGAGCTTCACTTTTATGTCTTTGAAGTTCTAACATAAAGATTCATTGGTAGTGATTAACTATGACTGCCATGCTTCAAGGATAAAACCGCTTCTCTGGAGGATGCTACTGAGAGCTGAGGTGGAATGTTAATTTCATTTTAATGATGTTGAAACATTGATTTCAAATCCATATTCATTTAGCAATGATATCCATTTGGAAGAATATAACATATCGAACATAATAATAATAATATATTCCCTATATTATAACTAAAGAGTGAAAATGATAAATTAGTGTATTAATATTTATATGGTACTTTTCAGTTTTAGTCTCAAGGCAGAAAAGATTTCAGTAAAGATGCATGTTTCACAAAAATTATACAGTGTAAAAACGCAGGAGGAAAATTAGCAGATAAAAATTAAGATAAAGACTTCAGAACATATATATCTGGAGATATGTATCCACTCACAGGGTATTCCGTCAAGTTTAATATGTTCACTGACTATCAAGGATTGTCATGGGAGTTAGGTATATTACTACTGAAATAGACAAGTTCATCTTTAATCTCATAAGTTTCTAAAAATAAGCTTCTTGGAATTAAAGTTGAGCCTAAAAATGAAATTTTTTAAAGTCTATAGATGTAAAACAGTCCAGATTAACAAATATTCAGATTGGAAGTATAAAGTAAAAATATGAAGCAAAAAAATATCTGACTGGAAACATGCTTATGGTATTTCTGAACCCCAAAGAGAAAAAACTTAACATGTTCAGAGAGAGAGGGAAGAAATCCTACATGTTATATACAAAAGTGACAATTAATTGACATGAGATATAACTAGAAGCAAGAAGAGCCGTAGCCTTAAAGTTTTGAGGGAAAATTACTTTAAACCAATAGTTTTATACTTGTGGCCATTATCAACTAATTTTAGATGTAAAATATATTTCCAGATCTCCAAGAACTCAGGAAGGCTGCCACACGCCCAACGTCATGTTTCCAGAAATGGTGATATGGGAAACTGTCAGCTGAATACATTCCAGGAAAATAAAGACAAGAAATATGATGAGATATGAATACAAATACACTAACATTGATACTTTAAAAATTCTTTTATGCTAATGACCTAAACTTTCATTTCCTTCCTTATGAGTTTATAGTCCTTGATTCTAGAGGGACACATTTACGAAATCATAATATTGTAGATGCTATTTTTAAGGAGAAGAGAGGATAATACTTGTGTGCCTTGGAAGCTTGTGACAACCCAGCCTTTTTTGTGTCAGGTAAGTTTGTTGAATTTTGGGCTTCGGTTTTAGGAAACCTCCCCCCTGCCTTTTTTTTTTGTCATATATTTAGGTCATATTCTAACAAATTGGTAATATAGTTGACATTTTGATCTCTAATTGCCTGACTCCTTTGTCTATCATCAAATAGGTTTTCAACTTGCAATATGTTGTACACCTGAAACCAATATAACATTTTATGTTAATTATACTTCAATAAAAATATTATGCTCAGACAAAACAACAAAAAGAAATTCGGGATTTTATGAGCCAGATCATGTAAGTTTGTGACCTTGCAATAGTTTCCATCATGCCACACAGTTACCTTTTGTATTTGTGTGGCTGGCTTCAGTTGGACATCTTGAGCAAGTAGCTGTAGGTCTTAGATTAAAACATTGACTGCAGAGCTAAGAAAGGGAAATAAGTTCTTAAATCTCAGGGTGACAGTTACAAAAGGGAAGAGGTGAAATTCTCAGGTCTAGTTGCTCATAATGTGAATTTTAGAAATGGTAATGCCATTTAGAATGTGTTAAGTCAGAGAAGGTGCCTGGAGTCCACTGATGATGGACAAGATCTCAGAGAGCAGGGACACTCCGGAAGGAGCCCACATCAACGAAACTACAAGAATCACAATTTTAATATGAAGAGAACATATTGAGAGTACTAAGTAACTCAACGCTTAAAGATTAGGAGAGCTATACCATAAGGCTACAGAAAAACTGGTCAAATTTTAATGGGGAAGAGCAGACAAATTAATGTGAAGTACTCGAAGAATTACTAGATGAGTTTAAGTTTGACACAATCATTGTAGGTATTAACTGTACCCTGTACAAGCCTGCCGACACAATGAATGCAATTAAAGCGTTAAAGGAAAGTGCAGCAAAGATAAGGCACAATAAAAGGAAATCGGGTGGAACAATAGTAGATCGACTTCAGGCCTAGGTGAGACGGTGTTCTGATGGGATAGCACCTGAGTGATAACTCAGGTTATCCAGCTCAGGAAGGGAAAGGTTGGCAAGATTTTCTTGAACAGTGGGCACTTTAGCAGATCCAGTATTGTCCTATTCCTATTTCTAATCATAGGAAAATAACTAAAAATATAAGAAAAACAAATGCTTACATCACAAAGCAAAGTAAAAAGTAGAATGAAGTAGGGACACAGATCCAGTATGCTGTTCTAATCTATGCATGTTTAATAACTGGATGGCAAATGTGTCTTAAATTAGACCTTTGTTTGAGAATGCCAACATTACAAATTTCTGAACTTTGCAAGAATTTGGACTATCTTGCATGCTGTTCTTTGTAAGTATCTCCCACATATGGTTTAAAAAAATGTGTCATAACTAACTTCTTTAGATAAGATTTATCTCAATTAAATTTAAATTCACAGATTGTCAACTGTAGATACCTGATATGCTAGTAAAGTTGAAAATAATATTTTTCTTCAGCTCTGCTTATTCCCATTGTGACTAAGGAAACTCTAATAGGAATTCTGGGGCAGTGAACATAGGTCTAAGTTAAGTACTTCATCCTAGAAACATCATTTGGCTTGGTCAATGGAGAGAACGTAGGTAAACAACTGGCAGGAAGCCACAGTCATTGCGACTATGCACATAAACCTATAATTGTTCAAAATTTTGAAAGAAATTGCTCCGTTTTTGCTTTTATTTTTCAATAAAATGCATTTGATTTTTTCTCCATCTTGAAAGACTAATAAACATGAAATAATTTATTTTGTTTAGCTTATAAAACTCATTACATAAGATTTTGGTAATCCAGAAACTAAGGCATAGTGTCATCCAAGTCCTGAATAAGTATTAGCACCTACATACGTCTCATAAGTACTAGTTACATATTTATACACATGGAACAATCAATAATACCGGAAGTACTCCTGTCCTTCCATTAATCAACTGTGCCTTGCCTTGCTGAATCCATTCTATGGGAAATCATTATACTGAGAAATGTTATTATTATATTATAGAATTTTCTTAATATTCTTCTTAACATTAAAGACAAGTATTTTATTTAACACATTATAAAATTACATTTTGCCAAAACATATTGCAAAATAAAACTCAAAAATCAAGTACAGTAAAATCTTCAAACTAAGTCCAGGATTAAAATTGGTTTCTGACATGAGGGTAGTCAGGATTTGAGAAATAATTCCGTAAAGTTAACATTAAGTCAATCCAACAGTAAAAGATAAATTGTAAATATATTATTGTTTAAATCCTAAATAATTGGAATGTTTAATTTTAGCGGGTATTGAAAAGGACACTTAACTTGGTTCTATAAACAACCAATGAACTATGTTTTTTGCCTCAATTTCATCATTGTTTGCAATGTGAAAACAGGCCAAATTGCCATTATATGTAAATATTTCATTACGGAAGAAATGAAAATCAACCTTTAAGTGAAATAAAACAAGTTTATTATCCAGGCTGGGCTTTAATTACTCTTATTCTTTTAGACTTAGAGTAATTTTGAATAAATAAAATTGAAGTTCTTTACAGTTGAAATAAGTTTTAAAGAATCTATCAAAAGAGAAGATTTTTTAGAAGAATGTTTTCTCAATAAGTAGCCATAAAATTGAATAAAACATTCCTTGATAGTAATAAATAAAGTTAAGACATTTCAAACAGATTGTGATAATTTTTAATTATACTTTTGAGTGATCAGTAACGAAAAAAGAAAATCTACTAGTATTGAATATAACTGAGCATTTGGCTGTATTCAAGAAATAATGTTCTCAAGGTCATTTTTTTGCATAGTATTTCTATTAAATTTGGATATATATGTATCTATAAATTTAATATACACATATTTGGAAATATATATGTGTGTATATATACACATATACACATATATATACATATACATATATATGTATATAAATTGGATATGTATTATGGACTATGTAGAAAATTAGTGAAATAATTGGGCTAGTGAGCTTTTGTACAGCTTGCAAGTCTGTATTTCCTCATTATTAGTAAACATCTGTAAAGCAAATGAGAAGGCAAAATATAAACCTATAAGCATATCTGTTAAAATAATGATGACTAGAGCAATGAATATTATTTCATAGGAAAGAAAGTAAACATAAAAACTACAAACACAATGTAATAAAAATGTGAGAGGGAGGACAGGAAAAGAAGTAACCAACCAATAGATTCTGGTAGAGAGAAATCCTTTGGCTTTTAAAGAATATGTTCTATAGGTATTAGTTCATCACTGAAAATGTTACTTTGTATTTTAAAAATATGTTATTTATGGATCCACTAGCTTTCTAACAGCTGCTGAGACTCAACATTTGCCAATTTTGCAAGTCATTTAAATGTTCCATATTATATATGTGAATGAAAAGATACACTATCGGTTTCCTGCCAGATGCAAAACAATCTGCTCTGAGTCTAAAATAAGTTTATGTTCGATCATTCAGGGAAATATTCTTTTAAATACTCCAGTGTAAGAGGAGATACTTTAAGATATCTTTAAGATATACTTTAACAGATACTCTGTTTCTCAGAGGAAACATCGAGTCGGATAGTATACATTCTCATTTTATCATACCAATTCAGCACTGATTTTCACATCAAATAGATTATCACATTACCTACAAGGCTACATTTAAATATTTTAAATATATATGAGTTTTACAATCAATGCATTGGTCTCTGAGAAGACCGCCGATTTCTACTACAGGCCAGAGGTGTACATTTATGTCAAACTGTTAGCTCTAAAGAACCAGAAAACTCTAGAATCGAGTAGTTTTAGGGAATACTAGAACAATAGTGGCCTTAGTCTATCCTTTCCAACGACTGTCTTTTTAATTCCCCACAAATGATAAAGAGTAATACAAGTTAGAAAATGGAGGAAGAAAATCTCCAAACCTACTTTTTCTTCAGTCTTCTATCCTTCTCAGCTTGAGTTCCAAGTTTGCCTAACCCCAGGGACTCCTGAGCAGCAGCTTCAGTCTCCATAAAGCCTCCTGTGAAGAAGTAACTATTCATATTAGGTTGGATACATTGGGTCAATTCTGAAAATAAATTTTTAAAAGTTATTTGATCAACTGTTTGGTATCACACATTCTTTTTCTTTTTTTAGTTCATTCTTATATTGCCAACCCAACATGCATAAAATGGCATGGGTACATAGATGAATGTACACTGAGAAAATGAAAAGAGAAGGTAACTATTGATCTACTATTCACACCACCAGCAACATAATACATAATCCACAGAATATGCAGTCCATGGAATAGACATGGAATATACAAGCTTCAAGGTTCTTTCTCTTCTTACGAAAAAGAAGAGCACACATCTGTGTAGTGCATGAGATTTCTTTTCAACATTTGAAATCTGACATATTTGATACATAATGGGATAAATGATAGCTCAATGAACCCAACTGGGGGCACGTCTTCCATTCTAAATCAGGAGAATATAGAAGCATTTGCTGACTTCCAAAGATTTTTCATATCCTGCTTCTGGCATCCTCTTTTCCTCACCTGGCTGACTCCTTTATCCTTCAGTACATGCCTTACTTCCAGAATTTCATATGTTCTGCCAGGTTTGTATTGTTTTGTAAATTTCATAATTATATCTGAAAAAAACTATATCTTCAAAAGACCTCGGTTAGAATGGTTTTTACCCAGCAAGCCCTTAATTATTTGGTGTAGTGTTATTTTTATTGGTGTTGAAAAATATACAATATACCCAACCTTGCAAGGAAAGGAAGAAGAAAGAAAAGAATGTTGGGTATCAAACAGAATTATACATTTTACAATGCAATTATTTCATTCAAGATCCCTAAACAGATAGTTAATTCATAAATTCTTTGTTACAGTTGAAAACTGAGAACTTAATCCTGGATTCTGTTTTCTTATTGGTATTTCCTATATGCAAAAAACATGGAAGTCAATGTAAATGAAAAAAATGTTCACTATTTTTAAGTGAGTTAAAGTACACATATTTTGTAAATGGAATGGATTTAAATTCCAGTTAAGCTCAAGATTAGGTAGAAAGAATTAAGCTAATACTAACTCTTACAAAGACTACTACTACTACTACTACTACTACACATACACACACACACACACACACACACACACACATATCACCAATCTGTCAATGAATAAAATTATTAAAGATAATTTACTATTGTGTCACTGTAATTTCCTGACTTCACATTTGCAGGGGTTGACCGGGTTATGGTTTCTCTACCCTATTTCTAATAAGAAATATCTTATTGAAGAGTCAGTGACAAATTTTACTGTTAGCATTTTTCACAATTTATTTTAGCAAATAATTTATAATACTCAATCTATTAATTCTGGAGCATTGGTATAAATGTTAATCTCATAACCTAGTAACTCTGTTATTGAACTGTATAATTGTAACAGAGTCCTCTTTAATTGAAAACACATTGATTGCTGCCTAGATCTAATCAATAATTTTGAGTTCAGGGACAAAAATTTATTTTATTCAATTATGCATATGTGCAATTAATACGTAAAACATTTCTATTATGAAAGAGTTTCATTGTTGGTACCATTAGGAAAGTCATCCACTAGTTAACTGACGGACCCTTGGGGGTCATTTTTAAATGTGGGATTTTCCATTTATTCATGGTGTGTGAATATTTTATTTCTCTCTTCAGTGTACTTTCCTTATTGTATGTTCATAAGTTATTATTCAATCTGCGAGTAACAATAAAATTGTTTCTTGAAATACAAATGAAAATGAATGATTCACTTAGAAGTTACAAAACTCTTGATCAGATGGGGACATAGAATTGATGAAGTATATCCATTAAATAAACAACGAGACATTTCAACCACCAAGTGGTTGTATGAATCAGGCTTTTTATTTATTTCTGAGCAAAGAAGAGCATCTAAATTATCATTTAAATGTTTTCAAGAGCCTAACATTTTAATTAGCAAAAATAACATTAAAAAAAAAAAAAAAGCTCTGGGAGAGAAACAAAGAAAGCTCTAGAAGAATATTGTGAATCAAAACTAACCCAGGAAAATAGATATTAGAATTGTTTTTCATAAACAAAACCATAAAAATAAAAAAGCATGAAGAGCTTGGAAATACTCTGAATACTTCAAAATCTAATATCTTTTGAATAGAGCATTTAACAGAGAATTATGGCTACATCCTGTTTCAAAATGCCAATAGAAAATGACACTTATGGCCATAGTGGGTACGACTATTTTTAAGCATCACACGTAGGACAGTACACTTAAGCAAGAGCAAAGAATAGTCATATGGACTTTTTTAGCCCAGTGAAAACATTTCTGGATGAGAACTTTCTTTAATAGAACTCATCCAGCCAATTTCAGGTTCTGGCTACTGGTAAGGATGATCTCATTCAAACTAGCTTATCACCTCTTACTTTCTGAATGATTATCTAAATCTGGAGAGAGTCTGCCTCATTCTTGCACAGCTGGTAGTGGGTTCATATGGCTGTGTGGATTTTAGGAATGTCCACCTATTCATCTATTCCAATATTTTATTTACTAGTCATACAAGGCTATGAAGCACTTGAAACGTGACTAGTGCAAATTAAGTGTTGCAAGTATAAAATACACATATGATTCTGAAAATGTAGTGCCAAAAAGAATATACTGTATCTAATTAATAATTTTATATTGATTACATGTTGAAATATTTTTGATATATAGACAAATAGTTATTGAAATTTATCTCACTGGCCTCCTTTTACTTTTCATAATGTTATATATGGGATTCACATTTATGGCTTGAATTACATTTCTGTTGGGTAGCTCTATATACCCCAGTGGCTCTAAACTGGAGACAGTACCAATCTCCAGAAGGAATATGAATATCTCTCTACGTTGGCTGGAGGAGGAAGGCACATATTCAGATGTCACAGTGACTGCAAAGGGCAACTGATATATACTGGGCAGGGAACAAGGATTCTAAGCATCTTAAATGAGAAGAAAATCCTCTAATGCGTCCTTAAAATGGCAAGAGTGCCCCTGATATGAAACAGTAGCTGTGGAAGCTAGGAGTTACTCACTCTCCAGGAGGTCTTTTAGGAGTATGAAGAGAATATCATTAGCTCCACCCTCTCATGGCATGAGGTACTCAGGAATACAAGGCTTGAGTTTCATCATTCGGTGGATTATTCAGATAATAAATTGCTTATCATTTTTTCAGTCAGTGGCCACCTAGTAATTAATTGTGCATCCAAAAACCAAGCCCAAATTCTTGTCTTCAATGAAGTTCTCTGGGGTATCACTAAGCACACTTACTTTGGGAAGGTCTTTGAGGAGTTGGAATTGTTGGACACAGGACCACACCTAGGATGTTAGTGTTCCACTAAAGTATTTTTTTCTAGCTTCCTTTCTACATAAACATTTTGAGAACCCCAAATCAGCAGGGCAATGATCTGATGGTCCAACATCATACAATATCATTCTATAAAGCAGGAGTGAGTAATTGACTTGTCAGATCACCCTCTTGGAAACAGAGTTAGGCCACTGTCCCAGAACGACCTCATGAGTTTAAGTCCCTGGGCTCCCTGGGATATCTGGTTGACCCCAAGGATGAGGTAGACAGCCAGTGTACACTCTGAAGGGGAGGAACAGGGAATCAAATCCAGATGGTTTGGTTGGATCGGGCACCATGCCCAGACGGCACTGCCTCCCTGGTTTTTCCTAGGGTCTGAAAGGTAAATTAAAAAAAAAAAAAAAATCAGTGCTTCTAGTGATTGGATGCACATGGGTCAAAAAATCTTGGCTAAGAGTCCTTCCCAGATAGCACTGCCAGCCCTAGTCTCTCCCAAGCACCAGAAAGGGATGATAGAAAACTCCAAGGAAAGTATTGCCAAGTACGAGGCTTCCTAAGACCCAGGCCAAGGAATTCAGTAAAGGACCCTCATATACCTGGATCTATGAATGCTACTGGTTGGAGCCTTCTGTTAATCCAACTGTGAGAGCAAGTATCTCTATGTTTCTTGGCCCTTAGATTCCATTCAAAATAATTTATTTCATGTTGGCCCTTGAGGTACAAGTCTGTAGTAATTTCTAGCCAAAACTAGAGCAAAGTCTGTGCCTCTCCACTTGTCCAAAAGAGAAATGTATTTAAAAAGGGACTTCTTACTCCAGAGAGATTAAGACTGCAATCTGTTGCCCATTAGTGACTTCATCTCTTCTTTCATCTGATCTCTCTTCAGTATTAAAACCATAGCATTTACTTGGATTTGAATACACTTTGAGTTTGTAAATGGTTACTTCATTGTTCCATATCGGCAGGTCTGTTAGCTCTCTGAAAAAATGCACCTCGACACAGGGCCTAGCTCATAAAGGGTATGCGATAAAGGATCTCGTAATTGAAGCTAAATAGTGCTTTCTTCACAAAAGGGCCTTTCACCATGCAGAGTATGAGTCATCTCTAATAGATACTTTGTGGAATTTATATTGTATCTGTTGGCTCCCTTGCATCTGGGAACAATGTAAATTTGAGAGTAAAGGCCAGCACGAGCCACCCAAATTTTATGTGTAGAAAGGTACTTGCCAAAAAAATCCTAGCACAATGTTGATGCTGTTTTTGCCATTATGAAGTTATTTTCTTCATTATGCTGATTACAGTAGGTCAAGGAGTTCAGGCAACTATAATACAATCTGTCAGATGACCATAAAGGGAACAACTGCAATTTAGTAGGCAAAAAAATCTCTTGGAAATGTATAGCCTCTCATATTTATTTAAAGGAAATTCACAAGAGTAACTTTTATTTATTTATGTATTTACATATTTATTTATACATTTATGTATTTTTATCTAGTGATACATGTATTTTATACATTAGTAATTGGGGACACTGCCTGTTCAAATGTAATATACTTTTTCCTTTTTATGGTTTTGTTTTTCATAGATTTGTTGCATTTGGTTCTATTGGATCAAGTCTCTATTCTTGAAAATCTCTTTCTCTTTGATTTCTGTTGCCCTGTCTTACAATGCTCGTCAACGGCCTCTTTTCCTAAATTTTTAATGTTTATTATATTTTTTTTTTTCAATGATTATTTTTGTGAGAGAGACAGACGGAGTGTGAGTGGGGGAGGGGGAGACAGCGAGGGAGACACAAAATCCAAAGCAGTATCCAGGCTCTGAGCTGTCAGCACAGAGCCTGATAAGGGGCTTGAACTCACAAATGGTGAGATCATGACCTGAGCCAAAGTTGGATGCTTAACCAACTAAGCCACCCAGACTCCTCTAATATTGATTTTATTTTTGAGAGAGAGAGAGAGACAGAAAGAGAGACAGAGTGCAAGTAGGGGAGGGGCAGAGAGAGAGAGAGAGGGAGAGAGAGAGAGAGAGACACGGAGACAAAGAATCTGAAGTAGGCTCCTACCTCTGAGCACAGAAACTGATGCAGGGCTCAAACTAGCAAACTGTGAGATCATGACCTGAGCCTGAGTCAGTCACTTAACTGACTGGGCCACCCAGGCGCCCCAATAGCCTCTTTCCTTTATCCTTATCATTCAGTGTTAAAAGCAGTTAGGATGGTCGTGTGTGTTCTGTTCTTTTTTTCTTTATAGTCATTATACTTGGAGTTCTCTGATGACCTGGGAGAGCTGGTAGTAAACCAAACAATCTGTTAGATCATATGGAGAAATATTTTGGATCCTCCATAGCTCAGTTTTTTAGAAAATCTTTAGGAATAACATTTTTTTTCATTCGTGTCCCCTATCCATATCAATAATCCATAAATCAGATACCTATGCTATTGAAATATTCATGTCAAGTGACTAGAGATGTATTGACCAAGGACAGAGTGAGTCCTAATTAGGCCATTAGAGCCTTGATCCAAGATGTCATCATTCACTTATTAGCACTATAATAGGAGGATTATTCAACCAGTTACAAACCTCACTGAATTTTTCCACCACCCAAGCCCCATTTTGACATCTTGTCCACAGGGAGGCCATGAGTCACAGCTCACCCACTGCCTTTCCTGTTCTCATACTGAGTAACTTTGTCAAAGAAACAAATGAGTGTCATTTGACATAGTTATTTTTAACACGGTTTAATTTGTTTTGCTTCAAAATAGGTTAATGCCTTCAGATATAAATTAAAAGGCAAGCCATCAGGACTCCAATAACTGATATCTAATCATAGATTGTGGGGTTCAAACCCCTTTTCCTTAGCTATGCAGGTAGGATGGACAATGTAGCAGGTAAAATTTTTCTGGGTCAGAAATATGTTGAAGCTTTTGTTTTGTTTTAAATAAAAGGTTGTATATGCTTATGTACTCTTACTAAATTGAAAGTTCCTTGATGCCAACAGTTACGCTTTAGCCATTTTACTAAGGTTCATGGTTAGAACTCTAAACTTAAGAGTGGCCCAGTGTTTGCTTATTCACTAAAAGTAGGAAGACATAAATGATTTTGGATTATCTGTGTGTTCTTTTTCTTCCCTCAAATTCTCAAGCTTGTTGGGTTTCAATTCCCTCTTGTTAATGCTTCTTTTCTGGGTAAAATCTTTCTGTTTAAGCAAGCAGAAGCACAAATGAGAGTTTCTGACTAGTTCCACTTACTTGTCTATTCTGTTCACATAAGGCAAACCTTCCTATTATTCATTTTCTTTTAAATTTTAGAATTACTAAACAAAAATAATAATAGGATTTTATACGTCCCCTTTTGGTCTGGACAGTTTTTCCAGTCATCATTTTATTTGGGGCTAGTGGCCTTTCTGACATTATTCTTACACGTCTATATCATCCACTTCCATCTATTATTTTTTGTAGATACAACTTTGGTACCAAAATCTTTGAAAATACGTTTTTTAGGAAGAGGTCTCCCATTTCAGATATACTGCTCCTCCTTAAGTTCACATCATAATAAATACTATTGTGAGTGTATTAGCATCCTCCCGAATTGTTTGGGTAACATTTATCCTTCACTGCTCTAATCAATCTTCTATGTTGGTCAGACTAAAATTGTTCTAGAACTCTAGTAGTAGTTTGTTTGAAAGTCAGGCTGTGGTAGGTTATAAAGTGACTGACAGATAAGAAAGTAAAAACAGTAATTGTGGGCAACTTATGCAAGCTTGGGCATTAGGGGTAGGGGAAAGATAAGTAAATATCTAAGAAAGACAGCAGGATCAAGTGATGACTTTACATATGGATTGGACATAAGCATGTTTAAACATTAATGGAAAGATCAGAGATGCCTTGCATCTAGAAACATAAACTGAGAAAAAAGGCTGTGGTCGCTGGGCTGCTAAGTCTTGATTGACACCTGGATCTATGCTCTAGGAAGTCAGTAGAAGTTCTTACTGATCCAGTTGTCTCTATGTCCCTCAACAAGATAATATCAAAACTGTTTCTGCACCTTTCACCTTGGGATTTGTAATATGGGAAGAGAGTGAGTGAAAATAAGATAAAGAGAAACTAAAACCAGATCCCCAGGTCTGCTAGAAGGAACACTTCCTCTGCTAGGACACGCTCCCCAAATTCAATTGGGACCTTCAGGTAGACTTGGCTCATATATATGTTTTTATCTTTCCAGCACAGTACTTAAAAATTAACCATGAATGCTTTAAGTGGAGGAACAAATGCTCATTCATTCATTTTAATCTATGTCACTTTCTATTAATTGAAACCCTGTCTATAATATGATGCACTGAGTAAATATTTTAATTAGCAAATCCTGCTCCTACATTATAAGCAATAATGCAATAAACAAGAACTGTCGAATCCTATATAAAGAGCAGAATAAATTTTCTAAAAGGTACTTGAAAACTGGGAACCTTCCATTATCACCAAGCTTTTCTCTGCGCTACCTTTGTGATTTGAGTGAATGACCATCAACCATTTGGAAAATATGCTTTAATAGATTTCTGGAATAAAACACTTTCATTTGGTTTCTATCAGCTTTATTCAAATGTTTTTTATGTGTTGCTTCCCTTGCATTTTTGGGTTTCCATGTTTATATTGCCTCTACCAGCAATGCATTTGTAAAAAGTGACTATTTGTATATTAGTTTGATTTACCATGGTTAGGGGTTATTAATGCAGTCACACTATCTGATACATCATACCTGAAGCTTATCTTATAACCCTAGCTTTTCAGATTATTATATAATGCAAACAACACCCACTTTACCAACATTCTCCTCTGTGAACTACTAAAAATTTCTCCTTTTTTGTTTCCATTCCTGATGGAACCAAGTGAACATTTTCATAGTTTTGTTTAGACAGTTTTCTTCCTACATACCATATTTCATTTAGAGGTATCTAGCATAACTATTCTCAGATTAACTTTTTTCCCCCCTTATGAGCTAAACTCTTAACTAAGAATTCAAAATCTTAGGACATGGTCCAAAATTTCAAATTTGGTTCTTTGACACCATCGTCCACCTACCAGATTACTGTCCATGTCATATTTCTTTTTTTCTATTTCTATTCTCATTGGTGGAAGAAAGAAAATTGGCAGAGCCTGTGTCTGAATTTTCCGGATCAAGGTATTATGATCATAATCACTAGAGATGCTTTCTTAGTTTTTCTAATGCATAAATCAGCACTACTAGGTGGTAGTCCCTGGGTTTGATATGTTTTCACAGTCTTCCTCTTACGACCTGGATACACCTTCCAAGATAAATGTAGACCTGAGTCCATATTCCTCACACAAAGACCCAGGGGTACTATATACCATATTCTTTTGGTACAAATATGGTTTCTTAGAACCTACTTTTGCCTGTATTTTCTTATTTACTCAAGTCTTATTTCCAACAAAGACTTTTTATCCATGGCTTCTCCAGGGGCTTTGATTCACATTCAATATAGCTTCTACCTAGCTCCAGAGAAATAGATATTTGTAACTGTCTTCCTCATCAGTATTGCAGTCTGTAGGATGGTTTTGACTCTGGCTTTCTTTATGTGGTACCTGTTTTGTTCTTCAGGGTGAAACAAAATTGCTCAGAGCTCAGAAATCTTCTCAGGGTGAGGATATGATCATGAATAACTATTGCTAGTTTCTGATTTGGATGGAGTTGATGACTGATTCCCTTTATATCTGGTCTGACATAGAGACAGATAGTTACTAAAAATGGGTAAGAAAGGTTAGGTGTCTAGAAGAATGTATATTTTTCTAGACTTTAAATTATATTTTGGATATCTTGATTTTGACATATTTTCAGAAAAATTTCTAGTGATTCAGTAACTCTTCATCAAAATTAAATTTAAAATAAAAATTTTAAAAATCCAAAAGAGGAAGGCAATTGAATATATTTTAAAGGGAAAAGTAAATTATAGATCCTAAAATGAATATATATGTTTAAATAGGAATAAATAAAATGATTACTATGTTAGCAAAATAAATAGTTTAAAATAACTATCTATACTATTGTGAATTACCCTATAATATTGGATGTGACAAATAATTTGGTAAAATTATAAAGTTATCAAATAAAAAATTAAAACAATGCCTTGACATGCACATTTTACATGCAAAAAATAATCATCTATCTTCTTTCCTTATGCAATAATTTTTTTTATAGCCTAAGAAGTTCCTTTCCTGAGAAACAGAAGTCCAAAGAGGATTTAATTCACTTGCTGAGTAACATTTAATCACACAGCTGGCTGGACATTAGTTTCCCATGGCTTCTGATGGTTTGTGTGGGTTTTACTTACAATGGAAGTTGAGAAAGGCACTTTTAAATATACTACATTTGTCCATCTGCAAACATAAATATTACTCTGAGAAATGCTTTTGGTGTCAGAACAGGAAAGTCAGCTAGGGAGTTGGAGCACTACTTGTAAGTAATCATTCCTTTATTTGGGAAACTAAAGAAAGTACTAAGAGAATTGTATCATTCTGCTCAGCATTTACCATTGGAGCTAGGAGCTAAATATTTTTTCAGTAGTTTAATTATATTTCTAATTTAAGTAGGAAAAGATAGAAAAAAGAAGATTCAATCACAAATAACAAATATGACGAAAATATATTTCAGAAGAAAAAATATAGAAAGACACACACACACACACACACACACACACACACACACACACACACACACCAAGTGTATATTTACCTAGGGTAATTTCAAATGTCCTGATCTATCTATCTATCTATTTTAAAGTTTATTTATTTATTTTGAAAGAGAGAGAGAGAGAGGCGAGAGAGAGAGAGCACAAGCAGGGGAAGGGCCAAGAGAGGAAAAGAGAGAGAATCCAAAGCAGGCTCTGCACTGCAGCCCCCAATGCAGGGCTCGAACCTATGAACCATGAGATCATGAGCTGAGCCAAAATCAAGAGTTGGGCGCTTAACAAACTGAGCCACCCAAGCACCCCGTATATATATATATGTATGTATATGTATATATATGTATGTGTATAGGTATATACATATATATATTTAAAAATTATTTTAATGTTTACTTATTTTTGAGAGAGAGAGACAGCACGAGTTTACTTATTTTTGAAAGGCAGAGAGAGAAGGAGACACAGAATCCGAAGCAGGCTCCAGGCTCCAAGCCAGACAGCACAGAGCCAGATGCGGGGCTTGAACTCATGGACCGCGAGATCATGACCTGAGCTGAAGCTGGATGCTCAACTGACTGAGCCACTCAGGTGCCCCTAACATTTATTTATTTATTTTGAAATAGAGAGAAAGTGTGAGCCATGGAAGGGCAGAGAGAGAGAATCCCAAGTGCTGAGGGAGCATTGCCCAACATGGACTCAATCTCACAAAAAAAAAAACGTGAGATTTTGACCTGAGCAGAAATCAAGAGTCAGATGCTCAGCTGACTGAGCTACCCAGGCACCCCTGTACTGATCTATATTTTTATTCCATTAGTGACCAACAATAACTAATACAATCCCTATTGCTCTATTCCTTCCTCTGTCCCCCAACTTACACACTGTAGAGTTTATTTTGTGGAAAGCTGTGATAGCTTTAAATAAAGAAACCTGTACTTTTTTGCCTTGAATATCATAATTCTGGATTTTGGCTAAAACATTATTATGGATTTTTTGTAGGCATCTCAGTTTTTTTCAACAGAAAAGCTTTTATAGACATCTGTGCCTTAAGTGGAAGTATACTCAGTGGTTATAAACATTGACACTAAGATGAATATTTCAGTTCTGTAAATTATTAAGATGTTGTTTATTCATCAATAAAAAGGATATCAGTAATAACACTTGTCTCATAGAGACCTTGTGTCTATCAGAGTCAGTACTAAATAACATCTAGCTATTGTTATTCACAGAGGAATCAAAAGGCTTGTACGTTTTACAATATCCTTCCCTTGTAAGTTTTGCCAGACATTATTCAGCTAAGCTGAATTTACGCAGCTGACTGAAAAAGGAAGTTTGTCAGGTAGGAAAAAGAAAAAGGCAAAGATGAAAAATGAAATGAAGACGAGACAGACCCTTGGACGTGACCAAAGTGAGGGGCAGAGGAAGGTCAAATTCGTGCGCACTTACGGAGCTGCCCAAGTCGGGCTTTTTCCTTTTTACCAAACAGACGTCCTATTGAAGACTTGATTCCTTTCTTCTTGGGGGCTTTGTGAAGAGAGTCTTGGCTGCTATTGGCACTGCCAAGCCCAAGGCTTTCCGGCTCAAGGGAGGCAGATAAACTACTGCAAAACACAAAAGAGAGCAAACTGCTCATCCACAAGGTACACGGAGTTGTTCCTTCACCAAGGGGCAAATGAAAGGACAATTATTCTCTTCCTTTCCTCCCACACCTGCTCTTAAGCATGTTGAAATTTGTTTCTTTTCTTTTTTTAGGCTTAGGGACTTGGGCTTCCAAATTTTGTCTAAGGAAAATTATTTTTGTTTTAAATGAAATTCCCCCATATTTTCATACAATCAATGAAGATAGGCCAGCTTATTAATTGCATGTTAAATGACCTTCCATTATTTAGCAAGTGACCCTTTACCTATTTCTATCTCAGAGTATGTTTTTTTAGTTTTAAACATAATGACCATTGATAAGACATTTAAATTTAATTAACAGTGAATTTTAAGCTGTTATTTCAGCCCACAGCTTTACCTTATTTTCTTCTAGCCATCTTTCTCTCTCTCAGTTTTGGAACCCAGTTCTTTACTTTTTTAAAATTTTTTTAAAAAAATGTTTATTTTATATATATATATATATATAAGTTTATTTATTTTGAGAGAGTGAGTGAGAGGAATATGAGCAGGGGATTGGCAGAGAGAGAGAGGGAGAGAGAGAATCCCAAGAGGGCTCCACACTCAGCACGGAGCCTCCAGTGGGGTCCAGTCTCAGGAACCTTGAGATCACAACCTGAGCCAATATGAAGAGTCAATTCTTAATCACCTGAGCCACCCAGGTGCCCAGTAGCTAACTACAGATGCATGGATTAACTAACAGGGCAGTGGCAAATGAAGTAACTTGATTTCTTCCTTTAAATAGTGAGAAAACCAGAAAAGAGGCAATTTTTTTAATGGTTAAATTAGTTTGTAAAAGAAGAAAAATCTTAACCAGAAATAAATTCTAATTGGGATTAGCAGATCATCACTGTTTTTATGAGATGCCTATTTCTCTTTTTTACATTAAGTTTTTAATTTTAATTCCAACATAGTTAACATGTGGTGATATATTAGCTTCAGGTGTACAATATATATACAATATATATTCAACAACTCTATGCAGTACTCAGTGTAACCTAAGTGTATTCTTTAATCCTTATCACCTATTTCATCCATCCTCCTACCCACCCTCCTCTGGTAACCATCAGTTTGTTGTCTAAAATTGTAGAGTCTGTTTCTTGATTTGTGTTTTTTTTTCCGCTTTGGTCATTTTAGTGTGTGTGTGCATGTGTGTGTGTGTGTGTGTATCACTTGTTCTTTTTTTAAAATTAAAAAACATTCAAAATTTTTTTGAGGGAGAGAAGGAAAGAGTGAGTAGGTGAGGGGCAGAGAGAGAATCCTAAGCAGGCTCCACACTTACTGCGGAGCCCAATGTGGGGCTTAGCTTGATCCCACAACTCTGAGTTTATGACCTGAGCCAAAATCAACTGACTGAGCCACCCAGGTGTCCCGTAAATGTTTATTTTAAATTTTCTTAGCGTTTTTATTTATTATTGAGAGACCGAGAGAGACAGAGCATGAGCATGAAAGGGGCAGAGAGAGGGGGAGACACAGAACCTGAAGGTGGCTCCAGGCTCTGAGCTGTCAGCACAGAGCCCAACATGGGGCTCAAACTCACAAACCATGAGATCATGACCTGAGCAGAAGTCAGATGCTTAACCAAATGAGCTACCCAGGTGCCCCTTAAATGTTTATTTTAGAGAGACAGAGAGAGAGAGAGAGAGAGAGTTCGCATGCAAGCGGGGCAGGGGCAGAGAGAGAGGCGGGCAAAGGATCCAGAGTGAGATTTGTGCTGACAGCAGAGAGCCCAATTCAGGGTTCAAACTCAGGAACCCTGAGATCATGACCTGAGCCAAAGTCAGACTTTTAACTGATTGAACCACTCAGGCACCCCTGGTGCCTCATTCATTTAATTTTAAATCATCTAGGTGGGATTTAAAAGCAAATACTCATGTGCTCTAGTGATCATTTTGTTTTTTCTTATAGTTCCCAGGTATTCTTTTAGGTACATGACAAACAAACGATTTCCAAGCAGTTGCTCTAGACTCCATTCCTGGTCAATGTAACTGACACTGTATTAATAGGAGAGGTATAATAGATACATTGCTATCCATTCTATGGCTGTTCTTTTGACAACACCACAAGGAATTACTTAACTTTACTTATTCATTCTCTTTAATGAGCTCACATTCTCTTACCTCCAAACCAATAGCTTCTCACATGTTAAAACAGGAGTCATCCTTTTCTTGGAGGATGAAAGCATAGAGTTTGAAGCTGGAGTACCTGGGGTTCTATTTTCACATTCGAAATTAAAAATAAACAAAACAGAAAGGAACAAATGCCTGTCTGGACAGAACCTGTTTTTAAGCATATTTGTTGTAAAACTCATACTATTTAGGAGATAAATTCTTACTTTAAGTATTAATACAAGCCATTACACACAGTCATATCATTGATGTGTCTTGAGATGCTGCAATTGATAAGACTGTAAAAGGACATATATTCAAGATGTGAACTGCATGCTTAAATTTGTTCATGCTGCTTATTATAGTGATCTGCTTGCAGTTTTGTAGGCAGATGGAAAGCACCACAGGCTTGAATCGCTGTGACAAATAGGGTATTTCCCCTTACCTTTCTTTTAACATTTTGGCAAGTGTGCTTTTTTCCCCCCTCTAGGAACGTTCTGCTTGATTAGCTGTTATAGCTGTCAGCACCAGCTCCTGGGAGGTGGTGTACATACCCGTTTGCTAAAAGTAAATGAACTACAATTATGGACTTTTCAGAACTTCTAATTTAAAAAAAATGTTTTATTTATTGGCGGGGGGGTGGTGGCAGAAAGAAAGGGAGAGAGAGAATCCCAAGCAGGCTTCATGCTCAACACTGAGTCCTGTCTCACCACCGTGAGATCATGACCTGAGCTGAAATTAAAAGTCAGATGCTCAACCTACTGAGCACCCAGGTGTCCCCCAGACCTTACTTACATGCCTAAGCCAAATTTATAGTCTCGTCCTAGAATCCCTTAAGTGTTTTGTTCTTCTTCCCAGTAAGTCCTTTCGTTAGCCTGGCCTCATTTTAATCCTAAATATCCACTAAAATAGAAGAGCTAATCTCATCAATATTGGCTAGTAATAAGACCACAAATACATAGTTAATTTTAAAACTAAAATTTTGATCTCAGAATGCATTTTTTTTTCCACGAGAGGAGAGGGGAGAGGGAGGAGGGCGATACTCTAACGGAGAGTTATAGCTCAAACTCAATTTCTCATATAAATATTTAAGCAGTCTATTTGACGGCACTTAAAGAAAGGGGAATATTTTCAGAAGGAGAGCCTGCAAAGAGAAGTGAGCTGGGAGAATCATACCTTCGGGCATCACTGTGGTAGGAGGAGGGAAGGGTGTGAGTCATCCTGACGGCTCTAGGGGTCGGGGGAGGAGAAGTCTCACATTTTATTGTTGCTTTATCCTCCCGACCGTCTTCTTCCACCACTGCAATCTAGAAGCAAAAACAGTGCGTTCAGACGAACTCTTTCTAGATTTCAAATGAAATTGACAGAAAAAGAGAATCATTAGCAAAGCTATTTGAGTAATTCTAACACACACACAAAACCAAAAACTTGGGGCATATAGTCTTACACATATAAATTCATAGTATTGAAGCAAGTGAGTATAATAACTGTTTTAAAAGTGAAGTATTCCAGTTTAAAACAATAAAGCCTGCTTGGGATTCTCTCTCTCTCCCTTTCTTTCTGCCACCCCAACCCCAATAAATAAAACCTTTTTTTTTTAAAGTAAGAAGTTCTGAAAAGTCCATAATTGCAGTTCATTTACTTTTAGCAAACGGGTATGTACACCATCTCCCAGGAGTTGGTGCTGACAGCTATAACAGCTAATCAAGCAAAAAGTTCTTAGAGGGGAGAAAAAAAGTATACTTGCCAAAATGTTAAAAGAAAGGTAAGGGGAAATACCCTATTTGTTTCAAAAAATATTATTTAAGAGTAAATAAGCACCATGGATCAATATCCAGGGACTATGAAAAAGCTATCACAAAATCCATTTCGATATATCAGAATATAAAGGCTTTACAAAAAGTTACGGGACACATATTTGAGTTAATTCACTAAGAAAGCATGCATAGTCAGGTTATCACAACATGGACATCTTTTATGTAGTTGATTTTTAAAAAAATGTTTATTTTTGAGAGACAGAGCGCAAGTGGGGAGGGGCAGAGAGAGAGGGAGATCCAGAATCCAAAGCAGGCTCCAGGCTCTGAGCTGTCAGCACAGAGCCTCACACCGGGCTCAAACAAATGTGGTCCAGATGTTTAAAAAAATGAGTTCCAGCTTATTAGAAAAAAAATCTTTTTAAAGTAAGGATTATAAAAGGTAAGAACGTAATTCTCGCAAACTGTTTCATTTCACTACCTCCAATGGGAACACAGACAAAGGCATACAGAAACCAGAATATGGAATGGAATGGCTTTCTTTAAAGAATTTAGTTCAGGGGCACCTGGGTGGCTTAGTCAGTTAAGCATCTGACTTCGGCTCAGGTCCCGATCGATCTCAGGGTTTGTGAGTTTGAGCCTCGCACCAGGCTCTGTGCTGACAACTCAGTGCCGGGAGCCTGCTTCAGATTCTGTGTCTCCCTCTCTCTCTGCCCCTCCCCTACTCGTGCTCTCTCTCTCAAAAATAAATAAACGTTAAAAAAATAATTTAGTTCAGAGTCCAGAACAGTTCAAGATACCATAAAATTTGTTGGAGATAGACATATAAAACTGCATTACAGTAAAGACTTTTCAACGGTAAAGTTGATTGTAAAGATAATTTTTTTACAATTCTGCATTGTTTTTCATGGCATCACTGTGCATTAAAGTACCTATACATAGAAAGATTGTGGAAAGCATAGCTAATAGATGTGGTTCTGGAAGTTCTGATGACAAAAAGTTAGCAATATGGCTATAGCAAAAAAAAAATTAAACCTGTGTTCTCATCTTATGTCTACATAATGTCTTGCTTTGTGTCTATGTTAGGCTATGATGCACAAATGTGTTTATATATGATACATGATAAAGACTTCATGCCTTGAAGAAACTTCACGAAATTGTTTGTCTGGGCTCCTGTCATCCGAGACTTGATTACTTTTAACAATTCAAGTAGGCATCTTTATAGGATTTCCTCTCTCTATTTCAACTAGCAAAGTGTCACCAGAAGAATCTTTTTCAAGGACTACTTTCAGCATGATGTTAATCCTATGGAAAATTCTTTCTAAACTCACATCTTGTCTAAACTCACAGAGTGTGTTTCCAAAATCTTCCTGATATGTATTTATGTCTTCACAGTTCCATGATCTAGCCATAATTGTTTTCTGTGATTATTTCTGCCAAGCCTGACCTTTCTGCTTCCATTATTTTTTTTCTCCTGAAACACCTCCTCAAATGCTTTCCTCTCTCCACTCTGCCAGTCAAATTATGCCAACTTTCCAAATACCAGCTCTTAAAAACATCATACACACTGTTCTTCTGAATAATGCTTAGAGTTTACACTATATAAATAAAATAGAGGAGAAAAGATTTGGAATTGGAGATGGATTTGAATTCTTGTTTCTCTTATTTGTTGAATGACATGTGCTAATTATTTACCTGCTCTAAGATTCTATTTCCTCATCAATAAAATGGTAGTAATAATACTTATCTTAATGTGTTCTTTTTAAGGGTAAATTGAATCATACCTGTAACTCCTAAGCCTGATATACGTTTTTAAGTTTGTGGTCTTTTTTCCATGACCTACCTTTCTCATCAACCATTTCTTCACCCTATGAATTCCCTGAGCCTGCATTTCTGTATGGAGCCTTCCTCTGTGACTTTTTTTCCTTATATCTACTAAACCTCTTTTACATCTATCATCTACTCATATTTCTTTCTATATTCCCAGTATAATTCTTTTAAGTGGTAGAGGTAGTCAAAGACAAATAATAAGGACATTATGATGGTAAATTTGACAGTTAAGAACCAACTGGTAGTATCAAGGAGAAGATGCTATAGGAAGACAGATGATTACTCAGGAAAAGAAATTCCATCAATCTATGCCACAGAAGTATAACACAGATTCCCTTAATTTAAAAAAGAAAGAAAAAAATACTTTTATAGTTCTAGAAATGTTTGGGCATAGTCTGACTACCACATCTTGATGATGCTGAAAAATAGATTTAGCCACTGGAGAGTAGGTTGAACCTTTGAAATCTTTCCCATCCGGTATCCCATGAGTTTGAATTCTGCTGTTAGCAATTATCTAACAAGATGTTATTTTGTGAATCAGGCCTAGAGTCAATTTTGTTTCTCATTTCCAATATGTATTCTATTGATGTCACATTAAACAAGAAAGTAGCAAATTAATTATATTTTCATAACCTCTATATTCTTGATGCTCCGGCGTCTGGTGCCATGTTGACCCAGGACAGAATGCTCCTCCCAGGACTCGCTAATTCCTAGAGATTGCAAATTACTTCCCAGGAGTGTGCCTTCCATATGCATTTCCATCAATCTAGACCAGTATCCCAAATCCTATTCTCAGTCTGGGTCTTGTGACACTCCAGGAGGCAATATTCCTCTGCCCAATCGTCCCAGGGCAGGAATCAGACAACTAGTGATCGCCCCTACGCCCAGAGCCCACAGAAATGATTAAAACCAGCCAATCGCAAGCCTGCTCACTCTGTCTTGCCTTTCCAACAGAAACCACAATAAAACTCCTATCCGTCCCTTCTCCTGGCTGTTACTGCCTCATGACCTCTTCTGGTGCTTCCCTTTGCCTTTGCGTATCATGGAAATGCCCCCTCCTTTTGGGAAGGGTGAGTAACAAGCTATCTTTTTTTTTTTTCAAAAAATTTTTTTAATGTTTATTTATTTTTGAGACAGAGAGAGACAGAGCATGAGTGGGGGAGGAGCAGAGAGAGAGAGAGAGGGAGGCACAGAATCCGAAGCAGGCTCCAGGCTCTGAGCTGTCAGCACAGAGCCTGACGCGGGGCTCGAACTCACAGACCGCGAGATCATGACCTGAGCCGAAGTCTGACACTCAACCAACAGAGCTACCCAGGCGCCCCACAAGCTATCTTTTCATTGGTGGTAGTCTGATCTGTGGGTCTCACATACCAGAATAACAGTAAAACTACATTTAAAAATAAGCGGCATTGTTCTAGCACTGATGATAAATAATCTAATTCTAGGATATTTAGACTACATAATCTAATCATCACCCTAGAAAGTAGAAACAATTTTATTTTGAGGCATTTGCTTGTATAATCACATTTAAACAATTCGAGAGCACTTAACTACTTTTAATATTTCTGTTTATGTTAACGAAATGCTTCAACTAAAGGGGATACAATTTTAAAGCTTTCACAGAAAAAAACAATATTCGACTAGTAATCATACAAAAGATATTTACATTACCTTTCTCCGATGTTTCCTTAGATCACTTGGCTGTGATTGGCAGTAATAAAAACAATATAAAACAGAACTAATTAATGAGTAGCATTTGACATTGTTACAAGTTTTAATAGTATTCTATAACTTGACTATCTTGTTTTTTCATTCCATTATTTTCTAAATAAATGTCTTTACCCATTTTAAAAGGACCCTCCTGAGAGTGACTTCAGAAAGGGAATTCTTAGATGGAATGGGGGGGTGGGCACATCTATATGATGGGGTCAAGCATGTATGCATTGGGATCTGAGACATGGAACCCTAGGGAATATGAGGCACATATGAAGTGAGCTAGCCAGAAATAAATATGGGACTATATCTTCCCCCCAAATATAAATGGGAATGAAAGAGATTATCTGTAAACAAAGATCCAAGGCACATATTGGAGTTTACAAACATTCCCTTTTGCCTTATCTACGCAGAGCCTCGGTCCACCCTTGGACAGACATGCTGTTCCTGAGCTATGTCAGACTTCCTGGCGTCCTAAGTGGTCTCCCATTCCCAAATGCCAAGAGCTTTGGCCTCAGCATAATATGTTTCCAGGGCTGCTGTTTTATTGTCAATGTGCTATCACAGAACTTTCTTTAAAGTTAATTCTTTATGATCTCAGATCAATCTTATTCACTTAATATCTCTGTTCATTTTTCTTCTGTAAGTAAAACAATTTTATTACATTAGAGTTATATTTACAGTTATATATTTTTGCTGTTACTGGAAAATGGGTTGATTTACTCCACACGATATTCTAACTAAATATTGGTAGGATGTTCTTTATGCTTATGGATTTGTGGTGAGGTAAAAGTAAATAAAAGTACATTTGTAATCAGGAAACACGACAATGTTTGTAAAACTTATAAACACATACAATACAAATGAATACAGTATCTTTGCAGTCTACTTTTCTGTCCCCTAAATTTTTCATTTTCCTCTGAATATTCAGAGGAAATTTGGGATTATATTCCCCCAAATTTTACCCCCTCATATTTTCTACAGGTAAAAGAAAATCTACCTGCCTTTCACTATAACTGATGAATTTAATGACAAAGTTTTATTAGGTGATAAGGACTTCCTGAATTTCATTTCTTGTTTTTCTGAGTCAGATTGGGACATTTTAAGTAGTTGTTTTATGCTCAAGAAATGCTTTAAATATTTTTTTAGGACTCTAATGATGGTGTAATAATTTTCATTTACTATTGGTTTATTTATGACGAATTGCTAAAGAAAATGCACGAAAACAGCGGCATCTTTCTCATATATACAAAAATATGTCTAAATGATTATAAATATATTATTTTGTTATAAAAATAATAACACTATCAAGGATTAGGATGCTAATATTTATGAAAATACATAAAAGAGCAAAATACCATATTGCAAAAATGTAAGGAAAATAGCAGGACAGAAATAACCAAAGTTTCCTTGCCTTGAATGCTGACTAAATTATGTGGGCAAAGATTCTTACTGTAGCTTTGATAATAAGCAAGTCGTCAAATTATATACCAAATATAAATAGAAACTAAGCCAAAGACAGTATCATGTTTAGTTAATAGAGTCAAATTGATGGTTCCTAGATTTCTAAAATTAGCAGATCATAATGAAGCTAAGTATATTGGGTTATTATATCTTAGTACATTGACTAGAAAGTTTGTGCTGTGTCTAGGTGGGGTCAGTGCTGATTAGCTGTCCTTTGTTCTGATTGGGCATTGTCTATGATGTCTATTTTGAGAATATTTTTAATATCAAGTCTGGAAATGAGCACAGAATAGAGGACTCAATGGCTTAAGAAGGTAAATATTTCCTTTTTTACAATTTTGCCACTTCTCTTTTATGTTGACTTTATTGCACTGAAGTCCATTAACTATAAAGTGTTTGAATATGAAAAATGCTGCCACACCATATAAATAGTTTTCTGTTTCAATTCACAATTGCAAAATTAAAGAAAAAAGGTATTTATACATATTTTGTAAAAATAAAAACATGTTTTCTCTAACACGTATTTTAGTGAGTGTGTGTGTGTATACATACACACACATATATATGTATGTATACATTAGCTACAATACACATTTTTGCAACATATTTATTTAAAGATGCTATTTAGAAAATGAATTAAAATTTTTGTTCAGATATTTTACACACATACATACTCAGATATAGATACTGTGACACTTTTTATAGCAGCTTCACAGTTTTCTGAATATATGCAGAAACATTATATATGCTTTATATTCTTCTGTAGTATCATTAATTTCTTCCCCATTTGTTATATTTGTGCTAGTTATATAGTATATAAGCTATTATTTGAACTATTTCATTTTAATTAATTTATATCCTTAAATTTATGTTTATTGGAATTTTATCGCTTTAATAGGATGGTTTTAATATTTATTACAAAAACAGAATTTTACCTCCATAAGTAGTTTAGAATGTTTAAATCTTCATTATTGTCATTTAAACATAGTTCCAGGTAATCACAGAAAAGAAAATGGATAGAATAGTATATGCTTTTGCATCAGAAAATTTGAAAAAAAGATACAGTTCTATTTACTGTGTTGAACTTGGCAATTCACTCACGCTCCCAAACCCCACTTACTTCTGCTTTCTGTTTAAATCGTGTCCTCTGACTTGCAGATGTTATGATGGGAAGTAAATGACTAAACATCACAGTATTCAGCAGTCATTCCTATCATTTTTCCCAGAGGTTTTTCTACATTATTTTTAACAAAGGGCACTTTGATTTTTTCTCGGTTATGTTCAGAGCACCTCCTAATAATTTAGGTTTCCAACTTTTAATTCCTAATAATTTAGGTTTCCAACTCTTAATTCTAAATATAAAAATAAATGATATAAAGGATTAAAGAATAAAGAAGGGTAAAAATGTTGATATGAATTCTGAAACAAAATTGGGAAATTGTTGCTATTGGTTTTGGTGGTTCTTTTTACTAAAATTATATTATTTACATTATAAAATTTTGCCATTCTATGTTGTTATATTGGAGCAATTAGAACCAATATTTTTTTGTTATTTATTGTGTTAAAAGTAAAATACTCAGTCCCAATTTACTTCATCAAGATTTCATCAGGAAAAATTTACTTAATGGGTTAAGTCAGTCAGATTTCTGATGCGATATTTAGATTGCTGCTCTTCTATATCCTTACCACGTGACTATGGAAAATCACATCCCTGTAGGCTACATTTCCTTAACTTATAATGGGATTAATAGATGCACCTTCCATACGGTAGTTATGAAAAACAGAAAAGTGATAAAACATATAGAAGTCCTTAGAATAAACATCCAACAAGAATCAGTCAATGTACCATGAATCTTAATGGGGGCAAATGTTCTCTGTGCCCATCATCATACCAGTGTCATGACTCCCATCCGATCCATTTCCCTGGCAGGACTTCGTGGGGTGAGCTTTGGCGTTGAGTGTCCACTGGGGGGAGATGAACTGGCCAGCGAAGAAGCTGTAACTGAGGCAGTGATAGAGGTACCTGGGTGGACCCTTGCTAAATTCAGGCCTTCCAGGCTCACACTAGCCACCCTATTCTCAATTTCTTCAGCACGTAACTCCGTAGATTCTTTTTCTTCCTGAATTAGCCTAAAAGACACAGTTGAATTTGATCCATTATATGCTGCGATAGTGGTAATTAGAATTCACATAATAAATAAGCAAATGAATAAATGAATAAATGAATGAATGAATGAATAAATAAATAAATAAATAAATAACTCTGTGAGCACTTTATATTGACTCTACTGTTTTCTTTACTCTAAGGCAATATAACTTTTAATAAATTCCAGAGACGTTCTGGCTGAAATTTAGAAAATCTTTCTTTTCAAATGCTATATGGCTCCTCCCCACTTTCAGTTTGACCCTCTTTCTATCTATACTATCACCTGCTAAAACTTTTAAAACCTTGCCTGCCTAGATAATTTTGCCACTAATCCTAACCTTATTTTTGAACTAAGGTGCTAATAAATGAGAATTTTAGAAACTCTGATCCTGACAAAGATGTTAAATCTTGCCTCCCAACTGATGAAAAAGTATAACTGATAGAATCTTCAATAAATGGTCATTCATAATTATCATTTGGTCCAATAAAATCCTGAGACTTTTTTTTTTAACCAATACCTAACTCAGCCAAGACAACTTTAAGCAGTAGGTGGGGTGCCTGGGTGGCTCAGTTGGTTGAACATCCAACTTTGGCTCAGGTCACGATCTTAGGGTTCATGAAATCGAGCCCCACATCTGTGCCCCATATTGGGCTTGCTGCTGTCAGTCCAAAGCCCACTTTGGATCCTCTCTCTCCCTCTCTCTCCCCCATCCCCTCTCTTTCTCTCTTTTTCAAAAATAAATAGACATTAAAAAAAATAAATAAGCACCAGGCAATTTAATAATGTGGAGATGATCTATCTCTAGATAGATACATACATCATACTTACATACATAGTGAAAAAATATTTTAACTGTGGATAGTGCTTTTGAGAAGACAAAGCACTATTACTCCTTTTTCTTCAAATAAAGAGAAGCTTCAAGAATATGTATAAATGAACTATTACAGAGATGCAAAGAGCTTTAGCTGGGTTGCATAAATATCCTATTTAAGCTGTATCTATACACATTTTGCACATTGTTATAATGAAACTGTGTACCAGTTGTTGATTTAAAAAATGGGGATTAGAACCTCTCCTAAGACATTTGCTCTTAACTTGTGATCTCCTATGATATATAATCCTTAACTACAAGGTTATGATCACTGCGAAGTTTTATTTTTATATATTTACTATGGAAAACTGTTTGGTGGTTTCTTATAGAACTAAACATACTCTTACCATATTATCTAGTAATTGTGTTCCTTGGTATTTACTTAAATGAGTCAAAAACTTGTGTCCACACGAAACCAGCACACTGATGTTGATAACAGCTTTATTCATGATTGCCATAACTTAAACGCAACCAAGATCTTCTTCAATGGTGAATGAGTAAATTGAGGTATATCCAGACAATGGAATATTATTCAGAGCTAAAAAGAAATGAGCTATCAAATCATGAAAAGATATGGAAGAAATTATATGCATATAACTAAGCAAAAATCTAAACAGACTACATATTGAACGATTCCAATTCATGACACTCTAGGAAAGGCAAAGACTAAGAGGACAGTAACGAGATCGATGGTTGACAGAGGTTGAGTGGGGGAGAGAGATGAGTAGGCAGAGCACAGAGAATTTTTATGACAGTGAAAACGTTCTGTATGAAACATAATGATGGATCCTTGTCATACATTTTGCCAACTCACAGAAATAAATTCTAGTTGATATTAGTAGAATGTTACTGTTTTTATGAAGATGCCTATTTCTCATTTTTATTTAAGTTTTAAATTTTAATTCCAATATAGTTAACATGCAGTGTTATATTAGTTTCAAGAGCACCGCATAGTGACTCAACAACTCTATGCAGTACTCAGTGCACCCTAAGTGTATTCTTTAATCCTTATCACCTATTTCACCCATCCCCCTACCCCCCTTCTCTGATAACCATTAGTTTGTTCTCCACAATTAAGTCTGTTTCTTGATTTGTGTCTCTCTCTTTTTTCTCTGTTCATTTGTTTTGTTTCTTAAGTTCCACATACGAGTGAAATCATATGGAATTTGTCTTTCCCTGACTGACTTATATCATTTAGCATTATACTGTTTAGGTCCATCAATGTTGTTTCAAAGAGCAAGATTTCATCCTATTTTTTATAGCTAAATAATTCTCTAGTGTGTATGTGTGTGTGTATACCATTTGTTCTTTTTTTTTAATTAAAAAAATTAAAGTTTATTTATCTATTTTGAGAGAGGGTGAGAGAGTGAGTAGGGGAGGGGCAGAGAGAGAGGGAGAGAGAGAATCCTAAGCAGGCTCTGTACTCACTGCGGAGCTCAATGCAGGGCTCAATTCCACAACCAGGACATCATGACCTGAGCCGAAATCAAGAGCTGGCTGCTTAATCGACTAAGTCACCCAGCACCCCTATACCACTTGTTCTTTATCCATTCATGTATCTATGGACTCTTGGGCTGCTTCAACAGTTTGGTTACTGTAAATAATGCTGCAGCAAAGACAGGGGTGCATTTATCCCTTTGAATTAGTGTTTTTATATTTGGGTAAATACTTAGTAGGGCAATTACTGGATCATAGGGTAGTCCTATTTTTAGCTTTTTGAGGAACTGTTTTCCAACTGTTTTCCAAACTGCTTCACTAGTTTGCATTCCCATCAACAGTGCCCAAGGGTTCATTTTTCTCCACATCTCACCAACATTTGCTATTTCTTGTATTTTTGATTCTAGGCTTTCTAACAAGTGTGAAGTGATATCTCCTTGTGCTTTTGATTTGTATTTCCCTAATGATTAGTGATGTTGAGCATCCTTCCGTATGTCTGCCATCCATTTGCATGTCATCTTTGGAGAAATGTCTGTTCATGTCTTCTGTTCATTTTTTAATCGGATGATTTGTATTTTGTGTGTTGAGCTTTATAAGTTCTTTATATATTTGGATACTAATTCCTTACTGGATACGTCATTTGCAAATATCTTCTCTCATTCAAAAGGTTGTCTTTCAGTTTCATTGATTGTTTCCTTCACTGTGCAGAACCTTTTTATTTTGATATAGATCCAATTGTTTATTTTTGCCTTTGCTTCCTTTGCCTCAGGAGATATATCTAGAAAAATGTTGTTAATGGCCAATGTCAGAAATTACTGCCTATGCTGTCTTATAGGATTTTTAGGGTTTCAGGTCTTACATTTAGATCTTTAATCCACTTTGAATTTATTTTTGTGTATGGCATAAAGAAGAGGTCCAGTTTCATTTTTTCTCTGTTTTGCATGTAGGTCTCCAGTTTTCTCAACACCTTTTGTTGAAGAGATTATTTTTTCCATTGTATATTCTCTCCTCTTTGTCTAGGATTAATTGACCATATACTTGTGAGTATATTTCTGAGTTTTCTATTCTGTTGCATTGATCTATGTGTCTATTTTTTGAGAGTATCATGCTGTTTTGATAACTACCAGCTTTATAATCTAACTTGAACTCTGGAACTGTGGTACCTCCAGTTTTTGCTTTTTCAAGATTTCTTTGGCTATTCAGGGTCTATTGTGGTTCCATACAAACTTTAGGATTGTCTGTTCTAGTTTTGTGAAAAATGCTGTTGCTATTTTGAGGGGGATTGCATTATATTTGTAGATTGCTTTGCATAGTATAGACGTTTTAACAATATTTGTTCTTCTAATCTAGGAGCATGGAATGTATTTCCATTTCATTTTTAAGTTTTGCTATTTTTTTGTCTTTCTATTTCTTAGTGTTGTCTTCAATTTCTTCACCATTGTTTTATAGTTTTCAGAGTAGCATCTTTCACCTCATTGGTTGAGTTTATTCCTAGATATTTTATTATTTTTGTGCAATTCTAAATGGGATTATTTTCTTAATTTATCTTTCTGTTGCTTCATTATTAACATATAGAAATGCAACCTTAGTGAATTCATTTATCAGTTCCAGTAGTTTTTGTTGGAATTTTTAGGATTTTCTGTATATAATATCATGTCATCTAATTAGTGAAAGTTTTAGTTCTTCTTATACCAATTTTGTATCATTTCCTTCTTTTTGTTGTCTAACTGCTGTGGCTAGGACTTCCAGTACTATGTGGAATAAAAGTGGTGACAGTGGACATCCTTGCCTTATTCCTGACTTTAGGGGGATAGCTCTCAGTTTTTCCCCACTGAGTATGATGATTGTTGTGGGTTTTTCATATATGGTCTTTATTATGTTGAGGTATGTTCCCTTTAGAAGTATTTTGTTAAGGGTTTTTATATTAAATGGATATTGTACTTTGTCAAATGCTTTTTCTGGATCTATTTAAATGACCATATGATTTTTATCCTTTCTCTATTGACGTGATATATCACATTGATTGATTTATGGATATTGAGACACGCTTGTACCTGGGATGCATACTGGGAATAAATCCCACTTGATTGTGGTGAATGATTTTTTTTTAAAATGTATTGTTGGATTGAGTTTACTAGTATTTTGTTGAGAATTTTTGCATCTTTGTTTGTCAGAGATATTGCCCTGTAGTGTTCTCTCTCTCTCTCTCTCTCTCTCTCTCTCTCTCTCTCTCGGGTGTGTGTGTGCATGTGTGTGTGATGTCTTTACCTGGTTTGGGTATCAAGGAGATACTGCCCTCATAGAATGGATTTGGAAGCTTTCCTCTTTTTTGTATTTTTTGGAATAGTTTGAGAAAAATAGGTATTTCCTCTTCTTTAAATGTTTGGTAGAATTTTCCTGTAAAGCCACCTGGTCCTGGACTTTTGTTTGTTGGGAGTGTTTTGATTACTGATTCAGTTTCTTTGCTGGTAACTTGTCTGCTCAAATTTTCTATTTCTTTCTGCTTCATTTTTGGTAAGTTACATATTTCTAGGAATTTATCAATTTTTTTCTAGGTTGTCCAATATATTGGCATATAATTTTTCTAAATATTCTCCTACAATTGTTTGTATTTCTGTGTTGTTGGTTGTTGTTTCTTCTCTTTCCTTTATGATTTTGCTTATTTGGGTCTTTTTTGTTTTTATTAATATGGCTAGAGCTTAACCATTTCTTTCCAAAGAAAAGGTTTCATTGATCTGTTCTATTGTTTTTTGTTTGTTTGTTTGTTTTTGTTTTTAGTTTCTGTATCATTTATTTCTGCTCTAATCTTTATTATTTCCTTCCTTCTTCTGGTTTTGGGTTTTGTTTGCTCCTCTTTCTCTAGTTCCTTGAAGTATTAAGTTAGATTGTTTATTTGAGATTTTTCTTGCTTCTTAAGGTAAACCAGGTATTGTTATAAACTTCCCTCTTAGAACTGCTTTTGCTACATTCCAAAGATTTTGGACTATTGATTTTCATTTTGATTTGTTTCCATGTAATTTTTAATTTCTTCTTTGACTTCTCCATTGACTCTTTCTTTGCTTAGTAGTATGTTATTTAATCTCCACATATTTGTGCTCTTTCTAGATATTTCATGTGGTTCATTTCTACTTTCATAGTGTGGTCAGAAAAGATGCATTGTATGACTTCGATTTTTCAGATTTGTTAAGAGTTGTGTTAGGGACTAATACGGGATCTATTCTGGAGAATGTTCTATGTGCGCCTGAAAAGAATGTGTATTCTGCTTTTTTGGATGAAATGTTTTGAATATATCTGTTAAATACATCTGGTCTCATGAGTTATTCAAAGCCACTGTTTCCTTATTGATTTTCTGTTTGGATGATCTGTACATTGATGTAAGTTAAAGTCCTCTACCATTATTGTATTGCTATTAATTAGTTTCTTTACATTTGTTATTAAATCTTTTATGGATTTGGATGCTTTCATATTGGGTGCATATTTACAACTGTTATGTCTTCTTGTTGGATTGTCCCCTTTATTTATCATATAGTATCTTTGTCTCTTGTTACGTCTTTGTTTTGAAGTGTATTTTCCTGATATAAATATTGCTACCATGGTTTCTTTTGACATCCATTTGCATGATAAGTAATCCTCCATCCCCTCACTTTAAATTTGCAGGTGTCTTTAGGTCTGAAATGTATCTTGTGTAGGCAGCATATAGATGGGTCTTGTTTTTTATCCAATCTGTCACCCCATTTCTTTTGATTGGAGTGTTTAGTCCACTTACATCCAAAGTAATTATTGACAGATATGTTTTTATTGCCATTTTGTTACTTGTTTTGTAGTTGTTTTTGTAGTTTTTCTCTGATCCATTCTTCTCTTTCTCTCTTTCATGGTTTGTTGGCTTTCTTTAGTGATATTCTTGGATTCCTTCCTCTTTATTCTTTGCATATCCATTGCTTATTTTTGACTTGTGATTACCATTAGCAGTCAATGTTAAGTTGATGGTTGCTTAAGTTTGAACCCATGCTTTAATCCTCTTCACACCACATTTTGGGTTTATAGTGTCATATTTTAAATCTTTTCATTTTGTGAATCCCTTGACTATTTAAAAATATCTACCTTTAGTTATGGCGTTTTTTTCTTCCAGTCTTCTGATCATCTTCTGGGTCATCTGCACTGATGTGAATGTTATCTAGTTGTATCGTGGGATGAGGCAAGCTTAGGGTCCTCCTAATCCACCATCTTCCCACAATTTCCAAGATGCCTACATCTTTTGAATGTTTTTATATACTTAAATTACATGTGCTTCTTAATTTCTTACAAATTAGCAACTGTATTAAGTACATTATTAGGGTCAGCAAGGAAACATAAAAGGATAGTATTTTGGACATATTATTTATCAAACTTAATTAGTCTAGGTCAAGATTACAACTGGGCTTTACTATTCTAATGTAACAAAGCTGAGTTCCTGGAAGACACAGGTTGTTATTGAGGGTGTATGTATATATTTTCAGTGAAAAAAATCACAGAGATATATATTTGATTTTAAATTTATTCAATGAGTTCAACCGTTAACTGCAAAGCATCAAAAATTGTTATTAAGTTTGATTTATGTTTTATATTATTTCTCCTTTTTTTAAGTTTGTTTATTTATTTTGAGAGAGAGAGAGGACATGAGCAGGGGAGGGGCAGAGAGACGGGGGAGAGAGAGAATCCAAGCAGAGCCTGATACAGGCCTCAAACACACGAACCATGAGATCATGACCTAAGCCAAATCAAGAGTCAGATGCTTAGCTGACTGAGCCACTCGAGCACCCCTACATTATTTTTTCTGATTATACTAATCAATAATTATGAAGAATTTTCTGTTTATCAAGAAAAGTGCCAAGATCTGGAAATAATACAGTGAGCAAAATCAGATCCATTTCTTGTTTATATATAATTTACAATCTATTAAAGGTAAGGAAGTGAAGGATAGCAAGATGAACTGAAGGTTCTGAAGAAGGGATGACGGAGGTGTTCATGGTGAGTAAGAGTAAAGAGGGTGATATGTTAGGGCACAATGGTGTGGAATGAGGATAATGTTCCAGAAGAAAGGAACAGCAACAACGAAAGAGAGAACATGGAACATTTGAATAACTGTAAGTCATGTTTAATGGGACACAGAATCAGGTAGATGAGAATGTTGAGGCAGGTGGGGCATTGTAGACCATATGAAGTATTTTGTTCTTTACCTTAAGAGCAACTGATGGGTTTGAAAAAGGGTTACTTTACATAAGCACATTGGGTTTTAAAAAGTCAGATAGGAAACCCATACACCATGAAGAAACCAGGCAGAAACTATTATTGTCATCTAGATGAAAACTTATTATAATGCCCAATAGGGTGCTGATAGTAGAGAACTGGATAGATTTGAATCATATTAGGAGGTCAACAGATTTAGCTAGAACCAGGACAACAAACAAAAACATTGTTTAAAATAGACAAATACTGTTCATAGGTTGGAAAAGACACGTTAAGGATAGTATTCCAATATTCAAAAGAATATAAATCCATTGTACATAGTTGGGTTCTTCACTGAGGTTAGTCAAGTCAATGATAAAAAAAGAGACTATGACCCTTTCACACAGTCAAACTGAGAGAGTACCCTCGCCTGGAATCAGGCCACAATCTTAGCCTCGCCGCTGTCTGCCGCTGCCTCTGGACCATGGATGCCCACAAAGTGAGTGAGCTTCAGGCCTTCATGAGAATGTGTAGGCAGGATCTGAGCATACTGCACACTGAAGAATTGCACTTCCTGTGGAAGTGGGTGGAGAGCATGGAGGGTAAAATACCACCTGCTACTCATAATACTATGAGTTTTCTCAAGGAAGAAAAAACAGATAGTAAGAAGGCAGAGGAAATAAAACATAAAGACGGACCATCGAGTGAGGAAAGTGATCTAGAAATTAAAAATGAAGGTGTGATTGAACCAGATACTGATGTCCCTCAAGAAATGGGAGATGAAAATGGAGTGATAACTGAGGAAATGATGGATCAGGCAAATGATAAAAACAGTGGCTGCCATTGATGCCCTAAATGATGGTGAACTACAGAAAGTCATTGACTTGTTCACAGATGCCGTTGAGCTGAGTCCTCGCTTGGCCATTCTGTATGCCACGAGAGCCAGGGTCTTCAGCAAATTACAGAAGCCAAATACTGCCATTTGAGACTGTGACAGACCTATTGAAATAAATCCTGATTCAGCTCAGCCTTACAAGTGGCGAGGGAAAGGACACAGACTTCTGGGCCATTGGGAAGAACCAGCACATGATCTTGCCCTTGTTTGTAAAGAGGATTATGATGAACATGCTAGTGCAACTGAAAGTTCAACTGGAGGGCCCAGAAAATTGCTGAACATTGGAGAAAGTATGAGCGAAAATGTGAAGAGTGAGACATCAAAGAAAAAACGGAAAGGGCTAAAAAGGCTCAGGAAGAACAAGAGAGCCCTGAGAGAGGAAGAAGCCAGAAGACAATCAGTAGCTCGGTATGGCTCTTTCCCAGGTGGCTTTCTCCCAGGAAATTTTCCTGGGAGGCATGCCTGGAATGGCAGGGGGAATATCTGGAATGGCAGGGGGAATACCTGGAATGGCAGGGGGAATACCTGGAATGGCAGGAATACCTGGGCTCAATGAAATTCTTAGTGACCCAGAGGTTCTCGCAGCCATGTGGGATCCAAAAGTTATGGCGGCCTTCCAGGATATGGCCCAGAATCCAGCAAATATGTCAAAAGATCAGAGCAACCCAAAGGTTGCTGGTTCAATCTCACCAGTAAATTGTCAGCCAAATTTGGAGGTCAAGCAAAATGCCCTTCTGATAAATAAAGCTCTTGCTGAAGGAAAAGCATCTTAGATCATCTATTGGATGTGCAGTAATGCAAACTAGTGCACCTCTGACCTTCTCGTGCTGAGAAAGCTGGAGTGCTACCCCTCTGCCCCACATACAATGGAAACATTTTACAGCGGTTTGCCATTAGGTTATTCTCATTCAGATAATGTTAAGATAATGTTTTCCTACTAGGAACTACAAACTTTAAACATTTTTTAATCCTTAAAAATATTTAAAAACATATTGAAAGGGTGTGTTAATCACTACATATTTCTTTATTAAAAAAAAGGAGACTATGATCATCATTGGGATTCAAGAAAGTATATATTGTTAAAATTGAAATAATCAAAAAAGAGATTATCTTAGTGACAATCTTTCTCAATGTTTCAACTGTTAACTTGTACAATTTAACTCCATAATGTGATCTACTCTTTGGAAGCAGTGTGGTGATAGTGCATTTTTTTCATATCTAGTATGCAATAACTCAGTCACAGTTACTTTCACTCTGATGTCTAAATACTTCTAAGAAGCTGGCTGCACATTAATTGCATGCTATTTAGTACCTTCACTGTGGTGTTAAATGTACCTTAAGACTGTACCTTATTACCACAATAGCATTTAAATAGATTTTAATTTAAAAAGTGCCTTAAAATTCATCAGAGAATATTTTATCTTTACCTCATTCTTTTATATTGCCCTAAAATTATTAGTCTACCTATGTTTCATGTATGTTCCTTATAAAGACTGTCGTAATTTTATACAAGGCATGTATGGATATCCTAAGAATCTTGTGAAAATGCAAATTCTGATTCAATGTAGTGTGAGGTCTGAGAGACTGCAGTTCTAACAAGCTCCTGGACGATGCCAGTCTAATTATGACATTTTTAAGATCAAGATCTTCTAATCCCTTAAAACCATCGGTGATAATTGAACTCACCTGATTTCTTTGTTGATGGCATCCAATTGTTCTTGAAGCATCATGGCTAGAGTCTGGGCATCAGAATGACCACTTGGAGAGAGAAGATCCATTGAGCTAAAAATAGTTTCTCTGTCATCATCATCAATATCAGACATTTCAGTGTCACTTTCAAAAGGGTGGCTGCTTAGCACTCCAATTTGCTGAGTTCTATTCCACTCATGATCCCCAAGAGATTTCACCTGAATGGTAAATGAGTTATTATTGTACATATCTTATTTCTCATTCTCAAAGCACTAGTCTGAAAAAAATCAAATTGCACAACCTCTTTTATAGTTTACTTAGCAAAAGTGAACTATTAAAATTTTAGTGTATTGTTTCAATAAATATTTCTTTGACATCTTAAGTAATGGCAGTACTAATATCATCAAGATTTTAATAGGAATAATGATGATACACTTACACATGATTTCTGGTTCAACCCCAATTTAAGGTATCAATTACTTTAAAGCATCTATGTTTGAAACATTTTTCTTTCTTTTCAAATATAACAATCTCTATTCACTTGTACCGAAGCATTTCCATCTCTTACACTAATTGGTCTTACTTACACTCTCTTATTATAGGCCGACTACAAACATTATCACACAAATTATATAATAATTCTCTCCCCAACATTCATTTACATAGATTCTAACAACATATTATTAAAAAAATACTGCAAAACAATTTAATTTCATCTCTACTCCTCTGATCACTTAAATGCTTCATTGATTTTTTTAAACCCAAGGCACGCTAATTTACATGACTATGGTTTTTTATTGATATAATAAGTCCCTCTCGTGAATGAAAAAAAAAATTCTGTAAGTAATCTGTGCACCCAACATAGGTCTCCAACTCATGATCCAAAGATCAGGCATCCTATGCTTTACTGACTGAGGCAGACAGGTGCCCCAGTGAAAATCTTTAGTAACCAATAGACCACTGTTTTTCAAGCTGGGATCTGAATGTAGGAGAGGAACGAAAGTAAGAAAGAGTTTTCTACATTAAACAAAATTGTTTTTCATTTTTGTGAAGATGTAAACTGATTTTTTGGAGAGACCACATGATTTTTCCCTGAGTATTTATTTAAGATTTGAGGACCCAAATTAACATTTGTGTTACAAACTGGTTTGGTACAAGTAGCATTAATTTATTTGTCATATGAAAAGAACCGAGATGGATTTGATTTATTCTTCATTTGTTCACTTCTTCATTCATTCATTTAACAGATACTGAATGCCTACTATGAGGGATTAATTTATGCATGACACAGGAACCAATTAAAAACCATAGGGTATCCAAGAACCTGTGTACAAATAAGGAGAAGTAAGTTATATAGAATTGGATACATACAAGTGGTTGGGGAGAAAAAGCTATATTTAGGTCACAAAGGAACTATATCACTTCACTATAAAATATAACAGTAAACGTACAATATACATAACTTACAAATTAATTGACTGAATAAATTGCACTGCAATTTATCAGAAAAAGTTCTCTATAAACACTTTCAATAGTCTATGTAAAATTTCCTCAAAGTTTTATTAAAATAGTAATCATAATTAAAATATTTAATTACTTTTAATTGACAATAAGAATGCCAATGCATAAGTGCCCAAGCAAACCAAAAGTCCATTTGTTTGGCAACGCAGTATACTGGATAAAAGTATGGAATTTGAAACAAACAGAGGTCAAGTTTTGATTCTATCACTGTGCTGGCTGTGTAATTAATGTTGAACACTTAAAATTTCTGAGGTTTGACCTTTTTATGTCTGAAGCTAGCATAAAGACAGTACCAAATTCATAAGGTTATGTGGATACACACAAGGGAATGTATGGTTCAATCTCTAGCACATAGAAGTGGTTTAACATTAGTTATAGTTTAAAAGAATATGTCATATGTTATGTGTTGGGAGCCGTTTCGGGCTCGCAGGTTGAGACCCCTCTGTGTGTGGAAAAGGTTGAAGCAAAGCTCCCGCCAGCCAAACTGGAGCCTAATCTTACCTCCTTCTAAATAATCTTTCAGGCCTGGATTTCTTGGAGCTGCCTTCGTTGGCCTAAAGGACATAATGCTCTTTGGGTTTATGGCACATGGCAAAGGGGACCTGGAGTGCGATGTCTTGATGGATAAAATCTGAATGAGAGTAACCTGGTCAGAAGTAACCTCAGGGTTGTCTCTTGGGGATAGGTTACACAAATTGATCATATAGAATAGTAGTTATGAGTTGGCTAGAAATTAGCAGATGTTAGGCCCCAAGACTCCATGAGCCAAACTAGATTCTCCCTGCAGGTATAGCATTGTGTTAATCATCCCCTCAGCCCCACCATAAAACCTCAAGGCACATCTCTGAAGCTTCTCTCAGTATATGGTTAACAGACTGATAGGAGAAATTGTAAAGAGACTTGGGACCTTCTCCGGAGGTTGGCTTAACCCAGAAGTTAGGAGCACTGTTTACAGATAAGGTACAAACAATAGCCAAATAAAAGTAGCAACACATATCTTCACTGATCAACAACAAACATTGAGTACCTTCCTGAGGTTAACGTTTCACGAATCCTTTTGCTATTCCCATCCCCACACTCCTTTATAATATAAAGGCAATAACAAAATACTTTACAGAAACTGCTGTTTGTATAAAGAACAGATAAACATGAGCCCTTATGATATAGGCTCACTCACTCATAAAGGAAAAGAACTTAGACAAGTATTAGAGATCATGTCTCTACATCCTCCATCATAGTTAAAGATCATGGATAGAATGTCTCCTAAACTATCTATAGATGATTAACATAGGTCTTAAGGCAACAATGTATGCGCCCTCTGTTTACCAAGGGCTACGACAATCCTGCTCTCTTCTTAAAATCTTTATCTTGTTATTTCCTCTGCTCTGCCTAAAAAACAATGTGTAACTCTGGAACAAAGTCATAAAAACAGTTACTGCCTAATCTAAGTCTGAGGGATTCGCAAATATGCCAACCTAAGAAAAATTGTAAATGATGCCTTGTCACGGATGTACTGTCACTCGCTACCTTTAAAAATAAAGACACTGAGACCAGCAAAGCAGAGATGCCAGAATAGACACCAGAATGGCAGAGATGCCAGAATTGCCAGGGCTGCCTGCTTGGTCATCAGATTCCATCTCACTCGTGGCTCTCTCACCTCATTTCGCCTGACCGTCCGTCCTTCGTGGACCCCTAGATTCGCCGGAACAAGGACTCCGGCAGTCATGCTTGAAACTAAAAATGCTAGCATTTTTAATTCTCTCAGTATTAAAATTCTATCCAAAACTTAACAGTATATTTACTTAGAATCATCAAAGACTTGAAATAAAAAAATTTAACCTTTGGCTCATCTCGTCGTACGCCCATGCGGCCTCTCCTGGGTCTTCTTATGACTTTAGTTGTTCTGTAATCAGTCTGGCTGTCCACTAATGATCCAACAGAATACCGCAACTCAGCTGAGGTGTCTAGATGAGTTCTGGAAAAAGGAAAAATATGAAATATACTCAGTCTCAAAAGTTAAACTTTCCATCAAATCACTATGAACTGCTCAATTGTCACTAAAGAATAAAGCATAAATGCTCAAGAAAAAAAGAAAACAAAATCACGGAAGGAAACTGATGAATTGTCATGACTCTTTGAGGTCTTTTCTGAGGCTTATGTCAGAAATCGGTTTCAGGTGCATTCTTGAAGGTCAAGTGAATATTCTGTTTAAACAGAATATAAAAAACCTGGCCATTAATTATCATTTTTCAAATGTGGTAGTAAAATAAAACATGTTAAGATTGACGACCAAGATCCATGGACTTAAATTCTGGCAATTATATTTAGTTTGAATTATTTAGTGTACATAAAAATATATGTTATTTACTGCTGTATCTGTTCTAAATATTTCTCACTAATTTAACAGTAAAATGTGTAAACTTTTGGGGTCCCAGAATTCTCGCTCAATGTGTTCTATTTGTTAATTTAGGAAATTAACAAAATACTTAAAATCATATTGACCAAGGTTAATAATCTTATTTTTTAAAATATAATAGGATCTACCACGAGGACAATTTTTCAGTTTTTGATAAGACAGTGTTTCAAAAAGATAAAGAAAAATCTTTTGATATGCACATTTGATTCTGAAATCTGGTGAGAGATGAAATAGTTGGAAAATTCCAGTTGAAAAATATCATCACACTGGTTTTCAATAAACACTGTAATCAAAGTGTAATAAAGGTTTTGCTAGACATGTTATTTATATATATATTTATAGCAAATACAGTTTATTGCTATAATAATGATGATGATAATAGTGACAGCATGCTGTCCTATAAAGTAATCCATCATCAGGAGGAAACATGTTTAACACTGTGTTTTCTCTTGAACTTGGGGCTCCTACTGATCTACTATGCTCTGTTAGTTCCTTTTATGAAAAAAAAAAAAAAAACTAGCATTTCCAAATCATTGGCAAGGTCAGAAAGGCTAGGAGAGGTCTAGGTTTTTGCAACAGTAGAAGACGCTGACCTCACTAATGCAAATCCAGGTTTTGTCAAATAGAAATTTAAAGCAAATGAACTAAGGAATTGTCCTCCAAGCGGAGGGCAGCTATTGTTTTCATAGCAGTGAACTTGAAATTTAATCAAGGAAACTGGCTTTATTATGGATTAGACATATATTAAAACTAACGAACCAGGTCACATTCATAAATAGGACCTCTCTCAAGCTCTATTTATAACAGGGTATATGTTTCATGAAGACACAAGTCAGATTTTAGTTACCATTGTATGCTTCAGGAGGTATTCTTAGCATGTAATAAACACTTGATAAATGTCTGGTAAGCTCATAAATGAATGAAATTAATTATAATACAGTCGAAACTATCTACCTCAGAACATTCTAGGTATATTTTGCCTGTTGCTGCTTGGGTAACGTCTCTTTGGTCACTGAAGTGGCAATTCTAAAATTACAAGTCATCATCCTAGGAGTATTGTTTCCTTGTTGTCTTATCTCTCAACTCCAGGTCATTTATAAAAATGCGAACCCAAACGCAGATCTGCTCCTATTGATGCCCTGCTTAAATCTCTTCAACGGCCTTACAAGGCCCCCTGCAATGTGGAACCCTACTTTCTCGCTTCACTTCAAGTGACTATCTGCCTTCTCTCTCTCCATCCAGCTGTACTGACTTTGTTTCAATTTCTTGAGTAACTCACACTTTCCTTCCATCCTGAGCCTGGGAACATGATGCTCTTTCTGCTGGAAATAGTCTCTTGCCACCTTTATGTGGTTAACATTTTTAAAGTCTTCGCTTCAAATTCCCATTGTCTTATACTATTGTAGCCCTTTGTATTCCCTTTATTGTAACAGTCCTCACTGTATCCCTGTGTTTCCCATTTGAAACAGGTATTATTTGTCCATCTGTAAGACCACTGAAGTTCTTATGCATCTTCTGTCTTCTTATTTCTGTTTAAATTGTGCGTTCAGAAGCATGGATGTTCAATAAGTAACTGTCATTCACTACATATTGCTATCCTATAACATATTATAAATTCCACTAGCTTGTCAATCAGCAATTCCTATAATACTTTGTACTTTCTGATTTACTGCTTACAAAACCCCCTTTGCTCACTAGACTCATTTTATCTGCAAAGTACGCTTGAGGGATAATCATGAAAATATTATTTTATACGTAATTCATGTAAAATACATATAAAATTTGAACTTCCAAAGGAAAATGGGTTTTCCAAAATGAAACAGCTAATAATTATATGTTTTGGACCTAGAAATGTCAGTCTTTTATTCTTGTTCTAGTTTTGTTTCTACTACAGTCTGGTGTATCTAAGAAGAATTGTTCTGTATGTAGTTCCCAAGCTTCAAGAATGATTGTTCGTTGTGCATAGATGTCATATTATTAGGCTGTCCATGATGACTCACTGTAGCGATGAACTTTAAGAACTTTTAGATAACACTTCTACAACTCTTTATTTTTTAAAGATATTTTATACATATATGTATATATATATATATATATACATATACATACATATGGATATACATATATATTTAATTTCAGTATAATAAATGTACATTGTTATATTAGTTTCAGGTATACAATACAGCGACTCAACAGTTCTATACATTACTAGGTACTCATCATGATAAGTGTATTCTTTTTTTTTTTTTTTAGTCACAAAAACATACAGTTTATTTAGTAATAGTTGTCTTCACAAATTGTTATAACAATAAAACTGTGGTAAAGAGCCTCCCTTTCTGAGTAGTTTCGTCTTACTAATCAGTTTTAACCTGCTTATTTGATTTAGTATTGTCATTTACTATAATTACATTCAAAATCTATATATTCAAAGCAGGGGTATTCTTAATCCCCTTCATCTATTTCACCCTTCTCCCTACCCCGCTTCCCTCTCTCATAACCACTAATTTGTTCTCTATGAGTCTTTTCTTTATTAATTTTTTTGTCTCTCTCTCTTTTTATACAGCTCTGAGATCAAATTTCTGAGACCAAAGGTCAAAAAGCCAACAAAATGGCCATTTGGTTCTGTCAAAAAAATATTAAATTGTTGACTGGATGACGGTCATTCTATGTATTTATTCTGTTGCTATTTTATCAGCTCTTTTTCTCCGTCATCAATACCATCACCATCACCTTACTGTGAGAACATATATCACTGAATTAATAACTTAAGTTCAGATACATAAGTCATAATAAAGCATTAAGAAAAATAAACGCAATTTTCTAAATTAAAGACCTCCATGTCTAAAGGTTTTCAGTGTTTTTATGCCTGCAGAACTGTGTTTCCTACATTAAACTGAAGGTAAAAATACTCAAAATACTGAACTTTATTTTTATAATACTTACATTCAAAAGAATATAAGCACCTTTAGGATTTTTTAACTTGGATTTTTGATCTGAGTATCTAAAAAATGCTTTATTACATATTCATTCATTCAATGATATCCATTGAGAGTATACTATATAGCAGTTTTGTTTGATTGTTTGTTTTAGGTACTGAGATTACAGTAACCAAACAAACATAAATTCCAGTCCTGGTGGAGCGAACATTCTTAGAATAAGCACATGACCAAGAGAAATGAACATTTCAAAGTTTGTGGTGGTCAAATGTTTCAAATAGCTGATACGATTGTGTTGTCTAATAAATAAATGACCACAAGATTAAATGCTTGTAGGGTTTATAATTAACTTTGAATAAAAGGTCCTAAGGACAAAAAGAAAATTATATGCGAATTATCAAGATCGATTTATTTATCTAGAGAGTAAATAATTATGTAATTGCTTCTTTTTTTTTAAGATGAGATACTGAGTCAAAGTAGATGAGTATGGCTAAATTTACTTGTTTTTAAAACATCTATAATTTCTCCATCATTTTGTATTTGTAATTAATTTAATGAGATAAGCGGATGCTAAGTGGCCATAATCAATGATTTTTCTTCAGTAACATTAAACAATGAGAGCGTTTCTGCACATAGAGAAAAGAGGTGTTGTCTCTTACTGGAATGAGATGTCATCTTCTTATGTACAGTTCTATTTCTTCATTTAAGACTCTTTTTATGTTATTTATAGCTATGTAATTAAATGAAGAATACAAAATATAATGTTTAAAAATTTTATTGTGTATTTGTAGAACATATTACTAAGTTGGAGAATTAGTTTTGAATATAGAAACAGTAAATCAGTAAGGAATAAGGAGTGAACATAGGGCAATGCCAGCTGAGCAATAAGAGAGTCAGGTTTTATTTTATTTGGGGTGATATGAGACCATAAAAAAATTCATATTGATTTTTGGTAAACTAAAAATAAGATTTGAATTTAATGTTACCTTGATATTGTGGGTTCAATTAAGGAGCCAGTTCTCATTTTTAATTGGTCAAGTTCAGATCTCAGCTTTTCAATTTCTTCTGCTAATCTTTCCTAAAAATCAAAGAAGTTTTACTCAGAAGATATGCATATGCCAAGAATACCAACATTCAATTATGATAAGCCAAGCTACCAATCTTAGTGGGTTTTTAAAAATGGAACACTGCTGGATATATTTTTATTACAGGTCATTAGACATGACAATAAAATACACCACATTTTCCCCTTGTAATGAAAATATGAATAGCACAAATCAATAAAAAGTTATCTAAACATTAGTGCCTTGAAGATGTCTTATAAAGCAGTATTTTAGATTGCTGAGACAAAAATAAACACAGAATAACATGCTATGCTTAAAACTTTACCATCGATGAACTGAACTCAATATATGAGTGATCATAATTCCTAGTAAAACTAATATCAATTCTTTTGATATTTCTTTGCAATCACTTTCATGGTCATCAGTTAGTTTATTTCTGATGAAAAGATGTGTGCAAAAACTCTTGTAAAGATTGTTTTGCCATTTGTTAGTTGGGGTTAAAAATAAATAATACAAGTCCCCCCCCCCCCAAATGTTATCTGTAATGTCTGGCATTCCTTAATCCTAAATTTTTGCAAACATATAGGAATACTAAGATCATGAGTAGCTATGTATACATCACTTCAAAATGCAGAGTCATAATTATAGCAGATTAAAAAAATAAAGAACAAATCTTATTCAGGGAGAGAAGGATTTTGATTATTCTATAAGGGTTGTAACACACATGATGAGTGTGAGTTGGAGCCATGTGTTGGGGTCTGTACTGACAGCTTGGAGCCTGGAGCCTACTTTGGATTCTATATCTCATTCTCTCACTCTCTGATCCTCCCTTGTTTACATTCTCTCTCTCTCTCTCTCTCTCTCTCTCAAGTAAATAAAGATTTAAAAAAGATAAGGAAAAGAGTCATTACCTGATAATAGTTAAAATTGTGATCTTGATATTGGTAGAATTATTTGTACATCTGAAAATTTTCTCAGATTGGCATTATAAGTTTCTGTCTGTAAATTTTCTATAAGGGTCATCTAATAGTCCTTAATTAAATGCTTCCATAAACATTTAATTCTGTTTTCATGATTATAACATTTTATAATGTAAAAGTTTAAATGTGTCCTTCTAGATTATCTCTTACTGTTTTTTTCTCCCGTCCTAGCAGCAAATGCTTGACATTTACTTGATTCATACTTCATTTCTCACCACACTTTGTTGTTAATGTGAGTTTCCCAATATTTCTCTTATCTGCCCTTTTTATTCTTACTAATATCATCCTACTCAACAGCTTTTTAAATTTTTTCCTGAGTTATTTCACGAGCTTCCACAGGGGAGGTGCTCTGCTCCCTTCAATCTCTTCCCTACACAATACTCTCCTAGATGTATCATTTTAATTTTTTAAATTTTTTAATTTTTTTAATGTTTATTTAATTTTGAGAGACATAGAGTGAGCAGGGGAAGGCAGAGAGAGAGGGAGATACAGAATCTGAAGCAGGCTCCAGGCTCCGATGAGCTCTCAGCACAGAGCCCGACATGGGGCTTGAATCCACAGACCGTGAGATCATGACCTGAGCCGAAGTCGGCCACCCAACTGACTGAGCCACCTAGGCGCCCCCTAGATGTATCATTTTAAAAAGCACATATGATCAAATAAATTATTTGCCTAAAATGTTCAGTGATTTCTTATTGCATTCATTAATCCCTTTGTTTGTTATTTCCACATATACACATAGGGCACCTCTGTTGTGCTATGCCCTAAGATAAAGCTGTAAGATAAAAAAATTCCCTGCCCCCCTATAATTTATAATCTACTAAAAAAGACAATAAACAAATAGAGTCTACACGATGTTGGTAGGAAGAAAAAAAATTAGAGAATAAAGTGCTGTTTGAGAAAAAACTAAAGAAAGGAAGGGAGTTTAAAAAAAAATACGATGTCTTAGGAAAAGACTTAGCAGATGCAAATGCTCCCTAGTGAGGAGTATATTTGTTGAAGGAGAGGGGAAGAAGATCATTGTGGCTGGTCGGACAGGTTAAGGAGAAAGACAGGTAGGGAATAGATTTAGAAAAGTATTGGTTGCAGGGGTTGGGAAGGGTAGTCCTAAAAGGCTTTGTCAACCATTTTGAGGTCTTTGGTTTTTACTGTGAGTGAGATAGGAAATGAATGAAGGATTTTTGAGCAAAGTGGTGACAGGATCACACTTGTTAAATGAGATTGGGAGGGAGGGAAGAAAGATAATTATTACTGTCCTTCCAAAAACATAGGCAAGAGAATTGTGGCTTACAAGAATGGTGTTAGAAAGAGAATGGATGGATTTGGGTTATATCTTGAAGACAACTGAATTTGTTATTGGACTGAATGGGTTTGACATAAAGAAAGGGGTCAAGAATAACTCCAAGGTTAACCTGGGTGAGAGGAGAAGTTGTGATTTACTGAGGAGACTACTACTGATTGTGATTTAGCTTGATGGTGCTGATTCTTGGGGTGGGTGGATTGAACCTGTGAACGTTTGAGTTCCCAAAGTGTCCAAATAAAGATATTGAGTTGGCTCTTAAATACATGAACTCTCTCAAGAGAGAGGACCCAGTACGTGATCTAAATTTGGAAATGCTCAATTTATAGACGGTTTGAAATACATGAGATCAGATGAGACTGAACTCAGTGAGTGAACATGAGAAAAAATTCAAAACCAGCCTACAAATTTCAAATTTTAGAGAGAGAAACAACGAGAAGACGGTGAGTATACAGGAGATTTGGCTAGTGAGCAACTGTCAGTTATAGAGAACTGAGTGGAAATTTAAAAGGTTATAGGAGATGTGGTTAGATAGGAAATATGTTGAGCTGTGTGGGATGATATTCAGAAATGGGGTATGACCTGGGTTTTGCTTCCTCTAGTTACTGGCGTGAACAAGGGTGCAAAGCATGGAATGATTAGTACTATTGGTTGCTTAGGCAGATTGTTGAATCTACAAGGCTTGGGTAGGTGGTGGGGGAGTGGGTTCTGGGGATCTTGCCAGAAGCACACAGAGCTTTGGAAAACATAACATTGCATAACAGGATCAAGTCCAAAATCACAATCTGGTCACAACCTAGTTCTTTAAACACAAACCAGTCACAGCAAACTTCTGGTAAATCAGCAGATCAACCATCTTTGTTTTCTCTGGGCTCTCGCATAGGCTCTGTCCTCTGCCCTACTCTTGCCTATTTCATAAGATCTTATGTGCCTTCAAGAGCCTGATGACATGGCATGTCTACTCTGTAGGCTTTTTTTTTTTTTTTTTAAACTACTTAGGAAAGAATCAGATGCTGTCTTCTAGGGACCATATTGTGTTACCATAGAGAGATCTATCTTTCAGGAGATCATATGTACTCTGACTATGAGGCCAAATAGTTTTAAATTAACATCATAATATGTAGAATTTAGTACAGTTGTTCTTTTTTAAAGTCTTTCTTCTCTCTTCTTTTCTAATACTTTCCATATCAGCATACTATTGCCAGATATTCCTTCCTCTCCCTCTGTCTCTTCGCTTCCTTGCTTCTTCTCTCTCACCTTTCTCTCTTGTTCAACGCACATTTGTAGGTCACTTCTTAAGTTAATGATTTTATATTACATTATTTTTCCTATACTAAACAAAATGAAATCGCACAAAATTGCTAACAAAAATTTACAGGCGGGGCACCTGGGTGGCTCAGTCAGTTAAGTGTCTGACTCTTGATGTTGGCTCAGGTCATGATCTCATGGTTGGTGGGATCGAGCCCTCCATTGGGCTCTGTACTGATGGTATGGAGCCTGCTTGGGATTCCTCTCCCCTCTTTTCTCTGCCCCTCCCCTGATCGCATGTTCTCTCTCTCTGTATCAAAATAAATGATGAACTTAAAAAAATTTACAGGCTAATGAAGGAGGAGAAGACATATTAGCAATTACAGCTTTTAACATTTCATAATTTGGTCTTACCTGCCTCTTCTACCATCTATCCTATAATAGGAATAACTGATTCCAGCCAAACTGTATTGCTCATTATTAAAAAAAACAAACAAAAAAAAAACAAGAAAAAAACTTTATTTTAGAGAGAGAGCGTGGGGGGAGGGGCAAAGGAGAGAAATAATCTTAAGCAGGCTCCACACCCTCGATGCAGGAGTTGATCCCACAAACCTGGGATCATGACCTGAGCCGAATCAAGTCGGATGGGTAACTGACTGAGCTACCCAAGTGCCCCATGTTATGCCCGTTATTATTTAAGAAATTAAATTACCTACTCACTCCCTCCTCACACAAAGCACTGGTAATCATGCCACACACACTGTATTTGAAAGACTTGTAATATATTCTTACCTTTCCATAGAGCTTTGTCAAGTCACACCTCTCTGAAGCCTTATTTATAGCAGCAGTATGTGGTGGTCTCTCCTACCTGTAGCTCTTACTACCTATTTCACACTATTTCCTTTGACACTGGCATCTGCTCCTCTGCAACTTGCTGCTTGGTCAAAGGTGCGTTCTCTCTCCTCAATTACACTTTTCAGCTACTTTGGAACCAGGATCATGTTGCAAACATAATTCAGCACAATCATCTTCCATAACAGATATTTAATATATGTCTGCTTTAATGATACCTCAAACTATATACAAATTAGTTTATTCCATTTGTGCAAAGCACAAAAAGTCAAAAGCATTTTTTTTTTTTTTTTTAGAACTAAGTGATTATCGTTTAGGATTAGAGTAGTAACTGTATTTTAACAAGAAGAGGGCTACAAGAGTGTTCATTTTTATTGTGTTTGATTTGTAAAAATTTATTAAGCTCTCTAGATATGTACACCTTTCTGTCTGTACAATACAAAAGTTAAAATTGTTTTAAAAAGATAGCATCCTAAATTATTCTTATCAAATTTATTTTACAACAACACATTCATCAGTGTAAAATAGAAAAATGAGTAAAATGTAAGTTTCCATTATACCTTGTCATGTAAGGATTCTTCCAGATTCTTTCTGAAAGTTTCTGATTCTTGAATTAAAACATTCTAAAGAAAAGAAAAGAAAAGAAAACATTAACTAAAGAGAAAATAATTAAATATGTAGATTAATGTTTTATCACTCAAGAATCTTTTGATTCCTTCTCTTTGATTCCTTCCTTGGTGCATCTATTTCTTGGTTTCCATAGAAACCACATTTAAATAGAATCTTTAAACATAATACCTTAACATTTAGAAAAATACATAATTTAAGTGGGAAATGTTATTTTGTAACACTTGGATTGACAAATGGAATAAATATTATCTTCTAAGCTATGTATATTTTCCTCTTCTCAGTGTTTTAAAATTTGAAATAATGTTTACTTTTAAAATAAGAAAATGTTAATAATAAACTAAATATTAGCCAAAGGTGTTACAGATAAAGAATTTGGATGAACTCGTTTTTATCATCTGAAAAAGAAAATTATCACATCAAATTTATGGGAAGTTTAATTTCTGGACTTCTATTTCAAATACAGAATGAATAGCTTCCAATAAAGGTTAAATCTTTAGAGAAATATAAATGAAATTTTAGCTATTTACAAAACTCTTACATTTCATGACATGTAGAAATAATTTGCACCATAGATATATTTTCTTAAATATGTCATGAAGATATTACTGTCATAAAAGCTTTGAACCTCTTTATATTACTACAAGGCATGATTCTTAAAACTGTATTTTTCCAAATTCAAGTTCAGTAAAACTAAACTAAGAATGTAGTGATTGGTAGAGTGTTAAAGTGGCCAAGCATTTGGAGTTGAATGGGAAGAAGGCATGCCTCATCTCTGTAATGTCTATTAGACAGTCTACTTTAACTATTTCATGGGAGTATTTTTTCTATTTTGGTTTATTGAGTGGATCAGGGGAAAATGCTTAGCTTAAGTAGTGATTGGCATTCATTCTCAATTTCCAAAACGATTTGTTCACCTGGGTTTTATCCCCTACCTTTGTTTCTACTCTGAATTGGCAACCGGCTCATGTAACTGGGTGCTGGTGTGGTAGAAGCCAACTATCAAGACATACAGCATTTTGAATGATATTGCTCACTGTAAAGAAGGAATTTTTTGGAAACAATGCAGCTAAAATTATTGCATTCTTAAACCCTGTAGTAGGATTAACACTAGTTCTATTGGTAATATAAACTCACTCACTCATTTTGGCTTTTAGACCACCAGTAGATTTAGTTACTTGAAATATTTGAATAGTTCAATGCAAGACATCCCCCAAATATTGATTTTTGGCTCGTTGTTCTTTTTTTTGCACACCAGGTGAAGAATAACGAAATATTTTCATCACAAAACACATTTTAATACATTTATCTATATAATCATGATAACATGCAAGATTTAAACACCATGCAGCACTTTTACTCATTTAAAAATTTATCTTACACATTTTTACAGAAATTACTTGTTCACTTCTAAGACTATGTTATATATACTTAGGGAAAATAAATGGATCGTTTGACCAATATGATAATTGTAGCAGGGTATAAAACAACCATGCTCATAAGAACATTGATAAATATTCATGTGATTCTACTCTTCTGTCATTTTACCTTCTCCTCTAGAGCAGCCATTCTTTCCTTTAAATGTAGCTGTAAGCGTTCATTGGATTCAGTCAGAAGTCTGTCCACAGTATCAGATAATCTTTTGTTGTGCTCCTCATTCATTTTCTCTCTTTGCCTAGCCTTATATTCAAGAAAAAATAAATAAACTTGACATAACAATAATTTAGAAAATATTTGGGTTGGTTTTTATATTTTTCTAGTTTTAAAATTGGATTTCATTTTATGTCTGGTGTGATTAAATTGGCAGAAACTTTTTTTCCACTTAAAATGCACGCAGCATATTCATAAGATTTTAAATATAACCGATCATCAAGAAAGACATTTATTTCTTACATGACCAAAGACCGATGACTGAGGGTAGTGGTTCTTAATATACATACTCTTTGAAGTTCTTGATTTTTCTCTTCAAGTTGACCTTCTAGATGTCTCATGCGTTCTTCAATGTTTCCATGTCTCTCTTCAGCCTGTTAAGAAATATGAAAAATGTACTCGACATGTAAGATGTGATTAACACTTTACCTCTAAATAAACTGAAATAAAATGTAAAGCAAGCTACTACCAACCGCAAATGTAATTTTCAAAAAATAAACTTTTTTTAAACAGGCAGCTGAACAGCATTGCTTGAAATGTGTCAGCTACAAAGGCCTGTTACATCCAAGCATCAGCAAAACATTGGACTTATTTATGAGCAATGAAATCAGCCAAATGTAACATGCAGACTGTGCATGGTTTGAACACAAACCTGCCATTGTCCAATCTTAAGCTCCTGAAGCACTGAACTGCACAGATGGTTGATTATCAATAAATAAAAATAACATAATTTTTATAAATGAAAAGAAAAACTTAGATGGATTCTATTTAGCGATAGAAAGTAAAGTCCAGTAGGACTACCTTCCTACGTATGGAGATCATTTCTTGTAGTTTAGCTTCCATAACATATTGATAATCATCAGATGAGGTAGAAGAGGTTGGATCAGACTAACAAGTCAAGGAAAAGGAGAGGGACAAAATTGAAAAATCAGAACTAAAGACACTGACACTGAACAGAACATAGCACAGAATGCTTAAAAGAAAAATGTGACAGCAAATTTAATACTTTAATAGACAGAATTTTACGTGGAAAGAACTACACTGATATCTGGTGAACACAATGCAGTCAATGGTTATAAATGAAAAACAATGATATGCCCAAATAAAAAGCTATCAACCTGAGGTATGGAAGGTTAGTGACGGCTGGCGATGAAAGACTACTACAGGATGAATTAAAGCAACTCTAAAAGAGTCATGTAATAATTGGAATTATGGGAAACCAAACTCTAGAATATGTCTCTGATAGATTTTTAAAAGTTTTGTATTTTGGTTTGTTTGTTTATCATATTACTTAAGAGTAAGGCAAACAGCGTGTCTCAATGTTGAGGTGTATGCTAAGACAATGATTCAGGTGAAATAAATTTGGAAAAAAAATGTTACAAACCTAACACTGTAGAAATCAAGAAAAACCTAAGCCACAGAATTAATTACTATGGGTATTCTCCAATTCAAGCAGGATTGAGTTTCCTCAGCAACAGTGACAAGCTTACAAAATGACTTCTGGTCTCCGAATACACAGTGTGACTAGGTCTAGTACCTTGGCACCTACTCTCAGATGTAGTCTTAATTTGAAATTTTAAATGAAAGTGATTAGAAGTCCTCAAATTATCAAGGTGACAATATACTGTGAGGACAAAAATATTTATTAACAAAGTCTCCTGAATGACCCTAGGAACCACGCAGAAACTGTTTCTACGTTGATTTGTTGCTATGGAAACAAAATTGTGCCCTAAAGTGAGCAGGCAGCATGGTGCCTTTGTCAACTAATATTTGCCCGGTGCCAGGGTTAGTTGTATGTCTTGGAGGTGACTGTCAGGTTATCACAGACACAGAGTGTTAACACATGTGACATTGCTGATAGCTGAATTGTATTAGTATGTTATGCACAGATTACATGTAAAGTTAAATCAACATTTTAATCATAATTACAACATCAAGATTATCCTATGTCATATCTATAAGATTTAACTCCAGAGCATATTCTATTACATTCTATAAGTTTATTCTTAAACAGCGAAACTTACTTTATGCAAATATGGGACTATATATAAATATGTCATGCAGTACCTGAAAAGAAATAGTAGCCTATTCATGTTTTGGCTCACATGCATATGTACTATTTTATGCAAAAAATTCAACTAACATATAAAATAAACCTTTTAACACTTAACTGGTGTACTTATATAGATTATAACTCAATATTTACATTTGTAAGATTTTCCTTTTGATATTCTTGTTTCATAAAAGGGGAAAATAATGAAGAAATAACAAATAACCAATTTCTCTCCTCAAATTTCCAAACAGAAGAAACACAGAAAGCTACTATAGTTCCCAAATGCCACAAAATTGTTTTCTAATATCACTTAAAACCTAGAATTCAAACAAGAATATAGTAAATGGGTCAAAATGCTGCTGAAATTATATCATCTAAATTCATTAAGGTATCTGTAATCTCTCAAAATTACATTTTATCATGCAGTTGGTGGTATAAAAATTAATCAGGTGACTAATTCAAGATAGTCAAAGTATGAACATTTCAATTTCCAAAACTGTCTCTTCAAAAACACACGCCCAGTAGGTCTTCCAAAGGTCCTTAAAACTTCTATCTCTTTCCATCTTAACTATTGAAAACATCCAGACATTGTGAAAATTCACTTCAAAGACTGAGCAAGAATTCTGTCAAGTTTAAATTCCTTTGTTATTGTTGATATGTTTTATTGGTACTAAAAATGAATGAAATACCTTAAGGAATTCAATACAAATTATGTCCTTGCTGAGGAAATATGCATTTTGATTAGAGAAGTAAACATCATAAATCATAAAAGTAGGATCCCAAAGTCTGTATTGGTTAATTTTGTGTGTACTCGCCATAGCCAAATTTTAACTTTTATACATAGCCATTAATCAAACTTTTGACTTTCTGAAGCCTTAAATGAGCTTTCCCTACCTACCTGCCTGCACACAAACACACACACACACACACATGGACACACACTCACGCACGCCTCTTATTAACCAGAGAATAAATTCAGACATCATTTCTAAACAGACACTGCGATCAACTTCAACTACTATCGATTTATGTTCATCTTAGCCTTGTGAAGCCTGTAGTTTAAGTAATTAGTGTAAATACAAAAGTCATACAAAAACAATCTATTTTTTTGTACTCTTTAATGGGATATAGGGCTTATTTTGGGTTCACTCTTTAATGTGACATAAAAAAATTTCAAATGAACTAAAGTTTAGAGGAAATTATAGGCAAAATTGGGTTTGAGAAAAACATGAGTACATTTGGAAATGGAGAAGAAATAAAAGTCAAAGAGTGGAGGGCCAAAGAGAAGAAAACAATAGGGAGCAGATAATAAAAGCAGAAAAAAATATATATGCCAAAAAAATGTCTGAAGCATTATTTAGAAGGCCATTCATAAAACAGGAGAGGGAAGCCTAGGTTTAAGCTAAGTAGAAATCATTTTACTTTAGTATAAAATATAAGAAGTAGAAAAAGATTATGATAATCAATAATTAAGATATTGAAAACGAAATGAAAGTGAAAAAAAATAAATACATAAAACTGGGTCTAGAGACAGTCCCTAAAGGTATGTGAACAGAGGAGAAGAAAAAGTGCAATATCATTGTAGCCATAAAATTTGGGAAAACAAAGGAAAGAGCACTTTCAAAAGTTATAAAGATGTTACAAGCATAGGGAGTGTGTTGAGGATAAAATCTCTTCTCCAGACAAGTGTGTATTAAATATGGCAATAATCTAGAAACTCTGTAGTTGAAATAATGGTATCGATATAAAGTCAGCCTGAAGAGAAAGCAGTAAAGCAGAGAAGCACAGTGAATTCTAGTGCTTACCATTTCTTAAGAAGGATAACACTCTACTGAGAAAGGAGGAAATCAAAAGGATTTAGATGATGTGAAAATTAACAATTTATTATTGGTTAGAGGTAAACTTAGGAAATTATTTTGGGTACATGGATGAGTATATGTATCAAAAATAAATAACTAAGAGCCCTAAAGAAAAAATGAGGGGAAAAAAGATAAGACATCTAATTTGCTTTTTTTAAATATTCTAAATTACTTCGAAGCCTCATAAGTCAAGTACTGTATTTTAAAGTATGTTTTGTCCTCAGTCCATTGGAGGTTAATTAAGAACAATTATTTGGTGAATTTTAAATTGTGTTACTTTGGGAGAGATTCCAGACTTTCTCGTTCCTTACTCAGGATAGTATTGATGATTATTTTACACTAAAATTTTACAAAATTATTTTTATTATTTAGCCACTTGCTTAAAGCTCCCGAAAATAGTTCAATAACTCTTTATATAAGTTCAAGTGAAGAGCCTTAGTGTGTGTGTGTGTGTGTGTGTGTGTGTGTGTGTGTGTGTATACATATTTATCTTTACCTATAGTTAATTTAAAATGTGCTTACAAGAAAAAAATAGACTACTACTACTATAATTGCACACATATATAATTTAGAGAATATTTCTCAAATTAAATGATAAATTTATCTCTATTTTAGAAAGCACATATTTCTAAAATTGCCTGAAAGGTTTTTTGGCATGTCTATATCTACAGAAGGATCCAGCTTGTGACATTATCCTAATCACACTAATGTTTTATTCAGCTAGTTATTCCAATACTCTGTAGACACGCAACTATTCCAACACTCTCTAACCCTTCTCTACTTTGCAAATATTTGTCTTTTCACTACCTGAATAATTATTCTATTTTAACCAATAGGCATCAGTCTACTGTTCCTATAATTATTTACTTTTTGGGAAAGCAAAGGTGTGTGCCTACTTTTATTGCTGCATCTATTGTTTTAGCTAACCCCTAATGCCGGAATTTGTAACTTGTAGTTCACCTATGTATCTTACCCATTCACTAGGGTGCATGGAAAACGTAGCACTGAGCAATGATTGCATGAGCATGTAAAATGTTTGTACATTTTTGAACTGATATTGAAAGTCAACATGCTTTTAGTGAAAAAATCTGAACTTTTGTTGTAGTGACATATACACTTTGAAGCACTGTCATTTCTATTGGACTGTGAATGATAGTAGTCATTTTTAACATTATAATAGTTGCAAAATTCTAAAATATGCAGATGATTGCAGAATTTGACAGCCATAACCTTGCAGATAATTTTGAACATTCCTGATTACTATTGAATTTAATTGGTTCAGAAGAAATTGTAACTATTAAAACCTCTTTCTATTTAGTAACTTGAGAATTTAGACTTTTGCAAATATAACTTCTAACAAATGTTTTCATATATAGTCAGAAAGGAATCAACGGCTTACAATATTTCCTACATTTTTAATACCAAACAACTTCTGTTAAGCCTATTAAGTTATCCTAACTTATCTATATACATATTAAATTTCATCATTATTTGTTTATACTCAATGATTATTCTAATGTACAAATATTATCACGGAAAATTAACCACCAGGATATAAAATTTTGTTGTCGCTAATGTTTAAACAGGCAAAAGTTACCATCATATTCATATGTAAATCATTCATGTCAACATAAATAAGATCTACAATATGAAAAACTCATCTTAGTAATAAACCAACATAATAAAGAAATACACTTAAATTTCATAAAACCTAAAGAAAATCTATAGATTCTATTTGATCACTAGTCATTTCTATAAGTATATCTAGATTGACTAATTGTTTTATGGCAGTACCTTTGTCAGAGCTGCAATTCTCTGAGCCAGCTCAGCCTCTACTTCGGGTAAGGTCTCAGCTTTCCTCATAGTCTGCTGCAACTTTTGTTCAGCCAGTTCAAGACGCTCTTGTAACTGTCTGTTCTTCTCTTCCATCTGAGGCGGGGATGGAAAAAGAGACACTTAAAGAGTCACAATAAGGGTGGCAAACACCAGTCACTAGGTTTTCTGCCATTATTCTAGATGCAAAATCAGTCACTAATACCACACTTACTGGCCAAAGAGATGATTGTATTCATGTTTTCATATATTACTTACTCATATTCCTTAATAATATTCAGCACATTAGAAAAATAGGTCTTACCACTGGCAGCAAAAAGAAATAAAAGTTACTAGTGAGTATAAATGTGGACAAATGGAATATAATTCAATGTTAAGACTTCAGACATACCATGATAGCATATTACTGAAAATTATAGTATTAACTGGAGCGAGAGAGGAAATGTAGCACAATGATTAAGAGCCCAGGCTCTAGAGATGGAATTGACAAAACTTTTTTCTCTGAAGGGCCATATAATAAATATTTCAGACTTTGTATCATTTAGTCTCTGTTCCAACTATTGAATTCTACTGTTGTAGCACAAAAACAGTCATAGACAATGATTAAATAAATGCGTATGGCTATGTTTCAATAAAACTTTATTTATAAAACAGAGCTATAGTTTTGGCACATGGGCCATAGTTTGTCCACTCCTGCTCTGGAGCCAAATAGATTTAGGCTTCCATTCATAACTGGGATTTACCAGATGTGTGACATTGGTAAAGTTTTTAGGTCTCTGAGCCTTAGTGCCTCAGTATAATTGTGCTTACTTCATAGGTGGTGGTTAGATTTAAGTGAGGTAATATATGTTAACTGCTTAGCTGTGTCTGGTTCATGTCTAGACCCAAAGTAAAATTAGTCATTATTTTTATTATTATCCAAACAAATTTATAAATCGCGTGCTGGAAATCACATCTAGTTTAGTCAGTGTCATTCTAAATTTTAGAAAATGGTTGAATGCCAAGAAATACTATATTTTATTTACTCCGTGTTTTGTGAGAATGGTGAGAGCACACATTGTATCTTGTTTGGACCGAACAAAACCAAGATAGAGATACTCAACCTGCCGTAGGATGGCCTCTTTATTAGCTAACTCATTTTCTAATTTATCATTCATGTCATGTATGGAGGTAGATTCTCTCTGAGCACTGAGGTAACGTTTCTCAAGGGTTGTGATTCTTTCTTCCATATCTTCCTTCTGTGCCATGGCCTACAATTAAAATAATAAATAAGTTAGCATCAGATTTTCAGATAGCTTAATGTATTGTCTTGTTATTTAAGAAAAATAGTAAGATATAAAGGCTATTGTTTTCTTGAAGTAATATTCATTCCTTTTTTTTGTGGAAGGTATGCAAAATTTCATTAACTATAATTTTTAAACCATCTAATTAATAGGTAATATGGAGATGATTTTTGTCTTCCTAGTGAATTTTCCTAAGTTATCTGTCAGAATTCTTCTTCCATCTCAGGTTAACAAAAAAATTTCTCTCTCTGAGAATTTAATGGAGTACATGAAACTGCCTACTGTAGAACTGACATTAGAAAAGAAGTGGCAGAGGGGTGCCTGGGTGGCTCAGTCAGTTAAGCGGCCAACTTCAGCTCAGGTCATGATCTCACGGTCTGTGAGTTCAAGCCCCGCGTTGGGCTCTGTGCTGATGGCTCGGAGACTGGAGCCTGCTTCAGATTCTGTATCTCCCTCTCTCTCTGACCTTCCCTTGCTCACTCTATGTCTCTCAAAAATAAAATAAAAACACTAAAAAAAAAGTTTAGAAAAGAAGTGGCAGATAAATTAGCTCACTATACAATAGAGATAAGTACAATTATGGGTATAGTTGTAAACCATAAAATCAGTAAAATGGTGGCTACTGTTCCTAACCACAAAGCAATCTTCAAATAAGGATAACCAATATCATCAGTATCTTCATCTTCATATATAAGTAAGAGTAACTCATTGGTTAAAAAAGAAGACCAGGGGCACCTGGGTGGCTCAGTAGGTTGAGTGTATGACTTCAGCTCAGGTCACGATCTCATGGTTAGTGAGTTCGAGCCCTGCATTAGGCTTGCGGCTGTCAGCGCAGAGACTGTTTCGGATCCTCTGTCCCCTCCTCCTCTGCTCCTCCCCTGCTCCTCCCCTGCTCTTTCTCTCTCAAAAATGAATAAGCATTTGTAAAAAAAAAAAAAAAGGAGGCCCCAGAAAAGTAAATTAGAGTCATATTCACAAATGAATTGATCAACTGGCTTTGGAACTTAACCATTTTCCTTGTTACATATATTGTAATTAAAAGAAGAATTTAGAGAACTGAATGAACACACAACTCTAGGGAAAAATCATCTATCAGTGCAAATGGAATAACCATGGCATTAATAATATTATCACCTATAATTTTTTAAAATTTTTATTAAAATTTTTTTAACATTTATTTATTGTTGAGAGACAGAGTGTGAACAGGGGAGTGGCAGAGAGAGAGGGAGACACAGAATGCAAAGCAGGCTCCAGGCTCTGAGCTGTCAGCACAGAGACCGACGGAGGGCTTGAAGCTAAAAACTGTTGAGATCATGACCTGAGCCAAAGTCGGACGCTCAACCGACCGGGCCACCCAGGCGCCCCACTCAACTATAATTTTTAAACCATCTAATTCATAGGTAATATGGAGATGATTTTGTCTTCCTAACAGTTTCTATGAACATTTATTAGTAGGTGGATAACCTAGTTAAAAAAAAAAAAGATATTAAGAAAAGTCAGCTACAGAAGTGAGCCTCATGGGCCTGCTGTGATTTCCTGGAATATGAGGAGTCCCTTTGCATAAGAGGCCTAAAATTGAGGTGGTGGTGGTGGTTTCCATATGTTGCTATCCAAATTCCTTTGATCAGTGTTCCTAACCAGCCCTTCTGGTCCTCTCCTTCAGGATCTGGAGCCAGTCTTGCCACATGCACAAAGCAGATACATTTTCTTCCATTTTTTCAAAAGAAATAGAAGCCCTTAATTGAATACTCCTTTAGCGTCCTGATTTTCCCTCATTACCACCTGGAGATAACCATATGCACAAATCCTTAACCTCTAGCTTTTACTTTTAGAACAGGTGTTCACCTCCTCTCAATGTTTTAATCATTATCTGTGCTCTAGATTTTATGCCTTGTCTGCTTTAGGGACCTTGAACGCTTTTCTGTCCTGAATTTTCAAGATGATAGCAGAAGTATATCCCACAACTACAGCTAAAACAATGAAGCAGGTTTACAAATAAGCTTGTACAGATGAGGATTGAAGGGAAGGGGAAAAAGGAATGATTTAAAGAAAATAAGAATAAGAATGATAAATTATCAGCTTGACCACTGACCATAACTGAATTGAAATTTTGGAATTTTACTAATCTGATGGAGTGGCTGGGAAGATATGCCATAGTTTTAAAAACAAGTAAGGAAATAAATGTATCAAGTAATTAATAAAATCTGGGGCAAACAAAAAGCTGTACAACAAAAAGAAATGCTATCATAGGAAACTACTAGTTGGGTCAGCTGTGGAAATTACTCACACAGCCATTAACAATGGTGACACTAAATGTGATTTGGGAGTAATTGTAGTGGTAGGATGGGTGAAAGAGAAAAGGAGAGAATAAAAAAGCTAAAATCCTCTGGGTGCCTGGGTGACTCAGTTGGTTAAGAATCTGACTCTTGATTTCGGCTCAGGTCATGATCTCAATGTTCATGAGTTGGAGCCCCCATCGGGCTCTGTGCTGACAGTGCGGAGTCTGTTGAGATTCTCTCTCTTTCTCTGCCCCTCCCCCACTTGCACTCTCTCTGTCTCTCTCAAAATAAATAAGTCAACTTAAAAAAACTAAAATCCTCATATAATAGCAAGGCATCGATTAAATAAGAGTGAAAATAGCACAACTAAAAGCTAAAGGACTGAAATTAAGAATCTCAGGCAAGTAAGATGGAAAGTAGGTGGGCACTCTGTGTGTGTGTGTATATGTGTGTGTGTGTGTGTGTGTGCGTGCATGTGTTTAGATTTGTACCTTCTTGATATTATTTGTCTTTGAAAAATTATGTATATATAAAAATTAAAAGTAATTAAAAATAGTATTTCTACCATGAAACCCATTATGTCCTTAGTCCCTCTGCCTAATCAAATCAGCATTTCTTCTTAGAATCATCCTTGACATCTTCACTCCAACTCCCCACTTAATAACCTACCCTGTATCTTGCTAGTGGTCTTTTTCCTGCTTCCTTACTCTCTACCCTGCTAACCAAGAGGTAATACTAAATGCCGGTCTGATTGTACTGCTTCTTGGTTTAAATACCTTAATATGTTCCCCTCCATCTTCAGTGAAAATCTGAGCGACAAAGTCTAGGAAACAACTAGCTTCATGACCTGACACTTCTATCTCTATGTACTGGGATAAATAGTGTAGCCCCCCCACCTAACTACCAAAAAAAAAAATCCCACCACATTCATGTCCACATAGGACCTGTAAATGTGCCCTTATTTATAAATAGGGTTTTGTAGATGATCGGGATGAGGTCATACAGGATTAGGGTAGACCTTAAATCCAGTGATGAGTGTTTTTATAAGGAGAGGCAGATTTGAGGACATGGAGACATATAGAGAAAAAGGCAAAGTGAAGAGAGAAACAGACTATAGTTATATTGCCATCAGCCAAGAAGACCAGGATTGCCAGCAACCACTACATAGTAGAAGAGTTTGCAAAGGATTTTTCACTAGAGCCTTCAGAAAGAGTATGGCCCTGCTGACATCTAGACTTCAGATGGCGGTTCCAAAGCTGTGAAAGAATAAATTACTCTTGTTTTAAGCCACCCAGTTTGTGGCAATTTGTTCTGAGAGCCCTACGAAACTATTGCACTCTTAGACTTCATTTGTGCCTGGAATGCATTTTTATTATCTTCTTTGTCCACCTCAATCCTATTGACCTTTGAGATCCAATTAAAGACTACTTGATCATTATGTTAATATTAATGTTCAAATGTATGAAATTCAATTAATCCATCAATTTGACAAATATTACCCAGATTAATTTTTTTCAACATTATCTACACATCTCTAGATTTTAGCCAACACAAACAAAACCTACTATTTAAAAATAGTATTTTATTTTAAATTTTGACTTTTCGATATAAATACAGGTTTGAGATTTTGACTGCTTCAATTTTATAATATTTTTGGCCCAATGAGAGTAGAATCATCTTAGAGGATTCCTTCAGAGCACTTAAAATTGTTAAACTGTATTTTGTTAATTTCATTTTCATATAGAACTCTGGGAATATAATGTCAATTTTTGTAGCCAAAAAAAGAGAATTCTCAATCTAGCCTACATATATGTTTCTTACAAAATTATAATAGCAATAAATACAGTCAAAAACATATACATGTCTCTTGACAACCTGAGCATTGGAGTAGCATATACTAGCTCCAAATCCCAGTTTTTGCTACTTAATAACTCAGTTATCACAGAAGGATATTATTGTTTAACTTTTCTATAACTCATCCTTTTTTTTGGTTTGTTTGTTTTTTGGTTTGTTTTGCTTTCTGTTTATGGTTTCCTACCATAAATACCTACCAAGGCAATATTTTAAGTGCCTTGTGTATTCTTTGGCATAATAAACCTGCATAAATAATAGCTTTTGGATTATTAATTACTATTGTGCCTATAATTAGCTAATCTGACTCTGTGGCATACATTACATGCAAGAGTCATTGTACAGACTCTGGTACTGCATTTTTGATTCAGTGATTCATGTGGGAGATTCAATTTTTAACTGCAAGCTGTGTTGCCAAAAATAAATTTTGAATTTACAAGTTGGAGAAATATCTTTTCCCTGTGTGTCACTTGGAAATTCTAAAACAGGAAGCTTTTTCTAGACTCTAAAAACTGCTCCCTAAAGAAGGAGAAAAACAGTGTAAAGAGTCAATTACCTCTTGACCTAAAGTTTGTGTACAAAATAGATTTTATTATATCAAATAAATATAACTTTATAGTAACTCAAACCTAGTAAACTAAAAAAATAAAACTCCATGTTTCAGGTAATGGAAAACGCTAAATTGATATGTATTCATTTAATTACTTAGGATTTTTGAAGAATTCTTAATAGAAGTTGGAAAGATAAGCTGGTTTTATTCACAAAAGAATATAGAATTTAAATTCAAATCCCTGCATATCTACTTTGCATAATATTTACATATATTTGCATAGTGTTGAATAAAATATTATCTAATACCTAATTAGTAGCTTTTTAAAAAAAAACTATATTTATTTATTTTTTGAGAGAGAGAGAGAGAGACAGAGCATAAGTGAGGGAGAGGCAGGGAGGGGGAGAGAGAGAGAATCCCAAGCAGGCTCAGTACAGAGCCCTATGGGGTCCTTGAACTCACAAACCATGAAATCTTGACCTGCGCCGAAACCAAGAATCAGACACTTAACTGACTGAGCCACCTAGGCACTCCTCCCAATTAGTAGCTTTCTTCACTAAAAAGTGGAGAGCTAAGCCTGATATAAGACTCTTTTTTCTAATATGTGTACTATGCTTCGCTTTACTCCAGCCCACACTACTTATAGGTCACCGTCAATTTAAGGAGCAACTAAGACAAAACTTCAAAGAAAGTAAATTTTACCATACAATTTCACTCATATGTGGGATTTAAGAAACAAAAGCGATGAACATACAGAAGGGAGGAAAAAGAGGGAAACAAACCATAAGAGACCCTTAATGACAAGGAATAAACTGAGGGCTGATGGAGGGAGGTGGGTAGAAATGGGCTAGATGGGTGATGGGTATTCAGAAGGGCACTTGTTATGATGAGCACTGGGTGTTGTATGTAAGTAATGAATCACTGAAGTCTACTCCCGAAACCAATATTGCACTGTATGTTAATTAATGAAAATTTAAATAAAAATTTGAAAAAGAAAAAAATAATAGAATTCAAAGTAAACTTTAAATAGATTTACTAATAATATTGACAAGGAATAATGACAAAATATATTATAAAAGCATTAATAAAATATACTTACATAATTCATTTTAAATATATTAGATAGTTCTCACATGTAAAGCAAAATGCATTGCAGCTTTTAATTATACAGTTTTTCCTATTCTCCATTTTTTCCTTAACAAATATGTAGTGCTTATACAATACATAAATCATACTGTGCTACAAATTGGGTAGCAAGAAGAATCACCTTTTTCTAAGTTTATTTATTTATGTTGACAGAGAGACAGAGTGAGCACATGGTGGGAGGGGCAGAGAGAGAGAGAGAGAGAGAGAGAATCCCAAGTGGGCTCCACATTCAACACAAAGCCCTATGTGGAGCTTCATCCCACAACCACAAGATCACAACCTAAGCTGATGTCAAGAGTTGGTAGCTTAACCAACTGAACCACCCAGGTGCCCCTACATTTTTTTCCTCCTAAAAAACACTTGCAATCTAGCAGACCTTGTGTGTCCACAGACTATGCATACATTATCAGTCAGGACTATAAAAGCAGAAGCTAAAGTTTTGAGTGTAGGCGATACCTTTTTAAAGTACATGATTTCCTTCTTATTGGAAAGAAAGAACACAAGATTTGATTATTTTGGTAGCAGTTATAGTGCAGTTGCATTTCTTATGCTAGTGTTATCACTGTTAAATTATTCTGTTTTGTTGATTTTAGAAGCTGCTTATAGTGCAAGAAGCACGATCCTGTGTCTTCCTGGTGTCCAAACCTGGTGGGGGTTTGGAAGGAGTGGGGTGCTAGGAGGGCAGTGCATAGGCCTTTGACAGGTCACTTACCTTACCTGAGAAAAATGGGTATAATGACAAGTACCTTCTGGACAGGAGAGATGTAAGAGATTAGGGAAATTAAATATAATACACCCGTAATAGTTTTCATGGCTGGTCTTCAAGAATTTCCTAGCAGTACACCAGGGCCTTGTATCCTGTGATCTGACCTTTTTGGAAATATTTTATTTGGCCTTCATGGTGTCCTTAACACACGTGCACAAACACACACACACACACACACACACACACATGCAGCATACATGATATACACAGAAAGCCAGGTAGCATACAGGTTTCTTGTCCAGGTCTCATTAACTCTAGCACTTCCTATGTTACACCTTTACTGCCGAATGTGTCATACATTTATATTACCTGACTGGCTCTTGAAACATTTGTGTTTGCAATCCCCCTTTAGAAGTGAATGATGAGAGGTATTCTTTCTTCATGAATCTCTTGCAAAATATAACTACACAAAAATTTTAAAGCTGATAAGAATAGTTATATTTTCAAAGAATTCCATGTGAAACCTTACCTCTTAGAAGAGATTCCTAATAAAAGAACACTTGACATCAGATGATTGATATTTTCCACCTGACTTAGCTTTTTGTCACCTACATCAAAGATGGTTAGAATTAAGGAATTATTTTTACATAGTCAATAAGAAAGGGAGAGCTGGCGATAGTGTGTCACAGATACTACCTGTGACACTGCATTAGATAAACATGAAGGGAGGAGGCAAGAGAGGAGTGCTAAATGAAAGGAAAATGGCTAAATCTCTGAGACTAAGAGAATGAAGAAATCGGGATAAGGAAGAGCTCAAGAAATAGCTTTAGTAGCCAGAAATCTTACTGTTTCTTAACAGTGATAGAGAAGAGTGGCAAACCCTCGGCTAGTTTATAAATTCTCCGAGTTGGGTTGTGGGAAGGAGTTAAAATGAGAAACATGTCTTTGAACGATCAATTCATATAAAGGAGTAGAGAACACAGTATCATCATTTGCATGGCAGCAGAGCAGCCTGCCACTTCATGGATCATCTACCTTTTTTCTGAGACAGTAGGTATTATTTTACTGCACTCTCTAATCTCATCCATGCCTTTTGATATTTACACCAAACACCTATAAATATCCATTCTTTCAACAAAGTTTTTTTGAATGCCTATTATAAGCTCAATAGTTGTGTAGGTGATTAGAATAGAGCAGTGAACAAAACATGAAAAAAATTCCCAGCCGTTATGAATCTTTACGTATAGTGGAGACGGAGGTATATGACACAAAGGTAAATAAGTAAAGTACATATTGTGTCGAATGGCAGTATATACTGTGAGATTAAAAAAAAGAAAATGAAAGAAGAGGAAGAGTGTATATGGGTGAATAACAAAGTTAGGGAACATTTCGCTGAGAAGGAAACATTTGAGCAAAAGGAAGAGGGAAAAGAAAACCCAACAGAATAGGTCTGGCTAGTCTAAGAAGCTGTCTTCACTGAACAGAGTGGACTAAAATGAAATAGTAGGAGATGAGTTCCAGAGGCCAGAAAGGTGGTAGTGGAGAGTGTACATGGCTCATAGGCTACTGCAAGGGCTCTGATTTTACTGTAACTGGTATAGGTACCCGTTGAAGCAGAAAGGTAACCTGAGCTGACAAGCTGCTTGAGTATAGACTGAAGCGAGTCAAAGACAGAAGAAGGAAGATCAGTCATGAAACTACTGTAATAATTCAGAGAGAGATAGTGGTTATGTGGAATAAAGAAGAGCCATAAAGACTGTGAAAAGAGGTCACATAACTGATAAATTTTGAAGTTGGAAATAATGGGTTTATGTCTGAATCAAATGCAGTGTGAGTGAAACTGGTACCAAGGACAGCTCCATGGCTTTTGGGTCTGAACAAGAGCATTGAAGATAGGTGAGATGTGCAAGACTACACAAGAAACTCTGTTTCCTTGGGGATGGGAGAATAACAGGAAAACAGTCTTGAATATGTTAATTTTGAGAATATGTTAATTTTCCAGGCATCCAGGAAACAGGACACAGGATAAGCTGGAGATATAAACTGGGAGTCATAAGGCATTGGGTGGTTTTTCGAGCCATGAGACTGCATGAACTTAGCAGGGAAGAGGAGGCCGATTGAGAAGGGAAGGCACTAAATACAAGTCTGGGGAGATGTAGAGCCAATAAAGGAGCCTGAGATAAGGGTAGCAAGTAAAGATGGATGAAAATCAGAATAGTACAGGATGCTATGAGCCAACTGAAGAGGTACTCCAGGGAGTAATGATTGGATTCAGTGTTGGGTTCAACAACATGGAGGTCAGCAAGGACTTCGATAAGAACAGATATGATGGGATGTTGGAGCAAAAGTAAGTAAAATGGGCTCAAGAGGGAATGGGAAGAAAATAATTGAATACATGGAGTAGAGTCAACTCCAATAACAACTAGGTAATTATATACAAAAATATAAATAAGATAAAAATATGCAATTTAAAAGAATATGTAAAAATGACAAAAAGCGAAAGGTCCCCAAGTAAAATTTTCACAAATATGAATAATTTTCTTTTTAATTGAATAGAGTGAGAAAGTGAAAGGTTCTAAATATGTCACCTTAGTTGGTAAGATGATTAGGCAATGTTACAAGAAAAATCTCCTCGTATCTTGTGCAGTAACTTTGAAGTACTCTATTAAACAGATGAAGCGATGTTACATCTACGAAGAATCGAATACATGGGGAAAGATTCGCACATTCCCGCATATACATTCACGCTCACAGACACAACACCAAAATAAAAGGGTGAAAATTTAAAGTTATGATTTTGAGTATTCCCATTTGCGAAGAGTGTACCAATTCATTATTCATATCCACATCTAAAGTTATTTAAAATTAGCAGCTTATAAGTTTTCAAAATTCATTAAAAATTATAGAAAGTTTCTTTTCTCCCTGAGACTTGATATGAAATTTTCTTTTCAAACATATTTAAAGGGTCAATAAAGTAAATTAACTATTTTGCCTTAGTGGACATGTTTCTTAACTAATATAATGCATCCCAAATTATGGTCTTTTTAAAAATTTTTTAAATGTTTATTTATATTTGAGAGAGAGGGGGAGAGAGAGAGAAAGTGCGAGCAGAGGAGGGGCAGAGAGAGAGACAGACAGACAGAATCTGAAGCTGGCTCCAGGCTCTGAGCTGTCAGCACAAAGCCCAAATTTGGGGGCTCGAACTCCTGAGCAGTGAGATCACGACCTGAGCTGAAGTCGGATGTTCAAACAACTGAGCCACCCAGGTGTCCCCCAAATTATGGTCTTCTGAATAGATGTAAAGATTATATGCTGTTAGGGGAGACTGGCCAAAAGCATCTCGGAAGCAACATTCAGAATGCAAAGACTGAAAATGTTATGAATCACTTACCTCCCTAATGTCCCTTTGATATTTAGTGTTCATTTCTTCTGTTTTAATGAGATCCTTTCTTGCTGTCTCTGCTTCCTGTTCCACCTCCCCCACTCGGGAAGACAGAGCTGCTAAACGTTCCTTCATTTGAGCCATTTCATAGTTTTGCTTTTCAAGCAATTCTTGTAGTTCGACTATTTGACTAGTTTCATCAGTTGAGTCTATAGAACCGTTGGACAAACGCTGCAGGAAAAGAAAAGAAATGGCACTTAGGATTCTCTTTGTCTTTAATTTAAAATTTATGAACTTAAAGAAATGAAACTGATAGTCTTTTCACACTGAGAAATTAGGACTCTTACTAGTTTTGAAGAAAAACTAAGTTTTTAAGAAAAACTGTTTTAAGAAAAACAGTCTTCATGGACAGTAAAATATAAAGGTAGTTCACTAATTTTCAAACAGGTTAACAGATACATTTGAACAGATTTATACACACACACACACACACACACATATAGAGATAGCATGAAACACTGGTGTATCCCAAACATTTAATCATTTAATAAATGGCAGTTATTATTTTATCAATTATATTCAAAGTTTATTGTAAACATTATATTTATATAAGCAGGATATTATTATTAAGTGATAAGGAGGAACACAGAAACTGCATAATATTTTCTTTTCTTTTCTTTTCTTTTTTTTTTTTTTTTGAGAGAGAGAGAAAAATAATGCAAGCAGGAGAGGGGCAGAGAGAGGGGAAGAGAAATTTTTTTTTTAATTGACTTATTTATTTTGAGAGATAGCAGGGAAGGGGCAGAGAGAGGGAGAGAGGGAGAAGAGAAGCAGGTAGAGGGAGAGAGAGAGAATCCCAAGTAGGCCCTGTGCTGTCAACGCAGAGCCTGAGATGGGGCTTGATATCATGAAATGTGAGATCATGATTCAAGCCAAACTCAAGAGCTGGATGCTCAACTGAGACACTCAGGCACCCTGGGAGAGAAAGAATCTTAAACAAGCTCTATGCCCAGTGTGTAGTCTACCATGGGGCTTGATCTCAGCACCATGAGCTAATGACCTGAGTTGAAATCAAGAGTTGGATGCTTAACTGACTGAGCCACTGAGGCGCCCCATATTTTTTATTTTTATTCAAAATACTGTGTGCATTTGCAAGTTTTATTTTCAATGACTCTCAGAAAAATAACTTACACACAATTTTCTTTTAAAGAAGGTTATTTCTGGTGTGAATGTGACCTAGCTGGAACAAAGGTATAGCATAAAAAAACCCTTGATTTCTATATCGCTAAGAACATAAAAGTCATGAGTGCACACAACCCACAGGAAGGAGGCTTAAAAGGATTAAATACTTTGAGACTGATTTCTCCCCTTGCTGCTTAGAAACCAGGGTGTCCCATGTGTTCAGAAGCACGTCCTAGAGTCTAGCTGCACTGGAGAAGTTTTGTGGTAGAGACAGGGCAACAACTGGAGAAATGGTGCTTAAAGGAAAAGGGCACAACCAGGTTGAAATAAGAAAATGATGATGCACTTTGCTTTAACATAAATGCAAATAACAGATGCCAAATTAAAAAAAAAGATAAACATGAAAAAAGCAATAAGAAAATGAGAAAAACCAAAGAAAGTACAGTTAATTTTGCTACAGTACTCCTTTGGAAAACGTGACTCTGTTTTAATACAATAGATACATGAAAAAACGGTTTGAATGTTATATAAATTTTGTGTTTTCTTTTTTTCAATATATTGAAGTAGAGTTGACCTACAATGTTACGTTGGTTTCAGGTGCACAACATAAGGATGAACAGCTCTATAGGTTATGCTGTGCTCTAAATTTTGTGTTTTCTTAGGCACGATTTCATTCCTGAGAATCACTGGCTAAACACAGGAAACCATACCTAGTTGAACTGAGCTGTGGAGGAACACACAGACGAACACATGCATGCTCCTCAGACATCTAGCATCACCTCAGTGTATCTCATGCTTTGAGTCAAACCACTCCCCACATGTGTTACAATTTTCCGTCTGATTTCAGATACCCCACCTTCTACCACTTCACAATAATGCACAAACCGCCAGACCCATCTGACATCCATTTCTGGAAACAAAATTCAGGTCTTTTTCAAGGTCAAGAGTCATATTTAGTGTATTTATGCAATTCTTGACTATTTAATGTGTAAAACGGTGCTACAATTTTTATTAGTTTTCTATCTTTGTTTTAAGCCATCAATAGCCTTGTGACACAAACTCCTCTTCTTCCACAAGCCCTGTGTTTTTTATCGTGCAGTTTTGCAGAGCCCATAACTGAGGCATGCCAATGACACATTATAGAGCAGCACTGACTGTAGGAGAAAGGAAGGAGAACAGAAAGCACCATAAAAGCAGTCAGAAAGATAAAATAGAGAGAAAGGGAGTGCAGACAAAGGGCAAGGCGTGTTTACTAAGTCTAGGAACTAACACACGAAGAAGCGGCCTGGAAAATCTAAATTTAAATAGAAAAGATGGAGTTAATATTGTAATGGTATCTAAAGATGCCAGATCTACAGACCTAATACGGTGAAGGTATTACTGAACTCTTACCTTGCAGATTCTGACCATCTAATAATCTAGTAAAGGAAGTAAGAGATTTTACAAATATGTAGGGGTGTCAGAGATGCTGCTGAGATCCAGATAACCCTTTTGCAACTCTATTCCTCCCACTGCTGAGATGGCTGCTTGCTGAGGGATCAGAGGTAAGAACAGTCTTTCCAAAGTTATGCCCGTCCCTGAGGCTTGCAACGCCGCATACAATGCAGAGGTGCTGTGAAGCTAATGAAAAACCAACTTTCCAGACAGTTTTTATGGATACAAAATGAAAAACATTGATGGTGACCTTTATACAGGATGCAACTATCTGTACATTGAGCTGAGATAAGCCAGTTTATAATCATCAGGCAACGATTGAGAACTGGTTTTGGGAAGAAGATTAGAGTCAATGGCCAGTCAGTTATGCCCAAATATGGCGTAACTGCGGTATGATATTACAGTTTTTTTTTTTTCATAATAGCAAATATCTTTGAACTCTGTTTACTACTTACAGGTAACTAAGCAATCTTAAGCTTTAATAGAATTTCTACCTCCTCACATTGAGGACTTTCTTTAGTCAACTAAAAAAAGAAAATTTATTTAGAAGCTACAAAAATCACTCAAAAATAAATTTTTGCTTTGAAAAATGTTTTATGTAACTGGAGAAAATACAGGATTTCTGAAATATAGAGTTTCTGGAACCCTAAAGAACTTGGGAGAAGCTGAGACTCAGGTAATCACGCAGAGTTGATTTGAATTAAAATGTAGAACTTTTGTTTTTAAGTTAAATTTTTTATTCTGACAGAGAGAGAGCGAGAGAGATAGGAAACTAGAGCATCCGTGGGAGAGGGGTAGAGAGAGAGGAGAGACAGAATCCCAAGTAGGCTCCTGCTGTCAGTGCAGAGCCTGACTCAGGGCTTGATCCCATGATCTGTGAGATCATGACCTGAGCCAAATCAAGTCACATGCTCAACAGACTGAGCCACCCAGGCATCCCTAAAATGCAGAACTTTTAACTCCCAGTTAAGTTCATCTACCCTTTACCATATTGCCTTTACTCAGAATATGAAAATCAACAGAGAAAATTATAAATGCTGTATGGTATAGACAAGTACCAAGAATGTAGTGTGTATTCATACACACACACACACACACACACACACACACACACACACATGCATTCAGCAAATATTTGTTAAGTCAACTAAATCATGTTAATTTTCTAATTAGAAAAATGATTATTCCAATTCTGTGCACCTGAGGTCCATTAAAATCTTGTTTAAAAATTGCATATTTTTAATGGGCTCAAGGTAAGAAAAAAATTTAATTAAATATAAACAGTAATCAGGCAACTAAAATAAAACACTTAAAATGTTAAACTTCTTAATTCCTTTACCAACAGATGTATAATATGAGGTCTTTACACTACTTTGAAATTTGGGACTATCCATGGAAAATTTCTGAACCCTCAATTTTTTTTCTGAAGTTTTTCTAAATCTTTTATTTCTTAAAAAAATTTAATGTTTATTTATTTTTGAGGGAGAGAGAGACAGAGTAGAGTGGGGAAGGTACAGAGAGAGAGGGAGATATTGAATCCATAGCAGGCTCCAGGCTCCGAGCTGTCGGATAAAGCCTGACCCAGGACTCGAACTCATGAAATGCGGGATCATGACCTGAGCCCAAGCCAGATACTTTAACCGACTGAGCCACCCAGGCTCCCCTTAAATCTTTTTTTAACAAAAATGTGGAACACTGCATCTATTCAAATCACCTTAAATATAACTTAATATATTTTTCATAATTCCAGAGTAAAAGGTCATTTAAAAACTGTGATTTATATCCTAGGAAAAGAATACATAACTTTTGTTTGAAATCATTTTAAGAGTGACTTGTAGACTTATTTTTAAAATAAATTGTGGCACTTTAACTGAAATGACGTATTACTGAATTAAAAGAAAACCCAGTGGTTATTTTAAATAGTTTTATTGAGATAGAATTTATATCCATAAAATTCACCTATTTACAATATAAATGTCAATAGTGTTGGTATACTTAAAGAAGTGTACTATCAACATAATTTAATTTGAGAACATTTTCATCACCCAAAATAAAACCTCTTGCCCATTAACAATCATTTGCAGCTGACCCCCACCTCCAGCCTAGGCACAATTTATCTATTTCTGCCACTATAAATCTGCCTATTTGGAACTTTTCACATAAACTGAATCAGAACAGATAGAATTTTGTGACTGGCTTTATTCACTGAGAAAACTGAGTTTGAGTTTCATTCATGTTGTAGTATGTTATCGGATATTTTTGATTGCTGAATAGTATTCTATCATGAGGTTATACTACATGTTATTTATATATTCATCTAGTAACAGACATTGGATTGTTTACACCTTTTAGCTAGTGTGAATAATGCTATTATAAACATTTGTGTACAAGTCTTTGTGCGGACATGTGTTTAATATTCTCGCGGGTAGATTCCCAGGAGTAAAATCGCTGGATCACGTGGTAATTCTGTTAACATCTTGAAGCGCTATTTCCCCAAACGGCTGCGCCACTTTACATTCCCACTGCCAACGATGTGACTTCCAATTTATCACATTCTCACCAAACCTTGTTATTGCATTTTTATCACAGCTACTCTAGTGTGTATGAAGTGGAATCGCCTTGTGATTTGATTTGTACTTCCTAAAGGGCAATGATATGCAGCATCTTTTCATGTCCCTAATGTCATTTATATATCTTCTCTGGGGAGATGTCTATTCAAATTCTTTACTCATTTACTAATTGAGTTATTTGTCTTTATTTTATTAACGAGTTATAAGAATTATATATATATATATATATATAATATATAGGATATATAGGTTATATATATAGGATATTATATATAGGATATATATGGAATATATATATACATATATAGGATACAATTCCTTTATCAGTTATATGATTTGCAAATAGTTCTTCTCAGTCTATGGATAATCTTTTCACTTTCTTGACAGTGCCATTTGAAATGCAAGTGTTTTTCATTTTAATGAAGTCCAATTTATCATTTTCCCCCTTTATACCTTGCACTTCTGGTGTTACATCAAGCAATTGTTTCCTAATGCAAGGTTATGAAGGCATTCAATGTTTTTCTTTCTTAAACTGTAAAGAATATACAGGAATTATTAATTTGAAATGAAATAAAAGCTCAAATGTTAGAATTTTAATTACACACACACACATATAAATATATTCATTCAAATATTTATTGAGCACCTGCTATGTGCCAGGGAAAAAAATAGGTGTTGGGATTTTTTTAAACGTGCTGATACATTCCTGACATCAAGGAAAGTCTCATCAAGCACAGGAGTAGCACACAAATAACTGATTATTAAGTATGGCAATGAAAGTTATCATAAAGTTATGTTTTGCCTAGATATTTATGATATGGGGGCAGAGAGAAGATACTATTTGTGATACTCCTGAGTTTGATCTTTAAAGATGAGTTATTATATTTAAAGTAAAATAAGAAGGGGTAGTTATTTCAGAAAGGTGATGCATGAGCAAAGGCAGGGAGCCAGTTTCTGCAGGAGAATTACAGGTTGTACTCGTGGAGAACAGGAGACGGGTGCTGTAGGCAAATGTGAACATCTTGGGAAAAAAGGGGCTGCAGATTAAGATGATCTTAGCTTTTCGTATGAAATACAATGCACTTCGAGTACGGAATAGAATGACAGGGAGTCATCAAAGGTTTCTGAAGAGGCAAATACGTGTGAAAACTTGCTGTCAAACTGTTGATCTCTCCTCATGACCTGGTAACCTATTTAAAGTCTTAGCTACCAGTAATTGTTATTTTTTGCTTGCCTCCCTCATCATCCACTTTCTTTTTCCCTCCCCCAATGGCTAGAGTTGCCAGATAAAATGCAGGATACCCAGTTATGTTTCAGATAAACAATGAAAAATGTTTAGAATAAGATATCACATGTGGTATTTGGATTAAGCTTATACTAGGGGAATTGATTATGCAAAGAAAACATTGAACCCAGACCCAGAAGAAGAGCACATCATGTGTTTATCTGGCAGAGGAAATAGAAAAATCAAAGGCTGGGAGACACAGTGGGTTCAGGATTTTCAAGAGGACCAGTATAGCTAGAATGGAATAGGCTCTAGCAAGAAGATGGGAGTGGGCATACATGGGCAGATGATGTTGTTTCTTGAGATGCTAGGGGTTCTGGAGATCATTGTAAGACCTTGACTTTTACTCTGGGTTAGAAGGGCACCATAGGAAGGTCCTGAGCAGAGGAGTGAGTCTTTTTGAAAAATTTGTCTGCTTTTCCTTGTGACATATTTGAATTGGACCCATTTCTATGACCTCTTTATGTATCAAGGAACACCTTGTGTTCAGTCCTCTTTGGTGACTCCGAACTCTTAGGAGATGCAGTAGGCCAAGGTCTGTGGGCTCCTACTTCTGGTGGTTGGGGTTGTTATGATCTCTGCCATCCTCCACACCAATCCTCACCTGGGATTTGTAGCTGGATTTTCCTGTCCAACACATGATGTCTGGGTCATCTACTCCCACTTGAATTACTATAATAGTCTTCTAACTGGTCTCTTTGTGTCTAACCTTACCCTCCTACTCTTATTTTTAAACAGTCAGAGTGATCCATGGTAATCTTGTTACATGGTAGTCAGACCAAGTCACTCCTCTGCTCAAAACACTCCAGTGATTTTCCATCCTACCCAGTACAAAAGCAAAAATCTTACAATAAGCATCGCCCCCAACTCCCTTTCCACTGCCCTTCCCTCCCTGCCATGACCTCCCTGACCTGCCTCCTACTATCTTCACACTTGCTCTCTCACTTCATCCACACTGGCAATCTCACTGCTCTTCTAATAAGTCAATCACCCTCCCACATCGCAGCCTTGGCTTTACATTGTCCTTTTGACTGAAATGTTCTTCCCTAGTATTTCCAATGGCTAACAACCTCGACCACTTCAATGAAGCGAACCCTGACCATCGTTTTTAAAAAAGAAAATTGTCTTCACCTCCACATCTCCTCAGGACTCCTGATTTTTTTCTGTGTTTATCCAGTTTCTCTTTTCTTCAATATCAGCTTCTAACATACTAGATGATTTACTTATTTGTATTTATTGTTTATTGTCTGTTAGCCTCTTCCCACTTGCTAGATCATAAGCTCCAGCCAGGAAAAGAGCCTTTATATGTTTTCTTTTTTGTGTATCACAAGTTCCTAGAATGATGCCTGGCATGTGATGGTAATGAGATAGACAGTTGTTGACTGAATAAGTGTTTTGATTACTTGTGTCTCTAGTGAGTAGAACAGCATATTCCACAAAAATATATTTGTTAAATAATGAATGAGAGAATGAGTGAATGAAAGTTTCCATTAATAAGTAAGATGAGTTTTAGGAAAAACAGTAAGGATTCCAAAAGAAATAAAATATGGAGACAATATTTTCAGCCATCATTGCATAAAGTTTATGAAAAGATATTTTCATAAAAAGCAAATATAGGGGCACCTGGGTGACTCAGTGAGGTAACTGTCTGACTCTTGGTTTCAGCTTAGGTCATGATGTTGTAGTTTGCAAGATTGAGCCCTGCATCGGGCTCCACATTGACAGTGCAGAGCCTGCTTGGAATTCTTTCTTTCCCTCTCTCTGTCTTTCCCCTGTTCACTATCTCTGTCTCTCCCTCAAAATAAATAAATAAACTTAAAAATATAAGCAAATATGAAAGAGAACTTACTCATTTTTCTCCTGTTTTAAAGCAGGAGAATTATCTTTATGGTAGAAAAATCTGAAATAAACTAAGGAAACCATTATTATAAATGTATATTAAAATAAATAGTACGGTAGAAAAATACAGCCTACATGTAAGACCAAATGAAGTGAATGCAGCTGAAGCCCCAGACATCCTACCATGTCATAGCCATACTGCTTCTAAAGTTAATCCTGAGATAAAGCCAGGAATTTAAATATGTTCTTCCGTTTTCTATCAGGGAAACACTAGAAATGTGTCTCTCTTTGTATTTGATAATCTTCAACGAAACGACTTCACCATTAGTGTTTTTTCCATCCTACTTCTAGCTTTAGTATTTATTTAAAAAATAGTCTAATACGTTAAAAAAAACCCAGTTGTCTCGTTAAATTACTAACGTGCCCATTTTCATTCTGCATTTTATTGTGGTTTAATGGTTATTGCTTATTTGAGCATATTTTAGTGACTACATATTGCTCTTCTACCCCACTAAAGAATAGCAATTTAAGAAACATAATAGTGAATCATTTTCACATTTCTTTTAAGTGGTAAAATAATGCCTGTTGAATGTACAAAACAGAGGGCATTTAAAGTGCTGTATTAGTATAACTTAATAGTTAAGTTCTCCTTGGATAGCTATTTCTTTATTTCTTTCCTTTTTTTTCTTTTTTTTTTTTCAGAGAGAGAGAGAGAGAAAATGAGAGTGCAAGCAAATGGGGGAGGGGTAGAGAGAAAGAGAAAGAGAATCTTAGGTCCCACGCCCAGCACAGAGCCTGACACAGGACACAATTTCACGACTGTAAGATCAAGAGCTGAGCCAAAATCAAGAGTCAGATGATTAACCAACTGAGCCACCCAGGTTCCCCTTTATAAGATATCAAAGGTGGATAGATACTATGCAGAACGGAATACTTGGTTGACCCTTGTCCACACCAAGAAGCTATTATATTTGACAGTTGGTACTTTTTCCTCAGATTTATTGAGATATACTTGATATATGACACTGTATATGTTTAAGATGTACAACATGATAATTCGTCACGTAAATATCATGAGGTGATCACCACACTAAGGTTAGCTAACATACATCTGTCATCTCATGTAGTTATCATTTCTTTTTTGTAGTGACAACATTTAAGATCTACTCTTAGCCTTTCAAGTATATAATATAGTATTATTTTTTAATGTTTATTTTTCTTTATGAGAGAGAGAGACAGAAGGGAAGGGGCAGAGGGAGAGAGGAAGATACGGAATCTGAAGCAGGCTCCAGGCTCTGAGCTGTCAGCACAGGGCCCAACACTGGGTTTGAACCCATAAACTGCCGAGATCATGACCTGAGCTGAAGTCAGACACTTAACCAACTGAGCCACCCAGGCGCCCCTAGTATATAGTATTCTTAACTGTAGTCACCATGGCAGCTGATAATTTAACCTTATTGTGAACATATTTCCACACGTGATTTGCACATTTTGACACCTCCTTTCCCATATTTTTCGTGTCTAACCCATAAGTCCTAGAATCTCTACTAAGAAATTTCAAGTAAATCTCTTTTTCTCTTATGCATTTTACTTCACAGGGTTTATTAATCTCTCTAGGAAAAATAAAAAAAGTAGGGCCAAAGAGTAGAAAGTAGGAATTTATTTTACTATTAATTAAATCCAGATATTAAAGGCACAGATACACTTTAGATTTAGCACTGAAGGGGTCACACCAGGCCCTTCCATTCCATTTTTGAAGATAATTCTATGAATATTGTATTTAGAGATAAATTATTGTTTGGTCAGAAAAATTACACTAAGATTTACAATCATTAACATAAGCAATCTATTTCTAATAATTCTGTGGAGGACTGAGGAGAATCTATAAAATAGCAAAGTCTTATAAGATATATTTACTCTGTGAGAAGAGAAATATAGTACTATTGAAATATACAACCAAAAATAATGAAATAACACAAATCTAGAGGGAAAGCATTCATAACCACAAAAAAATAAGGAAAAAAAAACTAGAACCAGTTTATTGGAAATTTCCTAAGTGAGTCAGCAATGTTGGGGTGAAAGAAATATATGTAACAGAATAAAGACTTAATCAATCAGGCATCCATGGGCTGTTAGTGAAGTCCCTTTGTGAACTCTGTGAGTAAATCCTAGACCAAGCATTACTCAAGAAGGGACTTTGGAAGACACCAGCCAATATGGTGCCCCAGTAAATACTTCCTTGCATTCCAAGAGACCATTATACTCTTCATTTTACTTCAAATCCTCAAATTTGGATTTGCCTCCAAATCCTCAAATACGATCGTATCTTTCATTAGAATAATGACAACTAATAATAATAACTATCATTTACTGAGTACTTACTTACACCCTGACATATTCACAAGACTTCTGGCTCTAAGCATGGGTTTGCAATAATTACTCTACTTCACTAACATTTGTTAAGTTCTGACTATGTGTCAGGTACTGTTACAGGTGCATGTTGTGCCTAAAGCCTGTAACAAACTATTGTATACAGAAAAGGAAACTGAAGCAAGGAGCACAGGTATTTTGCTTAAGGTCACACTACTAAAAAGTAATGAGGTTCAAACGTGAGCCCAGATATTCCAGGGTCATATTCCTAGGAATTGTTTCCTTTCTCCTCTCTCTCTCCTTTTCCTCTTTCTTTCTTTCTTTCATTCTCTTGCTTTCTTGCTCTCTCTGCTTACTTTTGTTTATTCATTGTTTCATTTACCAATTTATTCGATCTCTATTTGTTATTTCATTTATCCATTCATTCAATCACTAAAACTCTACTATCTGTTTAGCCTTTACCATATGCCAGACAGTAGGTTGGGTGCTCAGAATAGGAAGATTCCCACCTGAGTGTAACATAATATAGGAAAAAAGAGTAAACCAAATTAAGCAGATAAACAATTAACAACATTCATAAGGACCAAAAAGCATTTAAGCACTGAGGAGTCCAAATGCCTCACAGCTATGAACTTGGGCATTTTGTGTCAGCCTAGACTGTTTCTGTTAATCTCTAGTTTTTAGCTCTCCGAAATCAGACCTGAACTCAGATTTCAAATCTCCTACATATACCCACATTTTGTCTTTGTTCTGAAATTTTCCAGCACCGAATTCACAGCTATTATTTCTTAATTCCACATTGACTCTTTAAATCTGTTTCGTCATACAGAAACCATCTGTTTACAAACCTCGCAAAGCTAGAACCTAGAACAAAGCAGATATTATATTTGTACTCCACATCAGTTATTCTCAGCCATGACCACACATTAGAATCTGAGAGTTGAATAAAACTATAAAGTGGATTCCACTCTAAATGTGATCAACATAATCTCCTAGAAGAAAACAAAGGTAGCAATTTCTTTGACATTGGCTGTAGAAATATTTTATGAGATATGTCTCTTCAGACAAGGGAAACAACAGCAAAATTAAACTACTGGAACTATATCAAACTAAAAGGCTTTTGCACAGCAAAGGAAACCATAAACAAAACAAAAAGGCAACTTAATGAAGGAGAGGAAGATATTTGCAAATGACATATCATATAAGGGGATAATATCCAAAATATATAAAGAATTTATACAACTCGACATTAAAAATACAAATTACACAATTTAAAAAATGGGTACAGGACCTGAATAGACATTTTTCCAAAGAAGACATGCAGATGGTCAACAGACACATGAAAAGATGCTCAACATCACTAATCATCAGAGAAATGCAGTTCAAAACCACAATGAGATGTCACCTTACATCTGTCAGAATGGCTAAACTGAAAAACACAAGAAATAACAAGTGTTTGTGAGAATGTGGAGAAGGAACCCTCATGCACTGTTGGTGAGAACATGAATTTGTGTAGCCACTCTGGAAAACAGTAAGGAGGTTTCTCAAAGTGTTAAAAATAGAATTACCATATAATTCACTAATTCTACTACTGGGTATTTACACAAAGAAAATGAAAACACTAATCCAAAAAGATATATGCACCCCTGTGTTTATTGCAGCATTATTTACAGTAGCCAAACTATGGAAGCAACCCAACGGTCCATCCATAGATGAATGAATGGATAAAGAAAATGTGGTACCAGAGGGTATAACGCTAAGTGAAGTAAGTCAGGCAGAGAAAGACAAATACCATATGATTTCACTCATATGTAGAATTTAAGAAACAAATGAGCAAAGAATAAAAAAAGAGACAAAAAGAAGACTCATAAGTACAGAGAACAAACTGGTGGTTGCCAGAGGGAAGGTGGATGAGAGCAGGAGTGAACAAGATAAAGGAGATCAAGAGTACGCCTATCTTAAGGAGCTCTGAGTAATGTATAAAATTATTGAGTCATTTTATACATTTGAAGCTAATATAACACTATATATTAATTATACTTCAATTAAAAAATGATCTCACTATAAACCGTATCCAATGGTGGATTCTGGATATATAATTGTTTTTAAATCTCCCTAAGTAATTGTAATATTTAGTTGAGGTTGAGAACTATACATCCATATGATCCAGGTACTTCACTTATTACTGTATCCAATTTAGTCATCGAACCTGAAAAATTGGCATAAAGAGGGAAAGAATTTAAAGTAAGAAAATAATAAAATGACTGGTGAAATGAATGTAATAAAAGATGTTAATAATGGATATGATAAATTAGTCTTCTTTAATATAGTATCAACAAATTATTTTAAAATACATTTAATGGTTCAAATGGAAAGACCTATCTCTTATTTTTGAAAGATAGAAAGAAATAAACCTGTATAATAAAGTTGACTGAATATTGCCATATTTGGAAAATTTCTAGATCAGGTGATTTCTTATAGTTACTTCCCCATTAATGATTTTATTATTCAACACTGAGATTTACAAAGTCATTATGATACCATAAATTCCTAGAAATTTTATTTATTTAAAATATTTAGCTGATGGACCTTCACTTGTCAGTTCTTTAATGTGGTCAATTGTTTTATTAATAAGTATAAAATATATTTATTATTTTCTCATACATTCTAAGCCATTTTTAATTTCCACCAAATTTAAAAGCAAGGATATTTTAATCTGAGGAATATCTGTTACTTTGAAGTTCTAATATTTTCATAATGTTTGAAGTAGAATATAATTTATTCACTATATTTGGTGTATGTAGCTGGATAGAAATATACTTCATCTGCAGTGTTTTGAATCTAGATGAATCATGAAGAATTTCTATTCAATATTCCTATGATTGATATTAATAATACTCAGAAATGTAAAGAGTAGCTATTTCCCATATGACAACATGAAATAAACATACTGAATGATTGATGTGGAAAAACATTCATCTATAAAATTCTTAAATGATCTAAAAAGAAGATATAAGGGGGTATATGTATAGCAGGGATTTTTTGCGTTTTGTTTTTCATTTTTGCTTATAACTGAAAAATCTTGAATTCCTTCTTTGTTTAGCTATAGAATAAAGAAATTACATTGAATAAGATATTTTTCTAAGAAGAATCACTCAGCACTCCTTTTAGGTATGTAAACATAAGGCCAGTAGGCACCCCTGCCCTAGAAGAAGAATATTTAATGAGACCTTGACAAACTGCCTCTTCCATTGTTTCTTGATATAAGAGAGAATAGCAGGAGGGTAATCTGCATAATTACCAGGAAACCTCAGGGGAGAAAGGAAAAACAACATGACTTTCCTTTCAATTTTGAAGTTCGGCGTTATTCCAAATTATCCTACAAACTAAGACAAATGACTGAAACAGAAAGGTTTCCAAGAGCTAGTGAGAAGAATGCAGGAAATGGAAGTACGCACTGGGACCTGAGACCACTACTCAATATCAGTCATGGTTTCTGCTCAGTGTGTGGCTGAGTCTGGAGGACATTCCTGACTCAGTCATCTTGATGAGTTCGGTAGCTGAATTGTGAATCTAAGCCTCCAGGTGGTATAACTTGAAGAAGGGGGATCCTCACTGAAGAACCACTCTGCCATGAAATATCACTGCTGGGGGAACTTCAAAACAGGTCAGTGACCGGTATGAAAGGATTTCATTTAGACTGTATGTCAGTGGGCTATTACAATGGTACATGGATAACATTTGATTTTGAGGAGGCACCTACTTTTAAAAGTGATAATTTGAAAACTCAAAAGAGGCATTGGCAATTAAAAAAATGGTTGCTCATTTGTTACCTTAACACATTTTCTAGTTCTCTTTTTACAAAATGTTTAAAAAGAAAAAAAACTGCTTTTTTTTGACCTGATTAAGTTTTAGGGGTTCTTGGATAATTCAGGCAGAGCAAGAATGGTCCCAAGAGAGTGCTACCAGATTTACGGTTCATTGGGTCACTTGAGTCCTCTTGTATTTAAGTTAAATAGTCAAAAGAGGGCTTAACTTATCTGTAACCCAACCAGATATAACATATATATACTGTATATATATGTATACACACACACACACACACACACACACACACACATATATATATATATATATAATGGATATAAGAATAAAGAATGTGAATCAAGCACTTTTATTTTTGTTTTTAAATTTAAAATTATGCTTTTATATTTAAATTTTTTTAATTTAAACTTTAATTTCTGTTAGAGAAGCATGCAGATGGTTAAAACACAAACATTTAATCCCCAGATTATAAAAACATAGTTTACCAACAGAATACCTATCAATAAAATTCATCATTCTAAAAGATAAATATGTCTTACTCTTGATAATACATCTTAGAAAACTTGTATTAGAAGGGCAATTTCAAATCTGAGAAATGGTTCCTATGGCAAGCATCACAGTTAATATTATCATTACAGTTTAGATCATTATAAAGTTTCATAAAACTTGACTTTATAAAATCAAGTATACCATTCTGACCCATGCTATTCTTTGGTATACTAAAGTCTTGAACATTGTATTGAACATTGAAGTCTTGGGCAATATATATGAAATAAAGAAATAAAAACTGGAAGGGAAGAGAAAAAAGAACAAAATACTTCTAAATTTATTTACCTCTTAGAAAAGTCTAAGACCACAACATACTCTTGAAATCAATACGTTAGCAAGTTAGATGTATGTCATATCAATACTGAAAATTCAATAGCGTTCTTCTATGCCAGTATTAATTTATTAGAAAAATATGAAAATAATCAAAATAGCAACAAAACTATAAATGCCTAGAAATAGACAACAATCTTTAAGACCTCAATGTGAAAGATCAACAATTTTATTGAAGAATATAAAATTCAAAAAAAAAAAGAGACAGAAGCCATGTTACAGATGGCAAGTCAGCACATCATAGAGGTGATTATTCTCCCCTAACTAATATATGAACTTAAGTAATTCTAAAATAATATCCCTAGGGATTTTAAATGGGATCTGAAAAGTAGATATTGCAATTAAGCTCTAAGAATTAATATGTATAAACTAACAGTTAAAATAGCATGGTACTCATTATTTATGTACTGAACATACACTTATTAAAAGCTTACCCTGTGTCAGAAGCTGTTCTAGACACCTGAGCCTCATCATGAATAAAACAAAGATCCTAACCCTCATGAAGCTTATTCTTTAGCTGGAGTAACAGACAATAAATTACAGACAACATAAGTAAATAAATTCTATGCCATTTAGAATAGGTTATGGAATTTGAGCAAAGGCTTGATGGAGGTGAAGGAAATAGCCATGTAGATATCTCAGAAGGCATTCTAGTCAGAAGAAAGAGCAAGTCAACAGGAGGCCAGTGCAGCTGGAGTGGAGTCAGAGGTCAAAGTCAGGAGACCAAAAAAAAAAAAAAAAAAAAATCCAATCATGTAAAGCCTTGTATAAATGGGAAGCATTTGCAGAGTTTCAAGCAGGCTGAGGCGTTGCAAATAGACTCAATGGAAGGTGTATTGGAGAAGCAGAGAGACTGAGCAGGAAATAATTACAATAATCCAAGTGAGAGATGATTGAGAGTGGTTCAGAGTGGAGAGATTAATGGAGATGGTGAGAAGTAGTCAGATTCTACATATATTTTGAAGCTAGGACAAATCTAATTCTTTACAGTTTGGTGTGGGGTGTGAGACATAGGGAAGAGTTGAGGATGACTCGATATTCTTCAACTTGAGCAACTGGAAAGGCAAAGTTTCCATCATCTGAGACAGAAAAGATGCAAACAATTTGTTTGGATGGGCAGATTCAAGAGGTAGGTTTTTGACATTTTAAGTGTCCAATATCTTTTAGATACACAGTGGAGATATTCAAAGGGTCACTGCATAAATGTGTTTGGCTGTGGAGTCTGAACTAGAGGTAAAGATTTGTAAACTATTAGCATATGGATACTAGTTAAAGCTATGGGACTGACTGGCAATCACTGAGAGAAGAAATCGGGGACTGAGACTTGGATCACATTAAGAAGTCAGAAAGAAGACTATGGTCCAGATAGAACACTGAGACAGAGCCACTGGTGAAGTAAGAGAAAAATGAAAATAGTGTGGTTTCCTGTAGTGCAAGTAAGAAAAAAAAAAAAGGAATCAAGGAGGAAAGAATGATCTACTATGACATCAACGACAACAAGGGTTGAGAATCAGCCTTTGTATTTACCAATATAAAATCAGTGATGATGGTAACAGAAGTTTCTGTGGAATGATGGGGTAAAGATTTTATTGGGACAGATTTACAAAAAAAATGCAAAGAAAGCAACTGGGAAAAGTGAATAGACAACCGTTTTTAAAGAGCTTTGTGCAAAAGGGAGCCAAAAAATAGAGCAAGAGCTGATCCTAGAAGTAAGGTAAAGAGAGAATTTTTTTTTTTTGAGTTGGAAGAATTTTCTTTGTTCTAGGAATGGTATAAAGAAGAAAAATGACAAACGAGAGAGAGCCCAATAAGAATTGCTGGAGAAGGATAGTTGAAGTTAACAAAGTTTTCTTTGTCTAAGATTTATTTTGAATTTTTTAAAGATCCATGCTTGACTAATAAGCTCTTTCATCCTCTTAGACACGTGGACAAATTTAAGTAAATATTCTTGCTCAAAGTAAATACTCTTATATTTTGAAATCCATGAAATCATATGGTTGACACGCTGCCTTTCTTCACCCATGTTCACTTTTAATATTTGTATACTTGTTATGCAATCTCCATCCATTCCTCCTGTTGACAAGCTATAGGAATTTGAGCCAGTAATCCTTGCTCTGCAAGACTCACAGGGTTATTACAGGGATCAAATAAAACAACTGCGGAAAAGCACTTTTGGAAAGCTGTAAAGAGCTTTACACAAGTTATTTATCTTGTTCTTATTTGGTGTGTAGCCTTTGCTAATAAGATTTCCAGACAGGCTTGAAGAATGGTTAGCCTATCTTTAAAAGGCCAGAGCCAGCATTAAGGAATATTCTTCAGAACACTCATCCTGGGATGTGCAAATTCCCTGCAGATGAAGGGGATTTCTGGTCATACAGGTTTCGGAAAAAACTGAATACTGATTCCCTTGGATCTTGACAATATTAAAAAATAAAAATTCTAATGAATACTACAGTAAAGATGTCAATTCAAAAATATATAGCACACTATGTCCTAATATTCTTGTCCTAGGAATTCTGTTTATCGGGGAGTGGATTCTGTAAAACACCCATTAAATTCCTTGAAAACTAGAGCTTCATGAGAAATTTTAAGATAGATAAACTCCACAAAAATGAAAAACAAAAGTAGGATCAATTGCAGAGTGTCTGAATAAGAGAATTGAACATTTTCCTGGATTGGCTCAGCAGATCAGAGAAAACAATACACAGGGAAGGAAAAATACTTGTTCTTCTCCATATCACTTTAAGGGAGCATTCATGGCATAAAAAAAACACTTAAATTATACCAATAAAACAGAGATAAATGAACACACTTTCTGTCAAATTATGTGAATCCGCCTTTTAAAATCTGAAGATCTTCTACTTTAGCAAAGGTGTGTTTATTCTGCTGTCCTCAGGTCTAGGCTGATAATATAAAGGATACTGAATCTGCTCTTAAAGATAAACAAGTCAATTCCCCCTTCTCTTTCCATTTAGTAAGGGCATAGTTAAAGCACAAAAAATCCAGTCACTGATTTCAGAGAGAGATTTATTTTGAGCTTAACGAGTTCCCACACAACATTAGAAGATTTTTATTTCTTATTCTTGTCACTGCATAAAGATGCCTAACTTTTGGTCATAAGCTTTCTCTCCAACTTGGCTCATATAAAACTGACATGGGATAACTTTATGTACTTATGAATGAACCACGGAACATCCTACACTTGCCTCTGCTGGGCCCTTTCCCAGCCACAGACCTCTTAGTCATTCAGCCACATATATCTACGGACCTTTTCTTTACTGAGAGGTGTGCCAACTCCAAGATGGCAAATTCACAAATCCCATCCCTCTGTTTGGTTTCACTGCTTGAAAATTCCGTTGAAGAATGAAAGAGAAGTGTACACATTATTATCATGTTACTGTGAGGAATTAGACCACAATATTTGGGATCAAGGCACAGAAAAAAAAATATTCTGTTGGGCTATTCAGATGTAAATAAATCCAAATGATAATTATCTTTGATACAGAGAAGAAACTGGGGCTAAATCAATAATGAATAAAATAAGCCACAGTTTCAAAGACTAAGTTTCTGGAAGAACAGCTGTTGGTAGTGGTTGGCATGTAGTGAGGAAGGCATAGAAACACGGGCAAAAGGCAATTAATACACTGAAGACATCCCCTTGGATAACTGCTTGCAGCTAAAACTTAGCAGAGGACTCTAAAAGAATGGCATTTGTGACAAATAATGTTTATTATTAGTATTTTAAAATAGAAATATGGTATATTCATAAGCCCACACTTAAATTTTCAGCTATCAGCTTTGTATGAAAATTATTCCTAATCTTCATGTTATGATATTGCATAATAGAGGACAATCGCATGATGTAATAAAATCCTTCTGTCAAAATTGAGGACCGTATGACTAATACAACTGCATTAACTTTTCCCAAATGCCTATTTTTCATCATTGGTGGCTTGGTTCAGTCCAAAACATAGCATGTATTGCTAGAAATCCACAAAACCCTTAATTTTGGTAAAGGCATGTTTACCAAAATGAAATGCCGCGTTTCATTTTTTATAACCCATTAGCTCAGTATCCTTCATGACCAAAGTTTATGATGCAAGTGTTACACATGCAGTTACTAGATTTTCTGATCTGAGACTTAATTTTGCCACCGGTTCTTCATTTTGGTTTGTAAATTTTTTGGCCGTAATTTTCTGCCTATCTCGCAGGAGCTAAAGAAGAAAAAAACAATGCAAACAAAAACCCATTTCTGATTTTGCACGTATACAGCTTTTACATTTACATATCACTGTTGCTTAAATTGCTAAGTTACATTTTATTTTAATTTAAAAACAGTCAGGAACAATGTCCAATTCTCAGGAGAGAAAAACAGAGCAAGAATTTTGAAAAAGAGAAGTGGCTTGGTTCATTCAGACCTAGGTTCAAAGTGAGGAGGACAAGGGAAGGAAGCTTCAGAGGGTGGCAGAGAGCCACCAGCCTGGAAAGGGCCTCACAGTCCAACTATGCCGCACATGTAGGATGGCCACTGATAAATCAGCCACCTCCTTCACTCTGAGCTCTGTGAAGAACTAAAGTTTCAGTCACTGATGAATGAGAAATATCAAGGTGTATGGCACATAGTAAAACGTAACTACTGTTTTGTGAGACTTCGCTTTCAGTTTTACACATACAGGCAAACAGATGTAATAAATACATTGCAGAGTAAAAGGTGGAAATTAAATTGTATTTCTTACAGTGGGTAGTGGACAGGTAGGTCCCTAGTATTTGTGGGACCCAGGGCAAACAACAAAGCACAGTCCATATACTATAAATCTAAATATTTAATAATTATAAATCAAGTTAGCAAACCATTAAGTAAAAATATAACCTATTATGTTTCTTGAAAATACTCCTTTCACAACGACTGTGGACCAGATTCTAAATAATAATTCTCAGTCTCCTGAAAGTTCTACACCAAGACTTAGCCAGATAGGAACCCTGAACTGCAGCCCACTCCCCTTCTCTTCCGAGTCTCATCTCCTTCCAGAAGACTGATGTTTTTGCCTGAATGGACCCTCCGCCAACACTTTCAAATTCTGGGTAACCCCAGCAAACAGGCTTCCTTGGCCACTCCTTCATTCCAGGAATGGGTGCACTGGAATGCAGGCAGACTGCAGACATTACTTCTGGGAAGAATTCAATATAGGCCCTGGAGGCAGGCTAACATCTCGTTGGTCAGAAAGTCCAGGCTTCTGGGGGCACCTGGGTGGCTCAGTTGGTTAAGCATCCAACTTTGGCACAGGTCATGATCTCGCAGTTTGTGGGTTCGAGCCCCACATGGGGCTCTGTGCTGACAGCTCAGATCTTGAAGCCTGCTTCTGGTTCTGTGTCTCCCTCTCTCTCTGCCCCTCCCCCACTCATAATCTGCCTTTCTCTCTCTCTCTCTCTTTCTCTCTCTCTCTCTCTCAAAAATAAATAAAAAAATATGTCTAAAAAATTAAAAAAAAAAGAATAAGAAAAAATAAAGTCCAGGCTTCCAGGTCCCTGGCATGTGGTCAAGAAGGGGTGGTGGTGTAGCTTCCAGGTATGCAATTTCCCCTGGCCCCCTGAACTTCTAACCCTGTAGAGGGGCAGAGAAGGCCACAGCAAGGCCCACTAAGTCACGGTCCCCTCTCGCCTGGTTGTAAGAGCCATACTTGGAGTGATCAAAACTTTTGAGTGTCATTGCCTCGGAGGGGGGGTCTGTTCAGAGTATAAAATAACTGGGAGAAGTTGCAGGAAAAATGAAAAAAAAAACTTCTTTTAAAACGCACTCTTGAATAGAATGAAATAATCCACTCTAAAAAACAAACAAGTATTATTATAAAGGAAGAAAAGATCAGAAAAAAACTAAAATTGGGTTAGAATGAATTTTTTGAAAACCAACAATAACACTTAAAGAAATCATGCAGGCATATAAGAGGAAATGTGAAAGCATAAAATTGCCCAGAGGTGAGAAGACCAGGGTTGTGGTCCTCCCCTGGACCAACAAGTCATTTAATCTTCTAAGCAAGCCTTAGAAATATTATTGGTAATATTAAGAAAAGGAACATCTCTATTTACTTCAGAAGTCTGATGTGTGAGAAAATGACAAATGGACATACAATTGCAGTGCAAATGATTTTTTAAAAAAGAAATCTAATCAAGATGCTTCCAAGTTAAAACACTTCTATAATTTTCTCATTGCTCTGAGAATAAAATTGGACTCCTTACCACAACCTGTGAGAATTTACATGATCCGGCCCTGTCCGGTGCTCAGTCCTGTCTCCCACTGCTCTCTCCCTTGACCACTAGGCTTCAATCTTCCTTCCCAAGAATGTTCCAAAGAAGCTCTTTCCCACCCTTGGTGCATTTGCTCTTAGATTTCCTTTGCCTCAAAAACTGTAAGCTTCTCTATATGGTTGAATCCCTGTCTTCTTTCAGGTTTCGGTTCAAATTCCACCTTCTATAAAAGTCTTCCGTTCCATGTCTATTTAACATCTGCCCATCGACTTCGCTCCTGCCCCTTGATCGCATCATTCCCTCTGACATACACTTGCTTATTGCCTGTGCCTTTATCTGCCTTGTTCGTTACCAAGGTACAACAACCTAGACCAGAACCTATATCCTAGCACCATTTAGTTGCCACTAAATATTTACTGAAACATGGATGAAAACACAGAATTAACAAATATAACCACACCATTTGTTGTTTGTAACAATATGCCAAGATTTTTGTTATTCATAGTCAGTGTCTCTACTCTTTACAACAAAGCCGTAAGTTGGGTATGACTACTTACTGGTAAGTGGTGCTCAGGGAGGTAAGTGTAAGGTCACATAGCTTGTAATTGGCAGATATGGAATTTGAATCCAGGTGTACTGACATCAAACAAATCAAACAAAGAGAGGTAGGTGACTCTCTACCACCTCCCATCACAATTAATTTATCTATCCTTTCAACTCTAAGATCATTTTTGACACTACTTATTTATCATGTTTAGCAATGGTAATTTGGGCGTGCTTATTTTTCAGTCTAATTTCTCAGCAAATTTATTACCACACACTATGTCTTCTGAACCTTTATGGTGTCTAACAGTCTAGTTATCTATATCACTTACCAAATATTTGCAGCTGCAAAAACTAATTAGAATTTCAGAATATACAGTCAGGAGCACTATTAACTCCTTTACAAAAGCAGTGTGTTTATTGCAAAAATTTCACAAGTTCATTCCCTTCTAGAAAGCAACAGGAAGAAAGTTACTGAGTCCAGTTCTGAACTTTTCATGAGGTAAAATTTAGTGTTCTGAAAACTTTTATTATCCTGTATTTATGTTCTTCTAGAACTGATTAAATTTATGTCCCACAGAAACATTTAAACTAGTTCCAGTTAAGCTTATCTTTTTCTTTTAATTTTTTGTTTTTAAAATGTTGACAATAATTATACCGCTTTTCTGTGAGTAATAAGGCCTGTTACAGACTGTGCTTTTATGAGACTATTTTTATCAACTATTTTGTCAACAGAGTTCTCAAGTCACTGACATAAAACATCTGTTGGGTAATAACCCACCCTGACTATGTAATTTAACTAACTTTACTACCCTAAACAAGGGGTAATTCTTGTGACTAGGATTTACAAGTCACTTTCTGACAGCTCCATAGTATCTAACAATAGTTTTGTGTATTTCTCTCCAACAACCACTTTGTAACTTACACACTAAAACTACAGTCATCCTATTCTGATAATCTTAATCACATAGATACTGCCGGAAATAATATTTCTTATATACTTTTAAACAATTCACAAGAAAAAATTAAGTGATAGGATTTAAATTACAATCTTATAACACTTGTTGTTCAATGCTACTGATAGACTTAAGTAATTGTGTTATACAGGATAAAAAAGGAAAGATGCTTTATAATGTTTATGTAAAATAGGAGTATTTATATAAAGATGATAACTGTAATGATTAAGATATTATTTAATACTTTATCCATAATGTCAGCAGTTAGAATATTGTGGGGAATCTAACATAAAGCATGGTGACTATTATCAGCCATATTGTATTATATACTTAAAAGTTGCTGAGAGTAAATCTAAAATGCTCTTAGACACACACACACAAAAGGTAACTAAGTGAGATAATGAATATGTTAAGTAACCTTATTGCAGTAGTTATTTCAAAATATATACATATACTAAATCATCATGTTGTATACCTTAAACTCACACAATGTTTTATGTCCATCATATCACAATAAAACTCAAAAAAAAAAAAAAAAAGAAATGGCGGGCAAAGAAATGTAATATAAATGAATGAATGAATGAATGAATGAATGAATGAATGAATAAATGTAAAACTGATGGTTGTCAGGGGTGAGGGGGTTGGGAGATAGATGAAATAGATGAAGAAAATTAAAATGTATAGTCTTCCGATTACAAAATAAATAAGACATGGGGATGTCATGTACAACACAGGGAATGTCGATAATAATACTGTAAAATTTTTGTATGGAAACAGATGGTCACTGGATTTATCATGGTGATCTTTTCATAAGTTATATAAATATCAAATCACTGTGTTATACACCTGAAATTAATATAACATTGTATATCAATTATATTTCAATTTAAAAAACCCTCAAAATACTTTCTTTAATCATCTAAGGAGTAATATGAATTGAAGCAAGTTACTTATTTTTAAATTAAAAAAAATGTATATATATATACACACACATATATATATATATATACATGATAAATATTTTAGGTTTACTTTGGAGGAGGATAGGGGCATGATATTTAAACAATACTAGGTATATCATCATTTCAAAGCATTTGGAAATCGCTCATCCTACAATCATGGGAAATTGAAAACAAAGAATACTAATAATTACAATGTTTAAACATCTTTAGTTACATCCATAAGGAAGAATGAGTAAGTTAGCAATGGCACAGAATTTCCCTTCCATACTGGCTGAAATGCCTTCTCCAAGAACTGGAAGTAAAGAGAGTTAGAGACAAGTACTACTCAGAATCCTCCATATATGCACCTTATCTGTGGCTGTTTGCTTCTCAGCCACCAGAATTGATGGCAGTCTCAGGAAATTAGTTTGGATTACTTGGCTTCCTTTGCTTTTATATTTGAAGGAGGAGACATAAGACTCTCCATTTGTGTCAACTGGATAGCTAAGGGAGTGTTCAATTCATTTTCTGATTAAGAAGTCTGGGGCTATTGTTTTGTGGTCCAGTCACTTGCTTCTTAATCTCTATGTTTTAAAACCTCTTGACATTCACAATGACACCAATTTAGCTACCTAATACATGTCATCTTGATGATTAAAGAGCTTAACCATCTGAAGATATAACTTGTAAAGGCAAATATTTAGCAAATTGTCTATTGTCATTGGATACGCAAATGCCTGTGTAATCTTTGTCTGATCCCTACCGACCAGCAACTGACCTTCTTCCTTTTGTGCAGGAGAAAATGGTTTAGCCCCACGAAAGGCCCAAAGAGACTGCTAGGTTTTCTTAGCCTGGGTCTAAGCCCTACCTAAAGGAAAATCATTCCCTTCTAAGAAACAGTAAAAGTCCTAAGAGTTCAGAATCCTTTTATATAACTTCTCTTTAACAGGAGTACTGTTAGGACCTTCTTAAACACACTGAAAACACTAAATCAAATAGCAGATTACTAAAAAAATTTTGCTGTGATAAGCCACAGATTAGTCACAATGTACATAATCCCACTTATAAATCAAAATTATTGTTATTGTACTTGAAAAAGTCTTAGATGTATATTATTGATATATCTATACAAATATATTTATTCAATTATATATGTTCGATTAGATGCATAATTTAACTATATTTCAGAGAATCAAGTTAACAGCAAGTAATGAGAAATTCAAATCTATGCATATCTATGCATACACGCATATTATTTTTAAGAATATCAAATTAAAAGCAATAAGTGAAAAGAAAAATCATCATGGACTTTTGACCAACAAATCAAAAAATAATAAAGAATGTTGATTACATGGATTTCATATTTCTGTCAAATGATATAGCAAGTAAACATTTCTATATAGAACCATGTCACACGTGTCGTACCTTTTCGTGGACTTTCTGACCAGGTTCCATCCCTTCAAGATGTTCTGATTCTGTAGACCCCTCACTTGATGCCATTTTCCTTTGTATATGAACATTTTGTTCACGCAAGGCAACAATCTGCAAAATAAAAGCACTATGCCTTAAAAATCTAAAATATAGCATAAATTATAGAAGAATGGAATTTATCCATATGTGGTTTAGAGCTAATGAATATAAACAAATAATCAGAAAACAAACCTTAAATTGTATTCATATTATTACTTAAAAATCTTTTTAAAATTCAAATTAGCATTTTGAATATTTATCATACTTACAGGAATATGAAATTTATTGAAGAAAATATTTTCTAGGTGAAAATGTATCTATCTAGTTGGAAATGTGTCTAAATCAATGCCATGATTCATGTGTTATTAATTCAAAAAGTACTTTTAAAATTAATCTATGAATCTATGAAATGTGACAAAATTCATATCGAATTTTTAAAGTACAAAAGAAAAATAAATGAAAACATTACAGGCTTAAGGCTAGATATAAGCACATTCATTTGCCCTGAGAGGCAGCACATCTGTAATTTTAAAATAAACAAATATGTAAACTGGACATAATTTTGTGGCACCATCATGATGAATACTTAGAATTAATTGGTTTCATTATTATTATTTTAATGGCCATTATCTTAGCACTGCTAGTTCAAATATAGTGAGTTTGCCAATGAATTCTCAGAAGGCAATTAATTCTTGAAAAATTTCAGCTTAACTTTACAGATATATATTTTCAACTACAAAAGATTCTCAGATAGTTGTAGTTTAAGTGATCTTAGTAACAAACAGAGGAATAAATAGCATTCTAGCATTTTAAATGGTGTTTTAAAATAAGGTTGTTATTTATACATATTAAAGCATTTTATATTATTACTATAACTTATTTGTTTCATGGCAAATTTAATTATATTATCAACTCAAATATGGAGTTAGTAGTGGTTCTTGGGGAAATCAATGCCCTAGTATTTAATGCACAATAAATAGTCAATCACATAACTTTTATGTTTAAATTGTGAGACCAGTCGTCACACAGATCAATAATGAGGAAGTAAACATAAAACCTCAAGAGGCTGGGGTTTTTGCCATTATCCCTGCCACGACTTCAATGCCCAGATGGACGATGATGTGTTCGTGAGATCAGCTATCTTGTGTATGACTTCCAGCATTTGAGCACACAACGTATCTTTTTGGAAAGGCATATCACCAAATAATGAAGAACTCTGTACATGCCCTTCTTGAAGAACTGCAACACCAAACAGTTGGTTCCCTTGCTCCCATTCCTGCCTATCTGCAATCATCCACAAAGAGGCCAGATTCATCTTTTAAACTGTAAGTGACACTGTGTCACTCCTTGCTTTCTACAGAACCTCAATGTTTTCCCAACTTAGTTAGCATATTTTAAACTCTTAACAAACTCAATAATATCGTGTATGATCTCTTCAGTCACAATGGCCTCATTTCTGTGTCTCAAATATATTGGACTCTTTTTCACCCAGAATTTAGGAACTTAATCTTCATGCCTGAAAAATTCTTCCCAACTCAGACCACAGTTGACACAATCCCAGCTTTAAAAATTCAGCCCGAAGTACCATTACTCAGAGAAAACATGTTTTGCCATTAACCACTTGTTACGATGTTCCTGTTTATTTTTGTGTGTGTTTCATTGACTAAAATCTACATAGTCTTAATTTAATCACTTTGCTTGTTTCTTTAGCTAGCAGAAGTCCTAATAATATCTCAGGGGAAAATAATGTTCAAAGGAATACCTTATTGAAAACATTTTCATATGAAGCAGCACATCATATTATTATGTAGAAGGTTTATATTTTCAATAAAAATGTGCTGATTTAAATGCTGAATGGATAGGGATAAATAATGAATATAAATTTAATTCATTCAGAAATAACAAAAGATAAAGATTTACAATGTGTGGGAACCTACAGAGACATTTCTCTAATGTTAGTTAACATAGAAATGAATTACATGAAAGAAACAAATATAAAATAGTCCCTGGGTATATCATTTTTATACTATATTCTTAACATCTTGTCTCTTGAATACAAGAATATTATATTACCATCAGTACATAATGGAATTTTATTTGAATTTTTAAAAATCAAACATTGTATGGTAACATTCCACTAAGATAACATCCATAACTTAACAAACAAGTTGTGGGGTGCCTGGGTGGCTCAGCTGGTTAATCGTCTGCCTTCGCTCAGGTCATGAACTCATGTTTTGTGAATTCAAGCCCCATGTCAGGCCCTGTGCTGACAGCTTGGAGCCTGAGCCTGCTTCTGATTCTATGTCTCCCTCACTCTCTGCCCCTCCTCCCCTGCTTGCACTCTGTCTCTCTCTCTCTCTCTCAAAAATAAATAAAGATTAAAGAAACTTAAAAAATATTAACAAAGGTAATAATAAATTTAAAAATTCTATACATTTTCTTCCATTAGTTACTTAGAAGTGAAAAGAGACCTTTTTAAAAAATATTCAAACCAAATTTAATTCTGTTTACAGAGGAATTTCTATTTGTTTAGTAATTCAGATAAATTTTAAATATGGCCTAGTGCCTAAAATAAAGCAGTCACTCTACAAAGGTTTGCTGAATGAGTCAGTGAATTAATGCCCTTAATAATAATAAAAAAGTTAAAACACCAAATTCATATTGAAAATACTCTTTGCAAACACAATCATGCAGCCATGTTAAAAAACTGACAAACTTTAAGTGTTTTACAAAGTATACACATGACGGTTCCAAGAAAGACATCATTTTCAACCACTAACATGCAAACTCTACTTTGTTGTTGTTTTTAATCAAGCCCCCAAATTATGTTTCAAAACAGAAGAACAGATATAGAATACTCTGTATTCTTTACTACTGTTAAATGATTTTATTCTGTTCTATTTTTGCCCAATAAAAAATTATCCTGAGTAGTTATGAAAACAAAGCTTCAGCATCTGATTTAATTGTAAGTGCTAACAATCTTGATTTCTTTCTTTCACACTGGAAAAAGTGAGAGGTTCTCTCCTGTGAATGCAACTTTGGGAGATGGCCCCCTCTTTAATGTGCTCAAAGAGGCAGAGATGGTCACCTAGAAATCAAAGGGTCTCAGCACAGGCCTCTGTAGGAAATTTTCCCAGCTGGCTTGAGAAGCAAATGCAGAAGATGGTTTGAGAACTCGTTTGCAAGCACAAGCGTAATAAAAAGAAGCTGATGGCCCCCAAACATTCTCTGGGCTCTTGCTGACTGGGAACGCTGTATGAGGGAGGGTACTAGGATACCAAAGTAGACCTGGATCCCTCATTGCTAAACAGCAATACTTACTACAACTGGGATGGCATGGCGGGTAGGAGGAATCACTTCTGGGTAGTCTCTGGGGCTTACCCAGTCGTTACATCACTGCAGGAAAGTACTGGAAACTCACCAACAGCCAAACACTGTGCTAAAAACTATTTTAATCTGCAAAATAGTTTTTATGATCCACACTTAACAAGTGATTAAACTGGGATAAGAAGTGTGATGAGAACTAAGTAGGAATCAAATTAAAGTTAGCTCCTTGTCAGTTAACTCTGTCACACTGTCTCACATGGCTTTGCACTTGGGGTCTTTTCAGTCAGGGTTAGTTAATTAGGAGTGGGTGAGGATGGGGAGAAAGCACTGTTACCTTCCCACCCTGGAATCCTTTGTATATCACTGAGGCATGAACCCCTCCCAGGAGAGATTCATATACATTTTCAGGGTATCAATCCACTGAAGGCTGCCTATGGAACTCTGGTCAAGAGGAACTGTCCACAATAATTTTAACTGATCAAGCATGGCTTGTCAACTGTTTGTTGACATTTGTTTTTAAATGCCCAGCATCACTTTGATATTCCTTTTGTTAACAACATCCTACATTTTCACTGGGGAATTTTCCTTCTCTCCTCTAATCCTAGAAAGACTGTCTGTCAACCAGGGGGCCAGAGCTCAGGGCAATTCATGGGCACATGATTCAAGCAGGACAATCAGAATATTCCTTCAGATGTTTCTGGCAGATATATGGGGGGAAAGATTCTTTTTCTACTATGGGGGATAAGCTGATAGGATACCATCAGGATGGCTGTTTACCATCAGTTCTGCCTTATGGAGAAAAGCAAATGAAAAATGAATCACTTCTGCTAATTCTAACCATTCATAAATCATCTCTAATCTTGGCGTTTCATTAATATGAGCCCCAAATTTCTCTTTTTTGCTCAAACTTGCTTTTCTGTCACTTACAACTAAAAGTATCTTTGCAAATGTAACAGGGGACATGGAAGGCAACCAAGAACATAGAATTTTGAAGAATGACTAAGAATTTACTAGGGAGACAATGGGAGAAATCTGTTCAAGTGGATAGAACACAAGCTCTTCATGTTCCTAGTAATACTGGATGTTCAGTATTCCTGTGGCAAATAGTATGTGGGTAGAGAATGATAGGAAACTTAAAAAAAACTAAAGTACCTCAACTAACACTCTGGTATCTGTGTGCTTCTTGTTGTATGGCTTAGTTTTATTTTAATGTTTATTTATTTTGAGAGAGACAGAGAGAGAGACAGAGAGAGAGAGAGGCAGACACAAAACCCAAAACGGGCTCCAAGCTCAAACCTGGTAGCACAAAGCCCAACACGGGGTTTGAACTCACAAACAGCGATATCATGACCTGAGCCAAAGTCGGATGCTTAACCAACTGAGCCACCCAGGCGCCCCTGTATTATTATTGATTCACCTTGATTCTTATTTGTGTTTCCAGATTGCTCATCTAGCTTCAGAGAGCCTGACCCATTGCTTCTAGGTTTCCCAAACTATGGTTTTTCCAAATCAGTCTTCCAAGTTTTGTTCTTGCCTTTGCCTCTGTCAGCTGCTTTTGGCTCTTCTCAATCTCAGACAAGCTCTGACTCCATAGAGTGGACTACTGGTGGCCAGTCTTCTAGTGGGGAAAACACCTCAGCTCTCCATTCCTTTTTTTTCTACCAGACTATCTCTGGGATATCGAGGTCTTCCCACAGGCCCTTTCCTATCCCTGTTCTTTGAACAATTGTTTTCCTTAATGGCCTAGAAGACTTTATTCATTTTAATTAGGAATTAGGTAATTTCTACAAGGAGACCTGAAGATAAGAGGGAATAAGCAATGTAGATATCTGGGAGGAGAACTCTGTAGGCGGAGGGTGTGGGAAATGTAAATCATTATTAAAAACAAAAGTTTGAGACTTATGCAAACAGTTTCAGTGAGTTTTTCAAATGATGTAAATGTCCTCTTTAGAAAGCTAAAACATAAGTAAAAGTTGGTAACCTGGATTCTTAAGATGTCAGGAAATACACAGAAACATGGATTCCTAAGAGCAATGTGATTTGGGAGAAAATAACAGTCTATTTAATATTTCTGTATTCTCAAATTTGGGAATTTCTCTAGTGTTTAAGATGTATTAATCCATTTATTCAACAAACTTTCAAGGATTGCTGTTCTAAGTATCAGATGCCATGAGAGAAAATGCAGATAAAGTCCTCTCCAGGAGATTACATTCTAATAAAGGAAGGGAAAAAAGAAGGAAGCAGTAAGAAAACAACAACAAAATAAAAGTCATTCATTGAGCTCTTAGCATATGCCAAAAACTGTGCTACGCACATTATATAAAATTGCTTCTTCGCATCAACTTTTCATCTATACCATCCTTTCTTTACCATCCTCCAAACCAAGTTTGAGGTTTCTTGAGAGTAGACCCTGAGACAAGTAATTGCAAACAAATAGTGTATTTGGGAGAGGACTTCCAGAAGCATAGCTTTCATTAAATACTTATTAAAAACTAGGTTGAGTTCTGGTCCTTCTAGGAATTACTGGTTGTATGACTTTGTACAAGACTTAATCTCAAGTTCACGTTCTCTGCTAAAAAATGAGGGACAATAATGCCCACCTTGTAGTAAAGTACTTAGTTAAATATGATGTATATTAATCATTCGTTATGTAGTGACAATACCGGAGACTCCACTCACCTCTTCAAGTTGATCTTCCTATTCATACTTTATGCACTTGTTTATTGACGACTTGTGGTCACATATACGCGACTTGAGTATGACTTGACTTGACTGTGAGGTTTTTCTGTTTGCTTTTTAAATTTTTTTAAAAAAACATTGTCTTTTAATGTTTTAATGAAAGAGAGAGTGGGGAGGGCAAAGAGAGAGGGAGACACAGAATCCAAGCAGGCTTCAAGCTCTGAGCTGTCAGCACAGAGCCTGACGTGGGGCTCAAAGTCATGAATGGTGAGATCATGACCTGAGCCGAAGTTGGATGCTTAACCAACTGAGCAACCCAGGTGCCCCTTGACTGTGAGTTTTTATATTCATGTGTGTTGCCTTTTGTGAGATAACAAAATACATATACTTGTCTCTACCCCCCTACCCCCAGTTTCTGGCACAGAGCTCCTAACACCCTTGTAAATTCCTAAGTGAGAACACTTGGAGCATCTTCTGTTCTAATGATGGGACTTTGAGTGGGCTCCTGGATGGCTCCTGGATGGGGATCAGTCATCAGAAGTGTGAAGCCACGATTAGAAACTTGGAATTGTCATCTCTACCCCCAATTCTCCAGAAAGGGGAGAGGGTTTGGATATGGATTTAATGATTGATCATGCCTAGGTCAAGCAGATTCCATAAAAATCCCAAGTATGGGGCTCAGGGAGCTTCCAGGTTTGTGAACACATGCAGGTTGCTGGAGGGGTGACACACCCCCACTCCACAGGGATGGAAGCTCCCGGGCTCGGGACCCACCCAGGCCTTGCCTTATGTACTTCTTCATCTGGCTGTTCATCTGTCTCTTTTAATAATGGTAAATGCTACTGTTTTCCTGAGTTCTGCGAGGTGCTCTAGCAAATTAACAGAACCCATAGAGGGGGTTATGGGAATCTCTGATTGTAGCCAATCAGTCAGGAACACAGGTGACAACTTTTACTTATAACTGGCATCTGAAGTAGGGAGGGAATAGTCATGTGGGACTGAGCCTTTAACCTGTGGGATCTTACACTATTTTCAGGGAGTATCAGAATGAAGCTAAATTGTAAGACACACAGATGGTGTCTCAGTGAATTCTTGGTGGAAGACACTCCCCTCCCCAATCCATGTATGCACACATCTGGTGTTATAAGTGTTGTGAGTGGGGTGGTCATGTGAGAGTAAAGGAGAAATACAGGAGGTGGACTGGGGTTTTCCCCTACACATGCTTCCTCTTTCTTGAGTGCTTCTGAGTCACCTTTTAGATCTGTACTTATAAACCTGTACCCACTTGGGACAGGTTTCGGGACCATCCTTCTCCCAGGGATTTAAGTTATATAATTCCTTAGCATTCTTCAATAAGTCATGTCATACAAATTATCATTCTTTATCACAATTAGCTGCTAGTTTTCTGACTGACCCTTTTGACACCGAGTGCCTTGAGACCAGAAATTAAATCTGATTATTCCCAGTTCTTAGAACACTGATGAACAAGTAGGAGACGCTCTAGAAATACTACAGGTTGTTGAGTGAAAGTAGACGGTATGACTGGAAAAGACCCTATAGGGAGTTGGAAAAGCTGGATGGAAATTTTCTTGAAAATGTATACATGAAGAAGAAAATTAGTCACCTGTGTGGAAGACTATGTGAACCTAAAATGTCCCCAATGTTCATACCACATGACTCAAGGTTAGAAAGGAGTCCTGAGAATGGAAGGACTCATTGAGATAATAAAGGAAGAAAAGAATGAGAAGTCATGGCATTGCCTTGTGGGATATTCACAGCTCTAGTACTGGGAGGCGGACAGGATGGAAGGCACAGGCAGCCGTAAAGGAGGATGGGAATGGGATCACAGCAGGGTAGCTTCATGAAAGTCAACTAGACTTTGTGTCTCATCGTGTCTTAAAATATTACAAAATATTTATAAGTATACTGCAGCCTAAGTAATCCTACTCAGGTGTACTGAAGTACATGCTGTGTTTAAATGCTTTAGATTTACATTAGATCGACATTAGATGGAAAAATGGAACTCCAAGAGTATGTAGAAATTCATTTCCACCAACAGAGTTCTTAAAATAAAAAAGAAAAGCAGTGTAAATTAAATTTAATTTTCGCTTGGTTTTTCTCTTCTTCATTTTTTGAAAATATTAATGTATGGGACATTCCATGAAGTTATTTAAGGAAGGAAGCAGAATAAGAAAAAGAAATTTAGAAATTAAATTTCTAATTAAGAACTACTAACAATAATAATTTTTATAATAATTTTATAGCATATTTGCTATATGCTAAATATCTATTACATGCCACATACATGAAAAATAGTTGACATGCATTATTTCTTTTAATCCTCCCAGTAGTCTTACAAATTGGGTATTATTATTTTTATTTTATAAGTGAGGAAACTAGCACAGAGGGAATAAATAATATACTTGAAGTCATACAGAAAAAAGATGTGACACAGACAGGTTTCCAATCCAGGTTTGATACCTTGAACGTGTTCAAGCATTATGCTATAATGGCATTTGAAAATTACTGACATGAGTCACTGCAGACACAATCCAAACCCTTATCTAGGTCAGGACTACAGTTCTATGGTCTGATAGCAGGGGAATTTACCTGTCCTGATTTGGCAAAACAATTTAGATACAGTTAGAAAATATCTTCAATTACTCTTAGGAATAACAATCATGCTGCTAACATTTTTACCATTTTTATTTATAACTGTATGTGGCACAGGCCTTTCAATTTACTTTGAAATTGCCCAACTACTTTTTAAGATAAATCATGTCTGTGCTTCATGCTAATTCTCCAGGGATCTTCATCCTGATATCTGTGAGTTCATATTTGCCTTTACCTACTTAACAACAACTTCCAGACAGTGCCCATGTCTAATTAACAAAGATTCTTTTCATCTATTTTTACCCCAAACTCAATTAACAATTCCAAGAGTGAGACTTACAGAAGTCTCACTACACTAACACATAATTTGCTTCTACACACTTATTCTAATTTAGCTGAATTCCATGCTTAGATTCCACTGATGTTGCAACATGAAAAAGCAAAAAAAAAAAAAAAAAAAACAAAGCAAAACAAAAAAACCCCACACAAACAAACAAACAAAAAACCCAAAAACTAGTAGAACAGTAGAGATTTACAATTTACACTTCAGCAACTCTCTAGTAGCAATAGTTTGGGTTTGTGGTTTTATATGAGTTTGTGTTAATTGGGAAACTATAAAGACTGAGATACTTATTCAAACAAGCCAATAGCTATTTCATTTTCCAGCTCTGGCTCTTGGCCATTGATTTGTAAGCACCACTGAAGCATATTAAAACCAATGTAAAAAATCTTCATGTAGTCTAGTGCAGTTTGGTCACCTCACAGGTAACATTCATTTTCAAGGGTTTTCAGTGAGCATGGATAACCTGAAAACTTGTGAAACTGAGCAGATTCGATGAATGATCAAATTGTTTTTTTTTTAATAATTTATCGTCAAATTGGTTTCCATATAGCACACAGTGCTCATCCCAACAAGTGCCCTCCTCTGTGCCCGTCACCCACTCTCCCTCCTCCTACACCCCCCTCACCCCTCAGTTTGTTCTTAGTCTTTGAGAGCCTCTTATGTTTTATCTCCCTCCTTCTCTGTCTCCCCTCTTCTCCTCCTCCATGGCTTTCTGCTAAGTCTCGTAAAGTCCACCTATGTATGGAAACATATGGTATCTGTCTTCTTCTGACTGACTTATTTCACTTAGCATAATACCCTCCAGTTTCATCCATGTTGCTACACATGGCCAGATTTAATTCTTCTGCATGCTGTGTAGTATTCCATTGTATATATATATATATACCACATCTTTATCCATTCGTCAGTTGATGGACACTTAGTCTCTTTCCATGATTTGGGCTATTGTCGAAAGTGCTGCTATGAACATTGGGGTATGCGTGCCCCTATGCGTCAGCACTCCTATGTCTCTTGGGTAGATTCCTAGCAGTGCTATTGCTGGGTCATAGGGTAGCTCTATTTGCATTTTTTTGAGGAATCTCCACATCATTTTCCAGAGTGGCTGCACTAGTTTGCACTCCCACCAACAGTGTAGAATCAGACATTTGCACTGTGAGATTTTGTCTTTTTCAAGTTCAGAAAATAGTTATTTAATAAATGGTTTAATAAGTGATTCCAAATATCCTAATGAATGATCAAATAGCTTGGAGGTAAAAAACAAAGAGTCACTTCATGGCTGTTTAGAATTTTTACCACTCTACTATCTCTATTCTGTCAACAAATATTTATTGAATAAATGAGAACATACTATGTACCTTTATTTTTAACCTGCTCCTCTTTGGCTAACCAGTCTTTCCAATCCCCATTAGATGAATCCATTGGGTGCTCAAATTTCAATGTTTCTGGTGATTTTTCGATGGAAAATACAGTACATGAACAGTATATGAATTTTGGCTATTGCCAGATTTTACATATGAACTGATTTTGCATATACCTAAAAACATAAGGATTTCTTATGTAGTTTTTAATGGTGAAAAAATATTTTTAACGATAATATTAAAAATTTTAAGACCCATTTTTAAAACAATAACTGGCATGCAAAACTTTTTTTTAACTTTGTTTTTATTTATTTTGAGAGAGAGATAGAGAGCAAGTGGTGGAGGAGCAAAAAGAGAGGGAGACAGAATCCCAAGCGGGCTCTACTCTGTCAGTGCAGAGCCCAGTGCAGGGCTTGAACTCATGAACCATGAGATCATGATGACCTGAGCCAAAGTCAAGAATCAGATGCTTAACTGACTGAGCCACACAGGTGCCCTTAAACTCTTATTTTTAGTTTTAAGTTTAAGACAATGGAGTAGGTAGATAATAGAATAGATAACAACAGCATTTCAAATGTTTGCTTAGGTAGATTTGTTTTTGCATAGATTGCTTATGGTATTCATTTCCAATATATAATTATAATATTCAATAACAGTAATTTCAATAGATATATATTTAATACAGTTTTTAATACCTAATTCTAATATGAATTACAATTCTCTACTAAACTTTCTCTATTCTGTTCATCTAATTGACATTTTAGTCAAGTTTTTGACACTGGGATACTCTATTTCCAGTATTCAAATATTTCTTTAATATTTAAAACTATAATAAAGTCAAATGCTGTCATTTTCACTAGGGGCATATCCATGACTATAGAAAATGCAAAACAATTTAAAATGGACAGAACATTGTTAAGGTACAGGATTGCTGCTATACCGGGCTAGCAGCTAAGAGTGGCATAAAATGGAAGAATACTAATAAAAATGACCGAGGAAGCTGCTAATGTGGTAAAGTATAAGAATTAGTCAAGAGAACGAAAGCAAAGACAAAGTCCTAAAGAGTTTTCTAAAAGTGTCAGTAATAGGAAAACACATTTTGAACAAAATATATTTATCACTGCAAGAAAGCAAGCCTCCATTTAAAATATAAATAAGGGGCACCTGGGTGGGTCAGTACGTTAAGTGTTGGAATCTTGATTTTGGCTCAGGTCATGATCTCACAATTTTGTGGGTTCGAGCCCTGCATTGGGCTTTGTGCTGACAGCGTGGAGCCTGCTTGGGATTCTTTCTCTCTTTCTCACTCTCTCTCTCTGCCCCTCCCACCCCAAACAAATAAATAAACATTAAAATATATATTATATATATGTTATATAAATTATAATATATATATACATATATATAAGTTATATATAGAAACAAGCAAAAAAAAGTGAGGAAGGGTGAAGAATACACATTGAGATAAATAAGACACTGAGAAGTACAACACCGAGTGTAAACAATTGCACTAATTCAGCACCGAGTACTGAGAAGAGTGGCAGTAATTTAGTTAAAAGTCTTGAATTTCATGAAAAAAAAAATCATTGCAATATGTTTTGATGCCAGTTGCTAATAACTTCTCCCCCAACCCCGAAGATGGCAGAATCTTATTAAAAAAATAAACTGTCAAATTAATTAAACAAGGGGGCCATTACACTGAGGTGGCTCTAATACCATGGCACCCGATATAAGTAAACCAAAATAAGACTCTATAAATGCCACAGGGTTAAGCGATCAAACTGTTAAGGACTGCCAATCACAAATATCCCACTAGACTTCACACTAGCCAATGAGATAAGGTGCTTCTTTGTTCAGCACTGGCTCTACACAGTCTGTCTCTACCCCTATCCTGTCAGGGAAGGCTCCCAAACATTTCCAGTTTGACCCTGCTGCTCAGCTTGAATGGATTTTTGCTTAAAGAAATTTAGAATTTTTAATATGCTTGTTTATTTTTTAACATGTCTCACAGTGAAAACAGCAAATAGGAGTTACTACTAAAGGTATTGCTTTATCATAAAGGACATTTTGGCACTGAACAGTCTTTCTTCAAGATACTTCCATGATCATTCACTAGGTCCTTTACTTCCCTAAAATCAGAACAAAAAACCATGCTAACTTGACATGGGCTTCAGCAGAAGACAGGACAACTGACTGCAGTAATTATCCCATACCCTCCAAATAAAAAAAAAAACACAAAAAAAACAAAACAAAACAAAAAACAGCAAAAATGAGGAGACCAAGTCATGCTGTGAAGAGAGTCACAGCAAACTACATGGTCCACTGGGTCTAGACATGATTTGTTTACAGACAGCAAGGACGTTCTGTGAATAAAAGCTTGTCTTTAAAAGTCTCAATAAATGTTTATTCTTATGAACTATGTTAAGACATGAATAAGAGTTCTGCTTTACTTACGTTATATATACTAAGAACTATTAAAATGCCCTGGGTAAATATTGATTATTAAATTAATAAGGGTAAATCTACCTAATACTGATCAAGTTTCTATCATCTGTTTATTCAAGAGTGATTCATCTGCTGTCAGGAATTTTTGGATGTTTTAGAATAAAATTTCCAGGGCTGCCTGGGTGGCTCAGCCTGTTAAGTGTCCGACTGGCTCATGATCCTGTGGTCAGTGGGTTCAAGCCCTGCATCAGGCTCTGTGTTGATGACTCAGAGCCTAGAGCCTGCTTTTGATTCTGTATCTCCTTCTCTCTCTGCCCCTCTCATGCTCATGCTCTCTCTCTCTCCCTCAAAAATAAATAAACATTAAAAAACATTTATAATAAAATTTCCACTTTAATAATCCAAACACACTGTATTTCCATCAACAAATATTTGAATCTTTTAAAATGTCACATTAAAATTAATCTCTATGATCTGAGTACTAACCAGCCCCCCCCACAATTTAGCTTCTGAGATCAGAGAAGAGATTTAGCACAAAGGAGTTGTGGGGGTTGAGTTGAGCGGGGAAAGGGGAATTGTTGCTCAATGAATACAAAGTGTCAGTGATTCAAGAGGAATAAATTCTAGAGGCTCTCATACAACAGGACCCCCTTAGTTAACAACATGGTACGGTGCACTTTAAAATATGCTGAGAGGACAGATCTCATATTAAGTATTATAACCACAAAAAATAAAAACGAAAATAAACCAACAAGAGAACATAAATATTTTTGGAGGCGATAGATATGTCGAGTACCCTGATTGTGGTGATGATATTAATGAGTGTATACATATGTCCAAATTCATCAAAATGTATACATTAAATACATGCATTTTTGTATACCAATAATACCTCAATAACACTTAAAAAAAGAGAGACAGCCAATAAACATGTAAAAAATAATAAATGGAAGTAACCTTTTGGAAGATGGACTTTAATCCCTTTCAAGCACTATTAGATCTGACATCCTCAGCCAGGCACGGCTAACACAGTGAATACACACTTGAGTTTTTTGTCGCCCCTCCCTTTTTTTTCCCTATCAGGGCAGAAGTGACAAAATTATAGGCCTTGTCCTGGAACAATTCCTTTTAGCTCGTTATGGTAAGGGAAAAACTCTTGAGGGAAAGAAAAGTATTTCAAAGTGCTTGAAAAGTACTTGAGAAAATGTAGAAACCAGAAACAATAGCCGTTAGTCATTCGTGCATATAAAAAGAGGAAGCCAGAGCAATACAAAGAGTTTATTCATTTAGTTCTTCCTTAGAAATAACAAAAGAAGCATACTAAACCCATTATTCTGAATAATTCCTTTTAAAGTACCTATTTGCTTGGGTTCTAACGGTAATAATCATGTGCTATGGTTTTTTTGCACACATCCCCAATTTTATTTTTATGTGATTTTTAAATGTGTATATATCACAAAATGTGAGAATGGAAAGGGATCAGAATTTATGTGGTCTTTATAATTTACTTTCATGGATAAATTTTACAGAGGATGAATGATAAACCTTTTTCTGTCCCCGCAACAAACTTTACCTAGTCAGTCTCGCTGTGCGACACACATTCCATCCCCCTGGACCTCAGTTCAATCATCTTTAAAAGGAGCTGGACAGTATCATGGCTAAAAAGATCAACATCGGCATCAAAAATTTTTACTGAAAAGTCCTTCGTGCCAATCACAGTTTTAAGCACTTTGCCTGTATTAACTTATTAACACCTCATAACAATCCTATAAGTTCATTATGAGGGTTGAGCTAATTGAGGCAAAGAGGCTACAGGAAATTGCCTATCGTCACAGAGCCAGAATGCCAGAATGGCTCAGGGAGAAAGTAAATTCCCATGGAGGCAGATTACAGCTCCCATTTGCAGTGTTTGCTCCTTTCCTTTCTTGCCCTCAGCCTTCTTTTCTCAGTCAGGGCAGAATTTATTCACAGCACCCAATTAAGTATTTTATATAGAAGAGGGTTTTAAACTTGCCACTTTCTTCCCACTTGTCCATACAAACTTCTAACTACTCCCTAGTATCCACTTTTCACAGAATATCTGGTATTCTTTGGTTTCTACTGATTTCTTCTGAGCTGCTTATATGATTGTTTTGTAATCTCCAGTTTATGGGTTCTGTGTTCTGTGTTTACGTTATATTTAGGTCCAGGTTCTTGTTAGCAGTTCAAAATCACATGCATCAAAATCTCCTGGGGCACCTGGGTGTCTCAGTCGGTTAAGCGTCCGACTTCGGCTCAGGTTATGACCTCAGGGTTCGTGAGTTCGAGCCCCTCATTGGGCTCTGTGCTGACAGCCTGGAGCCTGCTTGGGATTCTGTGTTTCCTTCTCTCTCTGCCCCTCCCCTGCTCTCTCTCTCTCTCTCAAAAATGAATTTAAAAAAATTAAAAAGAACTCCTACGATGCTTGTTAAAAATGGTAGACTCCATTTTAAAGAATCTGAATTTGAACATACTTCCAGATGACCATTCTACATCTTTCAGTTTGAGGATCAATGCATATGAAGTCTTCAATTCAGAGTTTTTGTCTTATCTCTTGCACAGGTCGAGGCAGGCAGGTCCAGTGAAAAGCTGCGGAAGGCCTGAGACAGTGAGTCTCCAAGATAGGCCCTAAGTGGTCATCCACGGCAAAGGTAATCAGCTACAGCCCTCAGGCTGCCTATTTTTGTCAGGCCTGCAAGCTAAAAATGGTTTGTGCATTTTTGAATGGTTGAAAAATAATCAAAAGAAGGATAATACCTTGTGACACACAGAAATTATAAGAATTCATTTCTAGTGTCCATAAATCCATTTTTATTGGAACACGGCCAAGTTCATTTGTTTACATGATTGTCTATGATTGCTTTCACTCTACAACACTAGAGTAGTTGTGACAGAGACCAGCTGGCCCACAGAGCCTAAAATATTTACTAGATGGCTCTTTATAGAAAAGTTTGCTGATACCTGATGTAGTAGCTCATGCCTATCTCTTTTTAAAAACAACTGCAACGGAGGGCTGGGGTGGGCTGGGGCACGCTTGGGTGGGTCAGTCGGTTGAGCATCCAGCTCTTGGTTTCAGTTCAGGTCATGATCTCAGGTCCATGAGTTCGAGTCCCATGTCCAGCTCTGTGTTGTCAGTGCGAGCCTGCTTGGGATTCTCTATCTCCCTCCCTCTCTCTCTCTGCCTCATCCCCTTTTTTCTCTCAAAATACATAAATAAACTTAAAAGTAAAAGTAAAAAACAGCGTAGTGGATATAGTCAATGATATTGTAGTAGCAATACATGGGGACAGATGGTAGCTACCCATGTGGTGAACATAGCATAATGTGTAAACTCATTGAATTACTTGTTGTACACCTGAAACTAATGCAACATTGTGTGTCTACTACACTCAAATAAAAAAAAAAGTAAGTAAAATAAATAAATTTCACAACTGTTCAAATGGACCCAGTGAAAGTCAGAACTGTAACTTCAATTCTTGAGTTTTAGACTTCTATTCTCTATTCAGTTTCACACATTGTTTCTAAGGCCATTTAAGTCAGTAGAAACAGGATAAATTATCCTTGACAATGAAATTACTCGATGAAGTGAAGTGTGTTCTTTTCATGTGCTCTTTGGAATTCTCTGGTCAAAACAGGAATTTTAGATGACACGATGATGCTGATTAATAATATTACAAAAGTAAGAACTGACAGAACAAAGAAATATCTTAAAATAATTGTAGATTACATTTGCAATATTTTCTATCCATAGCCCTGTGTAATTTGTGTCATAGAATTTTTTACTATCCAAAATTATTTTTAAGTGTATATGTTTCTAATACAAGCTCTTTGAGGGAGGGGTAACTTCTGACTTGGTTACTGGTATGTCCTCAAGGCCCAAAACAGTGCTTGCTACTTGACCAAGGAGATTATACAAAGTGCTGATTAAAGCATGAGATATGGGGTGCCTTTGGTGGCTCAGTTGGTTAAGTGGCCGACTTCGGCTCAGGTCGTGATCTCGCAGTTCACAAATCCGAGCCCCGCATCGGGCTCTGTGCTGACAACTCAGAGCCTGCAGCCTGCTTTGGATTCTGTGTCTCCTTCTCTCTCTGCCCCTCCCCTGCTTGTGCTCTGTCTCTCTCACTCTCAATAAATAATAAAAAAACATTAAAAAAAAGCATGAAATATGAAGTAGAGTTCTGGTTCTGCCACTTTCGGACAGGATAAGCTTACATGAGTTATTTACCTTCTCTGTGCTTCAGTTTCCTTTTCTGTAAATAATGTTTGTAATAGCAGCCTCGAAGATTACTAATGTAAAGATAAAATGAGTTAAAATGCATAAAACACTTGGAAGAGGGCCTCTCTAGGTACTCTGTAATTGTTAGTTACAATTGTTTCAATAAATGTTTTTTCTGTCAATGTTGTTTCTGCTAGATATAAATAAGATCTTAAATTATTATCCTTGCATACATTTTTGATACACCATTTTTGATGGTCTTCAATTTTTGTTATTTTGATTTTGCTACTTAAATTTTATTTTTTTTATTTTAGAGAGAGAGAGAGGAGGGAGAGAGAGAGAGAGAGAGTGAGCATAAATGGAGGAGAGGGACCGAGGGAGAGAGAGAAAGAATATTAAGCAGGCTCCACATTTAGCATGGAGCTGGACGTGGGGCTCAATCCCACAACTTTGAGATCATGACCTGAGCCACAATCAAGAGTCCGAAGCTCATCTGACTGAGCCACCCAAGTGCACCTGGATTTTGTTACTTTTTGTTTCTATTTATTTACTGCTACTGTGGGAATGCTACTGATATTTGTGTACATATTTTTATATGACTTTATTCAATTTACTAATGAATCTCAAGCATTCTTTATTTTTTGAAGTTCATTTTATTAATTTTGTGAGAGAGAGAAAGAGAACATGAGAGGGGCAGAGAGAGGGAGAGACAGAGAATCCCAAGTAGAGCTCTGCACTATCAGCATGGAACCCGATGGGAGGCTTGAACTCAGGAACTGCGAGATCATGACTTGAGTCAAAATAAGAATGAGCCACCCAGGCACTCCCCAAGCGTTCCCCATGTTCCTTGTTGCACATTAATATCCATTCCCCCATTCTTTAGCGATAGAACTTCTGCATATGGCCACCTGACCAGAGAATGCACTTATTGGTCTCCTTAATGGCTCAGAGTATTTGTTCAATGGAATGTAAGCAAAAATCATGTGTGCTGCTTATCACACCCCTAAAATTTATCTTTATAACCATCTTGATCCCCTTCTTGATGGCTAAAGTGATGACAACTATGGCAGGCACTTCAACTCAAAGTCATTGTGCATGTATGTATGTGTCCTTTGAGTCAACAAAAATTGTGATAAATTCTATCAGTAAGAAAGGATTAAAAACAACTTGCACAAATGGATGTTATGACTTAGAACCAGCTGTATATTTTAGAAGCACTATATTGAGTTTATATACAGATAAAATTAGTTACTTTGGTTGTTCCAAGAAGTACGTCTAAGACGATGCACTCTCCTTGTGATGAGTCTAATTCTGACATAAATGGAAGGAGAGTCTCTTTAAGTTTCAGGGGAGCGTGGCCCTCATCAACAAATTCAATAACCATTAGGGTTTCTGTTACCATGGTCCGAAGTGTGCAAAGATAGTGGAGCACCTTGGTTGAAGCACCATGTTGGACTGGGGGCTTGGCTATAAGTGGTCATGTTGGACAGATGGACCTTAATATTCCACCACAAATAGGCAGTAAGGGAAGGTGACTCAGGGTTCGATGCTAGCTTAGTCACGTATGTAAGTCAGAATGCATACTAGAACTGGACTATGGTCTGAACGACTAGAGGGAGGAAACAAGACCTGAGTGTAAGTTGGTTCAAACATTTATCTCATCAGCGTCCTCGTGCAGCAAATCAGGACTTAGTCCTGCACCCGTTAATACTGCCACATTGAGCCTATAGGTGCCATCCTCTGAACCTTGTGTTTGATACCTGAAATAGTGTTTTGAGCATGTTAATTTCAAGAAAATTTTCCGGTGAAACTCAGTCATATTTTCCAAATCATATCCCTGGGGTTTCTAACTAGCTTTGGAAGGAATGGTCCTGAGCATTTGCACAGCATTTTAATCATCTCTTCATGGGACAAGTTCTATGTGTCTCCCAAATTATTCTCATTAGAGAAGTAAGAGTCATCACCATTGTGATTAGCAGCACGATATTTATCGTTATTGAGTAGTTGTTATATTAATTGTGCTAGATTTTTTACTTTGTGTTATTTCATTATTACAGTAGGTTTGTAAGTAGTTACTTATTCATATTTCACAGGTTTAAAAATGTTAACTGATTCATTAAAAAATTTAGGGGCACCTGGGTGGCTCAGTTGGTTAAGTGTCTGACTTCAGCTCTTGTCATGATCTCACAGCTCATGGGTCTGAGCTGCACGTTGGACTCTGTGCTGACAGCTCAGAACCTGGAGCCTGCTTCGGATTCTGTCTGTCTCTCTCTGCCCCTCCCCGCTCCCTCTTTATCTCTCTCTCTCAAATATAAATAAACATTAAAAAATGTTAACTGACGCATGTAAAATCATATAGCTTATAAATGGCAGGTTAGAAAGTCAAATGTCTGTTTGCTTCAAAACCCATGATTTTTCTCTACTATATCCTTGCTCTAGTTCTAATCTTAGGCTAATGTCAGAATTGATTATAACACTTTTTCTTTTAAAGTGAAGATAGTCAGGTCTCATGCTAACAACAGGTCAGAATTTCTAGATACATTTATATTTCTCAAATGCTTTATAGGTGATGCTGGTTGAGAACTATTCAACTATAGTGCATTTCCTCTCCACTCATTAACCTTTTCAGTGACAGAATCCTACATATCAGAAGTACCTGATTAGAAAAAAAGGACCAGAGCTTCAGCAGGCTTCTTCTAATACTACAGTATTAACTTATTTTTTTCCCCTAGCTGCTTTATTCAGCATGCAAAAACATACAGAAACATTTGTGAGGGTGCAAATCCACATCAGATTTATTGGATAAAAAAATAAATTTATTGTTTGGCCCAGCCTAATGCCTCCAAACCAGTAGGTGCCCCAAACTATTTCTAATGACATCATAATCTGTCTTGCAATTTTCTCTTAAAAGACTATATTTTCCCATCTTTCCCTCTTTCATGCTTTTTCTGTTATAAAACTTTCTCAAGAGATATTCTGATCCTACGTATGTTACTATCCTCCTTACGTCCCACTGGCAGTGTTTTCTGGGTGAAAAATAACATATTTCCTTTATCAACATGCTATTAAATAAAGAGATATTATCAGCACTTAGTATTTTGAAAAATCTTCAAGTAAGATAGAAAGTTAAGATAATTTATCATTATACAGTAAAGATTTTGGCCTAGCCCTCAGCTTTTAGGAGTGGATCTATGCCATGCCTTCTAGGAATGTCTTTGTTTAGGGCAAGGTCTGGACACACACTGTAGTTCCTAGGATGAGAGATACAATAGTCTTAAGTTAAAGGGTGCCGTTTATGCCAGAAAGACCAATCATATGACTTAGGAGGTTTTGCATCTTGACGTGGAGGTTGAGATCAGCCACATGGACAATCAATCATGTTGATGAAAGGAAATCCTAATAAAAATCTACGCATCAAAGCTTTGGTGAGCTTCTCTGGTTGGTAGTGCTCTGTGCATATTGTTATGCATGCATTCTAGGAAGGTAATGCATCCTAAGAACAACGAAAGCTTAGCCTCTGGAGCCCTCCTAGACTTTGCTCTGTGTGTTTCTTTCCTTGGCTATACACTTTCTCTGTAATAAAACATACTGTGAATGTAACAGCTCTCAGTGAGTTCTATGAGTCTTTCTAGTGAATAACTGAATCTGAGAGTGGATTTTCAAACCCTTTGAACTTGCAGTTAGCATCAGAAGTGAGGCTAGTCTTGTGGAGGACTGTACCTACAAACTTTGAGTTTGGCTCAGTGCTGTTCTAAACATTTGTTTTCCCTCAAAATTCATACACTGAAATCCCCCCCTCCATTCCCCAATGTGATGGTATTAGGAGGTGAGGTGTGGCCTTTGAGGGTGATAGGTGATAGCCCTTATGAATGGGATTAGTGCCATTATAAAAGAGAACCCAGAGGGGCCTCTAGGTGGCTCAGTCGGTTAAGTGTCTGACTTTAACTCAGGTCATGATCTTATGGTTCATGAGTTCAAGCCCACATTGGACTCTGTGCTGACAGCTCAGAGCCAGGAGCCTGCTTCGGATTCTGTGTCTCCCTCTCTTTCTGCCCCTCCACTGCTTGTGCTCTGTCTCTTTCAAAAATAAATAAACATTAAAAAAATATTTTTAAAACATAAAAGAGAACCCAGAGAGTTCTCTTGTCCATTCAGTCTTGTGAGTACACAGTGAGAAGACAGTCATCTTTGAACCAGGAGTGGGCTCTCACCAGGCACCAAATTTGCCAGCACCTTGACTTTGGACTCCTTATCTCCCAACTATGAGAAATGGTGTCTGTTGTTTAAGCCATCCAGAGTATGTAATAGAAACCCAAATAGAGACAAACAACGTATGGTAAATACTAACTGATCAAATTTGTGATGTTTTTCTGCTATTAAGTTTTTAAAAAGTAAAATCATGAGCAAATTACTAATTACGAACAAAAAAGGATTAAAGTAATTTATGCATCTTTTTTTGCCCATCATTTCCTTTCTTTAAAATTTTTTTTAAGTTTATTTATTTATTTTGAGAGGGACAGAGACAATGCAAGGGGGTGAGAGGAGAGAGAGAGGGAGACAGAGAATCCCAAGCAGGCTCTGCGCTGTCAGCTTGGAGCAGGATGTGAGTCTAGAACTCACGAAACCACGAGTTCATGATCTCAGCTGAAACCAAGAGTTGGATGCTTAAACCGACTAAGCCACCCGGGGATCCCCATCCATTTCCTTTTAATGTCTCAAAGTTCACCCATTTGAAACTTACAAATATCTCAACATTTAAATTTTTGTGTTCTTCCCTGACAAAAATGAAATGGGAATAAAGAAGTGCTATAAAAACCCTCCGATCTTCTTTCATATAATCTGAGGTCTCACATTTTCTACATTGAAAATATAGGGGCCGACACAGCATTGTCATGCTAGTTACTTCAGGACACTAGTCAGACTCACTGGCACTGAAGTCTACACCAAGAAAAAACACTTAGATAGAAAGTTTAAGATCCAGTAATCTTATTTATCCAAATAATAGCAAATATCTAGATGTTTAAATCTTTTCTATAGAGTTAATTGTTTAATTTCCACCCAATATTCGACAGTTTAAAAGTTGACTAATTTAACTAGTTGATTTAATATATGTTTTATTAATTTAGTTAACACCTATTTTTATCTCTGTCAATATAATGAAACTATGAATCTTGAACTGATCCATAAGAATATAACAAATATGAAGATATCACAATTGGGGCGCCTGGGTGGCTCAGTTGGTTAAGCGGCCGACTTCGGCTCAGGTCATGATCTCGCGGTCTGTGAGTTTGAGCCCCGCGTTGGGCTCTGTGCTGACGGCTCGGAGCCTGGATCCTGCTTCGGATTCTGTACCTTCCTCTCTCTCTCTGCCCTTCCCCTGCTCATACTCTGTCTCTATGTCTCTCAAAAATAAATAAATGTTAAAAAAAAAAAAGATATCACAATGAATTTAAGTTACCTGGTAGAAGGCACGATGTTTATTTAAAAATACAGTTTTCATAAATAAAGGCATTTTGTTATTAAGAGAACTGCCATGCAGCCTAGTGGCTATTGTTAAACACTCAAATTTTGAGTCAGATATCCTGGCTCTGGATTCCTGCTGACTAGTGATAACTCTCAAAACAATCTGCTTAATTTATCTAAGTCTCACTTTCCTCATTTGCAAAATGCTAGTAATATTTCTACTTCTCTCATAAATTAATTGGGATGATTAACTGAAAAATGTGTGCATGTGTTTGGGGAGATATACAGTGCTTAGCACAGTGCCAGGCACACATCGTCTCTCAAAAAACTGTGGACTGCTGTTATTTTTACCAACTGCATAAATAAGTGAATTGCAAAGTAATTTATAAAATGCATGTTGTGCTACACAATCATCCTATGAATAAATGTTTATATATCCAAGAAAAGGAGATTTAGTCCTGGGTATAAAAGAAAGTACTGTTATTTTGCTTATCATCAAGTTCAAATTGTCAACAGAAAATATTTTTCATCTACTCAACTAATAAGTAGCTGATATTGGCGTTTTGAGCTTGTAATAGCAATACAAGTTTAGTACTTCAAGTTTACCAAGTACTCCTTTGTATATATCTCATCCAAATATCATGCCTTCTAGGCTGATTGCAAATTTATTAGTATTCTATTTCATAGATAATAAAACTGAGCTGCAGAGAGAGTAAATAAATTGCCAGGAGTTACAAAATTAGAAAGTGATGTTCTAAGAATCAGCTGGACTCTTTTTTTTTTCCTTTCTACCTTGTCTCCCACAAAATTTCAGTATTCCTTTCACATTTTTTAAAAAAGATAAGTAATCTTTCTCAAATTTGTCAGCTTTACAATTAACAAGAATGCCTTAGTAAACATATGGATAAAATAAAATGGGTCAGTTTATCATCCTTATGACCAAGTATTAATATCGTGCATGATCTTGCTATTAGTAGAAAGATAAAAAAAAAAAAACCAAACAGTTCATAATCTCCATATGCAAAGATAAAAAAGTCATCCCTGCTATCACAAGAAAAACAAATCCTATGCTTTCATCAGGGAAAAGATTCTAACCAAAGAAAAATAGGAAAAAGAGTCAAAAAGATTGGCAAACAGACTTCAAATGTTTCATACACAACAGGAGACAACTTTAACCTATATTTTAAACAATTGCTTCACACAGGTCTTGGAAATAGTAAAAACAGTGGGAGTAGCAAACAGCAATTTCTTTGCTCTTTTTCATTGTTGCGTTTTAACATATGTTGTCATAAGACATCTTGATTTCCTTTTATTTGGGAAAGATTCTTTGTGTTGGAACAGTACAATCATCAACAGCAAAGAAGACATTTCCTATTAGTGATAATAACATGAGCAATTTTACAGTATCTACACTTATTTTGATAATACGGTATCATCATGAAGGATAATCTAGAAGCATAATGAGCAATTGTCGGCCTTCGTGAACAACTACTGGTTTGACAATGCTGAAGCTTTGAGTTTACCAATGTAAAACAAAAAAAGACATCATTCAACTATTATTAAACTCTTCCACGAAATAAAAATCAATTAAACATTACACAATTTTCTAACCCAAAAATGATACAATTCCAACAGGAAGTATAGGTTTCCAATAAGTGAGTCTATCAGAAAGTCATAATAGTTTGAAGGCAAGCTAAAAATGTCACATCAGAGAGTTTTTCATTGTCTTCAAGGGATAGGAGTTGGGAGCTGCAAGACATCATCACTTTATACAAACACTGATTTCATTACACAAATAATATTTTCAGGTAAGTTTAGCCATGATGACTTGCTTCGAATGCTAATAAAACACAGAAAAACTTGTATTTGACTTTCTACGAGAATGTTAATTTAAAATTGGTCACTGAATATACTAATGACAAAAATAGTTTCATCCATTTACTAATGATGAAAATAAGCTAATCAGCCAAATTAGGCTATCTGGAGTACATAAACATGCAGGAAATTAGAAGGCTGTTGTAAGATGAATCATTTTTATAAAGACAGTGATAGACTTTCCTCATGGAATTGGGAAAGAGAATGAAAAGAACCAAAACACGAGTAGTTGGCAGAATCTATCGAGATAAAAAATGATCTACTTTATGATTCTGAAATAACTCCAGAACTTTTGCAGTGGTCTCATTTCTATATCTGGAGATTTCCACTCACAGAAATGGCAGCTTTAATTTGAAGAGGAAAATGGCTTGGTCATTTCACTAAGTCTGCAAATAAATGATCACATAAGTTTAGATGAGTTTTGCTGTCAGTTCCCCCAAAGCAAATTTCTTTACTAAAGTTCTCTCACTTTCCACGTTTTTCTGGATCATCTTCAGCTATGAAATTTCTTTCCAACTATTTAAATATAGCTAAGTTGCTTGTGGATTGTAGAAACTTCCTGATTTTTACCCCTGTCAAGTTTTAGAAATGCATTTCACTTCTGGATTTATTCAAAGTGGCCAAAGTTATCTGAAACAACTTTAATTTCATATTCCTATTTCTTCCTTTCAAATTGTGATGAATAACAAAACTTCATACACTTACATACGGAAACATCATGATAGAATCCATGTTGGTTCAGTAACCAGCAGTTTTTAGTTCACTGGGGAAGACAATGAGAATCTCCCCTGAGAGATTTTCCTTGTTTAGCCTTTTTTAAAAAAAAAATGTTTATTTATTTGAGAGAGAGAGTGTGTGTGAGAGCATGAGTGGGGGAGGGACAGAGAGAGAGGGAGAGAGAATCCCAAGCAGGCTCTGTGCTGTCAGCCAGAGCCCGAGGCAAGGCTCAGCCTCGCCAACTGTGAGATCATGACCTGAGCCAAACTCAAGAATCAGATAGAGAGCCAATCAAGCCACCCAGGCAACCCTTCCTTGTTTAGTCTTATTGGCTCCTTGCCATATTCTTCATTGTCTTATTTTCATTTTACTTAAGCTCATAAAAAGTATCTCTGTTCCCACCTCCCTTGCCAAGAACCCTTATTTCCTTGGGGAAAATATCTCTGATAAGATGCCTTTGTTTTCTTTTCCCTCCAAATCAGACTCCTCGTCCATCTCTACACTACATATTCCATTCTCCTTTCTCCATTTCTCAGAGGAAAGAGTTCTACTACCTACAATCAATCTTGAAACCATGCCTGTCCTCTACTGTGGGTGCCTGTCAAAAATTGCTTCTCCATTCCTTCCCTGGAAGAAAGCATTTTCAATAGGCTATCTCTCAATATTGCCTACCTTTCCAGCTTTCGACTTCCTCTCTCCTTCCTTGCCAAACTTCTCAAAAGAATATTACTCATCATCTCCATTTCTAAACTTTTAAATGACTCATAAATTCTTTCCATCACCGCTGTTCTCCTTCCATTATATTCTATTGAAACTGTCTTTGCAAACATTTCCAGAGACCTAAATGTAAATCTAAGCACCTCATATTAGATATAACCTTTTATGTCTTCATGAGACATTTGACACTGTTGGCCATCTCCAATCTCCACACTTAAAACTCTCCTTTTCTATCTTTTTGCTTCATTAAAAAAATAATATTTATTTATTTTTGAGAGACAGAGAGTAAAGAGGGGAGGGGCACAGAGAGGGGGAGACACAGAATCAAAAGCAGGCTCCAAGTTCTGAGCTGAGCGCACAGAGCCTGATACTGGGCTCGACTTGCAGACCGCAAGATCATGACCTGAACTGAAGTCGATGCCCAACCAACTGAGCCACCCACGTGCCCCTTTTTTTGATTTATTAACTCTTGACTCAGTTGAGTCTCACATCTTTCACTGCTCCTTCCCACACTTTGCCTTTTAAGGTAGAACCCACCTTTACCTGTATCTATTCACTGTCTGCATTCATTTCCATAGATTCCACAGAGTACTCGTTCTTATCCTAACCCAATACATCATTTTGATGATTTAATGGTGTGATGTATTTAAAGCAATAGCCACAGTCCATGGTCCTATAAGTTCCCCAAACTGAGCTTGCTACCTCTAGCTCCTCTCACCATTCTGATCCAATAATCTGAATGCAAATGATACTTGATTTGCCCATGAAAGTTCTTTAATTTTTCCTTAGGAAATTAGACTCCCAGGATAAGGCTGGTTATAGATGAAGTGAAATGAAATGCTAATTTCCTTAAGAAAATTCTAATTGAAAGTTGGTAAATTCACTGCTTGGAATAAACAAACACAGAATGAAAGCAATATAAAAAAAATATATAGTTCATCCTACAATTCAATGTGCCAGTTCTTTTTATGTATAATGCAATCATGCAGAAAAGCTTTTAAAATAAGACACCTGTATATTCAGTGAAAATTAGTCTGTCAATTGAGTTTTTACTGTAGCTTCTAAATAATCCATTTGGTCTCATTTAATTAAATAATTTTAAGACTATATGGGCTTCTGCTAAAAGAGAATGCATTGTTAGGAAGCAATCTATTTTTCTTCTTTGCACTTCCCTTTAGTGTGCATTTTTGCGTGTGTGTGGTTTTCCAATTTTCAGCAGTAACAAAAATACTCTGCAAGAAATAAAGGCTTTATTGTATTTTCTGTGTCTAAATAACCTCAACTCACTTTTTTTAGGACAATGGCCTGGAAAATGTATTCAACATTAACAACACAATCTACCAGTGTGGGGCTATTCAAAGAGGCTTCAAATGACAGCAAATTTGTATTATGTATACATATTTATTTACAATATTGTTTTGATTCTTCATTCATATTATTTTCCATTACTAACAGAGCATAAAAAATGCCAGACTTGGTAATACCTCCATTGTACACTGTTCAGTATTTTCTGACACTAGTCCCTTGTTTCTTTCAAAAAAATCATGGTGATTTTTCGAAATCTGAACTATAAACACGGTACTTTGGTTATCAGGTATATTTTTTACCTTTAACTTTTGGAGGTACCAATGGTCTGCAAAATTGAAAATGGGATCACATATCTTCCCTCCTTAATAACTCTTCGTTGGCTCACTGTGGCCGATAGGAGGAAGCCCAGGCTCCAGCCATCCCTACCCAAATCTGCCTATTTTCTGCAGCCTAGCTCCCCTCTCTCCTCCTGTCTTCCCTTCTTTTCCTCCAAGTCCATCTGGTAAGCTCTTTAAAATCACCCTTTGAATTCTAGATATTTTTTTTTCCTCTAGGAAGATTTTGAAATGTTTTTCCAGCTTTTAGTGAGATACAACTGACAAATAATATTGAGTAATTTTAAGGTATACGAAGCAGTAATTTGATGTATGTACATATTTTGGAATGTTGACTACAATAAGGTGAGTTAATACATCCATCACCACACATAATTATCATTTTTTTTAGTTGTTGGTGGTGAAAACATTTAACACTTCCTGTCCCAGCAAATTTTAAGTATACAATACAGTATCATTAACTACAGTCACCATGGTGTACATTAGATCCCCTAATCTTATTCCTTATAACTGAAAGTTTGTGTCCTTGACAAACGTCTTCCCATTTCTCCCACCCCTCCAGCCTGGGCAACCACCAATATACTCTATTTCTGTGAGTTCAACATTTTTAGACTCTACATACATAAATAAGGTCATATAGTATTTCTTTGTCTGACTTGTTTCACTTAGTGTGATGCCTCAAAATTCATCCATGTTGTTGCAAATGGCAAAATTTCTATAGGAAAACTTTTATAGCACCATCTGCTTTTCCTACTTTATGCCCATCCAATTGGTTACACTGTTTTGGAATATTGTAAAACCTTATACTTACTTTCGTTTTCACATTAGTCATGTTGTATTATAATTAATTTCTTATTGTGGTAAGCTGTGTATAACATAGAATTCACCATTTTAACCATTTTTAAGTGCAGAGTTTAGTGACGTTAAGTGAGTTAATTAAGTATGATTACATTGTTATGCCATTGTTATACCACCATCCATCTTCAGAACTTCTCATATACCCAAACTGAAACTCCATACTCATAAATAATAACTTCTATAATTTCTTTGTAACATGTCTATTTCCATATTTGAGAGAACTACTGATTTATTAATGTCTGAGAGTTTTAGTAATATATTGATACCTAGTACTTAATTCACTGCCTGGCAAACAGAAGATGCCCATTCGATGTTTATTGAATTGAGGTGTCATGATCAAAATCGCATAGCAGATAATTAATCAGACAGCCATGTCAATCACATCAACTTTTGAGCTCTACTCCACTCAAATCTAACACTTTATGAAAAATAAAAACAAAAAGGAAAATAATTTCAGTGGTTTTCATTTTACCAAAACAAAACAAAAATAAATGAAAACGAAGCCTTCAACACCTTCTCATTCCATAAAGTATGAATTCCACACTTTGAGTATGGCATTCAGGACCCTCTGAAATTGAGTCCTCCCTACCACCCCACTTTCTACTGCTATATTTTTTCACACCCTAATCCTTACCAACAAAACATCATCCTTTGAAACCACCAATTCCAGGATTTTATTTTTTATTTTTCCATACACTCTGCTCAGCCTGAAATGTTTTCCCCCCATTTTAAAGCCAAATCATAGTTTCCCTTCAAGGGTGAGCCTTCTCTGATCCTTCAGTACAGAATAAATAGCCTTCTCTCTGCTTTTTGGGCCTCAATTTTTCATTTATTTAGTTCTGCATAACATTATATCTTACTTATGTTTATATGTTCGTCTTTATCACTTGAGGGCTAATTGCTTGAATATTTGCATTATGTTATACTTATCATTTTATTTTTTTTCCTATTCTTCCGGTCAGAGACTCAGAATTTTCTGCACTTGGTGGTTACTCAATAATTGTATTTGAAAAGACAAACATCTTGTTCATTTAATCCATATAATCAATACATTGTGGTTTATTGAGCATGCCTAAGGTTATTTAAACTTTAATATTAAGGAAATAGCAAAAGAACAATGTGACAACACTGGTTAGAACAAACTCAATACAATGAAATTTGACAAATATATATTAATCATGAGGTCCATATCACTGTGGTGAATACAACAAATACAAATGAACAAGATGCAGTTCACTTTGTCAGGGAACTAACAACTTAGGCTTAGACAGACATAATTAACCCCGATAGTTGTTGAACGGTCATAATAAATGGTAAAGCAATGAGCTTTAGCAATTTAAACTAAAGGAGTGTTGACTGTTGGCAACAAATCATAAAATATTTCATTAAAAAGGTAATGCCTAAACTTGAGTTTAAATGAGGAAATGTGGTTTCAGTGTGTGAATTAGGTTGTGGAAACATTCCAAGAGAGATGTTAGCATAAAATGCAGGAAAAATGTTGGCTGATTTCAAAGACAGTGAATACTACATTTTAACAAGACCTTAGAATGACTCAGTCAGGGCAGTAAGGGTAGTGTGAGTTAGAGCTAGATTTGTAGGTTAGGGCCATTGAAAAGATTCTTGATATATCTTTATATTATTAACATATGTTAATATAGTATATCATTATGTTATTAATGTATTAATATGGCATATATTACATACAAGTATATATTAGATATTGGAATATGTTATAAAAAATAATCACTACAATTAGACCTTTGCTTAGCAGATTTAACCTTGGAAAATTATATAGCAGAAACGGATAGGAGACAAAAATAAATAAAAATCTCCTGTAATATTCCAGATGAGAATTTACAAAGACCTGAACTATAGTGGTTTTAATGTATATGTAAAAAGAAGGGAGTAAATAGCCACAGTTAAGTGTAGGGATTGAAACTGCCTGAATACAGAGTGAAGACTAACTCAGAGATAAGAACGTTTTCTAGTAGGAGAGAATGGCATATTAGGAGACATGACCTCTCTAGGTTCATCTGTAAAATAATAGCAGTACTGAACTTCCAGGATTATTCTGCTGATATATGTGTATAATATGATGAGGACAGAATAAACTCCATTCTATTATCTTCTCAGACTCTACGTATACATATATATGTATGAATATATTAAGGTATCACTTGCAGTCATAACCTCTGCTCTCTGATTTCTCCTTTCTGAATTCTGGAACTGAAATAATTCTGGAAAACATTTGGATAAATTCCTTGCTATCTGGATGGTTATTATCACTACCAGAAACTCAGGACTCAAATGGATTCTGATAATGCGGTATCCTCACTTGTCAAGCTTGCTATATGAATCCAGGAGATGCACAGATTGAATTATAAGGGACGCTTGTAGGTATACTTTAATTTTGATTTAAAATCTGAAGCATCAAATGAAATTTTCCCCAACACTTGCTCATTTAGCCATATGCAGAATTTCATTCTAGTACCTGATAATTTTGGTCTATGTTACATAGTTTTGTTTGGTTCTTAAGACTGTGTTCTTAAATAGTTCTTTTTTCTATAAAAATTGTCCTTTTTTTCTAGAATATTTTCTTCAATTACTTCCTCTAATATTCAAACTTTATCTAGTTTCCCTTTCTAAAGCTGACAATAGTATAAATTTTTTCTAAACTTATTTTGTCAGATTTTAAATGTTTCTTATCCTCAATACATGATGCCTCGCTTATAAGAGATTTCACGTACCAACTGCTGTTCCAACTAACACTGTGTTAGTGCTGAGCTAACACTGCAGATGTCTTCTCATTTCTCTCTTTTTTTATTTTTGATTTTCATAATGAAACATAAATTTGATTATGAAGTAAAAGCTGGATTTCCCTATGTATTCTCTCTTAAAATCATTAATTATTTAAAAACAATTTATTGTTAGAAAACTAAGAAAACTTTGCTACCCCTTTTCACATCCATGGGTATGTGACTTCCTAAATAGGGTTTCTGGTTAAGCCACCTGGAAGTTAATAAAAATCAACAACAAAAAGAAAATGTATTGAAGTTAATAATGAGCACACAATTACTTTCCTCTTATACAAATTATTTAAAACAAAACAAAACAAAAACATTCAGAAGGGCTGCAGGAATTGTAGAATAATGTTACTGATTTAAAACATATTTAATCTTTATCCATTTGTCAGTTGATGGACACTTAGTCTCTTTCCATGATATGGCTATTGTTGAAAGTGCTGCTATGAATATTGGGGTACACGTGTCCCTATGCATCAGCATTCCTGTGTCTCTTGAGTAAATTCCTAGCAGTGCTATTGCTGGGTCATAGGGTAGATCTATTTTCATTTTTTTGAGGAACCTCCACACCGTTTTCCAGAATGGCTGCACCAGTTTGCATTCTCACTAACAGTGTAGGAGGGTGCCTGCTTCTCCACATCCCCGCCAGCATCTATAGTCCTGATTTATTCATTTTAGTCACTCGAACCGGTGTAAGGTGGTATCTCAGTGTGGTTTTGATTTGTATTTCCCTGATGATGAGTGACTTTGAGCATCGTTTCACGTGTCTGTTGGCCCTCTGGATGTCATCTTTGGAGAAGTGTCTATTCATATCTTTCGCCCATTTCTTCACTGGATTATTTGATTTTTGGGTGTGGAGCTTGGTAAGTTCTTTATAGATTTTAGATATTAGTCCTTTATCTGATATTTATTTGCAATTATCCTTTCCCATTCCGTCGGCTGTCTATTAGTTTTGTTGTTTGTTTCCTTTGCTGTGCAGAAGCTTTTTATCTTGAGAAGATGTGGTATATATATACAATGGAATACTATGTGGCAATGAGAAAGAATGAAATCTGGCCATGCGTAGCAACATGGATGGAACTGGAGAGTATTACGCTAAGTGAAATAAGTCAGTCAGAGAAAGACAGATACCATATGTTTCCACGCATAGGTGGATTTTGAGAGACTTAGCAGAGAACCATGGGGGAGGGGAAGAGGGGAAAAGAAAAAAGACACAGAGAGGGAGGGAGACAAAACATAAGAGACTCTTAAAGACTAAGAAGAAAGCGAGCGTTGGCGGGGTATGGGAAGGAGAAGAGTTGGTGATAGGCACAGAGGAGGGCACTTGTTGGGATGAGCACTGTGTGTTATATGGAAATCAATTTGACAATAAATTATTAAAAAATAAATAAATAACTAGAATATGTTTAATCTACATACAAGAATCAAATGGACCATGCTGCCTATAAGAGACGACAATAAAATTTGAGACTAAAATGTTTAAGACAATCATCAAAAGTCTTTCCTCCATTTTGTTTCCCTCAAGGGTTGTTCTCCCATTTTATATCTCATTGAACTATTCAGTTGTCATTTCTGGAGCTAATTTTCAGAGCCTTACTTGAACTCAAGGGATATTTTTATTGCACTGTACATACTCTGGCCAAGGGGCCTCACCCCACCTTTGTTCATGACAGATAGAAGCTTTATCACTGTACGATAAGCAAGGCTTTCACATTAGTAGTTGCCAAAGCTTTCTTTACCCTTATTGATAAAATATTTTGAGGGATGTGCCCAAAATAAATGTACTTTTAGAATACACGAAAATCAAAATTAACAATGATAAAACACAAAATAAATAAACACTTAATATTTTCATTCTGGATGCTTCAGCAATGCAAATACCTACTTTATAGGTAAAACCTATTCCTTCTCATAAAAAAACTGAGTTCTTCTTGTCATCATCCATTATCTCAGAGATTCTTTTCTTCTGTGATGACTAAGATGTACCATTCTCTCATTTCCCTTTGTTTTATTTATTTGTTTGTTTGCTTATTTATATAAAGCCATCCAGTTTACTAAGATGATCTGGTTACCAAAAAGATTTATTTTATTTTACTTTTTTAACTATTATGCCACCATTTATGTTTTTAGCACTGCTAGCACTTAGTTGACATGGAACTGATTCTCTCTGCAGTTAAAAGCCCATATTTTCTAAAGTTTAAATTGTTAAACCCAGAACAAAGGCAAACTTTAAACTTGCTTATTTTGTTTAGCTTATTTTAAAGAACAAGGTGATTTGTTTTAGATGAAACTTTTAACATGGCTTAAAAATGTGTATTTCTGTGTGTAATGTAAATGCAAATATTACTTTAGTAAGAATGCTATCCTTGATAACACTTATAATTAATGACATTAGTCTCCCACATATTTAATTATTTAAAAGTAAGAAGATTTTGTAGAATTATTTTAGAATCTCCAACGAGCAACGCCATTATTTACCTTATTAGAATAAATTTCTGGAGGAAACAGTAGCCTTATAAGAAGCCTTAGAGAGAAAGAGATGGGGGCTGTTTTTTGGCCTACACAGATTATTGTTTGTATATTTTATATATTTTAATGTATTCTTTTATAGATATATAACCCAGGTTAATTTGTGTAATAATAACCAAAAAAGGTCAATTTTTCTAGAGAAAAAAACCAACTTTTTAAATCTCAGAGATGGTTATAATACCTTAGTCAGAAATGAGAGCAAGAGAAGTGGATTTAATGATGCCACTAAACATGAGCACGATGCTTTTAGAAGAATAATAAGAACCTTAAGGGAAGTATGTTTATGTCTTCAAGGACTTAACCTCACTTGTGCCATTTTCTAAGTTTAACAGATATCTGGCATGTTTTCCAAGTTTGGGGCTGTGTTTTACTCTTTGAAAGGACTGGCATTCTGACTGCGGTCTTTCTAAGCCACTTTGTCCTTAGTGCCTGATAGTTTTCTTTTCATCTTTCAATGACAGATCTGAACCACCAGAAATCAGAAAACATGACTCTGGCAACTAGTTTCAACACACCTTGTTCAGTGGCATATACAGAATGTAATTTATTTTTTGTGACAGTTTTAATAAAAGTGACGTGAAACACAAGGGCTATCATGTTAGTGATATTACACCTCAAAAGAGGAGAAAGTTTGGTATGTTACCTCCTGATTAGCAGCAGCTAGTTCTTCTTCCAGTGCAGAGACTCTTTCTAAAGAAACCCTCAGTCGCTCCCTTACCTAGAAGAAAAACCAAAATATGTGCAGTAATGTACATCCCATACATGTTAAACTGTGCTGAATCCATCATTAACATTATCCGAGACAGTCATGTTAGGCAAATTTTTAAAGTATTTATAGCCCTAAGTGCTCATAAATACTATGAATACATTGTCACCTTATAGCATCTCTATATCAAGGTATTTCCTTAATAAGCAAGTCATTTTAGTGTCTCAGTGACATGATTTCCAATGGGGAAAGAGACAGACCTGCTTAATTCTTAATTCTGACTCACAGTAAGTGGAGGCAAAGTTCAAAAATATATTATGAATTCACCTGAAAAAGACTCACTGATTAAGTATGAGACATAGGCAAAACTTTCTTTATACTTTTTAAAAAATAATACATGAGCATCATTTGGTATGAATAACTTCAAAAAGATTCTCAGAATCTGAAAAAGCTGTTGTCTATTGCTCATAAAGTGTATTAGTTAGAGGTCTACACTGTTACTGAGGGACTGAAAACTACTTGATTACTCTGGAATTCCTAACTAGCTTCCAGATACCAAAGGTTAAGCCATCATATTTTATAGAACTAGATACTCTGCACATTTACTTTGAAAATAATGATGATTTACAAATGTTTCATAAATAAATGAAACTCGAAGAAGTGGTTTTTAATTCTTGCTTTCATAGAACTTCTAAAATGGTTTAGTTATCATATGTTCAGATCTTTAGATATGCTCTATATTAAATATATTTAAAAACGTAAACATTTAAGGAATTCAGAGAAACGAATTTGATTGAAGTAAATTTAATTAAATTCAAATTCAATTGGAATTAAAATGAATGTCTACAATGACTTGATTTTCCTTAGAAATGAATCAACAAAATACACAGTTCTTCAATTTAAGATGTAATTCATGGTGAATTTTTGAATATGAGCTAAGACAGACTTTTTTCCATGGGAGTAATACAGTATTTGTGCAGTTAATATGTATTTTAATATATGTTTTATAAGCTCTAATTAATCCATTGACAGTATATTTTAATGAATCACATTTTCCTTTTTTAAAAAGACAATATTTAAGTGGGGATATAGGTTAAATATATAAAATATATGTTAGAAGTTCCAATTAGTAAACAGAAAGAAAACCCCACTAACATCCTATTAATTTAGATTCTAATTAGAAATTTTTAAAAATATCAATTCTATTTCTGTGCTGTATGATGATAACTGATACATATTCAGATGGCAGGGTACACTTCACTCCTGAAATGTATCTTGAATAAGAAAGAATAACTATCTGAGAGTTTAATGTTAATTATATTTAGTTATGCTCAAATTCTCTGAAAATTAGTAATGTGTATACAAAATGATATTTGATACCAGAGATAATTAATTATACAGGATGTTTCACGTTATTTCGGTGTGCTAGATGACTGGCACATACCAGTGCTATTTGACAAATATCCAATTGTTCATTATGATGCATAAAACTAATGCTGATTAATAACTGAACAAGAGCTACTTGAAGTCTTTGATTATTTAACTTGGGGAATACATTTTTATGAGCTGACTGGATAGATGTAAAAGAAGCAATATCTGAAGGCTGAAAATAAGGAGGATTGCTGATATCTGGAATGCAGGTATCAACAAAAATCTTAGTAGACCTGCTTGATATTTAACAAGGTTGATTGTCAACTTCCTAAAATACCAACTATGACATATGGGTGTTCTGAGTGAGAAAGGGCTAAGAATCTTAGTTGATGAGAACAGCAGTATGAAATTGTCGAAATGGAAGTTAACGATCTCACTATACACAACATCAATCCTATCACGTTTACACTGCTGTGAAGAGGTTAAAGCATCCTATTTTAAGATATACTGATACACTAGAATGTTTCTAAAAGAGTTCTTCAAATCATTTAAAGAATGGCTGAAACCAGGCTATCCTGTGGGTTAAAATATCTACCTGACTTTCTTTGCTAAACTAATAATCACAAAAATTTTTCTAATATGGTTCCTGTTTACCACAAATTAAGCATTTTTATTCTCATTATAGTGAGTCTTTGAGGGATAAAAATCATTACGCTTACCAAACAACTTGAAAATAGAATAACCCCTCAGTAAATTTAGAATGGTATCTATAGCTTGAGATTATATTACCCACAAAGTAATGAATTTAAATATGTCTCTACAAGAAAATAAAAACAATTTCTGAATATATTTTGAAGTAGTTGTAAAGGTAAAAACTGGTGTGGTAAATATCAATACATTATGAGATAAATGTATTATTAATGTTTATATTAGGATTAATTATTCTCTGTAATTCATCTTGCACTAATTTCTGCTAAATTGAAGAAGAAAAAAAAAGGTAGGATCCAAAAGAGTAACTTTTCTAAGGCATAAAGAATCCCAGCATTTTCCTTGTCTACATAGCTGAAACTGTATTAACAGGAAAAAAAAAAACATTATCTCTGACAAGGCTTTTAGCTTTTTGCTCTGCTCAGCTAAACACAGCACCAGCAGAATGTGTAATTACCTTTATTTTCCTTGTTGGGTATGGTGTGCTTGTGGAACTATCTAGACATGATTGATATGACATGAACAACTATAATTTTAATTTTTTCTTAAATGTAAGTAAATAGGTGATATCCTTAGCTCTAGACTTAAAGTTTTCTGATTTTTTTTACTATGTAACCACATTCAATTAATCTATCGTTTGTACAGTATTTTAGTTAATACCTGTTGACTTTTTATTTATAGAACTATAGTATAACCTCTAAAATATGTATGTACACCTGGAATTTTTGATTTCTAATTTCATCTATTATAACAATTTTCTTCATAATGGTATGAAAAAGAACTAAAGAATTTTCAAGGCTACATACATTTTATCCCTGAAGATTTAAAATAAAATAATTCCCCCAAAATAACAAACGTGTCTAAGGATGAAGAGAAACTTTGGTGGAAGAAGTATACATTCCAAAGTAAAAGTAAGATATGGCAGGCTTTCATTTTGGAATTATCAGTTCTATAAGAGAAAACATTGTAAAGAGATATCCTTACACCAGAAGTTCAAATCCAGTTTTGGCAATATGATACTAGATCACAGAAATATATATGGAATGCATATATATTTACTATGTTTTTTTTTGCTTATATTCCTTAGGCATATCCAATATGTCTTTTAAAGAAAAAGAAACCAGTCAATTAATATTTGAGTGATTGCAAAACACGTGTATATTTATTATTTCCTCCAGCCTTCCAGAATAGGTGAACATATTGGAGAGTGATATTCTAAGTTATTGTCGGTCTTAGCTAATAAGGAAAATTTGATCTTAAAACTCAGTGGATGTATAAATAAGGACATTAATAATGAAGACTGCCAGTCATTGTAATCGTCTACAGCTATGCTCATTTTTTTATACTTTATTTAGCTCTTCATGTGTAACTTTACCCTGTATAGTAAAGTTGGTAGTGTCTTGTCCTCAAGAAATGGTTAATTGCATCTTCTGATCATCTCTGTATGTTATAACATAATATCCATAGTCCTTAAATTAGAACGTTGTAATTTGTCTCCCCACCCTCCCTAGCCTCTTGAGTAGCTGCAAGCTATTCTTAGGGGAACTGTCTATGAAAGCACGGATTAGTCCTTCAATAACTAAATAAAATGGTATTTAAATCAAGCCTGTGGATCAATAGTAACACCAACATCTTTACTTGAACGTTTTATTAAGTGCTGAAATTTATTCACATTAACAGTAATACTCATTAACATTCCATGAGCACTTGCCATATGTAAGTACCCGTCGAAGAGTTTTGCACGTCAGATCACATTTAATCCTCATAGCAATTCTATTAGCTCTCCATTCCAAAGAGGAAACAGATGTTTAGAGAAGTTAAGTCACTTGTCCGTATCTGTCCAACTCCAGAATCCAAGCTCATAACACTTTTCCTTTAAACTGTTCAACAATACTTAGCTGATAATCAGTTCAATTGCCTATGAACTAACCAAAGTCCCTGGCACTTCTGGTGAATTAGTACATACTATTCCAGCTCCTAGCGCCATAGTATAAAATGCTTCACTTAGTTTGCTAAAATCACTGAATGTCTACACAGTAAATTATTTGCCTGGTCGAAGTTGTACAACAACTATTTTCTTCTTAAATGTACTCCTACCCATCAGGTTATTTGTCTTGAATACTGTTTACTGCCTTGCATCCATTCTTTCATAAAACACCCCTCAAGTGATATGGGAGTGCTTATAGGGAACTTCTATGATCACACATTCTTAAGCACTTTCATTCCAGGCATTCAAAACTATGACATTTTCTCTGGACAGGCCACGGTCTTCTTACACATCTGGGTTATTTTACATATTGATCCTGTTGCTCAGAGTGTCTTCATTATTCTGCTTAAAAAACTCCTACACATTCTCTAATATTCAGACCAAACGTCATACCCTCTGTGAAGACATTTTTGAATTTTTTTTTCACTTTCTCAAGTGGAATTAGTCACAACTTTTCCTGTGGCTCCCTACTGCATTGTACATACTGTTTCTTAACATTACCTGTTATTGACATGTGAATCTCTAGCAATAACTTTGAACTCCTCACCTATAAGGAGAATGTCTTATTTATTTTTGTGTGTGTCAAATATCTGTCTGACATATAATAGATAGTCCATAAATATGAAATCTTACAAATTCTTAACAGTGTACTTTTGTAATAAGAAAGGGAATATGAACTTAAACACTAAACATATTAAATGATTATTTGATACCTGATATTAGTGATATGTTTATCAAGGATCTTTATATAGTATCAATTGCTATCTTAGTCAAAATTATTCATAAAGCACTTTCCTCTCATGGCTAAAATGACAAATAAGCTACAATTTCTTCTTAACAATCTAGAAGATAGAATTATAGTTATCCTTATGCACATATTTCACAAAATCCCCTGGTCTAAGAACATCTGAAAGACCAGTGATAAAAGTATATATGTACATAAATTTTAACTAGAGCACAAGTGTTTGCATGCTTAAAACCTAGATATAACTGGGTAATAATCCCTCATTTGGATTTTAATACTCAGAACTTGCCAGGTACTTTCTAATGAAGTGTCCCAATTCCTGCTCTACAAAATCCTAAGCTTTATTAATTTTAAAAAGTTAATTCTGTAACATTTCACAAAATTAAAATCATGTCATAAGCTTTACTAATCTCCAAAGGACATTATCATCATATTGGCTTATTTATGTCAGTAGAAGTTTTTTGAGAAACGGCTAAGAGAAGCTTACTGCCACTTTTTTAAAAAGACCTAAAACAGGTTTTCTCCACTGATACCTTATGCTGTTATATTCAGAGACTCTTCAAAATATATATTCAGAACTATGATATTAGAGATAAAAAAAATGTATGCTTCTAATATAAACTTCCAAAGGTTAGAGTTTACATCCAATTTACACCTCAAGATATGTTGAATTGTCAGTTAGTGGTCTCCTGTGTTGGCATCTAGAGACATGCATTTCGGAGAAGGGCTGGGAGGAGAGAAAGAGAGAGGGAGAGAGAAGGAGACTGAATGACAACATTAACTTTCAAATGGCCATCTGGACGAGAACCATAAGGCACCATAATAAAAGTGTAACTTGATAAGCCAGAGATTCAGTGGTATTAGAAAAACAGGGTTACGAGTATTACCAATATATACACAATAATCCAGTTGCATTTATAAAATGATTTTCCTATAATTCAAATGTGTTTCTCTGTACTCATTGATGTCAGGAGTCAGCTGAGTCATGAATGAAGACAAGGAGCTTCATGCTGATGACGAAAGCACAGTGAAGCTTGAAATCTGTCAATATTAGAACTCTTTAAAATTGGTAGCTGAAGTTTATTATATTTTTTTAAATTTCAGCTTGATTGAGGTAAAATTCACACATAAAACTGTGATAATCCTTTCTAAATACTATACCTTTTCATCCAAGGCCTTGTGGTGCTCAAACAAAGATTTCAGTGCCTTGAGAACCTCGACCTCACTGGACACTCCCGAGGGGGACTGGGCTTGCCGTTTTACCACTGTCATTCTTAGTGACCTTTCATGTCGTGACACCAGGCATTCCAAGTGTTCCAGTAACAGCTGTTGGGTTTAACAGAAAATGTCATTACCATAAATGAGATTATCTTAGGAACACAAGTTACTAATACTTATGAATGACTTATACCTGAAAAGACTGCAGGTTTACGTAGTATCTCATAAAAAAATAAAATGCATTAAAGGAAATTGCATCTCTATCATAAGATGAAATTACTCATTTAAAAAATGTAATGTAAATTCTTATTCATTCTTTTAGAAAATTTAGTAATTTCAGCATGAGCTCAGTAGACATAGAACACAAAATAGGTGTGATCAAATAGAATAATTATTGAAGAACATTGCACAATGCATGATGATTTTGTTAAAAGAGTATTAAAAGTTGAAACTAACTTAGTATACATTTGGTCATTTAAAATTGTTGAATTGAAGGAAATGTGCATAATCATATAGCTTTGAATGTGATTATAGTGATAATCACGTTTGTATAGTGATTATAGTAATAGTTATAATCACATGTTGCTATAAAAACCATAGTGAAAATCACTAATGATTTTATTCACAATTCTTAGGTTACATATAGATAAATACATGCAACCAACTAGAATATAGTAACTGAGATTTTGTAATACTCATTTGAGGAAAAGGTTTTTAAAAGGTCTACTCTAAAACACACATTCACCCAGAGTAGCCCTGGGGCCATGAAAGTCCAATGAGCAGTGTTTCAGTCTGTTTCAGATCTATACCCTAACATTTCCCAAAGAAAGTTTACTTTTAAATGTTTTGTGTGGGGCGCCTGGGTGGCTTGGTTGGTTAAGCATCCAACTCTTAGTTTTGGCTCAGGACATGATCTCACAGTTTCATGAATTCAATCCCCTCATCGGGTTCTGTGCTGATGGTGCAGAGCCTGCTTGGGATTCTCTGTCTCCCTCTCTCTCTGCCCCTCTCTCACTCATGCTGTCCCTGTCCCTCTCAGGATAAATAAATAAACTTAAAATTTTTTAAAAAATGTTTTGTGAATTTGGACTTCATCTTTGTTTAGTTTAATAAGGGAGTTCTGCTGCTAAAAACAAAGATACCTGAAAAAACAAACAAACAAACAAACAAAGGCCTGCTGGGTTAAGTTCTCAGTTATTAAAATTTTGGTCAGGGAGGAACGATACATGATCAGGAAGTTCTGTGGGAGAGATTTTCAGAAGGGTAGTGAAAAGTATAGGCTAACAAATGTCCATATAAAATAAAGCAGAAGTTACTCAAACAAAACAAGGAATAACCAGATATAAGATACTGGGATGGAAAGAAATAAAGAAAACATTTTTTTTTGCAGGAGTTTTCCTAAAGCTTATATGTCCTAAAGTAGTAAAAATTTTTAGTTTTTCATAATGTCATTGTTGGATTCAGTGTCACATATTAATATCACTTTTCTTAGTTCTTAATATATTAATTTCTCTAGATTCACCATCACTAATTAGGGTTCAAAGTGTCAGAAAACTTTGTCATGCATTGGTACAGAAGAACACAAATAGCTGAGTTCCTAAATGGATACAGATCAGTAGGTAAGGATCATATTTAAGGGTCAAAATAATATTAGTAGTTCTTCAGTATGAAATAAGACAATGTTTTCAAAGAGCTTCCCTTTTATCTCTCAATCTCTGATTATATTCATGATCCTATTCTCTGGAATTCTACAGATACATCTGTGCATTGATTAAATCCAAGCTCTTTCATGTAGGTTATGGGATTTTGTATGAACTTAACCCTAAAATAGGGAGCTGAAAAGAGGAGAGACCTTTGCATAGAGCAGTAAGCAGATGCTTCATTGAGAGGATAATACTGAAACTGAGACTTAAAAGATAAGAAAAAGCTGGCCAAATGAGGAGCCAGAAGAAGAAAACTCATGGCAGAGGGCACTCCTAGGCATATCAAGGAACCAAAAGTAAGCTGGCGTGGTTAGAGCAAAGTTTGTCGGGGAAAGGCTAACATCAGAAGCTCTTGGAGAAATAAGCCGGCTTAGGTTCGCACAGAGCCCTAGAACCTACGTGAAACAGCCTGCTCCCAAGCAGGCCTTCCAGAGTGCAGATATTTGAGTTATCCCCTGTAAGTGGTGTGCTGACATTGGCCCATACCAGCCGGTTAGCGGGGACTGTTAATTTTCAGGAATTTTATGAGCTGGTGGTTAAACACAGTTCTTGTTAAAGTTTAAATTATGTAAGCTTATAATTAAATAAAAAATATTTTAAAAGATAATAAACACTCAAAATGTATTAACTCCTAATTGTTTTACTAAATTCCAAGTTTTTAATAAAATTCCTAAGTATTTTACCATTATCTATGCTCCGGGGGGTTTACTTCTATTGCACTTAAAGGCAGAAATACCACAGGTTGGTTCCCTACTGTGCACCATGTTCCTTCTCAGCTTCAGTGATACCATGTCGGTGCCTTGAAGTCAGCCACCATAGGAGTATTAAAACCATGGGAATTCCGAATACTATAAATTAGAGATTTTTTATTTTTTCTGGTAAAAAAAAAAAAAAGCATTATTGTCACTGGTCATCAAGTCATGGGAGCTGGGAGCCCAAACATTATGGAGCAGAAAAGGGCCATCATCACTGTGCCCTTTCTGAATCCCTGACCCATTGAATATGTAAGTACAATAAAATGTTGTTTTTGAAGTTAAATTTTGGGGTGGTCTGTTATGAAGTGATAGCTAATCAGAAGATCTTCTCTAAAGGGACTCGCAACCGTTTAGCATGGTAACAGTACAGAGGAAAAGAGAATACCAAATTTTTTGGACATTACCTCCGAACTAGGACTAATTCTTTGGTACTACTGTTACAGAGGCTTTCAACAATCTGCTAGATAAAAATGATTTACCTTGTGGACATCAGTCTATTTCTCTGGACACCACGATGTTTGCTTGATGGATATTTAAAAAGTGACCATGGTTTCAGGGACAGAAGTTATTCACTGACCTGGTTAAAATGGGCTTCTCATCATTAAGGTTCATACGGTTACCACCACAGCTGAATGGCCAAGTGACCAGCTGCAGCTATCGATCTTGAACCCCTGACATGATACAGCCCACCTAGAGATCAGGCTAGTTATCTTGAAGCAAGCAGATTGCATCAAATCCCTTCCATCAAGGAGGGGCGGCTATCTTTTCTTAAAGTAATAAATGTTCTTGTTTTTGTTTTTTTTCTCTGGATATGGATTTGCCTTCTCTAATGGCCATGCTTCTACTAGCAATACCATCTTATCAAGATTTTTGCTCACAGTCTTGTTACCATACACAACATTACTTCTGACCAAAAAAAACCCCACATTTTACAGACAAGGGGGTAATGCAGTTGACTGATACCCACAGCCTGGCTTTCACTACAGTATCATGTTATTCAGAAGCAGGTGATCCTATAGAATGATTAAAAGATCCAAAGAAGAGTCTATCTTAATTCAATCTTGGAGATAACAAAGTGCTATTCTGGGATGCTATCATCCTGAAATTATGTACTTAGTTTTGTTTTGTTTTTTTAATGTTTATTTTTATTTTTCAGAGAGAGAGCATGAGCAGAGGAAGGATAGAGAGAGAGGGAGACACAGAATCTGAAGCCGGCTCCAGGCTCTGAGCTGTCAGCACAGAGCCCAACACGGGGCTCAAACCCACGAACCATGAGATCATGACCTGAGCTGAAGTCAGACACTCAACCAACTGAGCCACCCAGGTGCCCCTGAAATTATGTACTTAGAGACAGTGATGAATACATATCAGTTCATCTACAGAGGTCCAGGAATCAAGGTTTAGAATTGGAATTTATAATTGCCAGTTAGACTTTTTGACTAGTTGGGGAAAGGGAGATCTTTATTTTTTTGTTATATATGCATACTGTGTATTAAATTATTCTCCCCTTTTACTCTATTTTATACTGGATATAACTACTTTACATGTTAAAGTAGTCCACAGGTTACAGAATATTAAGATATGATTGAGATTTAATGAGAGTAAGGGTGTACCTATAGAAGAACCCTGGTCATGTAGCTACATGCATGGACTTTCTTTTTTGAGAAAGGTGATATTTGTTTGTCTAAGTATAGTTGTATTGTTGGATAGATACATGTCAGTATTGCTGCTGTTTAGAATTTTAACAAGGAAAGAGTACAACAAAAGTTGTAGTGGAGACATGGTATTTGTGTTTGCCCAAAACTTTTTGAACATATCCTCCATCTTTGAGAGTTCTCTGCATTCTGAATGTCATCTTCCCAATATTGGATTCAAAACAAATTCAGGCATGTGTAACCACTAGGTGGCAGACATGTGACTTGAGAGTCAGCCAACCAGAGCTGCCCACAGGGCAGATTCTGAAGGGAGCCAGATGAGGAAACTTGCTAGGCGTGGGGGTCCACTTTGTTGGCACAGGTGGTAACAGAGGCTGTGCACTTCTGGGTCTGGGAATGTAAGGGAAACTCACAAGGCCAAGAAATAAGGTCCTAGACATTGTGCATGGAAGCTATGTTTAAAGATTTCTTATATTCCTTAATTAATGTCTTTTTGATTAATACAGTTGAGCTGTACTACGTTATGCAATTAGGAACTCTATATAATAATAACACCAAATAATGTGTTCTTTAAAACAAACTTATTAAGGGCTTAACAATTTAAAGCCTCCTGCATACTTAGGAAAATAGTCTATAGAATATATGCTTCATACTCACTTGTTGAATCGAAGTAAGATAAATGTAAGTTACCTAGCCTAGAGAATGTGGCCAAAAATGTTCAAATCTAGCATATATCTATATCTTTGAAGCATAGAAATTTAAATAAATGAAAAATAAAGAGGAATTCAGTAAGATACCACTAATAATCTACTAATGATACACCTTTGCTAGGAGCTACATTTTTTTTTTTTTTTTGAGAGAGAGAGAGAGCCAGCATGTGAGCAGGGGAGAGGGGGAGAGGGAGAGGGGGAGAAGGAGAGAGAGAGAGAATCTTAACCAGGCTCCACACTCAGCATGGAGCCTAAAACAAGGGGCAAGGGGCTCAATCCCATGACGCTGAGATCATGACCTGAGCCTGAATCAAGAGTTCGATGCTCAACCGACTGAGCCACTCAGGCACTCTGCTAGGAACTACACTTTTGTCTAATACTTGACAAATCTTGCAGAAGGCACTCTGTCTGGGGTACTCAAACTATTGCAGGGACTACATAAATAGCCACTAATTTTATGGTAGAATTCATTTTAATGAACATGGTGTGTGTGTGTGTGTGTGTGTGTGTGTGTGTGTGTATATATATATACACATACACATGCACACAGACATCTCACTTATGCATGTGTACATACTGTATCATTGGAAATTTTTGAACTAAATTTCTAAAATTATACAACTTATTATTAATTGAAATTCAATATAACCTGTGTGAAATTTATTTCAATCACAAATGGCATTCAAGCAGAAATACATTCTGGCCTGTACACTAATTTGGCTGCTGTAATATGACCACATAACACATCACTAACATCTGAGAATGAGAAACTTCAAACTAGTCGCTTTTGTGTTCAGTATACTTAATATCCTCTACCCTCAAATACTGTTTACAATCCCCTATAGTTCTATGTAAATGTTTAAGTCTCGTGTTGCAATAGTTGTTGGAAGGGCATATGTCCTTAGTTACATTATATGACAGTGATATGTCCTTTCTGTTTATCATATCCTATCAGAGCACTTTTAGATCCATGTACATGGGCACACACACGCATCTTCACCAGCCTTCAACGGCTAGGGTCTTCCTTTCTCAACTGAACTGTACTTTCTACTCATTGAAGAAATATGTTTGGAGGGATTTTATTAACTAGTGTAGACAGTAGTTTCTCAAGAATGGGAAGCTTCTCTTTAGTAATGGCAGGTGTCTCATTGTATGTAAACATTTATTTGTATAATTTCTTGGCTCAAAACAAAAGTAAGGGCATGGTAAGGAATGTTTCAAATTAGGTCTTTAATTTGAATTAAGGATAATTAAGTCTTTTAGCTGATGACCTGTAAGATGAAATTACAGCTTCACTATTTATATATAACATTAAGAATGGCTCTTGAAATCATAATTTATTTTTCAAAGTCATGCAGTAGATACTTTATAAAACACTGCCAATAATATGAAATATACTTTGAAACAGTTAAAACAGTTCCAAAACAACAATAAAAATTCTCCACTGTAATATTAAGAAACAATAAATAATTGGTTTAACATTGCTGGTTTTCTTTTAGCTTTTTACTAATTAATTCTATCAAAATATGATAAAGTTTAGTAGTCGATTTAGGTATGTTGAAATAATGGCAGGGATAAATTATTTTCTATACACATAATTTGCCTAAGTATGGTCAGAAAAGTTTTAGAAACAATGAATTTTGGGGGTGCCTGGGTGGTTCAGTCAGTTGAGTGTCCATCGGACTTTTGATTTCAGTTCAGGTCATGGTCCCAGAGTTGTGGGATTGAGCCCCACATCCTGCTCCAATCTGAGCAGAGAGCCTGCCTAAGATTCTCATTCTCTCTCTCTCTCTCTCTCTCTCTCTCTCTCTCCCTCTCCTCCTCCCCTGCTCTCTCGCTCTAAAATAAAATTAAATAAATAAATTTTGCTTAATCATTTTCTACACATATAGTGTGAACAATAAAGTTCACACTAAACAATAAAGCTTTTTGAATGTTTCTATAAATAATCTCTACAATTTTTGATATTTCTACTTTTGCATGGTAATTAATAATATTGGGATGACTTTATTTCCATGTCCTGAATTTAATTACTTGACGCAGCTGAATTTACTGATTACTTTGACTTCTATCATACATTCATATTATTGAGCTGGGTACCAGGTGTTACTACAGTGACAAAATGACAAATGGCCACAACTTTCAGCTCTGACATCAGAGTAACCACCTAGTATTTACCAATTTGCACACAATTGATACAAAATAAATCACTGAACATTAGAACTGAACTATAAAAAATGAACAATCTGTTTTTTCCCTAAACACAACCCTTTGTATCACATATGATTCGCAAATGACATTAGGAATATGGTCTCTTAAATATATAGCCTGCGGTTAAGCTGAGAAGTAGATTCCCTAGATGTGTCACTTATAAGCCTGGGGCAAATTATTTATATATTAGGTTTCCCATCAGTTAAATGGGGAAAATGGGATGGCTGTAAGGATAAAGTGAGTTAAACATACAAAACATTTAGAAAACAGTTCACATGTAATTAATGCTAGGTAGTATATAGTATGATCATTATTATTAATGCTAGCTACTATAGTATGATCATTATTATCATTAATTATTATTGGATATTGCTATATCCAATAAATCATTTCTTGAACTTCCTATGATACTTCTATATTCTAGTTGGAGAAGAAAAAAATTCATTCAAATATTACACAGTAGTGTCCTCTCTCGATTATTGTTTTGATGATACTCAAAGTTAACACAAATACTCTATCCTCTTATGGGTGCTCTCTGTGGACTTTTGTTGTTGTTATTTATCTCAATTCATGAGCATATGTTAACTCGTCAACATGGAAAGAGAATGTATCAGAACACTGAAAATTGAGACACTCACTTCTACTTTAAACTTCCTCACAATATAACACTGAGAGCAACACTGCTGCTCTTTCTCCATGACTAATAAGTAGGTGTTTACAGCAGGAAAACAACAACAACAAAAACCAAAAACAGAACATGTAGACATGTAGAAGGAGAAACTATTATATAAATCTATAAAAAAGTATTATGTTTTACAACATTAAGAGGGCATTATGGGGGAAGGAGAAGATTAATCCTGGATATTGCGGGGGGAGGGTGATAGGTGATTATGAACTTAGGAAGTTGTTATATAATTGATACTTTGCACAAAGAAGGTTCCATAAATCTTTTTTCCTTGGTTTAATCAGCAACGAAAGTTCTCTAACACCACTGCTTTAAGGAATGTGGAAGAAGTGCTTTCAGGTTCTATTCATGTTTCCAAAGTAAATATTATTCATATTTAAAGTCATGTTTAAAATCAACGGCTTCAATTACTGTTACCCTAATGGAATTTAACATTTGTATTTACTCTTTCTCACTTTGACCCCTGGAGAGGTATTTCAAGTATAGCTTGCCTTACTTCCTCTTTCCTCCAAGGTTCCTTTGCAGGAGCGAAGCCGCAGGTACTCCTGGAACTGGTGGAGTGTAATATGATGAATATTGTGTGGGTGCTGCTGCCTAGTTCTCTGAAACTAGTGACAATCGGGAAGGAATGATGCACTCACTCCATATTGCAATGGTTTACTCTTAGGCAATGTCTTCCCTAAGCTGTTGTAAATCTTGCATTTTTTTTTATAGACCTAACGCGAGTAATTGTGCCAATGGTCTCACGGCTAAGGGCACAGGCTCTGAAGTTAGACTGCTTTAGCTTTCAAACACCTTCTCTTCTATTTATTCACTGTGTAAGTTCTGGCAAGTTATATGCCTTTTTCTGAGCAGTTACCTCCTCTGCAAAGTGGGGATAATTATAATGTGTTCTTCATCGGGCATTAAGAAGGAATAAAGGGCTGCAGGGGGGAAAAAAAGCTGTATAAAGAAGAAATACACAGCTAAAAGAAGAGTTTCTGGTGCATTTTAAATGTGAGAATTAGTTGAAAGTCTACCAAGAAGTTTGCATTTCCCTCCACGTTCAGCTTCCGGATCCGACTTTTACATTTGGCTGTACTGTGCTACGGCAGGGAATGTAGCCTAAAGCATTAAAATGGAAATAGTGAAATAGGGCAGAATAAATCTCATGGCAGAAATAAAATTTAAATTTGCATAAAAAATTGTAAGTTAAAAATCAAGGGTGAAAAAAAATAGAAAAAATTCATCTGACACCCGATAACATGATCTAAACTGTCTTTGTTGTGTTCTCTTTGAGGCAGCCCATGTAGCTGGCTCATCAAAGTCTCAAAATCAATTCCTTGAGGGGCCTTGGTGGCTCAGTTGGTTAAGCATCTGAGTTCAGCTCGGGTCATGATCTCACGGTCTGTGAGTTGGAGCCTGCATCTGGCTCTGTGCTGATGGCTCAGAGCCTGGAGCCTCCTTCAGATTTTGTATCTCCCTCTCTCTCTGCCCCTCCTCTGTCTGTGTTCTCTGTCTCAAAAATAAAGTGGGGCGCCTGGGTGGCTCAGCTGGTTGAGCGGCCGACTTCGGCTCAGGTCATGATCTCGCGGTCTGTTAGTTCGAGCCCCGCGTCGGGCTCTGTGCTGACAGCTCAGAGCCCGGAGCCTGCTTCACATTCTGTATCTCCCTCTCTCTGCCCTTCTCCTGCTCACGCTCTGTCTCTATGTCTCAAAAATAAATAAAATGTTAAAAAAATTTTGAAAAAGATAAATAAATAAACATTAAAAAATTATAATAAAAAGAAACCATTCCTTGTTGTGTATGCTGTGTGAATTCTCTTTGCCATAAAATAAGACCCCGAAGAATAAGGAGATAAATTGAGTTTGATCATATAGCCATTATTCATACAATGCATACTCCTTATTAAAGGCACAAGCTCACTGTTTGTGGAGGTATTATTTTTATGTTACTCTCTAAGATCAAGCATAAAATAAATTCACTATTAACTATACCTCACTTTCTTATTTTATAGCATTCACCTGCTAGAGTTTTAACACTAAAAATATTTTCACCTACTTCATGTTGAAATTGAATTATACATCCACACAAAAGTGTTTTTAGTAGGGAAGCTGTTCTTATTTATAGGTAATCTGGTGATTTATGTATTTTATGAAATTTAGTGACTTTTCTTTCTGAATAAGAAAATAGCATCTTTTATTGAATTCTGGACTTTAAAGTCACAGCGTGTGAGACCGAAAGAGTACAGGAGTTTTTAAGAACAGAATATTCAGCTTCATGAAATCAGAACATCACAACTGGAAATCTCAATCATCTTCTGAAATAGAAAAGGCATGTTTTCTCTTAATTAGGAGAGTTTTGCTCCAGTGGTTTTATACATTTTAACTTTTTTTTTCTTTTTTAAATAAATACTTTGCTGGAGTGAAGTGAGGACCAATGCCCAGCCCACTCCCAAACATCACCCCAAATTGAAACTCGTACCCTCTCAAGCCTCACCTCTCCTGCCTACCTCCAACCTCTGAGGTATCCGTCTCCTATTCCAATACAACAGTTCGAAAGTTTGAAACTCACTATTGAAATCCAGCCCTTATTTTTAAAGTCAAATAAAGCAAAGGACGGATGGAATAAAAACATTTTCTAAGGCAACATAGTGATTTAGTAGCTGAGACTGTAATTTAGGTTTCCGGCCTTCCTGTTTTGAGTTTTATAGGATATTCTCCTTTACTTTAAAGAACAGACAGTGAGCTAGTATCTGCTTAAAGTCTTCCTCAAGATTTAAAATGTTTATATTTGTATGAGTATACAAGAGATAAGGCACTGCATGCATACGGAATTAATTCCAAGCAGAGGCAGTTTTATACTTACTCTTGTGTTGTTTCTTTCAGCTTTCAGTTCAGAAATTTCTTCTTCCTTTTCTAGAAGTTGTTCCCTACAGGCATTGAGTTCTTTTGTCAGTGCAGCAAATTCCTGAAAAGGGAATAAAAATATTTGAAGATGTATTTCAGATATAAAATGAAATGTTTTCCAGAAGGGATAAAAGAAATCAAAATATAAACTTCTGAATGTAACAAATGGAAATAATGACTTCAGTGACTGGGCTATATATTGCTGTTATTAAATTAATTTGGTTCCAGTGTTCAGAAAATGCTAATCCATGATATTTAGCATTCATGCTTGTTTATAATATGCTGCTTAGGTGAGTGTATAAAACATATTTCAAAATGTATCAGATATATCACATTGAAATTAACATTAGTATGACAATATACTAATAATATATAGAGAATGATTTAAATTTGGTTAATTTTGTGAACTCCAAAAATCTCACACTTTCATCCCTGTTCAGCAATATTTAGAGTAAGTATGCTAAGTCATTAAAAAAACAAACACAAAACAAAACAAAACCATTACCAACAACAACGAAAATCCTACTAAATGTTATGTTATTTAGAGATTAAGATGTTCACGTATATGTTAACAAGATGAAGAAAGAGAATATACTTCTTACAAAATAATAAATATTTAAGAGTTAATAACATCATCCAGAAAATTATTACTTAATACATTATTCAGTTCTTCCCTCTGAAGCATAAGTTCCACATGAACTGGGACTTTGTCTAGACTTCACTGTTACACTCTCAATGTCTAAGACATAGCAGGTTCTCAGTTATTATTTATTTTCAACAAAAAATTGAGGGTTCTGGAGTAATCCTCTCTTCACGTGACAAATGACACCTTGGAGGAATCTTCAATGGCTTCCGCAAAATGGGATCAGAGATTGTATAATCTGGGTATTTTTACTATGAGGCAGAGAGTTTAGACACAGTAAAGATTACTTAAAAAGTAAATCAAAAAAACTTAATTCAATTATTTGGCTATTCCAAGATGTAAGCAAATACTATTTTAAAGTAATTTTGAAAAAAATAATAAACAGATCCATGTTATCATTACAATTATCATTAAACTATTTAAAAGTGATTCTCAATAATAAAACTGAGACTTGTCAAACATTTGTCAAATATTTAAATATCTGTAAAAACAGCTCTGTGCTGAGAAGTCACTGTCAAAGGTTCAAACATAAAAATGAAAATCAGGGAGATAGTTTTGGTTAACCTAACCTCTCTCAAGGCAAATATAGTCAAAAGTAAGTGAATATGATGATTATGCAAAGCTGGGAAAGGTTTAGGGTTTATATTTTTGTTTGCTTCAAAGCACTTATTTTGCTGAGTTTCTCTCTGCGTGGCTTTAGCCCAAGTGGGTACTTCAAAGACCTCGGAATGGTCTAAGTAGACTTGGAGCTTAGAATCAAGATGAAAGAGTTCATTGTTACACTTAGGCTAGCATTACATATAAATGTTTTCTCCCCTGACTGCTGCCTGCTTAAATGTTGTTGATGGTCTCTGAGCATATTATTAAGTGGAGAATGGAAATAAGCAACAAGTAGAAAACAATAAACATTTCCAAAAAAACCCCAAAACTTTATAAGAACAGCATAACTGGGGTGCCTGGGTGGCTCAGTTGGTTAAGAGTTCGACTTCGCCTCAGGTCATGATCTCGCAGTTCATGAGTTCGAGCCCCACTTCAGGCTCTGTGCTGACAGCTCAGAGCCTGGAGCCTGCTTTGGATTCTGGGTCTCCCTCTCTCTCTGCCCCTCCCCCACTCATGATGTGTCTGTCTCTCTCTCTCTCTCTCTCAAAAATAAATAAGCATTAAAAAAATTAAAAAAAGAACTGTGTAATTTTGGTGGAGAAAAGAAGAAAGTGATGATTCTGTATTACATATTGTTAACCTACAGGCATTTAACAGTAATCTTTATGAATATTACTAGACAAAACATAAGTCAAATCCATATTTAACATAACATCAGTTTAAAAAATATATCAGGGTTTATCTTCCTAGAGATTTTAGCTTCCTATGTACAAAAGGACAACATATCAGAAAAGTATTTCAGAATTTTAACATGATAGATTTCCAGGTGGTAAAATAATAAGTGAGATTTGTTTGTTTTTTTTGCTTCCTCATACATATTTTTGTCATCAAAACTCTACAGTGGAGAAATGCGCTTTTATGCTTAGAGAAAAATCAAATTTATAATGTACTGAAGCAATCACGTATTCAAAACTGAGCACAGTAATTGGTCAAGATGTTATTGGTGAGAGATTACTTTAGATTTATTTGTTATCAAGGAACTGAATCTGAGCAAGCTATTTGGTGACTCCATGTATTAAGATTAATTTTAAAATTATTGACTTCCTAGCAAATTTCAGGCACTACTTTGACATTCTTATTCTCTTCTTGCTCTCTAAATAACCAGTTGGGTAGTCTCATTCCCATTTGAACAGAAATACTAAGACTCAAAACCAAATTCATGAAGGTCACAATCCATAGAAAGAGAGTTAGACTGTGAATATAGTTTTTCAGACCCCCTGTCTAGTACTTTTCCAATATATCACTTGATGCTGGCTGTTTGTCAGGTTTCTATGATTCAGATGTGAAGTGCATGTATCAGACCTTTCCCCCCTTATCTGAAGAATTTGATAACCATTACTTAAAATTATCCTTCTTACTTAGAACGAAGGACGTATGGGGAACTAGGAGGCCCAAGGCAAAGTACACCTTCCATGCAGAGTAACAAGAATTTGACAAGCACATTCTGTGTATCTGGGACTGCAATAGATGCAGACACCTCATATAGAGTTAATCGTGAAATGTTTTTATGCTTTTCCCCTGACATTTGTCTCCTCTGGACCTACTTCTCCATCCTTACTGCGAAAATGAACTGAGTCTTATATATCTTTTTTGAGATAATAATGACACAAAACATAATTAACACTGATTCGGCCCTTGCAATATGCCAGGTACTCTGCCAAGCAATTTATATTATCTCATTAATCATAATGAAACTCTGTAACAAAATGCTAGAATGTCACTAAATAAAACTAAACACTCTTATATGCAATCCACCAATCCCACTCGTTAGAACTTACCCGAAGGAGTTAAAAAATATGTCCACACAAAAATATGCACGCAGATATTTATAACAGCTTTATTCATAATGGCTAAAACTTTGAAAGCAACCAAGATGCCTTTCAATAGGTAAATGGATAAACTATGGTACATTCAAACAATAGCATATTATTCAATGCTAAAAAAAATATGAGCTATCAAGACAGGAAAAGATATGGAGGAAACTTAAATGCATACTACTAAGTGAAAGAACCCATTCTGAAAAGGCTGTATACCCTATGATTCCAACTCTATGACAAAAGCAAGACTGTGGAGAGATCAGTGAATGGAAGGGGCTTGGCTGGGAAGAGGGATGAATAGGTGGCGCACAGAGGATTTTTAGGGTAGTGACAATACTCTGTATGGAGTAATGCTGGATACATTTCATTGTATATTTATCTAAACTCATAGAATCTACAACACCAAGAGTGAACAATTACCAAGAGTAATGTAAACTGTGGACTTTGGGTGATAATGATGTGTTAGTGTAGGTCCATCAATTGTAATAGATGCACCATTTTGATGGGGGGTGTTGATTATATGGGAGGCTGTTTGTGTGTGGGGGTAGAGGGTACATGGGAAATCTCTATACCTTCCCCTCAATTTTGCTAGGAGCCTAAAATTGCTCTAAGAATATACAGTCTTAAAAACAAATCTCACTAAGGCCTAGTGAAATTAAGAAATTTTCCCAATGTTAGAGAGTCAGTCAGTGGTATAACTTGTTTGTTTTTTTCCTCCTGATCTTTCTAATTTGTCCTTCTTTCAGTCTTTGCAAAAAATTTCTTTCTCAAGCTCACAAAACTTCTCAGAGCTCCCTACCTTCAGACACACCAAATGTAAACAGACTTTAACTTGTAAAATTCAAACCTTCTAAAACATGGCCCTTTCATAATTAATTCACTTTATCATTGACAAAAAGCAATTACCCTTTTGAGCAGGAGCCATTTTGCTCTGCCCTGAGATTAGCATTTCATATGAATTACTTAATCTCTTCCCTATTTTTCAGATGAGGATGCTGAAGCTTATTATAGATGAATAACTTGCTCAAGGTCACACAGCTACAAATAATCCCCCCTGATTCCAAAACTCTTTAATTTTTCAACATTGTTTTCTTTGGGCTGAAAATGAAAACTCATCAAATTTATTAATAGTTCCACTTGGTACAAACTTATCATCCTTCTTATCCACCCACTCATACAACATTTATTGGGCACCTACTACATTTCAGACCCACTCCTAGGTGCAGAAGATACAGAGATAACTTAACATTGTGGCTGCACTTGACAACATAGATCTTTCAGAATTCACATTTGAGGGACATTAGGGATTTTCGTCACTCAAAACCCATCACAAAATTTACACACGCTTAACTTCTTAATGCTAGTCTATGTTCTTAGAGACATTGTTGATTTACAGGTGACTCTGAACCTGTAAAACCTCCTTCTTCAAAGGTCTGTCTTCTACATCTACCACAGATTTTTCTTTCTTGTTTCTATTTCCTCCCTTTCCATTTCCTAATCTCTCTTTTCTTTTCTATTCTTTCTTTCACATACTATCTCTTAAACATGCTCTCCCTATACTCCTTCCATTTCCTTAGACACTTCCATTTCCTCTCTGCTTAATTTATTTTTAAATTAGCAGTATGCAGTTTTTAAAATATAATTTATTGTATAATTGGTTTCCATACAACACCCAGTGCTCATCCCAACAAGTGCCCTCCTCAATGCCCATCACCCACTTTCCCCGACCCCCCACCAACCCTCAGTTTGCCCTCTGTATTTAAGTCTCTTATGGCTTGCCTCCCTCCCTCTCTGTTTGTAACTTTTCCCCCTTTTCCCTCCCACAGCAGTGTGCATTGCTAATGTTCTACAGTACCCTGTCCAAAATCTATCAATGCATTTACTAAATTGTTTTTAAAATAATCGTATCATGTGTTCATCTCCTCTAAGTAACAGTATTATTCTTCAATACAATGTTGTTATCTTTTTATTTTTATATTCTTAGAATTTAGCATAGTTCCTGAAAAATTATAGACACTGATTCCTTGTTTTTACAATAAATAAATGCATCACTTTGGCTAAACTTTTTTACTGTAATAGCAAAACAATTTTAAAAGGTATAATTTGGTAGTTATTTCTTTTTCTGACTGACATCTTTAGGATTTGCACATCATATAACATGTATGATATCCTTTTTACTCTGTAGCAGTTGTTTATATACATCTGAAATATTATGCTGTGCTATATTCTACATAGCAATGGCATTATTGTCTGCTATGTTTTATCGGATGTATATATACAGTGATACTATTATTCTCAATTTCATGCATTCAGATTTATTATTTGTTCATTGGACATATTTTTTTAAACATTTTTTTAATGTTTATTTTTGAGAGAGAGAGAGACAGTGCAAGCAGGGGAGGAACAGAGAGAGAGAGAGGGAGACACAGAATACAGAGCTGGCTGCAGGCTCTAAGTTGTGTGCACAGAGCCCAACATGGGGCTCGAACTCAGGAACTGCGAGATCATGACCTGAGCTGAAGTCAGACACCCAACTGACCGCGTCACCCAAGTGCCCCTGTTCATTAGCTACATTATATTGTCTTACTCATTCTCAGAGAAAAAAAAAGTACATAATTAATCCATGTTACTTCTCTAGTCTATTGTTTCCCAAACTATAGTCTATAGAACTGTATTTCTATAAGATTCTCAGAAAAAAAATCCATAGCCAAATGGCTTTAGGAAATGATGTATGTCATATATATATATATATATATATAGTTTTACTGTTGGAACTACACTATGGGTATCAGAATATTAGAGATTCTGAGGAAAATTGGTTTTGTGGCCAAGAATTGGGAACAATCTGGATTTACAGCTATAGAAAATGGGTGAATTAAATATAGTAAATGCACATGATGGAATACTGTACAAAGGGCAGAATAAATAGGATACATCTTTTTATAGCAACATGGAACAACTTCAAAAATACAATTTTGAGTGAAAAAGGTAAGAAATAGAACACAATGTTTAACAGAGTATTTTTAGAAGCTGAGGACAGCAAAGATAAATGTTAGAAGAGAACTTCATTCATACTTCATTGTTTCTGAATTCAAAGGAGTCTATAGGAAGAGCTCAGTTTGCTTTGAATTACTGGGACAGGACTAGTAGATTAGTTACCAACCATTGGCCATATCCAACAACTTTTAAGACCAATCATTTGGTTTCCCAACCATAGTCTGCCAAAATTCCTACTTTTCCTCAGGACCAAAATGACTTTCTCTACTCTGTTTGTTTCTTGTAATTTTAAAGAGTGGTCAGGACACAAAGTTCCATGTAAGTACCCTCAAACCAAAGGGAATGTACTGTTCTTTTTTAACACATATTCATGCATCTAATACACACACACACACACAGAGATACACACAGATACACACACACGCGCACACACACACACACACACACACACACATTTCTATCAAAACCACAATGAGATATCCTCATACCTGTCAGAACGGCTAAAATTAAAAACTCAAGAAAAAACAAATGTTGGTGAGGATGTGGAGAAAAAGGAACCTTATGTATTATTGGTGGAAAAGCAAACTGCTGACGCTCCTGTGGACGACAGAATAGAGGTTCCTCAAAAAACTAAAAATAGAACTATCCTACAATCCATATCACACTACTGGGTATTCGCCCAGAGAATACAGAAACACTAATTTGAAGGGTTATATGCACCTCTCTGTTTATTACAGCATTATTTACAATAGTCACTTGAGTTTTATAATTTCTTTATAAATTTTGGACACTAACACTTTATCAAATATGTCATTAACATACACTTGAAACTAATATAACACTGTATGCTAATGACATTGGAATTTAAATAAATAAAGCAAGCCAAGTATGTAACTAAAAATACACATTTTCTATTACATATATATATATAGACAGAAACAGAGAATTTTTTCTTGTTAGTTTCTTAAAAATTTGAAAGTATCATTTCTTATACACAAACACAAATCTTCTAATTTCTGTATACCCCATATTGTAATTTACAAGTCTCATAAACTGTATGAAATCTAAAGTAGTCTATTTCAGCTGAGTTGCTGGTCTTACATCTTTTCTTTTCTGCCCACATCATCTTTTTAAGCTGTTATTTCTTGAGTACTTTATTATAGGCTTGGGATGTTGTTAGGAACTTTACATCTGTTATAGCATTTATTCATCATGGTAGTCTTATTCTTCCCAGAATACAAATGAGAAAACTTGATTAAAAGAAATTAACTAACTCTAGCAAGTTCCATGCTAGTATATGGCAAAGCTCAGGCCTGTAGGATCCCCAAAGCAGAGGTAGCCTGCCTTTGCATCTTAAAAGTGGTTTTGCCTGTGTTTGCTGGCATCAGAGCTAAGGATGAATTTGAGAATTTCAAGTCTCTATGCTGCCAATATTTGAAATAATAGGTCAGTGAATTGTTCTCAACCGGTTTCGGGCAAAGAAGCTTCTCTTGTTTTGGTTCCTATATGTATTATTCTCAAAGCAAACACTACATGGGCAAAATACAAATTCACTCAGTTCCTGTGCTTAATTACATACTATAGGAGTAACCTGGAGAGAAGAGTGTTTAGATCAGGACTTACTCTGGCCTTTCTCTTCCTTTCTCCTCATGCCTCTTTTGACCTGGTAAATCCTCGCAGTCTACTAAGCTGTCCATCCTCAGACAGATGAAGAAATTTCTACTTTTATACACTTTCATTCTTAAGTGCATTTTCTGTTATTTAATATTAAACACAGGACTGAAATAGACCACCAACTTCCATAACTCATTTCAGGATGGTGTCCTTTACTCGAGGGGCATTATTTGGGGGAAAAAAAGACATATTTTCTACTCAACTAAATGCTCGAAAGGCTCTGATTTAATAGGTGAATCCTCACCTCGGAAAAGCAGGTCAGGAGAAGCTGCGTGACAAGAAGGAAATTCAACCTTTTAATTTCAAGTCATTGACACCAGGCAGCAGTCTCCAGAGTAATCGCTGACAATCCATTCATCATAATTACAATTTTAACCCTCTTTACCTTCCAATTAAACCTGCATTCTCTACTCTTGGGCGCCACTTAATTAATTAGCAGGCAATGGCCTTATTTCTGCAGTATATCTGAGTATGTACTGGCTGAAGAAGCGTAAGTGCAAATCGGTCTGAGAGAAAAGAGAAAAAATAAAGGGTGAGCTGGAATTCAGCTTCACTAAGCACCACCACCAACCTCACCAACCACAAAAAAAGCATCTTTTAAGTTTATTCTCCAACCATCTAACATTTGTGCAAATCAAAAATAGCTCTGAGGAAAGCATATGGCGTGGAAGCATGCTGACTTGACCATCTAGCATTTAAATTAGACAAAATTAACGACTTCGAAATGTTTTTATAATGACTTCCTTAGGCTCTATCTCCAATTTACTATATTTTGGTGTCTCCTCTTCTGAAAATTGAAAATTCTTCTAGCAATTTTATTTGTAATACTCAGTGGAAAGCTTTGGATTTAAATCTGCATTTCTTTGGCTAAAACTGCACATAAATTTACATGTATAAAGATACATATTTCCTTCCCTGCACCATAGGATATATTTTCTAGAAAAAATTAATAGCAGAGATATTACCTTGAAGAGATGAAAACAAAAAGTCTTAATAGAATCTTTACATTATATATATATATATATACATATATATATATACATATCTCAGAATATCAGCTATAAATTCACAAGAGTCTGCAGATTTTCAGTTTGAAAATAAAAGGCTTTATTTTATAGAAATAAACAAAAAGCTTTGTTTTATAGAAATTTGTATCCCGTCTCTCCCTTTCTCTCTCTCTGTATGTATATATACATTTATTTTTATTGTTATTACTGCCATGTTATGTTATGCAATCAAATGCAGTGTTAATGACCTCTGGTCTCATAATTGCCTCCTAGACTTGCATGAGCTCACGAAAAGCTGTCACCCAAAATTATTGTGTGGAACAGCCATGTCTCATGGTCAGCCTTGGGCTAGGTAGCTTGAAGGTAGACTCGCCGGCATAACTAATACAATTTGACAGGCACAACTGGACTCTCAAGAGTTTTCACAGAAATTGTTGAGTAAGGCTGCCCAATTTAAAACGAAAATGAAATTTAAAGTCCATGCAAATAATATTTTGTGTCCCCTTGATTTTTATGTATCCATATTCCAGCAAGAGAACTGTGTTGTCTTTTCCTTAAAACTGCATTAATAGAAAAGTACGTTAACGTATTATGGTGACCTGAGAGATGTGAGTCTGTTTGAAATCAAGCACGCTGCAAGAGTCATTTTATGGTAGATGTAGACACAGGTACAGGGTAACTTTTGTTTTCAAAACTCTTCCAAACAAGGAAACCGGCAACTTCTAAAAAGTGGATGTTTGTTGAAATTGAGCATAGGTGCTGTCAGGCAGGCTCGAGCTGTCTGATCATGAAGCCATGTTCTCACTATGCCTCACTTACGACATTTCCAACTGGAACGTTCCCCTCTTCTATCTTATCTCTGCTCTGCTCTCTAGTCTCTAATTCGGCAGTCTGTGTACAGAACTGCTCCAGGTATCAGATGCTCTTTAAAAGCAGCTGTTAGAAATGATTCAGTTTTGTTGAATCCCGGAGGACAGGCAATGCTATCATAGATCAGCTGGGAACATATTTAGAGGGAAGCACAGTTTTCAGTATCCCCAAAATACAAATCTGTGGATTTTGACTTCTGTGGGCCTTAGGTACTTTTACCTTTGTGGTCTCTTTTGTCCCTAAAAGCATTAAAATCTATATTTTATGATTGTGTTGATATAAAGATTAATATAATCTAGACTGGGTAAGTTTCATTTTTCCTTTTAATGTTAAAGTAATTGGAACATTCGCATGCATCCCTAAGAACATCTTGAACCCTAAGCAGTGCTTTTACTGTGCCTAATGGGTAAGTTGGCCTTATGCTCTGCCTACTCATATGTCATATGTGGCTTCAGAGTGAAACAGAGCTAGGTTCATATCTAAGCCAACAGTAGCTAGATTTTTAAGCCACTGTTGTCTATCTAGGAAATGTAGGTAGCAGTACTTTCTTATTTGACGAGTGTGGGTAAAAATGAGCTCGTCAGTTCACACGATGCAGCGGTTGTGCTCCTCCATATTTATCCAAAGGAACTGAAAACATAGGTCTGCACAAATCCTGGCACATGATGTTTACACTAGCTTCATTCACAATTGCCAAAACCTGGCAGCAACCAAGATGTCTTTCAAGAGGTGAATGGATAACTAAATTGTGGTTCATCCAGACAATGGAATACTACTCAGTGGTAAAAAGAAATGAGCTATTGAGCCATGAAACAACATAGAGGAACTTGAAATACATATTACTAAGTGAAAGAAGCCATTCTGAACAGCTACATACTACACGATTCCAGCTATATGATACCCTGGAAAATTTAAAACTATGAAGACATTAAAAAAAAACAAATGAACAAACAAACACACAAATAACAGCAGTGGTCAGGGTGGAGTCAGAGGCCACTGGGATGAATAGATGCGGTACACAGGATTTTTAGGGAGTGAAAACACTCTGTATTATAACATAATGATAGATACGTGTCATTCCACATTTCTCCAAATCTACAGGATGTACAACACCAAGAGTGAACCATCATATAAATTATGGACTTGGATGATACTGATGTGTCGCTGTAGGTTCATCATTTGTAGAAAATTATTGATAATGGAGGTGTCTCTGCGTGTGTGAGGGCAAGGGATACCTAGCAAATCTATGTACCTCCCTCTCAATTGTGCTGTGAATCCAAAACTGCCCAACAAAATTAAATCTTAAAGTAAGTAAGTAAGTAAATAAATAAATAAATAATATAAATGTGACTAGCATAGGTCCTGCTTACAAGAGATTCCAATTAATGATATACACTCTGTAATTTTTGAGCTCTGTGTACTTATTCTACTTACACTTTTATTCTAAGACCCAGTTTTCCCTATTAGGATAGCGTATTTAATTATATGCTTTAGAAAACCATGAATCTTCTTTTCCCATTCATGGTAGCTGAAATGCAACTCAAGAATCACATAACTGACCTCAAGAAATCAGTTAAGTAAATTTCATGGAGATTCCTACTCCCTGCCACACATACATACTTTTCTTCTGTAAGATCCTCATAATACATCAGGGACAGCAGGAATGCTCTCAGGAGGAACAATAAAAAGAGGATCCCATTGTATTACTAGTGGAACAACGTGGTAAAAATGATAGACATCAATGTGAGAGTAAAAATTTTTGTAAGAGAAAATGCCTTGTTGTACCTGTTTGCCCCTTTGCATCTAGTACATTCTTACTCTTTCATTTATTTGGTTAATATTAGCAAAAACACATAAAATAACACTCTGTTCTCTTAAGCATAATATAATGTCTATAAAGACAGAAACTATGAGGAAATTCTCTGGACATGATAAAACTGTTCTTATAAGCCTCCGAAAATGCATGTGACTTTATCTGCTCTAATTCCCTCCATATCTCATTGTATCTTTTGCTCCAACCCTGGGGCTTACACAACTCTCAAGATGTGAAACTGCAAATGTGAAATTACAGGCTAATACATATTTGGGGAGCTTTCAGCAAACCCTTGTGTTGGTTGCTATGAGATGTTGTTTGAGAGCAGCCCAGCTGCCTACAAGTCTGGCTGGAATCCAGGGTTACAGCCTAAAGCCTTTTATAGATTGCCTGACTCAGGTGAGTAGGATGGACCATGTTGAATGAAGATCCCTTCTTTTTGGATTCTGGCTCTAAGTTTGACTAGCTTTCCAAATCCTATCTTTGAGTTGCTTCTCTAACTTTCAAAATCTGTTGTCCCTCTGAAATCACAATGACAGACAAACTCAATGGCCTAGAACCACAACTGAAGTTATACACTCCTGGTATCCTTTTCCTTTAAACCCGCTCCAGCTCCCTCTTGTACTTTTCCCCAAACAGGAATAGCCCTTGGGCCCTGGTTTTATTGTATCAGATACATGAAAAAAGAGAGAAGAAGATCTTCAGAGAGAAACTTACCACAGGAACCAAGCCTTTTAGTTCTGTAACCCCATTAATGAGCTTGTCCTTGAGCTTGACTCATTTTATGGAAAGAGAAGGAATGAATCTTTTATTCAAACCAATGTTCAAAATATATTTTTGCTTATTTGTTGCTTGAAAATAATTTGAAAGTTTATTAAAACTCAACATTCTAAGCACATTAGTAAAATCACCTGGCCTAGTAAGCGTTGTAGCTAAAGCATGTCGGGGCTGAGTCATTGCCAAGCGACAACTCTGTTGGCAGGAAAAGCCAATTTCAACAGCTCTAACGGTGTAAAGCAGGAGGCATGTTTGACAAGATGCTGCGTATTAATTTAAAAGGCTTTAGCATCTGGTTAGGTAACACCTGCTGTGGCGAACACTCCCAGGCACACAAAATAGCATTCAAGCTGAATATTTAAATCTCCCCACATAGCCCAACGAAGCTCTAACTCTAAACAAAACAAAACTAAATCATGTCTCTAGTCAACAGAGTTATAATTACATAGCCAAAAATATTTAGGCTATGACATCGTTTGCTATCCACTGAGTTAAAATGCTCTAGTGGGCGCCCTAGAAGTTATAAAGGATATTAAAACATATTGTCCTGCCTTGGAGAATTTTACTGTATGCAGCATTTAGAAGAACACGGCTCAGAGAATAACACTTTGTGTCCTATTATGTTGTATTAACATAAAAATAGGTAGAATTTGTCAGTGAGAAGGGGGAGGGGGATAGCAGCAAAAAAAAAAAAAACCAGAAAAACAATCTACAGAAAAGAAAGAGCTGGCAGGGGTCTTCTAAGCACACTGTCTCTGACAGTGTGTCAAGGCTCAAGGATTATAGTCATGTGAGAATAAGGGTAAAGACAAGCATATGTGTGTTCTGGAATTATCAGGACACACCAACATGACATGGTGCCATTAAATGTTCAAATAATGTTAACATGTTCTGAGACCGTGGACACTAAGAAATAGTCTTAGAATAACTGAATTTTCTGTGCAGTTTCCTGCAGAGAAGAGACTTGCCTTGTTGGCCTAGTTTGGATACCAGGTCTGCTTGACAATTCTATTTCTCACCATAAGTTAATAAATTAACATTTTGATCATTTTTTTATTGACCCCATAAAATATTATTGAATGCCTAATATGCAGGAGGTCCTATAATCTTTACAGACCTTATAATGTGTACAGTGGAGAAAAAGATGTAGTAAATAAAGGTAGCTGAAGCAATTACAATACAATGTGAGGAATGCTGCATTGGGGGCTGAATCCAGGTGCTCGGCACACACAGCCACAGACCAACCAAGCCATGAGTATGGAGGGAGCAGCTGAGATGACATGTGAAAAATGAGTAAGAATTAGCCAGGCAAAATGTTTGTTGAGTAAAATATTTTCCAGATTAAAAAAAAATACCATGAACAACTTACTGAAGTCAAAGCAAACAAAGAAACAAAAACACTTAAGCAGATGAAAACTGTAACACTCTTAGAACAAACCAGGGGGTAAACCATAGTCTTGGGTCAGGCAATGGTTTCTGAGATATGCCACTAAAAGCTCAAGCAACAAAAGAAAAATAGATAAAATGGACACCATCTGCTATGGCCTGAATCGTGTTCCCCCAAATTCGTATTTAAGCCCTATTCCTCAATGTAATGGTATCTGGAAATGGGGACTTTGGGACATAATTAAATTGACATGAGGTCATGAGGGGGAGCCTTTCAGGATGGGATGTCTGCCCTTGTAAGAAGAGGAAGAGACACCAGCGCACGCTCTCTAGGATGTGAGGACATAGACAAAAGCAGCCATGTGCAAGTCAGGAAGAGAACTTGACTATGCCTGACACCCTGAACTCAGATTTCCAGCCTCCAGAACTGTGAGAAAATAAATTAGTTTCAGCCATCGGTCTAAGGCAGCCCAAGCTGACACCATCACAATTTTGACACCATCGAAAGGAATAACTTTTGCACTTCAAATGAAATCATCCAGAAAACGAAAAGACAACCCACAGAATGAGAGAAAATTTTTTGCAAATCATATATGTTATAACAAGAACTTGTTTCTAATATATATATATATATATATATATATATATATATATATATATAACTGTTACAACTCAATAATAAACGACAAATAACTCAATTAAAGGATGAGAAAAAGTCTGAATAGACAGTTCTCCAAAGACCTACAAATGGCCAGTAAGCGAATAAAAAGATATTGAACATCGTTAACCATCAGAGAAATACAAATTAAAACCACGACAGGATGCCACTTCACGCCCAGCAGGATGGCTATAATCGAAAAGATGAATAATAACAAGTGTTGGCACGAATGTGCAGCAGACTCATACACCGCTAGAAATGTAACATGGTACAGCTGCTTTGAAAAAACAGTCTGGCAGTGTCTCAAATGGTAAAACATAGTTACCATAGGATTCAGCAATTTCACTACTAGAGATATACTCAAGAAAATGAAAAGCATATGTCCACACAGAAACTTATACATGCATGTTCATAGCAGCATTATTCATTGTAGCTAAAAAGTGGAAGCAACCCAAACGTCCAACAACTGAAGAATGGATGGAAAAAATGTAACATACATTAAAATGGAATATTATGTAGAAATAAACAGAATCCAGACACATGCAATAACATGAACACACCTTGAAAATGTTATGCTAAGTTAAAGAAGGCAGTCCCACGGGACCATGTATTGTATAATTCAGTTAATATGAAATGTCCATATAGTGATAGTTAAGAGGTGCAGGATTTCTTTTGGGGGTGATGAAAATGTTATAAAATTGATTGGGGTGATGGATACTCGACTCTGTGAATCTAATAAAAGCCAACGAATTGCACTTCAAATGGGTTAATTACAGTGCATACCATGTTTCTTGTGTTTCACTTTATTGCACTTCAAGGAGAATTGTGTTTCTTACAAATCGAAGGCCTGTGGTAACCCTGAGTGAGGCAAGTCTGTCAGTGCCATTTGTCAATAGCATTTGCTCACTTTGTGTCTCTGCGTCACATTTTGACAATACTCCCAATATTTCACATTTTTTCATTATTATTATATTTGTTACGGTTATCTGTGATCAGTGATTATGACTCCTCGAAAGCTCAGTGGATGGTTAGAATTTTTTAGCCATAAAGTATTTTTAAATTAAGGTTTGTACACTGATTTTTTGTGGAAATGATGTGGAAATGTTGGAGTTCAGAGCAAATGGTCAAGAAAGAATTCTTGAGATGTTTTTGGTGCAAAAAGTTGGTCATTAAAGCACAGGAACAGGACCTGTGGGCAGAAAGCTGCACTAGAAGTTGACTGGTGACTGATCATATAGTTTCTCTTTTTTAGTTTTATTTATTTATTTTTTAATGTCTATTTTTTAGAGAGAGTTTCAATGGGGGAGCGGCAGAGAGAGAGGCAGAGACCGAGAATCCCAAGCAGGCTGCCCGACATGGGGCTCGAACCCATAAACCATGAGATCATGATCCGGGCCCAAATCAAGAATGGGGTGCTTAACTGAGTCACCCAGGTGTACCAGATTATATACTTTTAAGTTGGGAGGGGGTTAGGGATAGCGTAAGTCTCTAAGGAATTTTGGAAATAAAGGTCTCCAGGACCCTGGGGGACTAGCTAGGTATTGTTAGAAAAAGGTCACTTATTACTGTCCAATAAAACCTTACTCATGAGACCCTTCGGATGTATATAGTGGGCCATATGCTTGAAGGATAATTGCCAACATATATCTTGGGGGGTGGAGATAAAGGAAGTTTCCAAAGGAATTTCTGTAAGTTAGACATACCGGATCCTGGAGGTCTGGATAATGTTAAGCTAAGATTGCCTCTTGCCCTTAGCAAAGTATTAACATCAAGGCCACTGAGTTCTTATAGGAAGGTCACTCTGCCTGTTTCAAGGATTTGTCAACGGGCTATAAGAAGCAAGGAAATTTAATTTTTTCTTTTGCCTTTGTTTCCTGCATTAATGCTATTGTACATTACAGTATAGTGCAAACAAGACTTTTATATGCACGGGCAAACCAAAAAAACTCATTTGACTCACTTTATTGTGATATTCGCTTTATTTAAAGTAAGTGGTCTGGGGGCGCCTGGGTGGCTCAGTCGGTTGGGCGGCCGACTTCAGCTCAGGTCATGATCTCGCGGGCTGTGAGTTCGAGCCCTGTGTCAGGCTCTGTGCTGACAGCTCAGAGCCTGGAGCCTGCTTCTGATTCTGTGTCTCCCTCTCTCTCTGCCCCTTCCCCTGTTCATGCTGTGCCTCTATGTCTCTCAAAAATAAATAAACATTAAAAAAAAAATTTAAAGTAAGTGGTCTGGACCCAAACCCACAATATCTCCAAGTATGCCCACAAATGGCATATGAATGATGTTTCAATAAAACATTTTTAAAAACAGCAATTCAGTGCGGTTGCAGTGGAGCATAAGCTATGCTTGCTATTTGTTTTGGTCTGTGATGAAGAGAATGGGTCCCATGGAAGAGATTTAAGTGGGTAAATGACATTATTAACCTCATCTTCCTTCATAAGAGTTTGTCCACCACTCAGAGACATTGAAAAAAACAAAAACAAAAAACAAATATCTGGACTTTCCCACTAAAGGGCCAAATTTTCAACCTAGCTATATTTATTAATCATACCCTTCCACACTATTTTTAACAACTATTCAGTCTTCTTCTAGACATTTAATTCTTTCAATTTCAAAAGCATTTGCTTATTGTTGCTATTTTGAATTTTTCCCTTCCTATCCCTCCCCAGCAACAAAAGATATTAAAAACAACACTTTACATGAGAAATATGCCATTGTTCCTTCTTCTCCCAGGGGACTTCCTGTAACATCTGAATTTTTCTGGTCAGTAGAAGCAGAAAGTATCTCAGAATACTGCTTTCTTGAGAAGCACTTTGTAAGATACATTTTTCAAGAGGAACATATATGGAAAATTACTCACCTATATTCTTAACCTTTTCAACTGCTCATAAGAAAACTCTGGCAAAGACTTAGACAAAGTTAGGAAAAACTCTTGACTTACCTGTACTGTACAGATATTTACTCACTTATGAAATAAGTCCCATCAATATTGAATTGCTATATAAACATACAGTGCATAAAATTGCATATAGATACCGAAATGTACAATCAGCTACATTAACTGATCTTTACCATCTTACACCATCTTTCTATGGCTGTATCAAATAAACCACATGAGTATTGACACTCTATCTTCCCTGGCCTGAAACAACATTAGATAATCACTTGTTTCTTGAAGCAGCCTCATAATATTCCTATTTGCCACTCTGTTCTGGAATTACTTTTTTCATTTTCAAAAAAAATAATAAATAAAATGTTTCAAGTAATCCGTTAGAAACTTCTATTATAGAAAGTTCTTCCACTGCAGAATCATGACTTAGATTATCATCATTTGTTTACATGTATAAATTAAGCAGAGAAATCAACATGGAAAAGCTACTTTATTTGACCGAGTGTCCATAATATTCCTTGCTTGTTTTTTGTTTTGTTTTGTTTTTCTTTCTTAAGCTAATGTTGCTTGAGAGAATGAAAAATAGCTATGAGTCAAAGTATATATTCAAATGGTCTTTCGTCCCAATTTTATCTTTCGGTGTTAAAATAGATTAATAATATACTTCAAGAAAAAGAACATATTGTATGAGTGAGAATTTTACACAGGAAGAAATAAGAGGAGGTTATAACTCTTAGGGAAGAAAACATTTTTAACACTTCAACACTTCATGTTGAGTTTTTACATTTTTTTAAACAGTCCCACACTTGTAAATATATACTAGCACTCAATCCAATTGTGTAATAGTTTAATTGCTCTGAAATATAAGTATCATCTTCTGATTATGTTCTTTAAAAATCCTGCATCTGGGACATCTGGGTGGCTCAGTTACTTGAGCATCTGACCCTTAATTTCGGTTCAGGTCATGATCCCAGGGTCGTGGGATCGAGCCCTGCATGGGGCTCTGTGCTAAGCATGGAGCTTGCTTAAGATTCTCTCTCTCTCTCTCTCTCTCTCTCTCTCTCTGTCTCATTCTCTAAAATAGAAAATAAACATACATAAAAAATAAAAACCCTCTATCTATTCTTCACAAGTAAGTGAAAATCACTTAGTGTTTCTAAGTCTCTACTTCTGGTGTTTTAAAGAAAGCCTTCTAATTTGCTATAAGTTTGTTAATTTTGCTCTATTGCTTTGAATAGATCACTCTTAGAATTTGTGTGGTGAAGTCAACAGGACATAGAGAAGGAAGACCCTGACTGAAGAATTTTGACAAATGTTGAGATGTAAATTGTTCAGAACACAATGACACATAAAGCATAAAATTAAAATGGTCTTTTAAAATTAGGAGAGTTATCTCTCACTTGTTTCTGATAAAGCTATTGAGGAATAAATTTTAAAATACGGCATATCAGGGGCACCTGGGTGGCTCAGTCGGTTAAGCAGCCGACTTCGGCTCAGGTCATGATCTCTCGGTCTGTGAATTCAAGCCCCACGTCGGGCTCTATGCTGCCGGCTCAGAGCCTGGAGCCTGCTTCGGATTCTGTGTCTCCCTCTCTCTCTCTGCCCTTCTCCTGTTCACGCTCTGTCTCTATGTCTCTCAAAAATAAATAAACGTTAAAAAAAATTGTTTTAAAACACGGCATATTAGTTTCATTCTTTTTATTTTATTTTTATTTTTTAAATGTTTATTATTTTGAGAGATAGATAGAAAGCAGGGGAGGGGCAGAGAAAGAGAGGGTGACAGAGAATCCCAAGCAGACTCTTCACTGCCAGAGTGGAGCCCGACATGGGGCTCAAACCCATGAACCTCCAGCACTTGACCTGAGCTGAAACCGAGTAGGACGCTTAACCAACTGAGTCATACAGGTGCCTCTCGTTCTTTTTAAAGTGTTATTCTTTAAATATTTTAAACTTCTATTATGTGTATTATAATTCTAATATTCAACATCCGTGAGAATGGAATTTGGATTTATTGTTTCTTCTGATTCTAGCACAAGGGAACTTAGTTCTTCTCATAACTTAAAATAGTGATTGCAAACTCGTATTTGGTTTATCTTAATCTGTGGGAAGTCTGTAAGGTCTAGCTGAAAGAACTTTCTTCAGTGAGAATATATTTATCCTTCTGCTAAGCACTATGCAGCAGGGACTACTTTAAGTTTAAATAATTAATAAAAATATGAAATCCAACTCTTTTCAAGGGCAAGATTGTGTTGTTAATTACGTTTTTGTTGTGGTTTTTCTAAACCTAGTTTCTGAACTCAGGTTTATACTGATAGTCTTTCTGACATTTTTTTGGCTGATGGCGAATTTCTTCTAAGCTACTCCATCTCTGAGGTATAGCCACTTACTGGTTCTAGATTTATGCAGGGGTTTTAGTATCAATTCCATTCTTCCTCCCCTGCTCCCAGTTTACCCAATTGATATTAAACCAAAGTTTCTAGTTCTTCAGATCAGAAAATGTCTTCAGGCTGCTCCAATCCTCAAAAATCTTTGCACTGGTATTTCAGTGTCCTTGTTGGTGCATTTTCTGTAGGCTTGTACTAGGGAACTCTTTCAGATTTCTACATTTACCACATTGGCAGAAAGTAGAAGTTGAACATGATAATATATTTTTAGGTATTTTATTAAATGATAAATCCAAATCACCATTTATTTATTCAACATTTTAAAAATGACGGTCACATGTCAAAATTGTGCTGACATGACAAAGATGGATAAAATAGATTCTGGCTTCTAAATTCTCCTTACAGTCTAAAGAGAACAGATATGTTCCATATATACTGTGATATATATTATATAGTGATAAAAATTGAAAGACAGGGGTGCCAGGGTGGCTCAGTTGGTTAAGTGTCCGACTCTTGATTTCGGCTCAGGTCATGATCTCACACTTGGTGAGATGGAGTTCCTAAGCACAGAGCCTGCTTATGTTCTCTCTCTCCCTCTCTCTCTGCCCATTCCCTGCTCACCCTATCTTTCTCTCTCTCAAAATAATAAATAAACATTAAAAAGATAAGATTCTCCCTCTCTCTTCCTCTGCCCTCTCCCTCGCTTATATTTTCTCTCTCAAAAGAAAAAAGAAAAAAGAAAATTGAGTGTTATTCCATAAAGTAGTGATGAAATTTTTCTTTAATTCAACTGTATATCCTAAAAACTTATTTAGAGCCTTCATTCATCATTGCTGGTGGGATTGAAAAATGGTGCATTCACTTTGGAAAACAGTATGGTACTCCCTCAAAATGTCGAACATACAGTTACCACATAACCCAGAAATTCCATTCCTACTTATATACCCAAGAAAAACAAAACTACTTGTGTACACACAAAAATGTATATGATTGTTCATAGCAGCATTGTTCATAATTGCCAAAAAATGAAAACAAATAAAATGTTCATCAACTAATGAATAAACAAAATTTTATCCACTGAGTAATAGATCTATATAATGGAATATTACTTACCCATAAAAAGAAATGAGGTATATTGAAATATACTACTACATAGATGAATCTTGAAACTATGATAAGTGAAATAAGTCAGTCACAAAACATCACCAATCGTGTGATTTCAATTAAATGAAATGTTCACAATAAACACAGTAGTAGACCAAGAAAATAGTTTAGTAGTTGGCAGTGGCTTGTAGAAGGGGGGATAGAGAATGATTATTAGTGAATACACGGATTTAGGGGGAAGGGGTTATAAAACTGTTCTAAAATTTGATAGTCATAAAGATTGTACAATTCTGGGAACATGCTAAAGAACACTGAATGTACATATTAAGTAAATTTTATGGTACACAAATTATATCTTAGTAAAGTTGCTATATGAAACTATAAGGGAAATAAAGTTATACAAAGCATTTAAAAATCAAAATGGAAAAGGACTTTCATAGAAGATAGTTTTCCAATTTCTGAAGTCTAGTATTTTCAGTTCTACAGGATATAGATTCCAAATTTAATTAAATTCCTTTTTGTACCCTTGGGAATTTATACTATTATAAATGCAATCGTTTCAAAGTGCCTTACAGAATTATTCCCTGCTTTTTCTTTCTTCTTCTTCTTTTTTTTTTTGGTTTGGTGAATATACAAAGATAAAGTAGTTCTTACCCTTGTGCAGAAAACTGAAGTATCTCTAGGGGAAGAATCACTCTTTCATTTGTGGTAACATACTCTATTTTTTTAAATGTTATATTTATTTTTGAGAGACAGAGAGAGAGAGTGAGTGGGAGTGAAAGAGAGTGAGACAGAATCCAAAGCAGGCTCCAGGCTCCAAGCTGCTAGCACAGAACCTGATGTGGGGCTTGAACCCATAAACTGTGGGATCATGACCTGAGCCGAAGTCAGCCGCCTAACTGACAGAGCCACCCAGGTACCCCTGTGGTACAATGTTCTTAAATAACACTAAAAAAGAAATGTGGTACTTCCTGGGTAAAGGTCATTTCCTTATTAATAATTCCATTATATTCTAGTAATTTTAGTTTTTAAATAGCTCAAAAAAAGGCCTGAAACATAATTAGGTTAAAAGTCAAAAACTCTTGAGATAGGTAAAAATGGATAAATTTTAAAAGTTAGTCTGCAATGTTTTGAGCCTAGATCTCTACCAGACATGTTTAAATAAGATGTAGTTTCAAAGTGAGGCTGATTATTGGGTGGGGAAAACAAAGCAAATGAATAGTTATAGGATAGGGCCTTATGAATAAAACATGTGTCAAGTGCTACAGAAATACTCCGGAGGAAGTGGGATTAATGGTGAATATGAAGCCGAGAAAGGCTTTCAAGGATAGTTGTTTTCCTATTGTCCAATATATTCCAACACTCACAGCCTTTATTTGCTGTCATGCTTCCATATTATTCAAATGCATATATTCTAATTTAATTATACTTCAATAAATTGAAATAATAACAACGTTCCTTATGGCACCTTGAAAGTAAATAACCATTAGAACTAAGAATACACATTTCATAGTAGGTGGGACCCTTATTTTATCAAGAAATGCATTAGATTACATTGGATCTTCTCAGCTTTCAAATAAATCTCCACTCTAGGTTTCTGTTGGGTAAAATTTAATGTTTTTCTCTATTAAATATCTTCCATTAAAATACAAATACCATTGCTAATTTCAAATGCTAATACTTTTATTAAAGGGCTAAGCTTTAATAATTACCTAATGGTTGGGGCGCCTGGGTGGCTCAGTTAGTTAAGCGTCTGACTTCAGCTCAGGTCATGATCTTGTAGTTCTTGAGTTCAAGCCCTGCATTGGGCTCTGTGCTGACAGCTCAGAGCCTGGAACCTGCTTCAGATTCTGTGTGTGTGTCTCTCTCTGCCCCTCCCCTAGTTGTGTTCTGTCTCTCTCTCTCAAAAATAAATAAACTTAAAAAAAATAATTTCCTAATGGTTTAAAATTCCATTTAAAATGTAATTATTTTTTGGGTCACAGATATTTTTTGAGTTTAGGTTTGTTCTGCTTGGGTGAAACTGGATTGAAGGAGTTGAGGCATTGGCCAAAGTGCTTTATTTGTGGCCTCAAATTTTGTTTTCAGAAAGTAGTTAATATATTAAACTAATTCAAATTTTATTCATTGTAACCGTGAAAATTGGATTGACAGTGAATTAGTTATCTTTCAACATCACGATATCCTAAAGAAAAATTACCTTTCAATATAAACTTTTACAGAATAAAATTGAAACTGCTGAAGAATATTTCCTCTTTTTGACTTCATATTTCATTTTCACACATAATCTCTGTTACAATGTCATACATTTTCAGGGTTAGAAATTAATTTTTAAGCACAATGTAAATCATAGGAGCACTAAAAATAACAGCAAACCTATTTTTCACTATATTTCAAGTGCTATCTTAGGTACCTTGTATGTGTTGACTTACTTAATATTCACAATATCAGATGGTGTTGCTACCATGATTATCTCACCTTGGATGTGGAAAGACGGAGGCACAGAAAATTAAACTATTTTCCCAGTGTCTGATATGTTTTCATGTCTTATATGGACACTGGGAAAATAGTTTAATTTTCTGTGCCGCTTTACCTGCCTGAGCCAACCAGGGACCCCCGACGTTGGGGTTGAAATATTCTTCAGAATTGAACCTAGTTACCTGGTATCAACTTTTTTAAGCATCACACTGTATGTCACTCTCAATTGTTACATGAACAGCATAGTTCAATCTAATATAAAAGGCAGAGAACTTTAGGATGTAAGCTCAGAGAAAGGGTAAATACCCATGATAATTCTAGAAATGATATTACCAAGCATTTTTCAGGTACAAATTGCTTTAGGAAAAATATCTATTTACTATAAACATATGCCAATATAGTCTTGTTTTATTTTTTGTTTGTTTGCTTTGAGAGAGGGTGTGTGGGCGGGGAGGGGCAGAGGGAGAGAGAGACAGAATCTTAAGCAGGCTCCATGCCCAGTGCAGAGACCGAGACAGGACTCCATCTCACAACCCTTATATCCTAACCTGAGCCGAAATTGAGAGTTGGACATTTAATGGACTGAGCCACCCAGGAGCCCTGTATATGCTAATTTTAAGCTGCATAATTCTATTCAATAAATTTTACACAAATGTTTTCAAACTTGGTTGCTGAATCCTCAAATCAGTTAGTGACTATTTCTTAAAGCTAATAGGCATTTCATGCTTAATTCACATAACTCATACTAGCAATAATAAGAAATTAACTATACATCTTTAGCTTAGAAGAGTCATGCTCATATCCACTCTTGGCTGGTAGTAATCATTATAATAATAGTAGATAACATTTTTAGTCCGTCTAAATATATTATATTTATGTAACTGTCAACTCCAATCTGTGGATGAGAGAATGCAGTCAAACTAAAAGAGAAATATGTTATCTTTTATGAAATATTAATTTTTACTTTTAAGTAAACCTAAAAAGACATATGCCAGTTACCTCATGTCGTTCTTATTTTTTAAACATTTTTTAAAGCAATCTCTACACTCAACTTGGGCTTGAACTCATGACCCTGAGAAAAAGAGTCACATGCTCCACAGAAGGAGCCAGCCAGGCACCCCTACCTTATGTCCTTCTTATAGTCAAATAACGAATCATGTAAAATTCTGGGAACTTCTTTTAAAAACTTCTTTAGGGGCGCCTGGGTGGCTCAGTTGGTTAAGCGGCAGACTTCGGCTCAGGTCATGATCTCACGGTCTGTGATTTCAAGCCCTGTGTCGGGCTCTGTGCTGACGGCTCAGAGCCTGGAGCCTGCTTCAGATTCTGTATCTCCCTCTCTCTCTGCCCTTCCCCTGCTCATACTCTGTCTCTATGTGTCTCAAAAATAAATAAACGTTTAAAAAAATTTAAAAACTTCTTTAAAAATATATTATTTTATTCAATGGATATTCCTGTTTTAAAAAACATAGCATGATCTACTCTTATCAATGAAAAGCATCTGAACATTCACGACACTGTGTTTTGAGATTGAAGCATCCGGAACCTCATCTAACAATGCATGGTCTAGTCTATTGAGGGTGAATTTGTCATTGGCCTGTTTACATGAAGGAGAAAGGTGACTTCTGGGAAGGCAAAGTAGTGGAGTGGTTAAAATTTTCAGCTCTGGAGGCAATTCTTTGTGTTAGAATCCTAGCTCCATCTTTTAGTAGCTGTATATCCTTGGGAAATTTGCTTTATCTTTTTGTGTCTTACCTTTTACCTATCTGAAAAATAGGGATAAATCACAGAACCACACACACAGTCTCAATTAGACACACACTGTCTCTGTGAGACAAGTGTAAGTACTTACTAAGGATTAACTATTTATTATCGTTGGAACAAACTCATAGCTTATGTCTTTAAGGAGAGGAAACTCATGCCACAGGTTATTCTAGGAGTAAGCTATATGTTCCAAAGCCCCACCTATCTATAGAGACTGACACTGTCACTTTATTGTTTTTTAAATGTTTATTTTATTTTTGAGAGTGAAAGCATGAGATGGGGAGGGCCAGAGAGAGGCCACAATATTTGCCTATTGTAAATAATGCTGAAGGAGACAAAGGATCTGAAGCAGGCTCTGCACTGACAGCAGAGAACCTCATGTCGGGCTTGAATCCACGAACCATGTGATCATGACCTGAGCCTATGTCGACCGCTTTACCTGCCTGTGCCAACCAGGCACCCCCCACATTGTCATTTTGATCATCAGCTTCTGTGGCTTGTATTTCATATCCACACTCTCAGATCCACCCTCAGAATTTTATCCTAGTCATTTCCAGTTATTTCTGTTATGGCAAAGAAAAAAAAAAAAAAACAACAGGAATATTGGGCCTAATATCATGATAAAGACATCTGTTTGATCGCCAACCTGATGTTTAAAGGATCTGGACAGAACTGGACAGAAAGAGTAATTAATATCAATGGCCATAGAAGACACAAGATAAAAATTATACAAATAATTTGTAATGTGTGTGAGGGTAACGAGTCTCAAAATCTGATTTCATGATTAACATTTACCTTTCCACTTAAGATTTAATACTTAAATCGGGGATTTAAAAAACAAGTAACATAGTTAAATACTTTATGAAAATATTAATCGTTACTGAGAATTCCAGCATTTATATACGTACATGAACAATACAACACAAAATAGAATTTTGATGGTCTTTCATTGTCTTTTCTCATTATTTATTAGTATTTTATTATTTTGATGGTCTTTTATTGTCTTTTCTCATTATTTTATTAGTTTAAAAAAATATTTGTATTTGGAAAATATGATCAGATGGTCACATACAGAGAGTATGATTATCATGAAGCCAGAATGAATTCCAATTTTTACTAGCAAATGTGTAAAATGTATAATATCCACTGCTTTGTTAAATGTTTCCTCCCACTACCCCTCCTTAAAATTTTCATCATCTGTCATTTTGCCATTTTAGAATTTATTTTTTAATTGAAACATAACTGACATTATATTAGTTACAGATGTACAACATAATAATTTGATAACTGTATATATTATGAAATAATCACTGCAATAAGTCTAGTCTATCTTAGCAACTTTCAAATATGAATACAATATTACTAGCGATAGTGTCCATGCTGTACATCCCCATGACTGACTTACTCTATAACTGGAAGATTTTATCTTTTGAGCCCCTTCAACCATTTGCTTACTCTCTAACCCATCTCTGGCAACCAATGCCAGTCTGTTTTCTGCATGTATGAGCTGGGTTTTTTAAATTATTATTATTCCATATTTAATTTAACTTAGATTCTACATTTAAATGAGATCATAAGATACTTACCTTTCTCTGTCTGACTTATTTCACATAGCATAATGCCCCCAGATCCATTCATGTTGTCACAAAGAGCAAGATTTTATTTTTATGGCCAAATAATATTCTGTTGCATATATACATATGTATGTATACATACATAAACATATACATACATATACATATACAATATATATGTATACATATATATGTATGTATACATGCATATATATATATGCATTATATATATATACACTACATTATCCATTCATCCATCGATGGCACTTAGGCTGTTTCCACATCTTGCCTATTGTAAATAATGCTGAATGAACACAGGGGTGCATGTGTCTTTTCGCAGGATTCATTCTTAAAGAGTATGTGCTACACATCCCTGCTCCGTTATAATTGGAGATTTCACTGAAGTACCACCAACACACACAGATACACACACAAATTAAAAGGGACAGAAACAAATAATACAAAAATTTCTCCCTGTCTTTTGTCATACTATCCAGCTGATGATCATGTTTCGTCATTCTGCTTTTTTGATACCTCTTGTAGGCATCACCCTCTCCTTCTCCATTACTATTGTCTCAGTTAACATCAAGATTATTTTTGGCCCAGTCTCCTATCAACTCTTTGTGCATCCAGTGCCTTTTCTGTCCACATCACCACCAACGTGATCTTTCAAAAACAAAATTATCATTCTGTGATTCCTCTGCTTAAATCCATGTGTAATCTGGCTCCTGAGAGCATTTGAGTTTAGTCACTTAAAAGCTCGCGGTCGTACAGTATTTGCCTCAGGCACTGAACCTCACTTATTTTGTGTCACTTGTTTCCTCTGCTCATGCTGATCTTGTTCGCCTTGTCTACCTGAACAACTCCTCTTTATTGTCTGAGACTTAGATGTCATATCCTTTATGCTAAGAACCCTGTCTTTAACAAAAATAATTTGGAAATCTGTCCTGCGGTTTCCTCTAGACTAGAGTATCTATTTATGGTACTGTAATTATGTGTGCAGATGTCTAACTCCCACACAAGACCACATGACTCTGTAGGGCAGAAACTGTGGTCTTTTTATTGTTGTAACCTTCTCACATGAGGTGTTTGAGCAGAGCAGAATCCAGTTTGTTTGAATGAATAATAAATAACAGGATAGAGGTAAACTGAGCACAGTACAATGATTTTAAGTTCCTAGCGATCAGTCGTATAACCAAGACCCAATTTATTTTTACAAATTAAGTTTAAGGCCAGATCACCAATATTCGATTTTTCTTTAATAAGCTATGTTTACCATATTCTCAGTACATTTTAATTTGGTAACCCTGAGAATAAAAAAAAATGATAAACTGTACAGATGGGCATTGTTAAGTACTCAGGTGGATCATGAATTTTCAGGTATTCAAAGTGACAAAGTATAGAGAAAGTTCAAAAATGGTTCTCTAGTGGCTCAATATTCGAGCAATAATATATAAAGAAATTACTAATAGATCAAAATATGTATAGCATACATTTATTTTTTAAAGTATTTTACCTAGTATTTTGATACCTCAGGAAAGTTCAAGATATTTTCCCCACATTCAAGGACATTATTTCTGACAAAATAAATATGCTTATTTGGATGTTTCCATGTGTGTATGTTTTAAAGCATCATTTTAAAAGAAACAAAATAACAGAAAAAATTATTAGTTGATCGAGGAAAAGGTGGTCAAAAGGGTACTTAAAAAATCTTTTTCTTACTTTTCTGTTAAATAATTACCATATCCCATTACCACACAATCCTGAAAAAATAATCCCCAAACTTGTCTTTGACAAGAGTTCAATTTTCACATAATTTAAAATAATCCAACTGTTAGTTGTTACTCCCTATATAGTTTTGGTGTGAAATAAAATTTCTTATCAAGTATAATCTTATTTAAAGACCTTACATATTTAAGCTATATAAGAACTGAAGAAGTAAGGTATTCTTTGAAATTCACCTAGGCCCCATATATAACAATTCAAAACATCACACAAGTGGAGGTTGACCAGAATGTCCTTCAACTCTTTAACTCATTTTTAATGCTTCTTTATTTATTTTTGAGGGAGGGATGGCAGGAGGGAGGGAGGGGGGAGAGAGAGAGAGAGAGAGAGAGGAAGTGTGTGCCTGTGAGCAGGCATATGTGTGTGCAAGGGAAAAGCAGAGAGAAAGGGAGAGAGAGAATCCCAGCAGGCTCTGTGCTGTCAGCATGGACATGAACCTTTGAGATCATGACCTGAGCTGAAATCAAGAGTCGGATGTTTAACTGACTGAGCCACTCAGATGCTCCTTTTTTTTATTCTACAGTTCAATCCAGAATACTCTGTTGCCTTTAGTGGTCCATCAATTTTGTGATTTTCTTAGTTTTAAATCATACATCTTGACTAAGGATAATACAATTTTGCTACTTTTCCTCCTTCCCAGTGACCTGTTTCCTATTCATTTCAATAAAATTACTGTGATTTTAAAAAGATTCCTAATGTTTGTCAAACAACTCAATAAATGTGCAGCCCTGCTGAGTTTCAGGAGACAGGTTTAAGTGCAAAGTCAGAGAGAAAACTTTGGGAAGGGATAATGTGATCAACTCTTCTGAAGTTCATAAGACAAATGAACATCATTAGACTCAGTAGAAGAAATGACTCTTCTAAAATTCCAGAAAAACATTTTATACCACAAAGTTAGAAGTAAATTAATCTGATTGCTGCCTGATCTACAAATTCTTAGTCTTCATGGAGAGAGAATTCCTGTTTGTAGAAAATCAAGCTGAAATCACCTAAGAATTTTAAGATCCGAGTTAGAGAGAGGTCATGGTAAAAAAGGTCAGCAAGACCACTAACTTTTCTATACAGGACACCTCGCATTGCCTAGTCTTTTGACATCTGTGAGGACCATAAAGATTAGCGAGATGTTGTGTGGCACCATCTCTCTTATTTTCCCAAACTTCCCTGTGCATCGCATAATTTTTGTAGCCTGTAGAGGAGTTTCTCCTTGATTTTACTTTAGCTATGAAGATTTATTTATGATCTATAAAAACTATCTTAATCCACTGAATTTCATTTTCCTAAAGATAAACATTTTATATTGTTTTGTTTTACACCTAGTTTTCCTTTCTTTAATTTATCATTATTGTTTTCAAAAATAAGGAATTTATACTGATGGGGGGAAAAAGGTTTTACAATGGAGTTTATAAGACAAAGAACCAGATACCCTCCCCCTTTTTTAAGCCCATCACCCAGAAAACTCTTTTAATCATTTGTTTTGCTTCTTCTGGTAGTTACATTTGAAAATCTAAACATAGTAACACTGTATTACTACCAATTTATCAACTTATCTTTGGAAAATATGGAAATTTACTCTATCCTCTATCAGACATCTGGCTCTTCTCCAATCTGGCGTCTGCTCTCCTTCCCGGTTTGATAGTCTTTGTCTCCACTTTTCCCACAAGACACCTTTGTAATTTAATACTATACTAAATACCCCAATTCTTGTTCCACTGCTTTAGAGAATGCTTTTGTTCTCCTATTCCCATATGCACAATAAGGATATTATACCCCCATTTCTTCTCCGCTGAGGAAGAGTGGACTGAGCCACTCAGGCACCCTAGATCCTTCTAACACTTGCCGCATAGCTTCCTATTGATTTGCTCCCCAGCTATCAGGATCTATTCTGTATTCACAGTATAGAAGAGGCTACTCAGGTATTCCTCTAGTTAGAAATAAACGATATCTCCCTCCCTTTTTCTCTTTCTCTCTTTCTCATCTATCTATCAATCATCTATTTCATATTCCCCCCTTTTCTTTTTACTTATTGTCATAGTCTTCTTTTATACATATGTCCAGGTTCTCCATTATGAGCTCTTCCTCATTGTAAAACCTAACATTTTCATTGTATCATAAATAAATACATTAGCAGTTTTGAGCACATGATAGATGCTTAATAAATTCATGTTGAATTAAACTAATTAAGTAGTTTGGAAATATAACACTGGAACTTACAATATCTGCAGTTTCACGGATGAGTCCCTGGGAATTTTAGGAGCTAACAGGTTAATCCTTTGGAGAATTCTAAGTTTACTGTTGTTGTTGTTGTTGATTATTCATTTGGGGGCATATTGCTTTTTTTGGACATTTCTAAAAATACCATCCATTAGAAATTGTGAATGCAAATAGCACAAACTCAGCATAAACACAAACACCTGCCCCAGTGGAATGGCATTCCTGCCAAATAGAGAGAAATGCATCCAAGCCATTAGCACACTCTTTTCCATGGTTTGCCTCTATCACTAATTCACCATTAGAAACTTATTTGTTTATAAATGAGCAACACACTATTTCTTGTAAACTGGATATTTATGTTTGAGAACATTTAAAAGGAAAAGCACTAAATACAATTAAATGTTGGCTGAAGTTTGTATATTTAAATCTTGTAGAAATTCTGGGTGTCAGATCCACATTCATCAGATAAAAGTAAATGCTGGTAAGTAGTTTTGACTTTGATTTTACAGGAGAAAAGGCGACAACGAAAACTTCTGCAGCCTTCTAAGACTTCCAAACCATCAGATTCCCTGTTACGGCACCTTCCACCTCCTCCCTTTCCAGCCTGCCAATTTTTCTCAGTCTTCTTGGTCTTTTCTTGCTTTGTTCTCATCTCAGCCCCCTGCTTATGGCAGACATTTGCTTATGCATGTTCCATGGATTCTCCTCATGTTTAATATTCTCAATTCATTCAACTTACTTTGAAACATAACTCCTCTACTCAACATCTTTTAATTGAAATCAGTCTCTATCTGACGTCATTTCTTCCAGGCTTCTGACTTAATTCGTGGCCTCATCTCCACCCATTGCCTACTTAAGCACAATGCTTCTTTTACCCATCCCCTTTTCGCACCAAACTCTTACCTGCACATGGACTTTGCATATGTCTTTCCTTATGCCTGGAATGTTCTCCTCTTTTCAACATCATCTTCTGAGAGAGGTCTTCCCTTTTCACCCACTCTCGGTTAGGTTTCTGCAGCCCTTTCTTACCAGTTACTACCTCTCCCCATTCTATCGTGCTTCAGGAAAGTTATTTTCTGCTATTTTCCCTGAATTCAACATTACTTTTCTTTTTCTTTCTTTCTTTCTTTTATTTTAGGCTTCATCCCCACTCTACTGAAATATTTGCCCAATCCAGGTTCTCTACCTTCATCTTATGTTTAATTAACCTGACACTAGAACATCGCCTACGCCAACAGTTTGTTTAGCATTTCATTCTCATGTCACCCCATCAAAATACGTCACCTCAACATTTGATAAATACCCCCGGCCTATAGGATAAGTGAAAAGCTCTCAGCCCTTTGTTAAAGGTCACCATGTACTAGCCTCTACCTCCAGCTCTAAACCATAACTCTCTTCCTTCAGAGGAATACTCTGCTCAGGAAGAAAAGCATGTTGACACACATTCCTCCTGTTCACTGTAGTTTCACATCATTTCTCTTGCCTGGATAATCCAGTTATTCACTTTCTACATTTCTAAATTATATGTTGTTTATTTAAAGCCTAGTTCATGTCCTACGACTTCAATGAATACTTCTTTAACTGTCCTAGAATTGAATGATCAATTCATTTCTCTTCATAATTACTCAAACCTAAGTAAAAGCAGTTTCATGTTTGAAATTATCTTATAAATTGTTTTAGAAAAAGAAGTATCACATAGGTATTATGCTACTAATGTTTGATACACTAAAATATAAAAAAAAGAGAGAGAGAGAGAGAGACCAGGAAAATCTCTCTCTCTCTTTTTTTTTTTTTTTTTTTTTCAAAAACTCATCATTCATGGATTCACTCACTCGAAAATATTGATAGACTTACTAGAAGAGGCCTGGGCACTCTGCCAGAGAATGGAAATACAGTAGCAGACTATATTCAGTCAAACCATGCAAAAATCCTTGTCCTTGGGGAGCTTGCAAAGGATGGTGGTGGAGATCCTTGCACAGATAGTGAAAGGGGCTGGAAAGACAGACAATAAAGAAGACATAGGCAAATAGAGAAAATATTAGATGGTGGCGACTACTAAGGAGTAAAACAAAACAGGGAAGGGTGGAAGTGCAATGCAGATCGAAAAGGAAGAAAGCGCTCAGGGATAGTGTGACATCTGAGCAAAGAGGTCAAGACGAGAAGGGAGTAAGACATGTGGGTACCTAAGAGGCAAGATATCATATCATATCTGATATGAAAGAAGGACAAGGACAAAGGGCAGAGTATTTTGAGCAGAGTGAGTAAGAAAGAAAAGGAGACCAGTTCCCAGAGGTAACTTGGGATTACCAAGTTAGTGTTACCAAGGATGTGGAACACTATAGGCTAATGTAAGGATTTGGCTTTTGGAAAGCAATTGGAAGATTTTGGTCGGGAAGTGACATGATCCAATTTCAGTGTTAATGTAATCATTTGGGCGGCTGCTTGTGAGATAGACTGAAGTGGGGCAAGAGAGGAATACCAATGAGAGGGCAACTCCAAGAATCCAGAGAGTGGTAATGGTGACTCGAAGCAGAATATTAGCCATGGGAGTGGCTGAAGTAGCCAGATTAAGTGGCCAGTGTATAAAAAACATACTGTGAAGATAAATCCAACAGGATCTGTTGAAAAATTATATGTGGGTGTGAGATAAAGAGATGAGTCAGTGAATTTTGGCCAAAGTAACTGGAAGAACAGAATAGAGATGCGGAAAAATTTGAAGAGTAGGTGTGCCACAAGGGATAAGAACTAAGGAGCTCGGTTTTTGATATGTTAAATTAGACGCCATTTAGAAAACTAAGATGTATTTTTGTTTTACTCTGAAGGCTAGGTCCAAGCTGGAGACATTAATTTGGGAGTCATTATTTATAAAATGGTAGTTAAGTCTATAATTCAGTCAAGCTTTCCAAGGCATAACACAGAATGGATAAAAACTGAAGAGTCTGGTGTACTCCTCAATATCTAAATATTGGAATGATAAGGAGGGAGTTAATAACAGAAACTGTGTTAGAGTGGCCATAGAGGGAGAAGAAAAACACAGACGTGTTATTACCGGAAGGCCGGAACATGCTGCAAGAAGAGAGCAATCGAGTGTGCCAAGTGCCTTCGAAAACTAACATTTAATCACTGCATTTGGCAACATGGAAATCTCTGATGTTCCCGACATTATCGGTTTCTCTGGAGAGATGGGGCAGGAGACTGAGGGAATCTGAGGAAGGGAATTGGAGTCAATGAGCATTCACAATTTTCGGAGTCACTTTGCTATAAAGGAAGTGAGAGAAACAGGGTGGGGAGCATAACTAGATCCACAAGTGGAGTCGAAAGGGTTTTCAAAGATAGTATTAGCACTGGAAAAATTTCACAACCTTGAACTTTAATGGAAAAGACAAGGAGAAAGAGAGGGAGGTTTTACTGAAAATGTATTTTGAGTAGGCAAGAAGGGAGCTGAAGAAGGGACTGGACTCTTCTGAGAGCAGGTCCAGGTTTCTCATAGTAACAACAGAGAAGATAGAACAGGGGCCTAAGGTATAAGGAAATGGGATGTGATGATTGGAACTTCAGTTGTCTTGGAGGAAGAAGTAGAAACAATACCTGAGAATGAGAACGGGAAAGGTGCTGTTGCAAATATGAGAGAGTGATAGTTTGACAACACTGAGGACACTGCTCTTCAAACATATTTGTTTAATTATTCCCTATGAAATTTAGGGAATGTAACTCCTCACACATCTTTAAAGTAATACATAAAATTTGTTATTCTATGTTTAACTGGAAACAAACTATGCACTTTCTGATAAGTTGTAGCGAGATATAGATATATTTAGCATTTTATAATAAAACTATTACATCATTATTTTAAGTACATCAAACTGAATCATAATACTTTTGCAATTTTATATCACCATTATTGCTAAACAACAAAAACCACAAATTCTCCTCTGAGACAGAAATTGTGCCTTTTTCTTCTGCCTAAATTGTATTTCTATTTCATTTCTCACCGCATAGAATGCATTTTTAAGCTTAGAGTCACTCACTAATTACTGAACATAATCGCCTACAATAAATATATTTAAATAGGTTGTAGTAAAAATGTATAATGTCATAAGCCTCCAACTTTTAAATCTTCCTTCTGATTTGAATTCTTATAAACTATTATTAGTCAAATTGTTATTAATCAAAATTATCGACTAATTGTTAGTCAAATATTATTCAAAGTAAAACAGTATACATATATTACAAAGTCTGATGTTTATAAGATTTTTACTGGCAATGCATAGCATAATGAAAAAGACAGGGAGGAATATTGTAAGTTGATTAAGTAATACTTCATAGATGCCAATGCTATGCTCTGTTTTATTGTTTGGCATCTCAGGAATTTTCATAACTTAGAACTATGTACCATGAAAAATTTGAAATGGATGGAAGTCACACATTGCATCCCTCCCTCCCTCCTTGCTTTCTTTTCTCTCTCCTTTCCTTTCTTCCAACCTTCCTTTCTCCTTCATCTTCCTTCATTTTATATAGAGGGAGATAGGTTTTTGTGACATGGGATGTGACAAAGAAGAATCAGGTTGATTCTTCAATAGGCAAATCAATTTTGGGAAATGGAGTGGCCGGAATATCCAATTATAGATCAATGTGATCCTTGATTAAATTCTGTACTGATTAAAAGACCTATAAATAAGAATATTTTGGGAAGAATGAGAAAAGATTGAATATGGACTGTTAGAGACTACTATTGTGTGACATTCTTGAGTGTGATAATACTATTGTATTATAATAGAAGAAAGTTTTCCCTGTTACAAGAGACATGCTAAGTCTTTAGGAGTAAGCCACCAGGTTATCTGCCACTTACCTTCAAGTGTTCCAGATAAAAATTTGGAGAAGGAAATACATGAGGCAAATGTGGCAAAACAATCATAAATCTACATGAAGGGAAAAATATGATAACACTAATTTTGAGTCGACATACTTTGTCAGCTTTAATACAAAGACCAGAGTCCAGTGTTTCTAGCAGCCACCTCCCTGGGATGGTATGAGGTAATTCAACATTGGGAAATAAAACAGAAGGGATATCTGAGTAAAAGTGTATCGTGGGATGCTCATGATGTTATGTTTATGTTAGTAAGACTAGAAGGGTAGTTTAGTATGATAGAAAAGGAGGCAGGCTGAGTCATAAAAAATAAACCTGAAAAAATAAGTATCTTATTTTCTTACGTGACGAACCACATCTTGCTCTTCTTGACTATGACACGCCTCCACACAAACAGGGCTGACTTGCTAGACATTAAAGTGGCTTTAGCCATAATGTAGCACCATCTCCCTAGAGAGTGGAGTTACAGCTTTTTTGAAAGAGTTCAACAATTGCTAACTAAAATTTGTCATAATTAAGAGTTCTGAATCATAAAGGTCAAAATATATGTCCTAACCCATGCTTAGTCCCTCATGCATATGAGCTGTTTGGCAGCTGTCCCACTTCCCTAGAGACAACCAAATGCTTTATTCACCAATGACAGTTGTGACTACAGAAATAATCCTCTTAGAGATTGTTCTTTGTGATTAATAAAATGAGAACAGAAGCAACTGCACGAAGGCCACATTTTAAGGTCATTTCATTATTATTTATTTGTTGGCTCAACAATATTGAAAATCAAGGATTAAAAAAAATGAGATGCTTTTGAATTTCTGGATGAGACTAGTGACTTAATATCTTTTCTTCCCAAGATTATCTATAAATTAATTTTCTTTTTATTAGAACACAGGTTTCCTTTATGCTCTTACTATATGAGTTACGTAAGAAAACATAACAGGGATGAGCTATTAAAAGAACCTTTTTCCTCTTAATATTTTTGCATCTAAATAAGTCCTCATATATCTTACGTCTTTTTTGGATACTTTTAAGCACTACCTTAAGTTTTAGTTCTCAAGAGTTTCCTTCACTTTACATGGGCAGGCTCCATTTCTTTTTTCCACAATTTTCCCTTTCTCTGGCTCTTCAATAAAATTGGTTGGGAAAGGGACAGATGAGGAGAAGGTCACTGTATCCCAAATGCCAATAAAATGAACAAAAACCCAAACAGCTCTCATTCTCACAAATTTACATAAAACTGATATGGCTCAAGAGCCTATACAATGGTATGTAAAATAGAATTTTTTTTAATTTAGTTTGAAACAATTTTAAATCTACAGACGAGTTACAAAGTTGCCAGAGTTCCCATACACCCTTTACCCCGCTTCAATGACTGTTAACATCTTCTGTAACCATGAACATTTATCAAAACTAAGAAATTTAACAGCGGTGCGAACCTGGGGTGCCTGGTGGCTCAGTAAGTTGAGCGTCTGACTCTTGATTTTGGCTCAGGTCATGATTTCACTGTTCCTGGGTTTGAGTCCCGCATCAGGTTTGCGCTGACAGCACAGAGACTGCTTGGCATTCTCTCTCTGCCCCTCCCCACTCACTCACATGTGCTCTCTCTATCTCATTCTCAAAAGAAAGAAAGGAAAAAATACCTTTATAAGAAAACAGTGGTGCAAAACTATAAACTATTCAGATTTCCTGAAATGTTCCACTAATATTCATATTCTGCTCCAGGATCCAAGCCATCAGGACGCCAGTTTGTTTTTAGTCATCATGTCTTCTTAGTGTACTTTGCCTGTAACAGTCTCTTCTTTCTGTGTCTTCCACGACCTTGACCTTTTTTGAGGAGTACTGGTCACATATTTTGTAGAATGACTTTCAATTTGGGTTCATCTGATATTTTCTCATGAGTACACTGAGGTTGTAAATTTTTTGGAAAACTATGACACAGATGATGTGCCCTTTTCACTGCATCCTCTCAGGGAGTATGGTCATAGAGATTTAAAAATGCATATTTCCCTTTGGGAAGTAAGATAAAGAAGATCATTATGCATCAAGCAATGGAAGAAGAAAAATGTTATGATGCTCTTTCTCTGCTGGCATTTCTGGCCTCCCAGCCATAAACCAATCCTATAAGCTTAGCAGGGATGGTGCTACAAGAACTCCAGTGCTTCTGCTACCTTAATCTTTGCAGAGTCTTCCGCCTCTGCAGTGAACTCATGGAACATTCTCTCCCTGCTAGGACATACATCCTATCTCTGCACAATGCCTCTGTTGCCTCTTTGAAGGGTGTACCATTCCGCATCTGCTCTCCATCTTCTGTTACCAACCACTATAGAAACTAGGGGGAGTCGGTGACTACTTTTCTCTTTTGTTCCAGCTACAGAAATTGCTGATAAACTCAAAAAAAAAAAAAAAGGTCTATAACTCATTTTCTGTTTCCTTTTCACTCTCTCCTCTCTTTGATTTTCCATCTGAGCAGAGAAGCACAGTCAAAAGCAATGCCCCAGGGGAGTCCACACTCTTTCCTCAGTTAATTCTCACTCTGAGGGTAGAGGTTTAGCTAATAATAATTATTTGTTGAGGAACAGGGAAAGGGGGAGAAGGGGAAAATGAGTCATCTTGTGTGTACCATGCTGAGCACTTTCCATTAGACCCCATTTATATTTGAGAAGCCTAGGCAGTGAACATTGTTCCCCTAGTTTACAGATGTAAACCCTCTGAGTTCATGGTTGAAAAGCACACATCTTTCCTGATACCCTAGTCAAACGCGATCTTGATTCCATTCTCTTAGAGGGTAGATGCCCCAATAATTTCCCTGAAATAACTGATAGTGACTACTTCTGTGCTTCTGATCCCTTTTGAAAGGCGGAAATGACATGAACAGTAACATCTGCAGCACACGGGCGCTGCATAAAGTTCTCACTTAATGCTATTTAATCGTACATAGAACGAACTCTGTTCAAGGTCTGGGGTGTGTGTTTGTCTCCCTCTGAAGACTCAGTGCTTCCCCTCTCACATGGCTGGTCCTACTCTAATACAAATGAGTAGTCAGAGATCATATCACCTAAGGTACAAATAAAAATTATGTTTTTCTGTGTTTCTGATGGCTGAGTCCCATCCAACAATAACTAAGGATTTCTTATAGGAAATGTGGCGAAATGAGAAACTAAACACAAAGATTCTTAGTCTTTGTAAGAATTTACTCTTGGCTTAAACATTATCTGTCATCAAAGATGTTGAACCTACAAAACAAATTTCTTCCTGTAAATGCATTAAGGCTCCCTAGTAAAAATGAGAACTCCAGCTGCTCACATAATTCTAACAGAAGCATGTACAATCCACCGCTTCTGAAGGGCTTTTAAATTTCATGCGAGATTCTGTGTCTGGGTCCCTGATCATTCTCCATGCCCAAGTGTCTGTTTCTAATCTCTCCAGAACACTACTCTCCCAATACTCGGCATTGCTATTTCCAGTCCTTCTCAGGAATTCTAAAACCAAAGGACATGATCCCCCTGCACCGATTTTCTTCAGCCAACACAACTCTGATCAGTTCTTCAAAGCAGGGAGATCTGTGGTTGTCACGAGGGACGCTCACAAATATTTCGAGTCTTCCTTTCTTTTGGGCACATAGCAACGTGCACTTCCCTTTCTCCCGTTAGGTTAGCTATGGCCATGTTTAAATCCTAATTCTCCCCTTTGCTAGTTAAGTGACCTGGCCAAGACAGTTAACATCCCTGCTTCTAAGTTTCCTCATCTGTAAAATAAGGAAAACATATTTAATTCAGGGAGCTGCTGTAAGGGGTAAGTGAGTGTATAAAACACCCAGAATGGATAGCTGCAGGACTTTCTTTTCATTTTCCTCCTCTCGTTACTTCAAACGGAATCCTTCAAACAGAAGGAAGTCTTGACTTCCTTCCACTCTGCTCTCAGGGTCTATGACAAATAGGAAGTTTTAAGGAACACATATTCACATCGTGTAACCATTGATTCTTACAAGTTGCCCTTTCCTATCATAGTGGAAAATGGTGGGCAAAGATTATTTCTGGTAAAGATTTGCATTTTCAGTTCTTAGCACAGTTCCAGGATACAGCATACACAAAGTAAGTATGCATTAATTAAACTAACAATGAATGAATGAATGGATGATGACCTCCACTTTGACCATTCTTCAAAATCCAGCTTATTTTCTCCCCTACATACCTTACATACCTGTGTGACATCTTTCTTGATTCTTGCAGTTACACTGAACCATCTATCTGTATACTATATTAATCTATTTTATAACACATAACATTATGAAATGTAAATTTATTGTCCTGACCTATAAACTCTTAGACAAAAAGCAGCAACGCAGCAACTGTCACCATTAACTGGGTCACTACACGCCTAGCTCTCTGCTAAGCACTTCATATAATTATTTAATTTAATCTTCCATCAGCTCTATGAAGCAGAAATTGAGATCGCCATTTACACTTGAAGAAACTGAAGTTTAGAAAGATTAAATTACTTACTCAATGTCACAAAGCTAGCAAGTATCAGAAGTGAATTCCAGTTTCTCTGGCCCAAAGGTTGACCTCATAACCACTGCAGTCCTGTGCACCCTCCCTGTCCCATGTACCCCTGTACCACTCATCCCTGCCAAACCCCTATTTGTAATAAACTGCTTGGAACGCAATGAATGTTCCATAAATGCTGTTGAATTAAATAATTCCCATGACATTTTATTAATTTTGAGTATATTTGCACATTTTATCCAAATCATTAACCACTTTGGATTGGAAAGCTTCCAGATCCAAAAGCACACTCTATAGACAACACTGCTTTTGGCACCCAGCATTCAGTATCTCATCAATCAAACACATGCCTCCACTGATGCACAATGGCCATTTCCATAGTAAGTTATTTGTTTTTACAATATAATTTAAATTAACATGATCATATTTCATCTCATTTGGGTATTAAGTTCTATTAAATAGCATTTAGAGTGTGAGGAGGTCACTAATTCATATCCTGACCTGCTATATGAGCCATATCTTTGAACTCTGAGCTTTTTGAAATTTTAGCTGTTAATCTGACCCTGATTTCTCAACTACTGTTTGTGTTTGTCCATGGACTTGATTCTTATCATCTTGGCCTCTGCTCCTCATAATCAGATTAACTCAGATAAAGCTGCTTCAGGGAAGAGGTCAAAACCATTGCCAATAATAGTAGTTGCCCTACTTTGGTCTATTTTCAACACAGTAGCCAGGAGATCCTGTTTACACCAAAGTCAGATCAGTACTACTACCCCTTGCTCACAATCCTCAAGTGGCTTCTTGCCTCACTGACAGTAAAGGTCAAAGTCATAGCTCTTGCCTGCAATGTCCTACACTATCTGCACCCCTCTCCTCTGATTTAACCACAAAATATTTTCATCCTAATCCATTTGTAGTATAATTGATCTCCCTCTGTTCACACATGCCAGGAATACTTCTACCTCCAGGCCTTTGCACTTGCCGTTTCCTTTGCCTTTTCCCAGATTGTTGCTTTTTCATTTAGAATATTTATGTGAATGCTCCCTTCTCATAAAGGTTTTATCTAACTAGCTTACTTAAATTTCCAACATTCTTTTTACTTTATTTTCAATCAGGATATTTATTACTACCTAACATTCTACATATTTCCCAAATGGGTTTGTTTATTGTCTCCCCTGAACACTGTGGAGCTCTATGACATAGGCACGTTTCTCTATTTCGAGCATGGCTAGATTATGGAGCCTAAAGAAAAAGCGAATACAATGCAGTCATATTTTGTTAAACTTTTACATTTATTGTTAGAAGTTCATCTTTAATATTAATATTTTTATTTTTTAAATAAAATTTTTAAATGTACATGCTAAAGGCAGTACGTTTCACTTTTCTAAGGTGAAGATTGGCTCTTAAGTATAAATAGTCCTTCTAACACTGCTATTGTCAATATGCTCCTAAGGTAGATCAAGGAAGAAGAAACTGAAAGCCAAAGATGCACAGAGCTAGAGACACTAATGTGGCTTTGAAGAGGAACAGAGCTGAGCCCTGTTATTGAGAGGAAGTTACATAATAAGGAACATTTTCTCTCTCAAAAAAAAAAAAAATGGGATGTGCATTTTTGAGCATTTCTCCGATTTCCAGTGGAAGAACATATTTTGATGGAAGCCATACTCTGATATAATTAATAATTTTAATAAAGTAGATCAAGTGACCTTTTCTCATCATGAGCAAACCTTTTGATCTTTCTCTTTTAGCCTCACTCTTAGAGAATCTGATTTAAATTAACCTAAATTTATTTTTTATTATTTACCTAAATAATATCAAAGATATAGTAAAACTAGGCCACCATTTATTACCTAATACCACTTATACTGGTCCCTTTAGTTGCAACATCTCCTCTAGAAGAAGCCACAGTCTTCATCAAAAGCCATCTGCCCACAGAAATTTTAAGAAAGAAAGAAAGAGAAAGTGACACAGGGAAACAGACACACACAGAAAGAATTTAATTTTACTTCAGACCAAACACAAGATATTCAATTATTTTGAAATCTTGGGTGAGGTTTTTGTTCTCCAGACTAAACATTCCTTCTTTCCATAAGAAACATTTCTCTTGGATTAGTCCTTTTCTCTCATTCTCTCCCTCGCACTGCCACTGCCAGGGTCCACTTCTAGCAGAGACTATGGTAACAGCCTTCTAACTACTTTCCTGTGGTTTTCATTTTGTTTTGTTTGTTTGTTTGTTTTAATCTTCACTCTGCAAACATCCTTTCAGTGTCCCAAGAAATATCCCTGAAACTCAGACCTGCTCATCTCACTGTCAAAAAAATCCAGACAAATTCCCATTGTTCAAAGATCAAGTTTAGAATGGCATACACCGTCTTCCACAATCTGACTCAGATCAAATTTTCTGGTGCAACTCTAGCTAGCCAAATTTAGATACATAGGACTACTCTTCTGTTGTTTTGTTAAAAAGAATAAACTTTATGAAATGAAGAAATAACACAGAAAGGATGAAATCTTTGTCATTTATGTAGTTTTTTGATAACCTTACAGGTAAAGTATGACCCGAAAACAATAGTCTTTGTACAGAAACTAATTTTCCTGAGTCCCTGGTAAATTCAGTAGATCACTCTTTCTCCCTATTTATAAATCCTACATTTTTAAAGTTCACCTCACAGCTTAAATAGTCATGCAAATGCCTATGCATAAACACAAAGAGAAGTTATTTTAAGCAGAATCTACAGTGTATAGAAAACTGGGGCAGATGGCTAAGTAATGTTGGGTTTAAAATTCATTAAAAAGAAAATCTTTGGGTTGTTGTAGTTTACGAAAAAGTTACAAAGAAGGTAATTTGAGCAAAGTAATACTGCATGTAAAGTAAGATGATTAGAGACAGTGATATTCTGGAGGCAGAAAACAATCGGTTGAGATATTTTTATATGCAGTTTACAGTAAATAACAAACTAATTATAAATAAATTAGCTTTTTCCCAAGCATTTGAAAGTCTTAGTCCTCTTTCTCATAAGTTTTTGAGGCTCACAGGCAAGTGAACTATGGAAAGGAAAGGGAAAACTTGAAAAGAACGTTCACCTGAATGTATTGAGAGTAATGGCAGACTAGCTGTTACTCTTTATCTTTGTAAAGAGATAGAAAATCTTGGCCGTTAATCAAAAGGTCAGGATCCGTCATTCTGTTCTCTTTGGTCAAGTGTTTTTCCCATGATCATTTATATTTGGTGTCTTTGTTGAGTTCTGGTTCCCTATACAAGTGAGTCTGACCCAAACCCAGGTCTACAGCGATGGCCAGCAGCTGGAACTTGTTTTCTGGCATCTGGCTACAGGCTTGCCCAGAATATCTACAGGGCCTACAACAAGAATACAAATGGAAATTTGATGCTGCCCTCCTTCTTTTCCCACCACCAGTTACACTGCGGTTATAACATATTCTTTGTGCTTATTTTTCAACAGAGACCTGCTACAGACTGAATGTATTCCCCGCCCCACCCCCATTTATATGTTAAACGTTTCTTCAGTATGAGGCGGGGGTCTCCGGGAGGTGATTAGATCATAAGGGCAAAATCCTCATGAATGAGATCAGTGCCCTTAAAAAGAGACCCCAAAGAGCTCCCTTCTCATTTCCACCATGTGAGGACACAGAAAGAAGATGTTCATCTCCGAAGCAAAAAGCAGTTTCTTACCAGATACTGAATCTGCTGGTGCTTGATCTTGGACTTCTCAGTCTCCAGAACTGTGAGACAGAAATTTCTGGTATTTATAAGCTACCCAGTCTGTGGTAATTTTGTTATAGTAGTCTGAAAGGACTAAGACCCACATATTTTTATAACTTTTATTCTTTGCTCATGCATTTCTCCCTCTTAGAATGCTTCTTTCTTGTCTTCCTGTCAAATTTCCAAGGTTCTCTAAAACCCAGGTCACATGCCTACTCTGCGTAAACTTCCCTCAATACACCATCAGCAGAATTACCTTATTTCAAATAGGTCTTTGCACATAACTCTAATTTAACATTGCAACATAGCATTACATCTGTTTATGTGTATTTTTTTCTACTAGAATATAAGTTCATCGAGTGCATGGATTGTGGCTCATTATTTCTTAACTCCAAACCCAACACAGTATGAGATCTATGCTAAGGAACTATTACTTGATGAACTGGATTAAATTAAACACACATATCAGGTTTTCTATTCCTACACGATTCCATTGATTTCTATCTTGAAACTAATGTTTACCAATTTTTTTGTGGTAAATGTAACATAATGTTTAGATATTATATAACCAGGAAGTTTTACGGTAGATATATTACTTTCTTTGAGTTCTTTAGATATTACGAAGGCCAAGAAATTTGAAATTACCCTTGATTCCTGTCTTTCATTTCATCATTCGGTCTATGAAGAGATTCCATCAGCTCTACTTTTCAAAACATATCAATTTCTCTCCCAGCAACCATGTTGGTTCAAGCCTTCCTTATCTGTACCCTGGATTACTGCAGTGACGTCATAACTGTTTTCTGCTTCTATCTTGTTTCTTTCCACCTACTCTCACCATAGTTGCTAGAGAGATCCTTTTAAAACAAACATAGGACACACAAGTCTTGCCTTTGCTCAAAACCCAAGACATAATGAAATTTAAATGAATAACGGTCTATTAAAAGGTAGAGGGACCTGTCAAACTGTGACTGTTTTGAGACTAGCACAGAGACTATCTGGCATTTGAGGCTTTGTTATATGACCAGAGGTTCCTCAGTTTTATCTATATGCTGATGATTTTATTAGTGTTAGGGATTTAAAAAAATAATAATACCATAAAGCCTTTACTCCTACTTCTGACATAAGTAAGTCCTAGGTTCCTTAGCTCTGGATTCTAATCACACTCTCTCTCTCTTCCTCTCTCCTCCTCTCTCTCCCTCTCTCTCAAAATAATAATAATAAACTTAGTATAGACAAAATACCACTTCGGTGAGGTTCAAATCAAAATAGAACCATTTATCCATGAATTCCTGGTGAGGTGTTTGGGTGTGTAGACAGTAGAAATCTGAGTAGTGCCTTCCACAGGGGCTCATAGACTACACGTATTATATAGGACTTAGAAAATGGTAAGGGAAAAAAGGCTTTTAACCCTCGCCTTTCTGTTGATGAGGACAGACCTTCAAATTATATTACTAAGGGTGTCTTTTCCATCCTCCTCTTCTCTCACCTTTGGTCTGAGATCGTGTATCAGGGTCAAATACCATGTTTGGAGCTGAGGTGAACAAGCTTTTAATTGCAAGGCTTTGTATAAAGTGTCCCAAGGATCTTCTGGCTCTTGATAGCTCCCCACCCTTCACCGTGTCCTCTTGCTTCAGGGAATAAATACTTCCAGGCCTTGTGGTCTGAATCTACTTGCTCCGCCTAACCCCTTCTGAGGACCCTTCATTTCAATGTTAACTCTTGATTCCAAACTTTCTCTTTAAACTTAAAATTGTGTAAAGTCTTCCTGTGTGAAATACAGTTTTTGTTTCCTCTCTGCCCCAAGTTCAAAGCTGTGGATGACCTCTACTTAATCCCACAATCAAATGTGGCTTTTGTTGACCCAGAGCTGGTCAGAGTTCCAAAAGCCTAGCGTGAACAAGAGAGGAACTCAGGCACAGCCTGTAAAGAAAAAAATTCTCTCTTTTCCCTGACAAAAAAAAAAGGATTCAAGATGGTTTCTCTGAGAACTCAACCTTGTCTTTCTTCATCAGAAGTAATGTGAACTTTCTTTAAAGTTCAGAACCATTATATCCTGTTGAATATTAAAGGAGAGCAGAAGAAGAAAAAAGAAAGACACATATTCCACAGATACAGTGCAACCCAACTATTTGAAAAAGTGCCTATGACTTATAGTTTGGTTTCTTCCAGGGCAGATTCCAAAGGTTATCTTCACACGCAATTCCAGATCTCAACTGAATATACAAAAATTGAATATTTTTCAAACAGCTATTCTATACATTTCCTTAATAATATACAAATAAACGTAAAAGGCAGATGCATGTGTATATATGTATACATATTATATATATAATAACTTTCTAAAGAAATATATATTTTTCCTGAGCTCCAAGTGATTTGAACCTCACACTTGTCTACATGTTAGTTTTTCTAATTATTACAGATAAGTTCAAATTTGTTTTTGCATTTGAATTTGATACCTGTGTAACCTTTCATATATCAGCACAGCAACATGAAATCATTGACTACTGAACTGATTTTTAAACTGAAAAATATATGCTACATCTAACATTTATTAATCACTTATTAGGTGCCCTATACTATTCAAAGCCCTGCAGACTTTATGTCTTTAATTCTAAAGACAACACCATGAAATAAGTTTCATGATTATGTCCATTTTAGTGGTAACAATAAAGGTACAGAAAGTCACAAGTGTGACAAGTGTGTGGCAGAGCGAGGATTTAAACAGAGTATAACTCCAGAGCCTGCTCATAACTATTTCTGGTTTATTTAATTAATGTCATGATGTACTAATTTTACATAGTCATCATAAAAGAAAAGCCTTCAAAGAAATTGCTATTGCAAACAAAATATACATGACAAGAAATAATGAAAGAAGGCCAAGTCAGAAAACATTAACCACCCCCACAAAAGTAACTCAGTTTCAGACAGGGAAACCAATGTGCCCAGTAAAAGAGTCTAATTAACTTCTTATTTTTCTTGTTTTCCGTCTTCATCTCTTCCATAATCTTCAAACAGAAGTAGACATGTAGTTGTTAAACTCACAATAATAATTTATTAGAAACAGGAAAAGCTGTGTACTGTAAGATTTTAGTTGCAAAATAAATGACAGCTTTTCTAAAAATAGCCATTGTTAAGCAATAAAAAATTTGAAAAATTTTCAGCCAAAACAATGAAAGTTGAAAACCTCTTGGCACTCAAAGAGAATTTGAGTAGGTCAACTTTGTGACCAGCTTTGACTCATCTTTGCTCATTTTCCAACCATATGTCAAGAGATAACATTTAAAAAAATCCTTTCGACACTGTTACTGGGCACTTTGCTGGTGGGAGTGTTAACTGGTACAACCTTGTGCAAAGTTATTTGTTAAGCAAGTAACACCTCCCCTAGTAAGTCATTAGGAGGAAAAAATCAAAATTGATGATCAAGATTTATACACAATGATACTATTAATTAAAACTGATTTAAAAATAATTTAAAATCATGGAAATTTGAAAGCCATAGAAAAATATTCTTGGATAATATTGTTTTATAAAGCACTAGGCAGTATGTATGTGTGTGTGTGTGTGTGTGTGTGTGTGTGTGTGTGTGTACAATTTGATTTCAAATACATAAAAACACACTCAAACGTGCATTAGGCTCTCCTGTATACTGGCGGGTCCATTAAGGAAAAAATTGTGTTGTTCACTCCCATGTCTCCAGGACCAGTTCAATATCAGGAACATAATTAATTTGCAGGCCAAAAACAAAATAAAACAGAAAATTAACAAATGAATATTTACAGCCGCATACCTGGTAAGGAATTCTTTAATGACCAATCATTTCCAACTCCTAAGCTGGGCGCCCTTCTTGATAGATGGAGCACGTCTACAAACAGATATTCCCTATTCAAAGGAAGGGACGTTTGCATCTCCTTTTAATTTGCAAAATGAAGCAATTTATTATTATTTTTATTTATTTATTTATTTTTTAAGATGGGCCCCTGGGTGGTTCAGTCAGTTAAGTCTCCGATTCTTGGTTTCAGCTCAGATCATGATCTCAAGGTTCCTGAGTTCAGGCTCTGCATGGGGCTCAGTATTGGCAGTGAGGAGCCTGCTTGGGATTCCCTCTCCCCCTCTGTCTGCCCATCCCTCGCCCACACTGTCTCTGTGTCAAAATAAATAAACTTTAAAAAATAAGTAAAAAACAAATTTAAAAAGATAGCAGCCTAGACTCAACCTCATAATGTTCTTGTGCAGCTTAAATGACACAAAGTATGAAAAGCATTTAACCATAAGCATAAAGCACTAAATAAGTAAGAGCCACAATTATGATAGTAAATTTAATCCCTTAGGATCTATTGAGATGCACTATGTATTTTAGTTCTTTTTTCTGCAGTGTCCATCAATGTCAGCATGTTAGCTAACAGTGTGTTTAATATTTAGTAGACATTACCTTATTATTCCTTATTTAAAATCCCACATTGGTTCCTCAATGTCTTCGTAACAAAAGCTAAACTCCTTAAACTGACACAAAGGACACTTGATGGGCTGGTGCATTTCTACCTTTCCTGTTCTATCTCCCACTAGTGTCTTGTTTGTACCCTAAGCCAAACTAAATTGCTTACATTCCCTGAACTCTCTACTTTAGACTGTGTATTCTGTATACCCAGGTTGCAAAACAATTTTGCCTTGATCTACGTTCTAATCTTCTTTTAAAATACACCACAACTGTCTCCTTCCCCAGGAAACTTCCTCTGTCCTCTCTTCCCCAGCTGGATCTGGGGTTCCTCTTCTACACGTGTCTAAATGGCTGTGATGCCATTGCAGCTTTCCTTGACTAATTTCCCCCTAGACTGGTGCCTATTCAAGGTCAGATTCTGTATCTTAATCATCTTTCCTGGTGCCCAGCACATAGCTTGGCCCAATGCAGAAGCTCCATACATAGTTACGGGGTGAATAAATTGCCTAGCATAGTGTTTTCAGATAGATTAGTACAGAAACTGGAGCGGAGCTTGTGAAATCTTTTTATTGATGTGATACATTGAATTAGTTAGAAATTACAGTACTCAGGCTCGAAATCCAAAATGGCTTAAAGTTTCAAAGAACGTTTTAATTATTTAGGGCAAGTTTACCAAAGAGGCCAATTAAGCATAAAAGCACATTTAGCATGGACCCAGCTTTCCAAGGTTACCTTGCAAATTAGCAATGAGCCACTTTATGTTCATAGGCATCTCACGGGCACACCTCGTTTTCTAATACAGAGCTTTATTGTTACGGGCTTTGATCATTTGCTTTTTTCTTCATCATTACCATATGTGTGATCTTGTGTTTGATAAAGGCATTTCATATTTCGAATACCACTAAGACTCCTTTCCTAAAGTAATCTAACAGCTAATGGGAATGCCTTGATACTGTTTTTTCTAACAAAGTAAAAAATTATATTTGAGAGTATATTTACCTTAGTCCTCAATGTCTTCGAAGTGGAGACTTGAGGAAAATCATCAAATACATAAACCAAAAAGTCAGGGTGGTGTGGTTTATTCCTTATTGGGATATGTAAATCATGTTTTTGGTATTTAGGTAGACATATAAAATCCACTGTATAGTTATTGACAAGCAATGTCAGGGTCTACCAATGAAAAATAAGAATTTTTTTAAAACTAAGCCAAATTTGTTTTGTAAACCTGAATAAAGGGCAGAAAAAGAGGGATTAACAAGTGACACAAAAGGCCAATAAATAAACATATAAATAAATATCCCATGTGACTAGAAATACACTTTCCTCATTTATGAAAGGAAGTCAATGTTTCCTTATACTATTATAGGTATCATATATAAGATCATAAATGTCACAGATGTCACTCAACTAGGGAAATATAAAGTCCTAAATATCTTTAGAAAGGAACTTGGTAATATTTATTAAAATTAAAAATGCAGGTACTCTTTAACTTAAACCTGCTTCGAAGAATTTATCCTACTATGTACCTTCAAAATTATTTAAAAGGCATGTAAATGTATGTTCATGCCCATCACTTTTTGTGTCAGTATTAAAAAAATGGAAATAATCGAATGCCTATTAATTTATATATTATTACATACATTATTATACATTCACATGACAGAATACTGTACATTAATTAAAAGAAATAGATATTTTATTGTAACCCCTTTGGAAGTAAGTTTTTATTTATTAGTGTTTACTTATTTTGAGAGAGTGAGAGACAGCATGTGCAAGCAAAGTAGGGGAAGAGAGAGAGGGAGAGAGGAAGTCCCAAGCAGGCTCCACACTCAGCACAGAGCCCAGTGCGGGGCTCAATCTCACAACCATGACATCATGACCTGAGCCAAAATCAAGAGTCAGAAACTTAACTTAATGAACCATCCAGGCACACCTAGGAAGTACATTTTCAAAAGAGCATTTTCGTCTACACAAAACTAGGATATTTTTGAAGTTATGCATTCTCTTATAATTAAATTCACATGTAAGTAAATTATTCAGTAAGAATATTCAATTGAAAAAAAAAAGATTGAAGGAAGTATGATAGTATTCGGATACAACTAAATGATATATTTATAACACAGCTGGAAATTCAAAATATTTATGTATAATAATAAATTTGATTTCTATTTCTCAAAGTAAATACACTAAACTATCCTTGTGGTTTAGCCTTTTTCCTTGCTTCAGGACCCACTGTCCTTTTCTTGATAACACATTGGAGAAATAAATTAACTCATTTGTTATTCTAAGACATTTTACTATTTAAGCTATCACTTATGCTTTTATTTTAAAGAAGAATCACTTGCAGATTCTTAGCGCCTTTCTTCTTATGCATTATTTTTGCATTCCTTCAGTGTTTTCCCCTGCTATTTGCTTTAATCTGTAAGATCACGTGTGGGGAAACTTAAATGAATTTAATGAGAGAAAATATTATCAGGTTCCTATTACTGACATCTCCATGAATTTTACAATACTTGTTTGCATTTATGTATTTTAAAATCACAATAAATGAGCTGACAAAATTATACTATATTTGTAATGAACAATGTTTGAGACTTGAAAAATAATAGATAATGCTAACTCAACAGTAATGGAATACAGTAAGACTACACCCCTCTTTCCTACTCGCTTGATATGCTGACTTGTTGGCAAAGGGCAAATTAAAAGGAAACTTACATGTAGGATAAAACCTGCTGTTTCTCAAAAATCTTGAGGATTAACCAACATGTGTATAATCACACTCTGAAGGATACAAATAATATACAAATCCAAATGTATAATACTGATATTGACCAATATACTGTGCTTACATAACTAAAAACAGGATATTGCTAAAAACAAATATGCCACAATTATTTCACCCTTGTTATCCATTTCCCTTATTTCTGACTCATGTTTAAATCTGACTACCTTTCACATTTACTCTGATATTTAGTCCTGGCTTCTGAAGACTATCATTGGCTTTTTCCATCAGCTCAGATTCTCATGTTCGAACTTCATCTGGATGATCCAAAGTCACGTCCAGCTGGCATGCCCTCAAAACTTACTTTCCCTCTATCTTCTCTTTTTGGATATGGTTTTATATACACATGAATGCTTTCATGACTGATGTCCCTTTTTTGAAACAGAAATATGGAAATCATTCTAAACTCCCTTTTTTTCCCATTACTACACATCTAGTAAATCATTAAAACTTACAAATACTACTCAGATATATTTCTGGGATCACATTCCTCCTCTCCTTTTTGACAGTCCTTATCATCTCTTACCAAAACTCTTACCAAAGTTTCCACCATATCAAATTCTTCCATACTTAGAAGGACCTTAAATTCCCAGCATACGCATTTTCTGTTCCACGTGGTTGAAATAGTTCTTACAATATTATATTCTCCATAAGGATTGCAAGCATTTAGAAAAAGATGCTTTCTAGATTTTAATTCTTAGGTAGCTTTTCTATTTTGGGAAAACAGTGTAGAAGAGTGGAAACGTGTGTTGAGTTTGCTTTAAATAGATCGGTTCTAGAATTTCAGAGTTCAAACACTGTCTTTATGCTTATTTAAACTTGGTTAAATTATCCAAATACCCAGAGATACGGTCTACTCATTGGCAAAATGAGGACGGTATTTCCTGATAAAGTTCTTGTTGAGACTGAATTAATCAATTACAGTTCTTGTTGAGATTCAATTAGTAAATTAGTTATACCATCTTCCAGTCTCCATTTATCAACTCTACTATACACTTGCCTTTCAGTACCAGACATTTATATTTTTATTTGGTTGTTGTTATGAGCTAAATTGTGGTTTCCCACAAGGTGTTAAAGTCCTGATCCCCAGTATCTATGAATGTGACCTTATTTGGGAATAAGACCTTTTATGTTTATGTTAATATATGTCATTTGGTTGGGTTCTGATTCAGTATGATTGTGTCCTTAGGAATCAAGGAAATTTGGATAAAGAGGCAGACATTTACAGAAGGAAGATCAGGTGACGACACAGAAAGAACACTATCTACAAGCCAAGTTCCCTGAAGCAACCATCAGCTAAGTGAGAGTCAGGTACAAACTCTACCTCACAGCTCTCAGAAGGAATTAGACCTGCCAACAGCTTGATTTCAGATTTTGAGCATTCAGAACTGTGGGACAATAAGTATCTGTTGTTTAAGTCACCCAGTTTGTAATATGTTGTTAACGGCAGCTGGGGAAAACTAAAGTTGTTTTACTGCATTTTATATAATTGTGTCCATATAATTTTAGAAGGTGAATTATGAAAAGACATGTACCTGGAATATGTAGATTGTTTGTCATATCATTTAGTAATGTACCACAGATAATCAGATAATTAATGAAAAACACTGATAATTCCAGACATGAAATTCTATCAAACCTACATGAAAACATGTTGAATAAATAGCCCTTACATTCTCCAAAGCCAAAGGGAAGACTACGCAATCAAAAGAGAAAGCTAAATGAGGTCATTTTTCCTTATCTCTGCCCCCCCCCCGTCACCGTATGTCTACCATATATAGAATCTCATGTAGTTCTTTCTGAATAACTCTTCTATATTGCTAAGCCTCTATTAGAGAGACATTGTGGGGAGATTTGTCACAGCATATTATATGACTGAATCACTGCGTGAGCTAAAGAAAAAGACTTTAAGTTAAACATTTACTAACTAACCTTAAAGATTCCATGCAGAACAAAGATCCAGGGGAACTGCTATTCCTACTCCAAATCAGGAAGTCTCTGGTACCACTGCAGTGAGCAGAAATACAACAAAAGCAGTGGCTGCTCCAAAACCACGGCATATATGTGCCAATCTACACCCGTGACATCTGTGCCACGTGCCCTGCCTCTCAGCATCCACAAGGTGCCTGACAAGATGCTGACATTGCTACTAATTCTCCATCAGAAGCCCCATGTACCTCTCTGGTATGCTTGTCAGCCAACTGAGCAGAATGAGAGTTTTTTAAGAGGGCATAAGATTGACTAGACCTAAATCACATGTGATTAGCCCTGCTGCAAGAGAATCTTGAAAATGTAGCTTGAAGCTGTCCACATTCTGCTATTCATCAAAGCCTATTAGAGCAAGGGTGGCATAGTTTTGAGCACCAATCCACCAAAGTCACCTGATAAACTCGTAACATTGGTTTGTTACGGAAGCACTTTAGATGATCAATGAAATGCCTACTCTAGGCGTCCTTCTCTTCACTGCCTCTTCCAGACTACTTCCTTCCTGAAAATTGCTTACTTTGAAGACCAAACTCTCAAATTATATTGCCTGTCACCTTTCTTTGTTGAAGTAATTAAAAAATGTAATTTAATTACTTTCACTCATTCTTTAATGAGTTTAATACCTGGTTCACCACCACTTTGTTTTCTCTAGTCAGAATTCCTAATAATGCAGTAATCATGGAGAAGAATCTTGACTTTCTCTTTTTCAATGATTTGATTCTAATCATCTGTCAGCCACTCACTTTCAAGGTTATGCTCTGTCCCACTAATAATATAACTATACCCCAATTCCCATCATTTCAATGATAAGCAACTCATTCTCAATAAACCATCTTCTACTGTCTCATACCCCAAACTCAGGAATTCTTCAAAGCTAGAAGAGATACCCACTGCCTATCATTTCTTCATTCTTTCTCATGTTCTCACATGCCAAGCTGCCCATCGGAGATACACAACTCATCATAATAACCATCATTACAATCTCATACACTACCACCTTTTCAAGTATCTCCTTTTCCCCAACGTTCTCTAAACCACTTTTTCTGCCTTACATTTTTCCATATCTATCTGCCTCTTTTCTTACTTGAGTATAATTTCCATGAGGCCAAAGACTCTTAAATCTATCTATCTATCTATCTATCTATCTATCTATCTATCTATCGATCTCTTTTCCTACCGAGTGTAATTTCCATGAGGCCAAAGGTTCTTTTCCTTAGTGCTGTTGCCTCAGAGGGTACAATAGTGTCTGGCATAAGGTAAGAGCTCCAAGAATACTTACTGAGTAAATTAACAACATAATTATCTAGTAATAATTCCTTAATTTAACTAGAACACTATACTTGTTCAAATATTTTCCTGGCTAAATGTGTCATATAGAACTGCAATTCTAAGATGAAGGAAACCCTTAAAATTCTATTTGGTCTACCCTTCAATGGAAAGTGGAAAAGTTCACTGAAAGTCAATGACATACAAAAATATGAAGGTATCTTTTGGCTATATATTGTGATATTGGAATATACATCTATGAAAATTTTTCTTTTCTATATCCTCTAACAAAATTTCCCCCTTTGTAATGATGATTACTTCAAAAAGCAAAGATATAATTTTCAAAGATTAAAAACATATGGGATAACTAATTGAATATTTTTTAAACTGGTCAATTAAAATAACTATAAATTATATTAATGTTGTATTGAAACTCTTATTCTCTTATAATTGATTCTACTCTTCAATCTGTCTTTAAGAAAGGAAATTAAATAGCTTGAAAATATTTAAAGATTCATTTAGCAATGCCTTTCAGTAGTCATAATGTAGTTCCCAAGTTATTAATTACATCAGGTAAATCAACCATGACAATCTATTAATAGGAAATGGAGAAGAAAATTAAATTAGTAAAAACTATTAAAATGATTAGCTAATTATAGAGACTCATATTACATAAGCTTGCAATAGGAGAGCCTATATCTGAACACTTACGTGCATGTTACTTTGATTGTTTACAGCAATGTTGCTTTCATTACTATAATGAACCATCCAAAGATCTATAGTATGTCAAATAGCATGAAAAATAGTATACTCAAAGAAATGTTTCAAGTCCTTGCATTAATTAACATGTTCCTAAAAACTGCACAGTTTTAGAGGTAGAAGTATATCACAGAAAATGCTGTTTAGAGTTTATCATCATAATATTCATGATAAATTAGTTTTAAAGTGGAATTATCTGGGTTTATGTATCTGTGACTCCATCTAGTATGCAATAAACAATGCAAAAGCAATTGCTATTCTCTTCCCTTTTTCCTTTTAATTCTTTCTTTCCTTCCTTCACCTTTTTCTGGTTATCTACTATGTGCCAGTCACTTTGACAGATTTGATAGAATAACAAATGACAAAACACACAAATTAACTGAGATCTGAAGGATAGAAAACAGGCAGTCAAGAGAATAGCTGTGAGAGAGGGGGTCAGAAGTGACTTTCTTTCCTGAGAGCAACCATTCAACTTTCCTCCGGTGGGAAGAGCAGAGTGGATTTGAAGAACCAATTTGCTGGTGCCAGGGTGGGTGACGGTAAGTGTGTTTAGAGAAGAGGCAGTAGGTAGGAGGGTTGATACTATGCAGTGCCTGGTAGCTCAAGGAGGGAGTCTGGATCCTACTGGAAGTTAATACGAAGCCATTCTCTGGGAGGGAGGGAAAGGTGGAGGAGTGCCAAAATATCAATGTATTGTCAAAGATAATGGTAGAAACTTCATTTATATGCCACCCTATTTTGTATATAATGTTAAAAAATCACATTAATCCAAAAATTATAGTACATTTAAAAAAAAGAGTGGTGCTAGATACTCATAAAAGAATTACTAACATGTAACTAAATGATTAGTGGTAATGGAAAACAATGTGTTCCTGACACTTCTTAGAGATTTCAGGAGTCATATGAAAGAAAGTGTAGTCTAATGATCACTAGCAAAAGGACAAAGTGAGTTTCCAGCCTTCTGCATGCCCTAGATAACAGCCATTAACAAATGCTGCTTATACAGTAACTCTGGTGAGTGGTAATTTGATGTATTAATCATAGAATTGAGTGGATGGAAGTTTATTCTGATCTTTACTAATCAGTAATTCTTTGGATAAGAGCCAATTTATTGCAAGTACCTGAAATGTCTGAGACACAATAGTAAGTGTAGTCTATATATGCACTAAGGGCTTAACTGAAGTACAATTTTCTTAACTGAAGTACAATTTTGAATAGCAATAGGTCATCCAAATTGAGACATTTTGAAATGTTAATGGCGTTTCATTAAAATCACTGCACACACACATACACACACATATACACACATATGTTGTCTTATATTATAAAGAATTTAAACTATATCCAGGACTGTTTGATTCTATATTATAAAATTTACATTGCAGATTATTATGTACAGGTGAGAGCAAATATTGATATTTACAATTGTTCTTATTCCAACAAAACATAATAACATAAATACATTTATCTGAGGGAAGTCATTAAGATTAATAAAAGAAAATATTTGAAATGCAACTATCCTCATATATTTGTCCATAATAGCTTTTTGAAAATATTAAATCTATAGATTTGAAAGAAGAAAAAATGCGTAAGAAATGTGAACTGGAAAGCAAACATTCATTAGTTAAGATATTTAAAGTTAGCTATTTAATTGCTTCAAAACAATTTATTGCATGCTATATTTTTCTCTTGGTTCAAGTACCTACACCTTCCCAGGGAATGAATAAGTATTATCATATATACACGAATACCCTCTTTTTAGAAATACACATTGACGATTTAGTGTATATTATATATATTTATATATATGCAAAATTTAATGTAACTCTATATGTCATATAATCAGAAAGGTATGATACATTAAAATAGAGTATTATAGAGGTGTCTGGATGACTCGGTTAATCACCCGACTTCGGCTCAGGTCATGATCTCCTGGTTCATGAGTTCGAGCCCCTCATCACGGATTCTGTGTCTCCCTCTCTCTCTGATCCTACCCCACTACCACTCTGTCTCTCAAAAATAAATAAACATTAAAAGTTTTTTTAAATAAAATAGTACTACCTCTTTTTAACATTTTTTTAAATGTTTATTTATTTTTAAGAGAGACAGAGTGTGAGTAGGGGGAGGGCAGAGAAAAACGGAGACACAAAACTTGAAGCAGCCTCCAGGCTCTGAGTTGTCAGCAGAGCCTGACACGGGGCTTGAACTAACAAACGGCTAGATCATGACCTGAGCCAAAATCAGAGGCTGAATGGACTGAGCCCCCCAGAGGCCCCAGTACTACCTCTCTGTAAGGATACAATAGAAATATTTCTGAATCTGGAACACACAAGCTTCCTGCCTGCAGGCTCCTGCTGGTTCGGTGCTACAATTCTCCCCACATATTGCTGCAAGACTTATCTTTATAAAAGTTACATTGCTTCTTCATTTCACTCCACTTTGTTTCTCTCCTATCCAAATTTTTCCTCAGAAGCCCTTTCACATAATAAATCACTCCCTTATTTACTTGCATTCTTCACAGAATGCTTTCCCATCTGCCTGTTTTGACTGAAACTGAGCTTTATTTAGAATGCATCGCACTCCTATGTTCTTATCCATGGAGACACTATCTCTTATTAGTGATGGTAATGGTAGCTTCGGCAACAGAGAAACCCTTCCATCTCAACAGAAGCATCTCCTAATTAGTGGCCTGAGAAACTCTGCTCCACAGACTCATTCCAGGACTCAGTGGATGGACGCTCTGTGGTCTTTTACAGGTTCCTTCTAGTTTGAGGACAGCGAATGGGGAAAAAGACAAGGGAAAGTTTAGAAAGTATTATTGCCAATGTTGTGCTCCCTTCCCAGTTTTAAAAAACATAAGTAAAGGAACCAAATTATTTTGAAATAATTTTGGTTGTTGAACAAGCTTCTCTGGATGGCAAAGTTTCTCTCTGACTGAACCAAGTAAGATACAGATTTATAATTATCTCATAGTTCCATTTACACAATTTGCTAAATGAATTCGACTCATTACTCACTAGACCACAAGTGCGTGATGGCAGGGAAAGGCTATCATTTACCCGCATATCCTTGGCATCTAGGAGGTGCTTTACACAAAGTACCACTTTGTCAATATTGCTGGATTGTTGGGAGCTGTTTTGGGCTCGCAGGTTGAGACCCCTCTCTGTGTGGAAAAGGTTGAAGCAAAGCTCCCGCCAGCCAAACTGGCGCCTAATCTTACTTCCTTCTAGATAATCTTTCAGGCCTGGATTTCTTGGACTGCTTTCGTTGCCCTAAAGGACATAATGCTCTTTGGGTTTATGGCACATGGAATAGGGGACCTGGAGTGCGATGTCTTGATGGATAAAATCTGAATGAGAGTAACCTGGTCAGAAGTAACCTCAGGGTTGTCTCTTGGGGATAGGTTACACAAACTGATCATACAGAATAGCAGTTATGAGTTGGCTAGAAATTAGCAGACGTTAGGCCCCAAGACTCTTTGAGCCAAACTAGATTCTCCCTGCAGGTATAGCATTGTGTTAATCATCCCCTCAGCCCCACCATAAAACCTCAAGGCACATCTCTGAAGCTTCTCTCAGTATTTGGTTAACAGACTGATACGAGAGATTGGAAAGAGACTTGGGACCTTCTCCGGAGGTTGGCTTAGCCCAGAAGTTGGGAGCACTGTTTACAGATAAGGTACAAACAATAGCCAAATAAAAGTAGCTACACGTATCTTCACTGATCAACAACAAACATTGAGTACCTTCCTGAGGTTAACGTTTCACGAATCCTTTTGCTATTCCCATCCCCACGCTCCTTTATAATAAAAAGGCAATAACAAAATACTTTTACAGAAACTGCTGTTTGTATAAAGAACAGATAAACATGAGCCCTTATGATATAGGCTCACTCACTCATAAAGAAAAAGAACTTAGAGATCATGTCTCTACCTCCTCCATCATGGTTAAAGATTATGGATAGAATGTCTCCTAAACTATCTATAGATGATTAACATAGGTCTTAAGGCAACAATGTATGCGCCCTCTGTTTACCAAGGGCTATGACAATCCTGCTCTCTTCCTAAAATCTTTATCTTGTTATTTCCTCTGCTCTGCCTAAAAAACAATGTGTAACTTTGGAACAAAGTCATAAAAACAGTCACTGCCTAATCTAAGTCGGAGGGATTCGCAAATATGTCAACCTAAGAAAAATTGTAAATGATGCCTTGTCACAGATGTATTGTCACTCGCTACCTTTAAAAATAAAGACACTGAGACTAGCAGGTGAGATGCCAGAATTTCCAGGGCTGCCTGCTTGGTCATCAGATTCCATCTCACTCGTGGCTCTCTCACCTCATTTCGCCTAACCGTTCGTCCTTCGTGGACCCCTAGATTCGCCGGGACAAGGACCCCGGCACTGGATGAATGAATGGATGGATCACGGACAAAAGTAAAAATGCCTGTGATCATTATCCACTGTCGACAGAGGAAAGCGTAATCTTTTTTACCACATATTATGATGTGGCCACACATAGTCAAAGCTAAAGACATTTTTTTTTCCTCACCAACATTTTGATTGAACCATACTGGATCTATTTCTCTATTCTATTTTTAATCACTTTTAGAACTCTATCCACACTTCTATTCATTTTAGTTCAGTACCCATATGCCCTTTCCACCCTTATCTAAAAATATCTTAGGGTCACCTGTGTGGCTCAGTCAGTTAAACATCTGACTTTGGCTCAGGTCATGATTTCATGGTTCATGAGTTCGAGCCCTGCATCAGGCTCTGTGCTGACAGCATCAAGCCTAGAGCCTGCTTCAGATTCTGTGTCTTTCTCTCTCTCTGACCCTGCCCCACTCTCTTTCTGTCTCTCTGTCTCTCTTTCAAAAATAAATAAACATTAAAAAAATTTTAATATCTTATTTTCCATAACCAAACTCACATTTTACCTATTTCATGAAGCATCCCTTAATCCTCTGCTCCTTTAGATAGAGTCAACTTGGCTCCTATGGTGAATGGATCCTAGGGCCAGAGTCATGACACAGATATTTTATCCTCTGTTGTTCACTTTCCATATATCCATTCTCTTGAGTGCGGACAGGACCTGTGACTTGCTCCTAGCCAACAGATTATGATAAAGGTAAAGAGATTTTGGCATATGTAATTCATGCTCCAAATTTGTTGTTTGAGTTAATCAAAAGTGTTATTATTTTGGGTGGGGTTGATCTATTCAGGTGGAAAGCCTGAAGAGAGGGACTGGGTTCCCTTTAGATAAAAGACTCTCCTGTTGACCTTGAAAGAGATTGTAGGTGGTCTCTTAAGAGCTGAGGGCCTCCATGCTGCAATCACAAGGGCCTGAATTCTGCCAACGACCCTATGAGTTTGAAAGAGGACTCCAAGCCGTAAATGAGTACTGAGATCTGACTGCTTGAAGCCTTAATTATGGGCTTGTGAGACTGAGCAGAAAACCCAGCTAAAGCGTGCCCAGATTCCAGAACCGAGACAATTGTGAGATAACAACTGTGTATTGTTTTAAGATGCTATATTTGTGGTAATTCATTATTCATCACTAGAACGCTAATATAGATCTTTTATATATGTTCTCCTGGGAGTGTGTACTAACTTAGTTACAACACTTAACATGCTATAACTGTGGCTTATGCAAATATTTTTTTTTCCAGTAAGACTCTGAGTTCCTTGAAGGCAGGAATTCTCTCTTATCTATAAAATTCAGTAAATCAGTAAATATTTTATTCCTGACTTGAATAATATACTTACACAAGAAAATTCCCATACATAATCCTCTACCCTTGTCTAATAATTAGAATCATTTGTAAAAGAAGCAAAGTAAAAAAAAATCAGGAAGTTATTATAAAAATCTAGGTCAGTGGTGACATTGCTGGCTCCTTTTTATACTAAGAATTTGGATGTTGGAACAGTTATTTACCCTTCCTTCATGTATCCCAGGCAGTCTGAAAACCCTTCCTACATGTACCTCAGGCAGTCTGAGAAAAGCTAATTAATCTCACAACTTCAGAGAATCTTTTTGATTTGAGATAGTCAGCATTTATTATTTTCTTATCCTCAGACACTGTCCTAGGGATGTACCCTCTGTGAATATTTTGCTTGGAATTCTGGAATCATAATGTTGTTTTGTCTCCCACTAGATGTGAATAAGGATGTATGTAACCCTGCTTGCTAACGGAAGCCAATTTATGGCTGTGTTTTGCTTATTTGATGATAGAGATAACATTTCTGGAGGGCAGAACAAGGAAACAAAAGAAATTGTATTTTTGATGACATTACTTGAAATATTGTACCACCAAATGCTGAATCCTGCCTTATTCGGGGATTTTCAGTTAGCAGTAAATCACAACATAGTTTAAAACCAGTTTTAGTTGGGATTTTGTTGCCTTAACATAAAGTTAGAATTGATAAAGTTTCTAAAACTACATTCTCAAAGAATTATTGGGATTTGGTATAAATATTAGTCATTTGATTAGTGGTTTGTTTATAAAATATTAAGCACCTGAACTGATAACTTTGATATTTTGTTAATACTTTCCTCATATGATAACATAAACCAAAAATAATGCATTTCTTACCTTAACATTGAGTTACAAAGATAAAAGTTAACAAATATCAGATATTTTAAAATACTTAACACGTTTGATTTTTTTATTAAATTTATCCCTAACTACTTGATAGTTCTGGTCTAGTCAACATATGATTTGTATAGCTACTGATATTTTGGAATTCCAATAACAGAATTGTTTCTATGCTTCTAGAAGGGAGTGTGACCTAATGGTTAAAATAAAGGATTTTTCTCCATGAGGACTTAAATTAACTTTTGATCAGAACTAAGGCTATTGGCATAATAGCACAATTGGTGAGAAATTCAGCTAATCCTATAAAATGGTGACAGCAGGAAATATTAATTTTGGAAAACTCATGCCAATAACATGATCAAAATATATGTCTTGATATATTTTTTTTAAAACTGTAATATTTTATTTCCCTGTAGGAATTGGGCTAATCAATATCTTATTTTAACAGGTATCAGTACTGATGAGTAAACTAAGGACACAGACCAAGAAACCAGATTTGGGCATCTGATGCTTTATTTTCTCTTTCCACCGGACCATTCCCATCAGCATACAAACATGCTGCAATTTCAACTATCTGGAAAGCATATCATTAATCCTCTTATCTCCTACTTGCTACCATCCCATTTTTCTGCTTTTTCTTAGAATAAAATTCTTTCAGAAAGTTGTCTCTACTCATGGTATTTGCTTCCACTCTTTCTGTTCTCTCTCAAACCCTATGAACTAAAACTCGTCTTGAAAAGGTTCATAGTGACCATTGCCACACCCTCTCATATAATTGCATAGTCCATTTCTCACCTTCTTGGAGTTGAGTTGTGCACATGTAATCTTAGATATGCCTTCCCTAATACCTCCAGTGTCCCTATACTTTACATTTCTCTTCGTGCTTAGTGACCATCTGATATATTATCATATTATATGTTAACTATAGTTATTAAAATATACTATATTATATTAACTATATTTATCATCATCACCATTTATTCCCACTAGATTGTGAGCTTCACAAAGGAGGGTCTTTACTTTATTCCTTAGGGTATCCCAGTTCCTAGAAAAGTAGACACTCAATATATAATTTTTGTTGAATGAATGAAGGAGCACCATTTATCCAGTGAGCAAAAATTAGGGCAGCCACCATCAGTAACCAGAGGATGTCAGGTTACGGTCTTAAAGCAGACAGGTTGATTAAAAGAGATCCAGAATCAGAGAGTGATATAGGTAACAGGAATCCAGAGACTCAACAAAAAGACTAGGTAAAATGCACAGGACTCCACCGTCTAGAATAGAATTAGATATAAAGCATCAGCTTTCAACTGAAGAAAATATCCACATAAATATAGGCTCTAGAGGCAGCACCTGTTTTGAAAAAACGCTGATTTGTAAACGATATGGGAAAACATAACTCCTAGGTCTGAGGTGAAATAGAAGAAGTTCCTGACAATGGGAAGAAATTCGCATTCCATTAAAATTACTGAGTACTTATGTATTCAGTCCTAAGCAATAATAATTTATAATTGTCTATGCCCACAAAATGTAATTTAGGTTCACAATTTGTAAATAAGTAAATAAACAGAAATATTACACCAGCAACACAATCTACAAAAAGTGTTATTAAAAGTATTTCCACAGCAACATCAGAATAATCACCTCTATAATCAGCAGTAGAGGAAATGTGCTAAAGCCAAGCTTTATTTTTCTCAGAATCATGGGACTGCAGTGCTCACCCACACAACAGAATCAGCAACATGAACAACAGAAAATTATATTTTATATTTAAAACAGTCATTGTGCACTCTACGGTTATAAGTAAACCAATGAGTATGAAACTATGTATTTTATAATTACTACTACGAAAAGAAACATTGGGATATTTTTCAGCACCAGTAAGATGTATCATATTCTAACTTTGGATTACTTTTCTAAAATTAAAGCAAGGCAGCTAGAGTTCCAATTTTAGAAGAAGAAATACAAAAAATCAAATATCCTAATTTATATCTCATTAATGAAATTCTTTTTCTTCTCAATGCTAAGAAGAGTTCATCTGGAACTAAGAAAGAAATACAGTATCAAAGCCAAAGTGTTAAAAGAAGAAAAGATCCAACTGACAGCCAAAATGAGAATCATTTTTATTTTAGTGAACCACATTAAACAAATGAAGAAATACCACCAAAGTAAACACTTCTCTATATTAAACAGGAGAGGGAAAACCATCAAGATCCTAGAAGAGAACACAGGCAGCAACCTCTCTGATATCTGCAGCAGCGACTTCTTACTAGACATGACTCCGGAGGCAAGGGAAACAAAAGCAGAAATAAACCATTGGGTCTACATCAAAATAAAAAGCTTCTGCACAGCAAAGGAAACAATCAACAAAACTGAAAGGCAACCTAAGGAATGAGGGAAGATATTTGCAAATGACATATCTGAGGATTCGTATCCAAAATCCATAAAGAATGTATCAAACTCAGCACCTAAAAAACAAATAATCCAGTTTAAAAATGGGCACAAGATATGAATAGACAGTTTTCCAAAGAAAACACCCAGATGACTAACAGATACATGAAAAGATGCCCCATATCACTCACATCATCAGAGAAATACAAATCAGAACCACAATGAGATAACACCTCACACCTGTCAGAATGGCTAAAATTAACAACACAGGAAACAACAGATGTTGGAGAGGATGCAGAGAAAGGGGAACCCTCTTATACTGTTGGTGGGAATGCAAACTGGCACAGCCACTCTGGAAAACAGTATGGAGGTTCTTCAAAAAGTTAAAAATAGAGAACTACCCTAGACCTAGCAATAGCACTACTGGGTATTTACCCAAAGGATACAAAAATACTTATTTGAGGCACACATACACCCTGATGTTTATAGCAGCATTATTAACAATAGCCAAATTATGGAAACAGCCCAAATATTAAAAGACTGACGAGTGAATAAAGAAAAAGTTTGTGTACACACACACACACACACACACACACACACACACACACACACACGATGGAATATTACTCAGCCATCAAAAAGAATGAAATTTCACCATTTACAATGATGTAGGTAGAGCTAGAGTGTATTATGCTAAGGAAAAGAAGTTAGAAAAAGACAAATACCATATGATTTCACTCATATATGCAATTTAGGAAACAAAAAACAGATGAACATAGGAGAAGGAAGGAAAAAAAGAGAGGGAGGCAAACTGTAAGAGACTCTTAACTATAGAAAACAAACTGAGGGTGGCTGGCAGGGAGGTCGGTGGAAGAGGGGCTAAATGGGTGATGGGAATTAATGGAGGGCACTTGTTGTGATGAGCACTGAGTGTTATATGTAATTGCTGAATCACTAAATTCTACTCCTGAAACCAATATTACACTACATATTAACTCGTTAGAATTAAAAAAAAAAAAAGACCACTGAGCCTAATGCTAATATTTCATTTACCTTTCCAGCATCAAGTGATAAGGTAGTATCATATTTTTTTTCAAGTTTACTTATTTTGAGAGAGACAGAGACAGCGTGAGTGGAGGAGTGGAAGACAGAAGGGGAGAGAGAGAGAACCCCGAGCAGGCTCTGCAGAGTCAGCACAGAGCTTGATGCAGGGCTCAAACTCACAAAACCGTGAGATCATGACCTGAGCCAAAACCAAGAGTCAGACACTTAATCAATGAGCCACTGGGAATATCATATTTTTTGCCTTTATATTTTTCTGCTATTTTCAATCTAATGCTATTAACTTTTTAATTTTGCATTGCATAATGCTAGAATCATGTGAATTAAAAAAAACAAAATGAAACAGAAGTTTAGAGGGAAGGGAGAGAAAAAAGATGGGAGAGAGTCAAATGGGAGGACTAAAACTCAATGGAATAGTCCACCATGAAGAAATAACCTCCGGGGAGAATATAAGCTTTATATTCTTGTTCTAGGCACTAAGAATACTTTGGGAGCAAGACTATTTCTTGTTCTGTGTCATTTGATTTAGAATTAAAATTCTTATTAAGTTTGTATTATTGAAATATTTAAGGGAAATTAAACTTGAATACATTATATTTAAAAGTTTGACAGTAACTTAAGCAATTTGAACTAATGTTATCTGTCAATTGATTAAACTCATTAAAAGGGAAATCAAATTTATAAACTACCTGATGCAGACCAGAACATAAAAAAAAGTATTAAGTTTGTAAATGGTAAAGTATGGATTTAACAAAAGCTTTGTGAAAGTAAGTTAAAATTTCCTAAAATGTTGAGTAGCAAAGTGTGATTCACAAATTAACATTTAAATATTTATATGAGAGAATCAAGTTTAGAACTTATAACTTTAAACCACTGAATATTAATTTTTAAAACTACAGTCATCAAATAATTATTTTCTATGTATTAAAATAGATGTCATGGATGCATGCAAAGGGTGGGAATGGAGAGCAAAATTAAACAAGCAACAAACATGGATGTGCAAATATACATTAAAGGGATAATATAGATTAAAGGAAAATGGATCATAGTATGGTGAGAGAAACATGATTGAAGGAGGTGACATTTGAGACTGACTCAAATATCTAGACTCAAAGCACCTGGGGCAGGCTTGAGTGTAGCACTTCAGGCTACGCAGGCCAGTGTGAGGATCTGAGGGACTTTTTCTCCCCCCAATATTACACTGGGAGGCACCGGAAATTTTTAACTGTGGAAGGCACGAAATCGGCTATGCATTTTTCAAGGATCGCTTTGGTTGCTATGTAGAGAGACAAAAACGGAAGCGCAGTGGCCAGCTAAAAGACTACTGTTATATTTCAGTTAAGATTTGATAATGCTTTACACCAGAAGGGAATTAGGATGTTTGGATGCATGAAATCAGGTAAAACTGATAAAATTTCCTGATGTCCATTGGGAATTTGTGGATGGGGGAGACATATAAGAAAAAGGGAGAGATTAAGAATGAATCCTAGAATTTTGGGTTAAGAATCTGAAAAGATCGTGGCATTATTTATTGAACCTGAAGAGAAACAAGTTTTAAAGGTGGAAAATCAAGGCATCTCTTTTGAGACATCTATGACATATCCCAGTGGAGAGGTGAACTTGGCAGCTGGATGTACACATTAGGGCTCGGTGGATGTCAGGGCAGGAGAAACACATTTGAAACTTGTATCTGTTTATCTGCTCCCTCATTTTGTATTAATATACTTCAAATTTATTTATATCAATTTGGTGGTAAGCCTAGAGTGTAATTATCAACAGATAATTCTGACTTACCCTAGGAATATTTGTGATGAAAAAACTGATGTTGCTAACACTAAAATGTCAATATTTTTCTATAATATTAGTGCTAAGGACTTATTAGAGACCATTTATTCCTCATTCTTCATTTTATGGGTAAGAAAAACAAGGGACAAAAAGTTATAATTTTCTTGGTCATAGATACAAACATCATTTCAAAGAAATAACTTGAATTATTTTCCTAATGAATCATTCACCCCTCTCAAGTTTAAGTTTTCGGTTTTCTCACATCCAGTGAATGGATGCCACGCTGGCAGATCGAGCTGGCATAACCAGTATAATCTCTATTCATTAAAACAATGCCTATTGATTAGTTAGTTACAATGTACCTGGCAGTGCGTATTCAGAGGTGAAAGATAATTCCCCTGAACTTCAGAAAATCATAGTATTGCAGAAGAGACACTTAATTAAATAACGACATTAGAGAAGAAATATGATGATAATGCAAGTAGAGTGTACCATGAAGTCTTAGAAGAGGGAAGCAAAAGACTACATCAAAGGATCGGAAAAGACATTCAGGGTGAATTAATGTTTGGATAGAATTTTAAATAATGAAGAGTTTCCTAGGCTAGAAATGGATCATTTTTAACTAACTTAATTTAAAAAAAAAGGACTACTGATAAGGAAGAAGATAATACTAATTGGCAACCAGCAAGTTATCAGGATAACTGACAGACTGGCATGTGATGATATGGCAAGACATGAGACAGAAAGGAAGAAGGCCAATGGTCCCCAGAAGACAGTAGAATATGTGAAGGAAAGGCTTTCTCCTAAGGATTCTGTAAGGGTACTAGGGAGGTTGCTTCCCCCCCCCCCCTCAACAAGGAGAAGAACACAGGTGGGTACACTGAAATGGATTGATACTAGAGACAAGAAGATTGAATTCAAGGGCTATAATAATAACGGAATTGGTTAAAAGTAATTAGAACAACAGAATCTATAAATTAGAAAGAAACTCAGAGATCAACTCTCAAATTTAAGAAATCAGTTCTAGAAATAACTGAGAATTCATTAAGTAGATATTAATAAAGAAAATAAATGTAATGGACACAGTTCCTCATAACTGAGTTGCTTAGTTTCCTAGAAGATCAGCATTGTTTTTACCCCCAACCACAACCTTTGGCCATAGTCATAAGAGACTCTTAAATACAGAGAACAAACTGAGGGCTGCTGGTGATGGGCATAGGTGGGGTTGGGGGTGGGGGAGAGGGTTAAACGGGTGAAGGGCATCAGGAGGGCACTTCTCGGGTTGAGCACTGGGTGTCATATGTAAGACATTGAATCACTGGGTTCTACTCCTGAAGTCAAGACTACACTGTATGCTAACTAACTTGACAATAAAAAAATAAAATAAATTGAAATAAAATAAATTGAATATAAGCAGCCATGACATTTGCTAGGAGAAACTTAGGATTTTGGTGGTCTGGCTTTAAGCCAGAGATGTGCTAATGCAATCAAGTGAGAGATGTAGAAATTGTTACTAGTGAGCTGTATACTTTAGAGCTGGGGGATTATGTGCCCTTAGGTTACAGGGTGGATATTTGCAAGTTTCTGCAAACTGATTACTAAGTCAATTTATAAAGGAGGATAGAACAGACCTAAAAAAGGAAAATGAGATAAGAATCATTTAGTCTCTGAGAGACCGTCAGAGCAGCTTAGCTCCCGAAGGCAGTCCAGTTCTCATGAAGTCAAGTAGTCTTTCCCTCCCGTGCTTGGATTTTGAGCCTCTTCAAACCTTTATAACCGATACTCCCTGTTCTTGATCTGGTTTTCATGTATGTATATCTTGCTTACAACCAAGGGAACACTGAGTTGAAAATACAATAAATCAGATACTATGTAGTTAGGAATTTCTTTTACTTATTAAGTTATTTAGCTTCTCTAAGAATACCTAGGTACCAGAAGCATACCTCTTTCGGATAGTCTATTCTACTTTCAGAATTTTAGGTATTAATTATTAGCAAGTTCTTGATATTATGATGAAATCTATCTCAATCCCCATTTTTATGATCAAGGCAAGAACTGTGCTATAATTTGTTTTCCCCCTTCCATAAACTCTTTCTCTTTTGAAGAGTGCCTAGAAACGTTTTTAAATTGTTATTTGCCCCTTTCTCTCAACATACTAACTAAAGTAGCTCTCACCAATGGAAGCAAAAGCCCCTTTATCTCAACCAAGAATTAGTCTCCATTTATCAAATAGCACTTAAGAGTTTTCTATTAATAGTATGTTTCTCATGTATCTGGTTTTTGGCCAAAATTTAGCTGACAATCCAACTTCGTATTATAACAATGGTGTGAAATGCTGTGAAGGGGTACTTAGCTTTCTGAGCAAAGTAGGGTTCAGTTTCATATCCAATGTCACCTGGCTGAAAAAAGAGAGTAATAAAGTGCAGCGTATAATCATTATGAAAACGGCACTGGTTAAAATGTTCAAAATGCTTATAGGTATTCAGGTTGGTACTATTATAAATAATGCTATAATATTTTAATACTAAAGGATACTGTAAAAGGGTAGTAATTTTCTCTAAAGATCATTTATGATTCTAGGGTATGTCATATGTATGTATAGAAAGAATATATATATTTTTTAAATATATGTCTTCGATACTCATTTCACCCTATTCTTTATGCCCATGTTATTTTTTAAGAAATACAACTGAACAGACCTCAATATCTATAGCAAATAAGTTCTGGTAGATTATATTCAACTGAAGACTATTCATAGTGATTTTCCACTAATGAGTTTTTAAAATTTGTAAAGTTTCAGGGTGGGAATAAAATTAGGTGCAAAAATTGCTATTAATCAGAAATAGTCCTAATATGATAAATGTGTGAAGTATTAGAACTTATCAGTGGTATGGCAAAGATCTTCTTCAGTTATTTTTTTTTAAGTTTATTTATTTATTTATTTTGAGAGATACAGAGCAACTGAGGGAGGGGCAGTGAGAGAATCCCAAGCAGGCTCCACGCTGCCAGCACAAATCCCAACACGGGGCTCAAACCCACAAAACTGTGAGGTTATGACCTGAGCTGAAACCAAGAGCCGATGCTTAACTGACAGCCATCCAGGCACCCCCAATCCTCTTCAGTTAAAATGGTCTCTAAATTCAAATTTCCTTGCTTTGAGCCATTGTCCTGTCCCAGTGACCCTGCATAATAATATGAATCTGTCTTTCATTTCTCACTACCTTGATGGACTTTTTATAAATTGAAGAATGGAGACAATGAAGGGGACCTGCGTTTTGAAACATTGCCAATACATTTTCTCTTCTTGGAAATTAAATTGTTTTCTTCTTACTTTTCATCTTTTGTATTATTTTTAGAAAAGTCTGTAACAGGACCTCAAAGACTAAGAACTCATTACTGAACTCTGAGTTTCAAACTTAAGTCATTGGAAAAATGTCTATTCATGTATTCTGCCCATTTTTTAATTGAATTATTTGGGTTTGGGGATTTTAATTTTGAGTTTTATAAGTTCTTTTTTTAAAGAAGCGTTTTTAATTATTTTTTTAATGTTTGCTCATTTTTAGAGAGAGAGTAAGAGAGAGTGTGTGTGTCAGCAGGGGAGGGGCAGAGAGAGAGGGACACACAGAATCTGAAGCAGGCTCCAGGCCCTGAGCTGTCAGCACAGAGCCTGACATGGGGCCTGAACCAATGAACCGTGAGATCATGACCTGAGCTGAAGTCAGATGCTTAACTGACTGAGTCACCCAGGCAGATCTTCATATATTTTAGATACTAATCCTTTATCAGATATGTCACTTGCAAATATCTTCTTCCATTCCATAGGGTGCCTTTTAGTTTTATTGACTGTTTCTTTACTATCCGAAAGCTTTTTATTTTGATGTAGTCCTAATAGTTTGTTTTTTGCTTTTGTTTCACTTGGCCTCAGGAGACATATCTAGTAAGTTATTGCTCATGTCTGATTTTCAAATTTGTTCCTCAAATTCATTTTCACTCATCATCACAGTTAAGACTTCAGTGAAAACATGAGTGCTGTAAATATAGTCAGCATCTCTGCATGCACAGAATACACAGTAAGAAGCAATTATCAAAGCACTTAATATTCATCAAAAACCACAACAAAGCTGACAACTCTTATTTACTACTACATGAGATTGGCTTAAGATAAACATGAAACAAGATAAATGTATCATCTGTTCTGATCTATCAACACAGTAATCCTTACTAGTTCCGTATAATTTCCATATTTTACTCTAACATACTCATGAATATTTAATATTACATACACACTGTAATTTTTATCTAAGACTTTTATTGTGCTTATGAATAAAACTTTTAATTATACTTTCCAAACTACTCAAGTATCACACTGAAAACTATCAACCCCCTTATTTGAGACACCAGCTAAAAGATGTCTTGTGTCCCTCCCAATGATTTTACTGCAGAAAATCAAAAAAAGAAACTCTCTCTCAAAGTTCCAAAATTTTTTATTGAGACTAAAATTATTCAATTTCTCTTAGGGAATAATAAAAATCTGAACGGCAAATTAGCTACTATAATTATCAAATTAGTAATATATATTATATAATATACATTAAGTGTAAAAATTAAACATTTTTTAAGACCATGAATGATTCCCTGCCAGTGACAGACAAGTTTATGATTTTATATCAGTAAATATTAATTTATGAAGCACATAGTGTTTATACCACATAGCCCTAAAACCCTAAGTAGGAAGCAGAAGGAAAATGAATTAAAAAATTAAAACAAAGTATCTTCTGGGGTGCCTTGGTAGCTCAGTTGGTTAAGCATCTGACTTTGGCTCAGGTCACGATCTTGAGTTCTGTGAATTCAAGCCCTGTGTTGGGCTCTATGCTGGAAGCTTGGAGCCTAGAGCCTGCTTCAGATTCTGTGTCTCCCTCTCTCTCTGCCCATCCCCTACTCATGCTCTCTCTCTCTCTCTCTCTCTCTCAAAAATAAATAATCATCTAAAAAATATCTTCCAATAAATCACATAAGTACACATGTATTTGATAGGTGACACAAAATTTTAACCTAAACCACTAACATGGAAACCAGGCGAAAGAAAATAATTATTTGGTGTGACATAAGGTGAAAAACGATATCTACTGGGACAATTATGTAGTAGATTAAATCCAACATTTAAACATTTGATTCACTTTTCCTTTTTGTTTTTTCCACAAATCTTCCCTACTGGCAATCAAGACACTGCCACAAACCCCTTACTCCCTAACTAATAAGGGATAAGAGAGAAATAAAGGAAGAAAAAGAGGTAGGAGAAAGAAAGAGAGAAAAATATAGAGTGGCCTGAACTAGAACCAAAGACATCCCAGAAAACATCAGCTCTTTCCCATTTCTGTGCCTTTGCCCATACAATGTCCTGTCGTTGGATTCCCTCTCCTGCTCTCCACCAACGTTTGGTAAATAATTTACTCCTCTACCCCAGATCCCTGAGATGCCTTTCTACACCTCCTGGCAAACTTACATGCTCTTGATAGACCATTTATTCTACCATAACACACCGCTAGTAGAGAGCAGATCACAAAGTACTTTAAGAATCCCTTCTTCCCATCAGCCTGCAAGTGAGTTCTTTATTTCACCAACGTCTTCCAGGGCCTGGCGCAGTGCCTGGCCTGTGCACATGTTCAGTCTGAACAAGATACTTGAGCTCTGAGGGAAAAGAGAGCTGAATACTATGAAGGATCTCAAGGTGTGACATTTCCTTACAGAATCTTGCCGAGATCAGTACCTTTCCCACAACTCATATGCTTAAACATCTGATTTTGGACAGCATGCTGAGAGCGGATCCACGTGTTAAACTTAGATTCACATCACCCAGTTTCATAATTTGATGAGACCACAAATCCCAACAAGTGAACGGCGGCATCACAGCATTGTGGCTCAGCTTCCAACCCCTGGGTCATATTTTATTAAATCGAATGTCGTCATCCCCACTGGCTGCTGGTGTTGAAGGTTAGTATATCCTAGTAAGCTTGTTTCCCCATTTCTAAACTAAATATAATGACAGATAACCTCAAAAGTTGATTTTCAATAGTAAAAAAAAAGGTAGGATAAAGACACAGCACAGGCACTGCATGTTCACAATAAGTAGCAAATGTTCATATTATCATGACAATAACAAAAGCAAAGAAGACGAAGTTGTGGATCTTGATGATTAATTAATTCCTTTATTAAACATATTCTCATTGAGTGCCAGTCACTAATCTAGATGTTTGGATATATCCATGTACCAAACAGGACAGAGTTTATATTCTGGTGAGGATGGAGATAAATTTAAAAATGTAATATATATACATATATGTATATAACATATATTTCATATAATATGTATTATATAACATAACATATATTTCATATACTTAGAAAGAAGATGATAAGTGCTTCAGGAAAAATAATAGAGAAGATACAGCGAGACGGGAAACGCTGAGGAGGAGGAGAGGGAAGAGGAGCTTAAATTTTAAATTGGGAAATTCCCGTCAGTCTCATTGAGAAGATGCTATTTGAACAAAGACTTGAAGGAGATGAGCATGCAGATTTCAGGCATTAAATCACCTAGGTATGAACAGCAAATGTAAAGTTCCTAAAGTATAAAGCACTGACATTCTGTATAGAACAGGATGGGGGCCAGTTTAGCCTGGGTGGAGTGAATGAGGAGATCCAATGAGTGAAGTCAGAGCATGAATTTTGTGTTGTAGGTCATTTTAAGAATTCAGGGTTTTATTTGGAAGGAAATAGAGAGTCTTTGGAGAGTTCTAAGCACAAAAATAAAAGAACTGACAGTTTTAACTTCGTTCTGACTTCTGTGATAAGGATAGACTGTAAAGAGACAAGCGTAGAAGCAAGGTTTAGGGTTTATACTTAGATAGTCCTATAATAGTGTAGAAGAGAGGTGATTGCTCAGATGAGAGTAGTAGCAATATAAAGGGTAAGGTCTCCTCAGATTTCTGGATATATTGCATTATGTAAATGAGAAACATTAAGGATAATTTAAATATTTTTACACCAATCCATTAGAAGAACTGACTAGTCATCAACGGAAATGGGCAAGTCTGTGAGGGGAGCAGTCGGGAAGCAAAGTTCAAGAGTTTTAGTTTTGTACACGTCAGGCTTGACACGTCTGTTAGAACTAGAAATGGGGAGGTAGGGTAGGCATTTGGATATCTGTGTCTGAAGTTTAGAAGATAAATCTGGGAAGGAAATATATACATTTGAGAATGTCTGGCTTACAAATTGTATTAAAAACCCTGAGACTGGATGATATCTGATGAGATAGATCACCAGGTGGCCAAGACGGGGCTCAGTGGTAGTCCAGTAGTAGGAGGTCTGGGAAGGGGAAATGTCAGCAAAGGAAACTGAGAAGGAAGAATCAGTGAAGTAAGAGAAAAAGTATGATTTTCCTCCAACTAGCATCAACAGCAACTCAGGAAAAGTGTTAGAAATGCAATTCTTTGGCTTTCCTCATGCCTTAAGGAGTAAGAAGCTTCAGGGTGGTACCAGCAATTCATGTTTTAGTAACTCTTCCAGATAATTCTGATGCATGCTTAAGTTTAAGAACCACTGCCTTAGAGGTACACTGGATTTGGGTTAAAATGTAAGAACCTTCAAGGTTTCCCTTAAATGTTAATAAAAACCTGTCACCGAGGCTGTGTGAAGAACCACACACTCGACTAGACACGATATTAAGCAATCACTCAGTGAGCCCAGACCCTAAGATGTTACTACACTTAGATTAATGCTTTTACATACTTTAAATTTCTTATTTTCTCATTTTCCATTTCTTTTTAGGCCTGATTGCTTCGAGCAAATTTTATACTCCCAAGTTGATTTCATTAACTTCAATTCCTTTCCATTAAATCTAATTAAAGCAACGAAAATGTAACTAAGGTTTTTACCCATCTAGGGATAATTAGCATTCCGAAAGAGAGCTTGTTTACCCAAATGAATTCCTTCAGTGGGGAGGGAGGGTAGAGAAAGAGAGACAGAGAGAGAGAGACAGACAGAGAATGTTTATATTAATTGCCTATTTCAGACAGATTCTATACTTCTCACCAACTCTCACTCCTACCTTCACCAAAGCAAATAAACCAAATAAAATGACAAATAGCAAGGGAATAAACAGATAAGTCAATGAGTAAATAAATGACAGATCTTTTGAAATTTCTTTAATATTTAAGGATGGTAGAGAGATTTATCTTAAGAGTTAACCGTTAAGAACAGAAAGGACCATCTTTGATATTAGCCCAACATCTAATTCCGGGAAAGTTATTTCATCTCTCAGAACCTCCTCATGTTCAACAATAAACATATATACAAGCAGAAAACCTTTCCTGTAAATTCACCATGAGGGCTGAGACTGATCTCTCAGATGTGACAATATTTTGTCAAATCAAGAACTAAGCAAAGATTAAGTTGCTATTAAGACAGATGGAAAAAAATATCTCTCATTAAAGGATGGAACTATGGGACAGGTGGAATTTATCAACCATTTCATTTTAAATAAATATAGCTATTTAACTAGGGCTTTACAATATTTTAAAGGGAAAAATCATATATATATCTGTATACTATTTTGTTATTATTGATAAATTGGAGTATTCAAAATAAAAATTTACATACTCAAATAATTGCATTATATTCATATATTATTATTATTTAGAATTCTTAGGTAGTTTGGTACAATAAAAATAACATATTGAAAAGTACATAAATAATATGATATATAACTTGTATGTATCAAGATTTTAGAGATCTTTCATTGTTTCACATTAGCTTTAGATCTTTCTTTAGAAAAATATCACATGTCACAGACACAATGAAAGACCGTATCTTCTCATCTAGTCTTTTTTTTTTTTTATCTCTTTCTCCAGGGATATACAGTATTTTGAAGTGGGAGTATATTATTCCCTTATAGATTCCTGCATAGTATACACATATATATGTATTCATAAAAAATAAAGTATCATTCAGTGTTTGAACATTTCCATAAATAATTTGGTTTTTTACTTATCATTATGTTTTTTTAAATTTATCAGTATGGACATATGTAGCTGTAGTTCATTGGTTTTAATTGCTAAATCATTTTTTCCTATAAGAACGAAACAGTTTATTCTCTTACAGAGAAATAGGTTATTATTTTCACTTTTTTCCCTCTTGCATTGAAAACAATTCATTGGCAGGAATTTTCTTTTTTAATGAGTGCTATTCAAATGAATTCAGCTGTAGGAAATTGTCCATGGCATAGTCAAATCTGACAACTCTGTCCATCAGCCCCTCCTTAACAACTGTCCATACTAATACAAGATAATTTTGTATAAAAACTAATGTTTCTATAAGAAGTTCCCATGAGAAAGGTTGTCTTTTGTTGTGGGAAATCCAGTGCTAAAGGAAAATCGTGAACTCCAAGAAGAGATATACAACAAAGCAAATTCATTTTGGTGCATCCCCATGTGATCTTTATAGTATCTACAACAATTTGCAAAGGGCTTTATTTGCTTCATGAGAAATTAAACTGACTTGTGGAAAAATTGTCATTGATCAACAAATAGTTCCCTTTTTATATTAATCAGATCGACTATATCTTTAATTTTTTTAATTTATTTATTTTGAGAGAGAGAGAGCATTAGTAGAGGAGGGGCATACAGAAATAGGGAGAGAGAGAGAATCCCAAGCAAGCTCCACACTGTCAGCACAGAGCCTTATGCAGGGGTCAACTCACAAACCATGAGAATATGACCTGAGTCAAAATCAAGAGTCGGACGTTTAAACGACTGAACTACTCAGACACGCCAGACTATGTCTTTATAATGATCAATAAACAAAAGACTCATAGTTGAATGCTTTAGATATCTGGGATCAGGTTCCTGAGATAAAAAGACACTTTTTCTTGAGCTGACTTGTTCCAAGCTATCAGTTACCAATTTAACACCACTATAGATGTATGACGGAATTGAACAATTAAGTAAATGGATGGTGTCACATTATTGTTATAAGAGAGGGAGTTTTGAGACAGAAGAGGACGATGCAATGAGATCACAGAAGCAGAGAGAAGCCTGATATGCCCAAAAGCCAAGGAATGCCTATTACCAGGAGCTGGAAGATACAAGAAATGGATTCTCTGCTAGAGCCTTGGAAGGGAGTGGCCCTGCCAACACCTCAGTTTTGGACTCTAGCTTCTAGACTGTGACAGAATGTATTTCTGTTTCACTTTTTATGCAATTTGTTACAATAGCCACAGGCAACTAATATAAATCTATCTATCTATCTATCTATCTATCTATCTATCTATCTATGTACATGAACATATAAATTAGAATATGCATATAATTAATTGTTCTGTCAGCTGGGAGTGCCTAGAAGTGAAGTCCACTCAGTAGCAAAGGAAATACTGACCAGACTCGATTTTATTTGAAAACATTTTGGAAAGCTCCACTACCAATGACTCAAGTCACCAATATAGCATACTTCTGCCCTATTCACAGACACCCAACATTTAAATAAAAACATTTAACAAATTCATTATGTCTGGACATGACTGAACATTTATATATTAAAATACATGCTATTTGCTATGCATTAAATTTCTTTTACACTTCAGTTACAGTATTATGTTGACTTTTGAAAAAAATATATATTTAGATGAATTATATCTGCATTAATGCCTTTTTAGGAAGTAAAAAAGAGCAATGCATTAGAAAGTATTGGATTTATTATAAGTCAAGGTTGTAGGATCTGGGAGGCTTGAGCACCACTGGTCCAGGAAGCTCCTGATCCTGTTTGTTTTCGTCTCCAGTATGGAAAGAGTTAGCAGGTTGTGACTTCTCAATTCCTAATCATGCCCTAAGCCTGGCAATGAGAAGTGTGGCAGATGCTGGGGGTGGGTGTGCTGGAAGAGAAAAGGAAATAATATTTTCCAGCACCTAGATTCTGGTGTTGGCAGCTAAATTACTTGTCCATGGCAATCTGCATTTATCTTTTATAAAAACTGTGCTCACTTTATAGAATTATGTTCCCTTTAAATTAACTATAAACCTAAGTTGTATAAGTTTTGTTTATATTCCTATTTTATTATCAAAACATATTATTGATCAATTACACATCTTGAATGAAATCAAATCCAGGTATCAAACTACAGTCTACCTTTGAGTTTCAATCTGAAACAAAATTCTATACTCTTCACTTTACGGTAACTATTAACTTGTTGATTAACTTGTAAACGGATCAGTGATAAATTTAGTTGAAGAGGCAACAGAGAATTAGAAAAAAAAAAAACAACAACAAAGAAAACTGTGGATTTGAGTTCGATTCCACAATGATTTTCTGTAAGGTTCTTCGATAATCTCTGTGAATTCCACTTACTACTTTTTCACTAGAAAAAAATAATAATAACTGATCTCTAATTATAACAACAATAGCAAATCCCTAAGAAAAATGTAATAAGGAAATGAAATGAACTCCACTCTGTTTTTCTGGCAAAGGAATACTCTTACTTTAAAAAATAGTAAAAACATAATTAAAATATTTACTTTTCTTTAAACAATGACAGCATTAATTCATGACACCTGTAGCCACAGTTAGGAATTATGAGGGTAATCATTAAACTAATGTTACAATAGATACTATGATTTTACACAAAGACACTACAGGTGCTTATTTTCAAAGCTTTAGTTAGTAAGCTTTTTACTAGCAAAAATACAAGGGAGCTTAGTTTCCCACAAGAGAAATAAATAGTAGAAATCATGTCTTTGAGCCATAGCTTGCCTCCACAGAAGTAGAGAATCATACGGTCCCATCTGTCCTAATCCAACTGTGTCCTTTTGAAACACATGCCTTCCTGGAAAGAGCATTGGCATATATATTATTATTGCCTTTATTTATATATAGTTCTAGCTTTGTGTCTATCTTCCTAGAAATGTTTGCCTTTTAATGATGTTGAGTGAGAGTTACATATTTTATTGGAACATACCAATGACTACCATTCATGACTGAAAACAATATTTGAATTGACAGGTGGAGAGTTAATGTATATTCTAAGAAAGAAATCTACGTTTAAGATATCTAATAGGATTCCTACATATTAGAAACACTATAGGAACCGACAGAAATTTTAGCTTCTATTAAAATATGACCTCAATGTCAATAGATGTCTTCTTCATTTTGAAATTTTAATAATACATGCTTATCATGTCTTATGGGAAGTTCAATGCACCCTCACCCTTGATATTTTTTAAATACAGGAATATTCATTCTCACAACAATCTCATCACCCTCAAGGTCTTATTTAATCTTACTGAATTATTGAATATGGCTCCTTTCCCTAGTTTGAAATTGAATTCATTGAAATATTCCCTAAATATTCTCAAAACATCATTCACATAAGTCATTTGCATGTTCAACAGATATGGTCTATTACAGTAATCTCAGAATATATACTAGTACTGCATAGTAGCATCAGGATAAATAATAACAATCTGAGTATAAAGCATTTTTGCTCTAAAATGTTTTTTGAGCCACTATTTATCCATATCACTGAAAAACTGTTGCTTTCCAGCTGACCGTTTTCCTGTTGGGGTTCGTATTATTTTCTGTCCACATTTGCAGAGCACAATTAACTTATTATGTAAAGCAATTTATTTGTCTCTGTTTTCTCCCATAGCAATCCAAACCTTATCGTTTTTTTTTAATGTTTTTATTTTATTTTTGAGAGACATAGAGACAGAGCATGAGCAAGGGAAGGGCAGAGAGAGAGGGAGATACAGAATCTGAAGCAGGCTCCAGGCTCTGAGCCGTCAGCACAGAGCCCGATGCGGGGATCAAACTCACAAACCATGAAATCATGACCTGAGCTGAAGTCGGCCGCTTAACCAACTGAGCCACCCAGGCGCCCCCCAAACCATTTATCTTAATAAGAAAACAAGTTCATTAACGTATATTCCGAAACAGTTTCCTTCCTAACAAAAATTTGTGACCTTCATGGTAAAAAAAATAATTTAGTCTAATTTTTTTTATCTTTAATCTCAAATAAATCAACTAATTAATTAGCACTAGATACAGGAGATACAGGGCAAATAACAAAATTGTTTCCCTTTCAGAATTAAGTCTATCTAGGAAGACAGTCAAGTGAAAACAATGACAGACAATGCGCTAAGAACTATAACAGAGCTGTATGAGATATTAAGAACTAGGAAAAATTCAGAGATTATTGAGCTCATGGCCTGAGGCAAAATTCACACAGAAGGGAATATCTGAGCTGAGCTAAGTCTTCACAAATGCGTAAGAATTTGCTAGGCACTTGGAAAGTTAAGGCACTACAGACCCAGGGGAATAGCATTGGTAAAAGCATGGAAGATTTTTATTTGGAAAAATAATAATGAAATGTCTTCGACAGGATACACAAACAATGATGCAATGCAATTAGTCAGAAGGTAGGGGATTCAAGTGATATGCTCTGAAGGTCGTAAAGAAGGCAGTGGAAGTAAACAGTACTTAGAGGATTTTGAACAGGCACAAGTTTCCTGTTAAGACTTTGGTTTCAGTGGACTCAGGATTCTGGTTGAGGAAGTTCCACAGAGCAGTGTTAGAGAATTTCATGATGGTTTTTAATTTGGCATTTGAGCTGAGCTGACATCTGGGAGTAGAAATAAAGTCAGGATGTCTTTACTATGCTATTAGTATAAAAGATAGAATGAAGGCAACTGTGTGAATAAAAATATTAAGAAAGAACATTTAAGTGAAAAGACCAGTGGACTAAGGACTGAACCCTAGGGAAAATTAATATTTAATGGTTAAGGGGAAGAAGAATCTGAGATAGGAAGATGTTTGACAAGGGAATCAGATGACTGAGCTCTTTCAGTCCCAATGAGAGAATTTAAGAAGGAATTATCAACAGTAATAAGTAATGCAGTGAGATCAAATAAGATATAAATTGAAAAATATTCATTGGATTTGGCAAACTGGACAGAAAACATGGCAAAAGTAATTTAATTGGCATGGTTAGGGAGAACACAGATCATACTGAGTGGAGAAATGATCAGGCTACAAGTTTACATTCAGAATTTGGTGGCAATGTCAACACATCAAGGTCAAAACAACAAGACTTAGCATATAGCAGATACTCAACAAAAGACTCTGGGGTAACTGAATGAAGAGATGCATGACAAACAAAATTTCAGGTTTACTCATATCCCAAATGGAATATCAACAGTGTTCCTTATTATTGGGTGCTGTGTTATTATGTTATATTTAGTTAACTTTGTTACATTACAATACCATGATATTCATGGAAAGATGTTTTATTATAAGAAAGTAATCTCTTTTAGAGGATTATGTTTTTATAGTTAATTTTTATTATTATTATTAAAGTTGAATACAGTGCTATATTAGCTTCAGGTGTACAACATAGTGACTCAACAATTCTAAAAAGTACTCAATGACCACCACAACACGTGTGACCACCACTTGTCACCACACCACATTATTATGATACGTTGACTATATTCCCCATGCTGTATTTTCCATCTCCATGACTTATTTTATAACTGGAAGTTTATACCTCTTAATATCCTTCATCTATTTCACCCATGCCTCCACCCACCTCCCCTGTGTTTGTTCTCTACACTTATGAGCCTGTTTCTAATTTTTGTTTGTTCATTCGTTTTTCTTTTTACAATACCCAAGATATAGAAACAACCCAAGTGGCCATCAATAGATGAATGGATAAAGAAAATATGGAATCATATATGCAATGGAATATTACTCAGCCATAAAAAATCTTACTATTTGTGACAAAATGGATAGACCTTGGTGGGTTTTATGTAGCTGAAATAACCAAACAGAGAAAGAAAAATACCATTTGCTTTCACTTATATGTGTAACTTATTTTTGTATCATAAAATTTATAGAAGGAACTCTGTGAAATTCTTATTTTAAAAATGTTTTAAAATTATACACATGAACATCTTTTCAACTAAGTGGATTAATGTATTTTTTGCCATAACCTTAATTTAGTCACAGTTGTATTCCCTTAAAAATTTTCTCAAAAAGAATAAGATGATACACTCAACTGCTTTAATAAAAATAATCTGATTAATTAGTTTAGTTCCTCTATTACTCAAAATGCTCTTTCTGTATGATCACATTGAGATCTGGATAAATATGTGAAGAACAAATATTCTAAGAAATAATTAAATAGTTTTGGTGTAGCCAATATACTGTTAAAGAATTGAAATATATTTGTTATCATTGCTATAATAACATAACTAATGCCATATGACAAAAATTATCATTGAGCTTTAAAATAATTAGACAGTAAAACTGCTTATAAGACTAGTAAGTGTATCAAAAAGTATAGATTGATGAAGGAATAGTCTCATATACAAGTATGGAACTGTATACTGGAGATAGGGGGTGGGGAAGAAAACCCTTTGGTCAAGGAAATGCCTCATATATTACATTGTGTATCCCATCCCTGAATGCTTTTCTGAAATGTTATCTTACTCTGTCCCCATGAAGAGGTGGATTGGACCCTCTGTAATTTGGCAGGCCCTGAGAGTATTTGTGCCAGGTCCAAGCATAGTCTATATGATCCAACAGAACCCTAACTAATTCAACCTCCTGCTGCTTGCAGCCCTGAGCCTGGGCTTCACACAAGAAGTAACTGCAGACACTGCTGGACTCTGTTAACAGGGAAGATGCAGAAGAGCACTGACCTGCTAGACACATAAGTAAAGAAGTCATCTTTGCTGCGCAGCCCAGGTGAGACTTCACATGACTCTTTCCCCCAACTGTTTTCCATCTGCAACTGCATTAGAGACTCCCAGCAAGAATCATTCACTCAACTCTTAGATCATGAAAAATCGTGATAAATTGTTGTTTTAAGCCACTGCGTTTTGAAGTTTTTGTTTACTACGAGTGTGTTTTCATGGTGATGATGGGGTAGGTGGCAAGAGATAGAGCTGGATAAGAAGCTGGGAATCAGATTAAAAATGGTCTTCATGATATTTTAAGATTTTGGTTTTATATTAACAGGAGTGATAAAACAAATAAAAAATTGATCCATATAATTTTTTTTTGCTAAGAATTGATCTAATATAATTTACAGGTTAGATACTGAAACTTTAATTGAAAGAGGCTAACATTAGAATTAAGAGTGCTTCACTAACTGAAGTAAAAATAATGTGCTTGAACTAAAATGGCAATAGTGGGAGGAAGGTGGGACACAAATGGTGTCAAGATCTGTATAGGAGAAAAGATTTTGTAGGATATGATCTAGTTGGATGGGAGATATAATTTGAATGATTAAAATAGTCAAAAATGACAGCAAATTAAATTTTATTAAGGCAACATGGGACATATTTGCAGGACAGTGGTGTTTCTCTTAGAACTGAAAGATTGAGATGTGTGTGTCTGGGTGTCTGGGACAAATGGAACTAGGAACTCAATGTCCCCAGATCTCTTGCCACTTTTCTTCTCTTCTAAATTTTTTCTTTCTTTTATTTCTCTGTATAATGGTTTCTTCCAATTTTCTCGTGGAGGAAACTTTAGATTTGACAAAGGAAATTGGATGGAAGAAAATATGGTCCCCACATAAGCTAAGATTTACATTTAATAGTTCAAAATCCAATAGATTTACATTTAATAGTCCAAAATCCAATAAAAAGCCTACTTTAACTTTCTCAGTTCCAGGGACAAACTGTTTCAGAAATATCTGGGCAAATATTTGAGAAAGAATTGGTTTCTTAGTGCTCATATTCTCAAAAATGGCAAAGGGGAGTTCTGTCTGAGGTGTAGTACAGTCTTAAAGAAGAAAAATGATTATGTCCAAAGGTAACGGGCAATAGATCAAGTGGAAGTTATTCTTATATTTGAAATGGAAATGTCTTCGGAACTAAAAAGCTATGCACTTTTTTCCAGCACAATAACTGAAAGCTGTTTGAAATGTATGCTAGTGTTTTTCTCATTCAGGACCATGTGACTTCATTTCAAACCAGCAGGGATAAGATTGGGTGGATATTGTAATAACTAAGACTCTTCCCCTTTCTTTAAAGGTAGACTTTTTTGGGAGAATAATATTGCAGGGTTGGTTTGTAAGCAATTCTTAAGAAAGTTCGTTGTCTTTAGAAGAGCATTTCCCAAAGAGTATTCTCCTAAATAACTTAAAAATGCAGAGCTTTGTGGTCATGTGATTCTGGAAGTGCTACATTCTATATATGCCTCTTAGGCATTCGCTATATAGATTAGAAGACTGAAAGCTCTGAAAAACTCTGTTTCCCTCTCCCCACTTTATATATCCATAGTGTTATCTAATGTAATTGACAATTTTTAAAAATAACCTTTCTAATATCCTGTGTTACATGTTGTGGAAAATGCACTTAAGATAGTATTGATTTAAAACTCTATCTCCATGATTTCAAACTGGAAAATATTTAAACTACAATTCCAGTTTAGAGCATATGGTGTATAATAAACAACATATAATAATGTGGACAAAATCATCACCATATATATTATTTGTTGAATAAAATCTCATTACATATGATAGCTATAACTAAGGGATAACACTGGTATTAATTCTTTTCCTATTTTTCCCAAGAGTAGTTATGCCTCATTAATCTGAGATCCTTTGACTTGACAATCTACATATCTTAATAGGCATAATTTTCAGACAATGACAGACTTTCATTAGGAGAAAATAAAGAGTTATTTAGTCTTAGATTTCTGTTATTTAATCTTTTTACTGATATTTTGAATATCAAAAGCAAAACACAAAACATTATAATTAATTTTATAAAGGACAAGAATAAGATTAGAGCATAATTTAGTTATTTGGTAAATTGATAGAGTTGAAAGAACATGAAAGATTATCTAATTTTTGGATTCAATATTAATTTAAACTACTAGCTCCTAATTTCTTAAATTGTTTTTATAAATATATCGATGTTACAAGAAAAAGAAGGGATTAAGTAAGAAGTGGTTTATCAGGTCTCTGATTGCAAAACTTACACACCCCCACACAAACAGGCGCGCACGCAAGCAGTCTTTTCACAAAATGAAGTTAAGATTATCTAACCAATACAATGTAAATCCTACCAATCATTCTTGCAATCGATATAGTTCCCATCCCTATTCATGTTTAGATATGTTTGTTTATAAAATCAAATCAATTTACCAATAAATTGCGGTTACAAAGATTGTTAGACAATTTATGAGATACTGGATTTGTGATCAAGATCAATATAATTATATTCATCTATGGAAGCCTTTTCTATCCTCTTCCCAAGTTGAAGTTATTCTAACATGCTTTTATAGAACTGTATATCTTTCCTTATTTATAGCTGTATATTACTTAGATTACTAGATTCATTTTGTCTGCCAACTGGACTAAAATTCCACGAGTGGAGGGTTCAGATCTACTTTCATTCATCATGATATTCCTAAATCAACATAATTTCCTGTCTCAGATAAACTCGCAAAATCCCAAAATCCCAAAATCTCTTTGTTGTTATTGTTTATTTATTTTTGAGAGAAAGAGAGAAAGCAGAGGAGGGGCAGAGAGGGGGAAACACAGAATCTGAAGCATTCTGAGCTCAGAGCTGTCAGCACAGAGACCGACAGGCTCTGAGCTGTCAGCACAGAGGCCAACAAGGGGTTCAAACTCACTAACCGGGAGATCGTCTCCTGAGCTTAAATCGGACTCTCAACCAACTGAGCCACCCAGGCGCCCCCAAACCCCCAAATCTTGAATGAATATTTAAAACTCTTTTTGCTGCAGACACACAATGTCAAACTCACTGTATTTAGAATTCTTGCATATTTTCCCTTCTGCTTACTAGAGTAGGGAAGGATCTTTAAAATTTATCAACCTTAAAAAGTTATATAATTATTAGAATTAATGTTTTCTTATTCAAAAATCTTACGATAAAGGTTATTGACGGTCCTGGATAGCACCCTTTTCAGCAATTCCTATCAGCTATCATTAAAGTTAGTCTCTGCATAGGTGAATAGCTATAATAATTTCCTTTTTCTGTTATTTAATTCTTGAAAATACACTAAGTCTAGGTCATTATTCAGAGTTAAATACTTTCAGATCATAACTGAGCCTTCTCAAATTAAATAGCATTTAGCTCATTAAATGGGTAATTTACTTAAAAGTATTGATGGTCTGAGAGAATTAGTGCCTGTGCAAAAATGTACTTACAAAATCTCTGGCTACAAATTATTTCTCTAATATTATCTGAGACCCAGGAAAGGTGTCTATAGGAAAGCTATGGCCTAATTTGTATGAACGAATTATTAATGCACTAAGCTCACACACTGAGATCTGACGAGTGTACTAGGTTTCTCAAGAGCCAAGAATTATCACAGGAAAGGGGATCACCAAGCTTCTTGAAGGATGGTGAGTTTCCAGTTACAAGTCGTGTAATCGGGAATCAGTGGCCCTAGGTCATAATTTTAAAATAACACCATAATTTCCTTCTAATTTCATTTTTTGGCCCACACAATATGGTTGGGTGTGCAATATGATATTTTCTTTTACTTCATCGGAGATGAGATATTTTAGTGACAGTCTTAAAAAATATGTTGAGAGGGGCAAACCAAGAAACAGACTCTTAACTATGGAGAGCAAATTGATGGTTACCAGAAGGAGGTAGGTGGGGGGAATGGGTGAAATAGGTGATGGGGATTAAGAAATTTACTTATGGGCCACCAGGGTGGCTCAGTCAGTTGAGCGTCCGACTTCGGCCCAGGTTATGATCTCACAGTCTGTGAGTTCGAGTCGGGCTCTGTGCTGACAGCTCAGAGACTGGAGCTGCTTCGGATTCTGTGTCTCTGTCTCTCTCTCTCTCTGACCTTCCCCTGCTTGTGCGCACTCTCTCTCTCTAAGATAAATAAACATTAAAAAAAAGTGTCTTCTTGTGATGAGCACCAGGAGTTGTATGGAAGTATTGCATCATTATGTTGTACACCTCAAACTAATATTACACTGTATGTTAACTAAACAGATGCCATAGAATATAAATAAAAAACTTTTTTTAAAAGTTAAAATGTTCCATGTCTGTTTTTAAGAATTTTACATAGCTAATAGAAACAAAATATAATGTATACCCTATTTTTCTATCTTATTAGCCAAAAAGGTGACACAGAAATTTTCAGCTCTCATTCTTTAAAATCTGATCACATCTCAGCCTTTTGGCTAAGATCAAGTGTAAAATCTGAAAGACAGGAATATGGAATTGTACCTGGGTCAAATTCCATGGCAGCCATTAACACAGCTCTCCCTTAATTAAAAAAAATTATTATATGAATGTGTTTATAATTCAATTTTGTTAAGTCACTAATATGTCGAAGTGTAATACCACAATGTATTGATTTATTTTGAATAATAAAATAAATGGCCTCTATTTTAAAGATCATTTAAAGAGTAAGGAAATGCATTTATCTAATTATCTGACATCATATTTATCTAGATTTGAAAATGTCGGTATTATAAAAATTATATTGCACGTTTAATTGATGCTATTCGACGTAATATGCAGATAAACAATATTTTAATATAAAATCCACAGTGTATTTTAGAAGCATTCAGAACAGAATGTTATGAATTTTCAAAATATGTACACATATCAAGGATGAACATTATAGAATGGAGAACAGTTGTGGAAGCTTACTCTTGCTGGTAAGAAATGTATATATTTTGGTAAATTAAAGAAATTCTTATATCAGAGCCACAGGATGGCACCACTATAGGGTTCTCCCAAGGTGTTCTTGCCTGAAAAAATGGCATTATAGTAGGGATAGTAATGCTTAAAAAGTTTTTGAGACACTATGTTGTTATATTGAAGATACCCCTTTTATACACAAATCACCTTAAAAGTTAAGATTCCACCGGGTTAGGGGCACTTGGGTGGCTCAGTCAGTTAAGCGACCAACTTTGGCTCAGGTCATGATCTCACGGTTTGTGAGTTTGAGCCCTGTATCGGGCTCTGTGCTGACAGCTCAGGGCCTGGAGCCTGCTTTGTATTCTGTTTCTCCTTCTCTCTCTGTCCCCAACCCACTCATGCTCTGTGTCTCTTTAAATAAACATTAAAAATTTTTTAAAAAAAGTTTCTACCAGGTTCATCAAATTATAGCTTCTTGGGATCCCCAGATTGTGGCTCATTTCTCAACGAACATGCAGATGAATAACTCTGCCTTGTATGTAAGAAATATTATTGTATGATGCCTGGTTCTTCTCGTTACCAAGTTAAATTATAAAACTATATTCATGGTTTTCCAAATGTTCTCTATGCTTCTCCATTTGCGGACCTAAACCAGTATTTAAAACACATGGAGGACTGATACAGAGTTACTATGATCTACTATATTTACTTACCTTAATGCGAATATATTTTCATATAAATTTTAATTTAGTATTAGGCCACTGAGAATAATTAGGAAGTCCAGATAAGCAAAATACAAATAAATCACTGGTAACTGCACCACCCAGAGAAAGCATCCTCACATATCTGGCTGAAACATAGTATGGCCTTGACACATCGGTGGTAGTGGAGACAAGCCCGTCTCAGACCACAGAGCTACAGAGTAGTGTGTAACAATGAGGCCAGGACAGTCCAAAAAGCCAGGACAACTGAGGAAGGGTTTTTTTCTTAGGCTCGGAAGAGGACTCCTGAGACATTTCTGGAGTCCTGTAAAATGCCTGAAGTTGTGACTGGCCCTGTGTTAACTAAAGTACTGCAGTGGCAAGTGAGGAAAGAACTAGTGAAAAATGGGTTACCATCCACCAATTTACCCTCTGGCTGCGGCGGCTGAGGAAGCTCACACCGTCACACTATGAAGACACGCATGTTTGATTCTATATCATGCAGTAGTATTCACGCCATATCTAGAGGGGTATGTTGTGTGTTCAAAAGTCTGAAATACAGTCCTTTCTGCACTAGAAAAAGCATGAAACTTGTTTTATAAGTTTTGAATTATAATCCGGGCTAATTGAATAGCTTAAACTCTTTTCTTAAATCCACCCCAGTATTAAGAGTCCCAAAAATTAAAAAAGAAGTTGACCTTTTTGAATGTACTTCATACAATAATTGAAACAATTTTAAAACAAACAAAATGCTATGCTTCATTTCTTCAAAGGAGTCAAGATTACTTCAGGATGCTCCAATTAGTACAAAATTCAGGTATTAACAACTAATTACATTTCAAAATCAGAGCCATGTTCCAATTAAAAAAAGATGTGTGTGGTGGCAGCAGTGTGTGTACGTATGTTTGTGTGTGTACATATGTTAAGTGGTAAGGAAACTAGAAGACAAAAAAAGATGATATAAGATTGAAATCCCATGGAGTTGTGTGTTATAGGTTCTCCAAAGTTTTATTCACTTGGAAGGAAAATATCTTTTTATCTGGAAGTTAAATTAGTGTTTTCTGTTGTACAATGAAAATTATGACTTCGACCTAAAGAAACTTTATAAATATTTAAAAATTATACCCAAGATACCATTATAAACCTTTTTTTCATAGGGCTCAGTAATTCTAGACTTAAGAATGGGTTTGGGGCACCTGCGTGGCTCAGTCCGTTAAACGTCTGACTCTTGATTGGGGCGCAAGTCATGATCTCACAGTCGCAACACTGAGCCCTCGCTCTCTCTGGCCCTCCCCGCTCTCTCTTGTGCACACACATTCTTTCTCACTCTCTCTCTCAAAATAAATAAATAAACATTTTTAAAAAGACAATTGGATCAAGTGCTACTATATCTAAAAGTTCACAAGAACATCAAAAGAAAAACATCTTCATACTTAGGTGAGATGTTGTAAACCTCTAAAATTGCAAAATAATGATATTTATTAAATGATTTTTACATTTCGTTTGTTTCTCTTATCCAGTGTTTGCTCTGTGATGCTAACTTGTTTTGCAGTCTTCTGACTCATTTCCCCCACAGATGGATGTTGACATACATCTGCTCAAATTAATTATCAGCCTTCTTCAGTAGACTCATTGGCCTGAATAAAAAAGTTCAAATGCTAATTCAATCTCCTCCTTTGAAAATATAACACATATTATCACGTTTCACAGTGACAGAGGCACAAGAGCTGTGAACCCTCTTTCTTGTTTTTGTCTTTTTAACTGACATTTATGGGCCTATACCTGGGTCTTGGGGAATACAAGTACCAGACACTGGGACGCAAGAAAGATAAAAGGTGGTTGAAGTAACACAGATTCCGGAAATAGAATGGTTACAATGTTTAAAACATCGTCAAAAGTACTGGCACCTATTTTTTTTTAAAGACAAAACACTGTGTGTGTGTGTGTGTGTGTGTGTGTGTGTGTGTGTGTGAGAGAAAGAGAGAGAGAGAGAGAGAACGAGAGAACAGACAACAGACAGGGAAAGAGTGAAAAAATCCTTTAGCGTTGGACATACAATTATATGTGAAAAGCAATATGAAATCATATAACAACTGTTTGTAAGTATTGAAGTGTTTTCACCATTTGCTTGTTCTTATAAAGTATGAGCAAAGGGTTGTATGTGGTTTGAAAAGAACTAGGAGATTTATCAGGATGTCTTACTTCTTTGTTAAATAAAAACTGACTTATTGATTGACTTATTTAATAAATGTCCACAAATGCCCATTAAGGGTCTACTATTTGTCAGGCAGAAAGTGGGCTCTCTCTCAGAGAAGACTTTTTCAGATCTTAAGTTTAAAGCTCTAAATATTTTAATTTAGCTTCAGTGTCTCAACAATTTGCCTGTACTATTTTTCAGCATCTTAATGTAACCTTGTACTTGTAAGGCGAGAGAAAACATGGAATAGGAAAAAGAGGACACAGAGACCTAAGTTTAAGCTTCAAACTCTAATGCCTCAGATTTGACTATTATGGGAATGATTTTGAAGCTGAAATTTAGAAAATTTAGAAAACTTAACAAAATACATCTATCTAAAAACAGCTGACAAATTTAATTTATTGAGACTTCTATGAAGGAAGAACAGGCATCAGCTAACCACCTCTTATGTGAAAGACATTCTGCACAAATTATAATAAATGAGCTTTTATTCTCAATGAAAAGCTAATTGCTTATTTCTGTATATACCTTAGCTATTTTACTTAGTTATTTACTTAGTTATTTTACTTAATTCACTAATAAATTTAAAAGTAAAATAACATGCCAAAATTATTCTTATGATTCATTTAAAACGACAGCACAGATTGCTATTGTGGCTGACACAGGAGAAAAGACAGACACAGACTACATATTATATGCGATGATGGCAAAGAGCAAAATGCATGAACATATAATATGCGGACTCCTATGTCCCACTTTTCCCTTATGATACTGGAACTAATTTAATGTCACTAGTTTGAAGCATAACATTTCAATTAGGGTATAAGCTAATAATTCATAAAATAGTTTTGGGTGTCTTCTTTGTGACAGACGACTATGATAGAATAAGCAAGAGTAAATTAGACACAGTCCATGCTCCAGAAATTCTACAATCTCTTAGGTGAAGCAAATAGAAATAACAAATTAATGAGGTAAGTCTCAAGATGCACATACAGGGATACAGGGGTACCAAGAAAAATCCTTAATCGACCCTATTGCTATAGTAGAAAAACCTCTCGTCCAAGGGCTCATTCAACCACCACCATACTCCCTGTCCTTCCTTTGAACTAGCTAAGTCCAAGTTTTCTTTCTAGCTCTGGACTTATGGAAGTTTTCTCTGAACTTCGTCCCTCTACTTTAAAAGTCTTACTAATTTTTGTATTTATATTTCTTTGAGTATTTGATAAATATTTGTTTTCTTTTGGACAGGAAGCTCTAAGGCAGCTGCACTGTTTCTGCTTTTTCTCACCACATAATTAGTAGGCACTCAATAAAAGCACTGTTGAATTAATAAATAAAAAAAGAGTTGAAATATGAAGAAATTTAAAGGTTAAATAGAGCTATGCCGGTGAAGGTGGAATAAATTCAGCAAAACACAAAATAAGAAATAAGCTTTAATGTGGAGAGCAACTAACTAAGCATAATGTAGACAAGAGCAAGAAATGATGCCAAAAAATCCCTGGGAGCCAATCCCTAGGGCATTTAAAACTCTGTTAGGAAGACTGGGCAGTCTTCTTGTAGCAAAATTAAGAGTCTTGGTGGGGTTTGAATCCGAGAAGGGTAAGGGCAAGTTTTGCTTTGCAGACAGACAATACTGGCAGCTTCTACAAGATCAATTTCAGGAAGACCAGGTTGCCTGCAGAAATGATGGCATGAAACTCTTAAGAAAAAAAAAATCATTCTAAGTGTTGTAAGCCAAAGATAACTACTGTTAATATTCTGGTGTTGAGTAGATTATGAGATATGCATATTGAACATTCTGAGAGTTATCGAGTTGACAGATAATCCTGTATCATAGAAACTGCTACAGAAAACAGGTTAATTATATACAGAATTGACATCTTTGGACAACTGGCAATTTTACAAATATACATCTAAACTCATACTTTAGCAAGACTTCCACAGGAGATTTATTGAAGATATGAAGATGCCATAAGGGAGAGAGATGACTTAAGAAAGCGGTTCAGGAAAAGCCTGGGTGTGCGGAGACACTGGCGAAGTACTTCAGGGCTCCCAAATCTATCAGAAAGGTCGGTCTTCTCTTGCTGAATAACTTTTGTTCTCTGGAGCACTGACTGAGACAGTTTTACGAATCTGTTTGTGTCAGTTACAATACAGAGTTCTGATGGGATTACTAACAAATGCAGGCTACCAAGTTCTGCTTTCTACGTAAAAACCATCGCTTTCCAAAGCTTCTCCACTTTTTCTCCAAAGAAGATTTATTATAAGACATCATGAAACATAACCCATTTTGTGCATTGTTTGATTAATGTCTGGTTAAAGTTTCTGCCTTTAGATACTTACATATACTTCATCAAAGAGAAAGTTTGTATCTACTGAGCACCTAAAGCATGTCAATCAAGTACAGCTGCTATCTAAGTTCATGTTGGCCCTAACCTTTTCGAGGTAGATATTAGAAGACTGCATATGGAGTTCAAGGAAAGGAGAGCACGTATGGTATGGGGATATTCAGGGATGATTCATGAAAAGTTAAGAAGAAGATGTAGAATTGAGATCAGTAGGAGGGTGTGAAAGGAACCAGGAGTTTGGGGGTAAAGAGAAATAACCCACAGAGTCTGGAATAGGTGCTCATTGTGTTGCTAAGTGTAAAGTCACCAATACAACTGAAATATTGGGGACTTTTAAAAATTAAAAATTAATAATACATTAATAATTAATAATACATCTTCTTCTTAACTTTTCATTTTAATTTTTTTTCTTCCAAGACTTTTCTTTTTTTTTTAATTAGGTTTATTTTGAGAGACAGAAAGAGGGAGAGAGAGAGTATGAGCAGTGGAGGGGCAGAGAGAGAGGGAAAGAGAGAATTTGACACAGGGCTCAAACTCAGGAACTATGAGATCATGACCTGACCCAAAATCAGAGTCTGACGGTAAACTGTCTGAGTCACCCAGGTGCCCCTCTTCCAAGTTTTTATTCCAGTTAGTTAATTTACAATGTAATATTAGTTTCAGGTGTAGGATTTAGTGATTTATCACTTAACACACCCAGTGCTCACCACAAGTGCCCTCCTTAATATCGATCACCCATTTAGCTCATCCCCTTGCCCCCTTTCCCTCCAGCAACCCTCAGTTTGCTTTCTATAGTTAAGAGTCTCATACAATTTGCTTCACTTTTTTCCTTTTCCCTATGTTCATCTATTACATTTCTTTTAAAAAATTCTTTTTAATATTTATTTTTAACAGAGAGAGAGAGAGAGAGAGAGAGCGAGCGCATGTGGGCTCCTGCAAGCGGGGGAGGGGTAGAGAGCACGGGAGACACAGAGTCCAAAGCAGGCTCAAGGCTCTGAGCTGTCAGGACAGAGCCCAACTCAGGGCTCAAACTCATGAACTATGAGCTCATATCTTGAGCTGAAGTCAGACCCTTAATCGACAGCCACCTAGGTGCCCCCATTGTTACATTTCTTAAATTCCACATATGAGTGAAATCATATGGTGTTTGTCTTTCTCTGACTGACTTATTTCACTTGCATAATACACTCTAGCTCCACCCCCATCATTGCAAATGTGAAGATCTCATTCTTTTTTATGGATGAGTAACACACACACACACACACACACACACACACACACACCACTTCTTCTTTATCCACTCATCAGTTGATGGATATTCGGGTTCTTTACATAATTTGGCTATTGTTGTTAACGCTGCTAAAACATGGGGGTGCATATATCCTTCTGAATGCATACTTTTGTATTCCTTAAGTAAATATCTGGTAGTCTACTTGCTGGATTGTAGGGTAATTCTATTCTTAACTTTTTAAACCTCCATACTGTTTCCAGAGTAGCTGCACCAGTTTGCATTAACTATGTGAGAATTTTAGATCCTTTGTACTTTGAATGTAGACACATTAAGCTGAAAGTATTTTCAGAAGAAATGTACTCAGGTAAACAAGAAATTTGTTGAAATAGAAATAACCTATTGTTTGTAAGTTAAACATCAAAGAACTAACCCTTCAAAGCAAAACATAACAGGGTTTTCCCAGGATACAGTTTCTGTTTTCTCTCCTTTTTAATAGGATTTGTATATTATACTAACCTATATGACATTATTTATGACAAAATTTATTTCATAATTTTAAAAGCTTATAAATGTCAAACACTATATAAATATTTCACTATCTCATCTACATCAAGTTTCACCATATTTTATCTCATTTTAATTGGCCTATAAATAAGGAATGTATTTACAGAGCCAGAGTTAACAGACAACTTGACTTTACTTAAGTAAGAAGGGCGAATTATTATAAGAATAACAGACGTCACAAAATTCAGGGATGGAAAAAGAACTGGGTCTCAGGAATTCAGAAAAGAAAGAGTTCTTGAATGTCCATAGGCTCACTCTTCTTATATGTATCCCTCTCATAATCATATTGTTCTTTTCTCTGTTACTCCTCTCAAGTTCTGCTTTTTCTACCTTAGGTCCCCTAATTAAACAACAACAACAACAAACATAGGACTTCATACTGCTCCCAAACTTTACGTGTACAAGCACAAAGCTTCCTCTTTTCCTGTTTCTCCTAAAATTCCCTAGCAAGTTCTTATCGGCAAGTTTAGATAAGATGGTCACTACTTGCCCTAAAGTAACTGAGTTGGGGGAGAGAGTGTTCGAGGGAGGGATGTGTGGGTCCCCAGGAAGGAAACATCTCCATTTCACTGCAAAAAAGTCAGATGCTTACCCTGATCTTTAACAACTGGTGCGCCCATACCTTCAGCCATTCGAGTGCTTCTACTTGAGGTTTACAATCTGAGACTTGTGACAAACAACAAATACAGACAGAGCCAATGCAGAAAAATAAATATAACTTAAGGGACATGAGGACAAAATTCCAAAAACCCAGCAGAACAAAAGAACTGAATGAATCTAAAAGTGGTAAGTTACTAAGAAGAATAAAGTATATTAATATAAACCAAGGGTTAATTGCATAGACATTCTCCATGAAATGGTAACATGTAACAAATGATTAAACCAGCATATAAAATGAGAATAATTCGGAGAAGGATGGTGCATTATATTATTGACAAACAATAACTATAATTATACATATAACTATTATAACAATAATTATAATTATACAGATAACTATTAGGAGAAAAACATTAAAAACTTTTGTGCAGTTAGGATTAAAGGTGATAACGGAATAAGGTTTGCTGAGGACTATTTCAAGATCATATAGCCATTTCTAAGAGAGTGTATGTTGACTAGGCAATAACCACTGGCTCTGGAGAATTCCAGTATGGTAGCATCAAGATCTCCTCAGGTTACTATGCAAGAAGAGATATTCTTGCAACTCACTATGCATGACAATGGACATATGAACAATGAACACAATGAACACTACACGGAGAAGTCACTACCTCCATCTTTAGTCTTATTTAGGAATAAATTTCTTCATTTTTCTGTCTTTTACATGTATTTTCTTTTTTTAAGTTTACTTATTTTGAGAGAGACAGAGACAACATGAGTTGGGAAGGGGCAGAGAGGAAGAAAGAGAGAGGATCCCAAGCAGGCTCCGAGCTGCCAGCACAGAGCCCGACATGGGACTCGAACCCCAAAACCCTGAGATCATGACCTGAGCCGAAACCAAGAGTCAGACACTCAACTGACTGAGCCACCCAGGTATCCCACTTATATTTTCCTTTTGAATTATCTTTTCCAAAGAACTCAACCATCTATTCCTTTCCAAAAGTATCAATTTTTACATGCCATTACTTTTGTCTTCTCCCTCCTCTGATTTGTCTGTCACTCCACTACTTATCCTAGGCACCCTCCTCTCCCAGTATCTCCACCAGATTCTTCAGCATGACCTTCAAACTTTATATACTAGTTATATATTCAAAGATTTAAAAACGATGCCTTTAATATATGTACAACCTTTATTCTTCCACCTTAGATTTCTCCTTTTTATAACTATGCTTCTTAAAGGGTTTAACTTCACTGCTTCCATTTGGTTTTAATTTGTTCATTGCACTCTAGTTTCATTTTTAATGGATTAAATCCAATGGTCCTTTTAGTCCACATCTAATAATGTGTCTAATATTTGACACAATTTATGACTCGTTTCTTTAAAACTATCTCCCTTCTTGACTTTTATAACGACACACTGTTCAGTCATTATTCATTAATTTGTTCATTTAACAGATATTAAATCAGTATCATTTGGCAGGCATCATGGTAGGTGCCGAAATATAAACTTCAACAAGATATGAAATTTTGAAAAAAAGTACACATATAATTGTTATAAAATATGATAAATGCTATAATAGAGATATTTGCATTGTAAAATGGCATCGTGGAAAAGGCCTCATTTTAAAATCCTTCAATACAAATCACTGTTCCCATTCAAGTATATAAAATTAAAAAATATGTATAAACCTCTTCATTGTAATGGAAAGAAACAAACAGAAATAGCTTCTAAAAAATTCTGCGAAAATGACATAAAGCATTACTCATTCTGTAAAACAGACTTAAATATTAAAAACTATTTTAAGTGATAGTATTAGTTCTGATTAACATTACAGATAGAAAATATTCATCTTCATTAAAGGCTTATAAAAATAATTATTATTCATATGGCACTTGAAAGGCGGTGTAGTTGAACTGAGAAAACTTACAGAACTACAGTGTTCTAAAACTGAAGGGAACTCAGAAACAATTTGATCCAAATTCATTGTTTCATAAAGACAGAACTGACGCTGGAAAACACTTGTTCCAAGTCACACGGATGCATAGATCATAACAGGATTAGAACTCATGATGCTCTGTTCAAAATGATCTTTCACCAACCAGGTAAATTGAGCATAAAAGTTAAGACTAAACAGTGAAGTGTACATACCCCTTTCTGGAAAATATAATAGTTGGAGAAAAATATTTTAATGTGTATAGGAGTATTACATGCTTTTCCAGCCCCATCATTTACTCCAATTATAAAATGATGGATCAACTCCTAAATGCAGTATTAAGCTCCCAGGTACGCTCAAATGGATGGTACTTAACACAGCTGAGACTGTGTTGCTCTAAGAAACAAGAATGAGAAAATCAGATTCCTAGAAATGTCTTTCATATCTTATAAAAAAATTACAAGCTGTGTCTCTAAATATCTCATAGATAATGCAACAAATATTTCCTTATCTGTCATCTGATCACTTCATTTTAGCACAAATCCACAACTATTCATCTCCCTTTGAAAAAATTAGTTGTCAACGGCAGACCTGAAACTGATCTCAAAATGTACATATTTACAGGAAAATCACATCTTCTCTGTGGTGAGGGTTTGGTTTGAAAAGTCAGCCATGAAGAAAAATCAATTTACTCAAAACCATTTTAGACAATTCCTCAGGGAGACATCACACTAGAGACCAATATACTATGCCCGACTCAGTCCACTCTGGGAAATTTTCCTCCCAAGTTAACCATAAGGATTTTGTTTTTTAAAAAGTACAATACGTACTTTTTAATGTATGAGAAATAGCTTCAAAAACAGACTGATTCAGCATCATGAGGCGCTCACATGAACACAGAAGCAACTTCAGAAATTGTTCAGGTTTCTCATCTCAGATTCGCTTAGAGAGAATATGCTCATTGTATGTAATCTTCTGTAATTCTTAAATGGTCATTTGTCCCCCCGCTCTTTCTTTTGATGTTGCACTACATGAATAATTAAATTTATATAAGATACATATGTAAGTGATGCCATTCTACTTAATATGCTTTTTCATATATATATGACATATCTGTATATATACTGATAAATATAAATACATATATGGTGTGTATATATGTATATCAATATTCAACTTTCTACATGTACAAGAAATGTTTTGATGGTATAAAACCTTATTTCAGAAATCTACTGCATTTTGTTAAAATGTTCCAACAACAAAATATCTAATGATACGATTTCTAAAACGCACAAACTATTGTATAATAATATGTCTGGTCTTTGTCCCAGGTTTCTAGGAGGGAGATTCTAAACTCTTGGAATTTCCCCAGTGGTGAATCTTTATTACTCATGGTGGGTCCTTTAGACCACACCTGAGTTTATGCCAATGAAGTGACTCATGGTGGTCTCTCAGATAGTTTCAACGTAGGGTCTGGGTAATCCAGAAAGATCAACCATGTGATTGGAGGAATGAGGCTTTCGACCATGTGGTATCAGCATGACTTCATGACCTCCAATGAGAGGAGGGGACAGGAGATGGAATTCAATCATTGGGCCAATGATTCAATTAACCATAACTGAATACCTGACGACTGATGAGCTTCCTTATTAGTGATTAAAATCAGTATGCCAGGAGGATGACATATTCTGAGAACACAGAAGCTTTAAATGTGGGCCCCTCCCAGATCTCCCCCATGTGTCTCTATATTTAGCAAGTCTTGATTTGAAATCTTTATAATGAAACTTTAATTGTAAGTATAGCATATTGCTCAATTCTTTGCGTTGTTCTAGTGAATTATTGAACCTGACAGGGTTAGAGGGGGCCCTCAAATTTTTAGTTGATTGGGAAGCACAGAGCTTGTCTAAATTGTAAGGAGTTTGATGGGAGACTATCCCCCAACACGTGAAGCCTATGCTAACTCTGGGTAGTCAGTATCAGAACCATACTGCAGGGACCATGCCATAAATGTACTAACACTATGTTTGAAGGTAAAGAGTGACCTGTATGTTTGTTTAACATGTAACTGATCTTAGCTTCTTCAAGAAGCTACACACTGAGTAGTAGATAAAAAATGAACTTAATCCAGTCTGATAATTTAAACGGTCCCTTTATTTTTTTATTTATTTTGAGAGAGAGAGAGAGAGAGAGAGCTGGGAAGGGGCAGAGAGAAAGATAATCCCAAGCAGGCTCCATGCTGACAGCACAGGCTCCCAACATGGGGCTGAAACTCATGAACTGTGAGATCATGACCTGAGCCAAGATCAAGAGTTGGACACTTAACTGACTAAACCACCCTATGCCCCTGAACAGTCCCTTTAAATAAAGCTATGATTCCCCAAAGACTCCCATATCTTGTGCCCTGGCTACACTCTGAGATGACAGCTCAGGATGATGGGACTTATGCAAATTCACAAAAATGGATTAAGAGTCAGGGGCCACAAAAGATGCCATCCTCTACCTCCATCCCTTGTCCGTCTGGGGGTGCTTCTCCCTTATAATCACAAACTGTCTCTAGTTAATGTTACTTGGGATCTCTGTTGGAGCCTGGTCACTGTTGCCAGTCAGCTTATACTTACCTAAGCCCCCTGCTCCACTGAGCCTCCTTGTATAGGTGGTCCACCTCCAATGTTTACTGCTGGGTCAAACTGCTTTTTCCCAGGGCTGGCCCAATTGTAAACCCACAAACACTCAAACGGATTTCCTCCATCCTGTCGTCTCAGAGGGATTTGATCTGAGAACCCATGGGCCTTTCCATCCTACAGGGAAAAAAGGCATGTCCAGGAAAACATGTTCCCTTACACCCCTAGTTGAGGGAGTCTCATCTTAGAATGAAGAATCGGAATCCATTATGATCAAATCCTCCTTCTTCTTATATGCCTCTCTTTTACCTAATATATCTTTAGATCTTTAACCTGCTCAATACCTGTCCCTTCTTCCTATCATTTCTTCTCTTGTAGAGAGGATCAGGCTGTACCCCTTCTCTACATCACTATTCAAGAGTTCAGAAGCTACAAATGACATTTTGGCTTAATGGGGAAGTTAGAACAAAGCATATTACCATTTTTCAAAATATTAGCCTTTGTTAAATAAGGATACAAACTTATCATTATTTATTTAAAATAATAAAATATGTGTATATGGCCAAAATAGAAAACCTCTGTTTGAGGTAACCCTAAATTAGGTATTTTTCTACTTTTCTTTATATGATATTCAAAGAAAATAGTTAAAAAACAAACCAATATTTCAACTATTAATTTAATCAATATGCATTCATCTTGAATCATGCATTTATTTTTAATTTCTACACATGTTTATATATGTTTGAGAGACATATTTTATAATATATAAAATCAGGAAAACAAAAATGGTTGTAATATCTTTCAAAATACACTTCCAGAATTTTTAAAGTTCATTCACTCAAAAGCATTTACAACAAAAGGATCATACCGTACATGGTACATTGTGTCCTATATTTTTAATTTAACACCAAATAATAAACATAACAGTAGGATATTAAACAAGTTTGGAACATTTTTATTGTGGAATTAAAGAAGAATTAAATAATAACATTAAAAGGTTCCACTAGCCCTTAATGAATAAAAGAACTGTGCAAATGTATGCATCTATGTGATTTTATTTAATGACACAAAATTTGTGTAATGGGCCCTGTCATTATTCCTTATATTGATTTTTAATAGGTCAGAAGTGGTTAAATCAACTGCCCAAGGTTATAGAGCTATTAATAGCGATCTCTGATCACTCTGGTTCCAGTCAATGATTAAATGATCATTAATATAAACTACGATTGTTAAAATGCAACTTTTCTCATTAAAGTATATGCCTTTCACACTTAAAGTATATGCCTTTAATTCTTGAAGATAAAAATGTTTGAAAGGACTAATAAAAAACAGTTATTTTTCTTTAATGTTTATTTATTTTTTAAGAGAGAGACAGAACATGAGCAGGGGAGGTGCAGAGAGAAACATACACACAGAATCCAAAGTGGGCTCCAGGCTCTGAGCTGTCAGCACAGAGCCCAAAGCGGGGCCTGAACTCACAGACCGTGAGATAATGACTTGAGCAGAAGTTGGATGCTTAACTGACTGAGCCACCCAGGCACCCCTAAAAAAGAGTATTTTTAAATTTAATTTAAAAATGTTCTCTTGATAAAACCTATACGAAATGTGGTTTGCTTTTTTTATTATATAAAATCTTATCTTTTTTTCACATTATTGTAATAGAGATCAAATCATTTTGGGGGGACTCTGTTTTAAGATTTGCTATTTCTGGTAAAAAATACCAAATTTGTAATTTGGTCCATGGTATATTTACATAGGAAAAAGATTCATTTATTTGGAACTGTGTATAAGAAGCTTTTAAAAGCATCCATGGTATTAATACATACAATAACTTGGATGACTCTCCAAAGGTATTAGTTTGAGTGATAGCAGGTAGTCTCCTTAGGTTAGATTATATATGATTCTATTTATATAACACTTGAGAAGATAAAAGTAAAATTATAGTGATAGAGAATGGATCAAATTGCCAGGGGACAGTTGGGGGCAGGGGATATTATGATGACACAGTGATAGCAGGAGGGAATTTTTGGGGTGACAGAACTGTTCTGGATTTGGGTTGTGGAAGTGGTTGCATGAAATCTATGTATGTGGTATATAATTCATAGAACTGTATACCCAAAAAAGTCAATTTTACTCTACGGTAATTTATAAAACAGAATAAAATAAGAGTTTTCTTAGAATTATAATAATTATAACCATATAAAAACATGATGCTCACTAAGGCTGTTTACCTAGAAATGTCTATTTTTGCTGTTAAATAATTGTGAATTATTAACACATCATATGTAAGAAAAATATGTAAAGAAAAATTAAAAAAAATTCATAACCTAAATTTAAAGTGACAATACAATACATAATATTGTTTTGTTGTAAAGAAAAATTAAAAATAAATCATAACCTAAATTTAAAAGTGACAATACAATACATAATATTGTTTTGTTGGTATCATAAGAAGGCAATGAGTTTGATTAATTAATTAATTAAGCTGATAATAAGTTTAAACGAAATGACATGCTCCAAGTGCCAAATATGACTATTAAGATTTTTAGATTGTGTTGCAGATTGGTGGGAAGGAACAGAGATGTGTAATAAGTTTCTAATCGATATGGTGACAGTCACCGACCTTAAGCAAAGAGGGGGACCCACACAAAGCAGTAGCATATCTTGGCCTGTCTTCTCCTTATCCACTGATCCCCCTGAAGGGTAGGTACACAACTGCTATCACATTCTCTGTAGTAATGCGAAATAGCCAGTTCCTTGCTACTGACAATACATATGCGTTATCCTTAGAGTTTATATCACCATTATGGAATGCTAACAATCCACACATGTGCATCTAACAGGTGTTTACAGACAACCATTCTGATTCTTGAACCGCATTAGCCATTAGTGAGACTGCACCCCCAAAGGAGAAAAGGCAGAGTCAATACTTAGGTTCCCCACATGATCGCTATTTCTAGATCCTTTCTGATAAACTTGAACCCCACGTTCCTCTCTCCACCCCTGATTTCAGAGCTTTCACATGGTGATTCTAATCCTGTTTGGTCTGACAGTCCAATCATACATTTTTCTTCACAGCTAAGATGTATAACCCCCTGAAGGAAGACACAAAAAGAGCAGCAGGGCTTCAATCACCGATGCTACTAGGAGCTTCGGAGCTTCGAAACTACTAATTAAAATGCTCCTGTAGAATAGCAATTAACTATCACCCTTAACTATCTTATATTATTTTTGAAATATCTATTATGGGTGTTAAAGATGCTTTGGTTGACCTCAAAATCTCAAAGCGGTCAATATTTCTACCTTTAAAAGACTCAAGATCATAACAAAAGGAAAAGAATCCATCTGTATACTGTTCCAGGCTATAAACATTCTCAGTAGGAATTGTACCTCTGACTTCCACTCTCTCATTAGAGCTTCACTTAATATGTCAGATCTGTGATCATGATTTTGGCTTGCAACTAGACAGATGGTATTCAATTGCACATTTAATGTTACATTTTCTAATATCACAATACAAAAATAGTTATCATGGGCTGCATATCCATTTTCTGTAGACACCCAGGAAAAATAACTCACATTTCCTCTTTTATCATCTACTTCTGTGAAGCCAGAAGGTTCCATGCCACGCCTTACCATCTGTTGATGGATTGCTTGCTAATATATTTTTGTTTTAATTGGGGAATTAATGGAGAATTCTAGATAACATAATATTCTGTGTAATTGTAATGGATCATCAGTTTTTAAAGAGTTTTAATATATCTAAGATTAACACTAAATGAACCATTCTTGACATTTTTCTTCATGTTTCAGAAGCCCCATTAGGATTTTGAAATTCCTTGTATTTGAAAACAAAAAAAGCTTACAGAAATCCTATTACATAGAAAACGGTCAGAATCCGAGCAGATGACTCTTACTCCTATGTCACTGTGTTCCGCTTTCCAGGCACTAAGTTTTGCATCCTTCAATTAAGACTAAGTGAATGCAGTGATAAAATTCCACAACCCGTCAATTACCTCTATAGTAATATGATCCCTGGAACACCCTTTGACTTTCCAGTTTCCATGAACAAAATATGTGCAAGTGCACTTCTACCTGCAGGTACCACGGTGTCCTTACAGACTTCCTGTTTTTCTTAAAAAAACAAACAAACCTCCACTCTCCTGAGAGGGCTTGCATTCAGTGAGTCACACGTTCCTTTATAGAAACACAGTCCTAACTTGACTGATCCTTTTACGGTTTACACTGCTCTCACATTTACCAAGATCGATTGTTTGCGATGGTAAGGCTTTGTGTTACCTGAGGCTAGATGACATGCAAACAAAAAGATTTTGATATCTTCTCCTATTTTCATCTAATTTTATTAAAAGTAATTTGAATGCTAAGTAAACTGATGTTTCCTTTGGTCCTGAAAACTGGCAAATTATTCTATTATGAAGCAAAAAAACATATATATATAGTTACAGTTATTAGAAATTTTTCAAAGCGTGTAGGAGGTTGAAGAGTGGTAATCATTTCAAAAGGATGCACTCAGAATTCAAAAATGCACTATTTAAGAGATCACTGATTTTAAATTTGTTAAATTTTTATCTTGTGACATACACACTTGATATAATTTGTGACCATACACTTAATAATTACTTTTATTTTTATTTTTTAAAAAGAGACAGAGCACGAGTCAGGGAGAGGGGCAGAGGGAGAGAGACGAGGGAGAGAGAGGGAGAGAGAGAGACAAAGAGAGAAAGACAGAGGGAGAGAATATCTTAAGCAGGCTCCACACTCAATGTGGAGCCAAATGCAGGGCTTGATCCCACGACTCTGGGATCATGACCTGAGCCGAAATCCTGAGTGAGATGCCCAACCGACTGAGCCACCCAGGTGCCACAATGCTTACTTTTTAATACCCCCATCTCCACAATGGAAATAATTCCTAAAAGTAAATACAAATCTAATTAAGACAACTGGACACTGAATTTTATCACAGTATGATGGTATCAGTGAATTTCATCCACCAAAACAGACAGTATTTCTCATACTGCTCCTTTCACGAATTAATTCTTATGACAAAGTAGATAGTTATAAATCCATTACAACCACTGGACATACAACCAGTGCAAACATCGGCCTGAAACATAATCATTATTCACAGTAAATTCATGAGAAATTTAAAGTCCCACTTAAGCTTATCAATCTCACCTCATATATATTGACCTTGTGATCATTCTTTATTGACCAGGTATCTATGAAATATTTGTGATCAGCACCATGATAGGCTTCAGTGAATAAAAGTGAGTACAAATATACAGGGCCCTGCTGCCTGGAGTCTACACTGAAAAAGAAAGAAAGCCAATTTATACAAATGTATAATTATATGCTGAGATAACTAATATGAGAGAAAAGAATATGGTGCTATATACCTATAAAAACAGAAATCTGACCTTACTAATGTGTCAGCAAAGACTGTTATATAAGTTAGGATAAAGTTCAGTCGCATATAAACACCACAAAATAAAAGTGACAGAAACAAGAGAGAAATTCACTGCTCCCTCATAGAAAAAAAGCCTACTGGATATGCGTGTCCACGGCCATTGATGGAAAGTCCAAGTAGCAGAAGCAGATGTTTAACCACTCCTTTTTTGGTTTCTGCCAATTTAAGTATGTGCTTCTGCCTCATCGTCAAATATGGCTGCTTGAGTTCCAGCAATCAGTTTTGCATTCAAATCAGCAGTAAGAAGTAAAGTGGAGAATAGTGCATTCCATCTCTTTTAAAGAGCTTCCTAGAAGTTTTGCACGACCTATTCCCAAGTGTTAGTGGGTGAAAACTTAGTCATACAGCCACACCTAGCTGTAGAAGGGGACGGGGCTGCCATGTGAAATGTGCCTAATTAAGAATTAGGAGTCTCGTAATAAAGAAGAAATTATATTTAGAGGCAAGCACAGTGTCCATCACAGGTCACCTGAAAAAATGACTTTAGATCTGAGGTTTGAAAGGTGAGTAGTGGTTAACCAGATGGTGAAAGGAGGAGGAGAATGAAGGGCATTCCAGGCAGAGGCACAATTCACATGGTTGTGTCAGCCTCCCTTGCAGTGGGATGTGGACCACTGGTATCCGGTAGTCTTTTATATGTGAAAAGAAAGAACTTATCTCTTGATTTAGTAGTTCTGTTTTGAGATATTTTTTTTTTTTTGAGAGAGAGAGGGAGCAAATGGGTGAGGGAGAGAAAGAGAGAGTGACAGACCGACAGAGAGAAGCAGGGCTCGTGCTCACCCGAGGCGGGGCTCACGCTCACCCTAGGTTGGACTCGAACTCACTCAATGTAGGAACTTGAATTCACAAACTGTGAGATCATGACCTGAGCAGAAGTCGGATGTTTAACCAATGAGCCACTCAGGCACCCTTTGAGATTTTTAAAATATGCAATTCAAACTAATCCTAACTAATCCTATCTAATTTAACAGCCTTTACTAACCCCTTTAGATAAGACCTTACAGAAGGTCTAGTTTCTGTATTTTACTATTTTTCTTGAGCCTGATGCATAGTTTTGTTTTGTTTATTAATAATAATGGGTTTACTCTTAAATGAATTTGTGTAAGCTTCTAATAGTATCAAAGACACAAGTAAACAAAACTCTCCAGTCAAGATCATATAAATGTCACAAATATATACATATATATTATATACACATATGTATATCAGATATATACATATTGGATATATACATATATATACACACAAACACACATATAGATACGTACATATTTTATAAAAGCTATTTGAAGTACTGTTGCTAAAGTAAAGATTTTGAAAATTCTTAGGTGATAAAATCTCATATTTTAGAATATATTTCTCTGAAAGCATGTCCTAAAGCTCATTTTATTGCTATGCTTTCATCTGATACATATTTTCTGGAAACATCCTCTGCCTATTTATTTTTTGAAGAGAGGGTATTGGCAATTTATCAAAACGATTTAAAGTACTTTTAGACCAGTCATTTGTTGTTTTGAAAAATCCAGACTTGGCAGGAATAGTTTTGAAATACAGCTGAAGATACTAGGATTTCATATAAACATTATCATAAATCAAATATGAGAATTGTTATTTTGAGTTTTATTAGTCAGGATAATAAAATTCATTACTAAATAGGCTATTCTGATCTATAGATTCACTTAATAGGGATTCAAATTATTTCAATATAAAATGGTATTTTACCTAAGGAAGTGAAATATTAGTGTATTTTGTCTTTCACAAAATATTATTTTAATTATCTAGCTTGCTAAAATTAACATTTGTCTGCTTAGAAAAAACCTGTAAATTACAGTAAAATATTCCATTGAAAAATAAAAACCTATAAGGAGTTGCTTATTTTTTTTTCTTCTAAGTTTTCTCCCTGGATTGGTTACTTTCCATATAAAGGGTTCCTGTCCTAATTAACAAACAAAAAGTAGAAACATACTCATAAATACAGAGAACAAACTGATGGTTACCAGAGGGGAGGAGGGTAGAAAGAAGAGGGTGTTCAGAAAAATGGGTGAACAGAATGGAAGTTACAGGCTTCCAGTTATGGAATGAATAAGTCACAGGGATAAAAGAGATAGCATAGATGGGGTGCCTGGGTGGCTCAGTCGGTTAAGCACTGATTCTTGGTTTCAGCTCAGGTGATGACCTCATGGTTTGAGTTTGAGCCCCACATGGGGCTCTACTAGCATTGCGGAGCCCGTTTGGGATTCTCTCTCTTTCTCTCTTTTTGCCCCTCCCACCCCTCTCTTTCTCTCAAAATAAACATTTTTTTAAAAAGGCACAGCATGGAGAATATAATCAATGGTATTGTAATAGCATCGTATGCTGAAATATGGTAGCTAACTTGTGGTGAGCATAGCAGAATGCAGAGCTGTCAAATCACTATGTTGTACACCTGTTGTGCACTATGTAAACTACACTGTACAATATTACTAATGTAATATTGTCTGTCGACTATACTTCAATTTAAAAACAAAAACGTCTCCTGAGGCGCCTGTGTGGCTCAGTCGATTAAGCGTCCGAATTTGGCTCAGGTCATGATCTACTGATGACAGTCAGTAGATGTGATCTACATGATCACAGTCATGATGTACTGACAGCTCAGAGCCTGCTTCAGATTCTGTGTCTCCCTCTCTCTCTGCCCCTCCCCTGCTTGTGCTCTGTCTCTCTCTCTCCCAAAAATAAACATAAAAAAATAAAAATAAAATAAAATAAATATATTTTTTAAAAAGGCTCCTTTCCTGTGTACGGTATTAGCAAGGAGACACAACTTTCAATCACGTACTTTTTCTACCAAGAAAAAGCCATTGGCAAACACCACAGAGCATACATACATTCATTTAAACACTATAAAATGAGATTAAATCATATGAGCTGTTAAAAAAATGCAAGAAGAGAAGTTAAGTTACCTGCTGACAAGCAACTTCCAAGGGTACCATGTGAATATCTTAGAAAAGACTTTCAGGAAGAAAAGCCCATAAATAAGTTTAGCGTGAAAGACACTGATGCTGTAAGATTTATGTAGTCACGAAGTAGAAGCATCGAAAAGTAAAGTGGGGAGCGAAGATAAACTAGGGGGAGAAAGAGCAAGTCAGTTTGGCTAGGAAGGCTATATGAGGGATAATGAAATCTATCTGGACAGGAAACACTACCATGAACTTGCTTAGAGAAAACAACATTGTCTTTTGACCTTTGTAGTTGTGTTAGTTACGTACTGTTGCATAACAAATTCCAAAATTTGGTAGCTGGAAAGCAATAATTATTTATCATCTGTCACTGTTTTTATGAGTCAGGAATTCAGGGACGGCTCAGGTGGGTAGTTCTACCTGGGGCCTCTCCTGAGGCTGCAGTCAGAGGTTGGTTGGGGCAACAGTCATCTGAAGTCTTAACTACTAGAGGATCTACTTCCAAAATGGTTCACTCACATGATTGGTAAGTTAATGCTAGCAACTGGGGGGGGGCCTGAGCAACTCTCCACGGCGGGCATTTCCACAGGGCTGCTGAGCACCCTCACAGCATGGCAACTGGCTTGAGAGCAATTCCAAGAACACAAAGCAGAAGCTGCAATGCCTCACGCTCTCATTTCAGAAGGCACACACTGTCACTTGAACCCTGTATTATTCACACAGGGTCAATTCGTTCCAGGTGGTGAGAGTCATTGGAGGTTATCAGAAAGTTAAAAAACAAATCAGGCATTATTAATATTAGTATTATCATTGTCATCATTTTTATTGTAAAAGAGCCTACCATGTACTTAGTAGTGTACTGATTTCTAATATTCATAAAATTCCTTTGCATCATTTCTTATCTTCATAAAATTCAAGGGACACAGGTTTAATTATTTTCATTTTAAAGTGAGAAGACTAAAATTCAGAGTAATTCAATAAATGGCCCAAAGTTACATAGTGGCAGGAATTATGTTCATCTGATTCCAAATCTTAACACTCCTTCAACCATACATGATGCCTCTCAGAAAACATTATCTGCTCTGGGCTGACCCTGCTAGATTAAAAATGTCTGCATAGTGACCACTGTCCCTTTTAAATACAGCACAAAGTGCATGAGATGGAGACATTAACCGACACTGATAATTCAGGTATCTTAAAGCAGTTTTTCTATAATAGGTAAAATATATTTAATAGCTGCTTATTTTATAAAATTAGGGTAATATTGTCAATTTTCTTCCCATTGAAGCTAAATTTTTGAAAATGTGGAAGGGCACCTGGGTGGGTCAGTCAGTTAAGCATCCAGTTCTTTGTTTCGGCTCAGGTCATGATCTCACGACTTCGTGGGTTCGAGCACTACAACAGGCCCGGTGCTGGCAGCACGGACCCTGCTTATGATTCTTTCTCCCTGTCTCTCTGCCCCTCCACCATTCATGCTGTCTCTGTCTCTCTCAAAATAAATTCAAAAAAATATCTGGAGACAAAGAACTAGTGAATATACAACTAATCATTTAGTTACCCTTCTTCGTGAGGGTTTTAAATCACAATTTTCTCATGAACCTGTGATTTTGAAGTTGCAAATACAACCTGGTATAAGGGCAGATATTTTATGAAAGCTAAGTGCCACTCTAAGCCTTAAAATTGAGATTTAGCTGAAGGCATAAAAATAACGACTAAATACACAAGGAGGGATTATTCTTGATAACTGAGAATTGTGTAGTCCAGGAAGAGCAACCACCTAACATCTCTCTTCTAATGAACACTTATTATTTTAATCAAGCTCTAATTTAAAGTTAGGATTTTTAAAAAGGAACTGGTTATTTTTTATATTATGACCAGTGAATAATTCGAAGATTTTGTTTGATCTTGGTGACAGATAAATATAAATAATTAAAAACAAACGAATATTATTCTTGACATGGCAATATATGAAATCTGAATTTGGAAATTCTGTGACCAATACAAGTCCTAAAGGAAAGATAAGCTAAAGTTCACCAGTCTTGAGCATTGGTCCTCGATTTAACTGGGTTCTCTTGGTAGTAGTTTGGAATCCTCACAAACTATACACCAATTGGAGTTAAAAATTGGCCCATGAGAGGCACCTGGGTGGCTCAGTCGATTAAGCGGCCGACTTCAGCTCAGGTCATGATCTCATGGTCTGTGAGTTCGAGCCCTGTGTCGGGCTCTGTGCTGACAGCTCAGAGCCTGGAGCCAGCTTCAGAGTCTGCGTCTCCCTCTCTCTCTGCCCTTCCCCTGCTCACACTGTCTGTGTCTCTCAAAATAAATAAACGTTAAAAAAAGTTTAAAAAATTGGCCCATGAAAGAAATAACTAAATGACTTCATTACAACAAATCAAAAGTATGTCTTTCTAAAACAGAATAATTATAGCTGTCCCTCAAACAACATGGGTTGGAACTGCACTGGACCAGATTTTTACAGTACAGTAATATAAATGTGTTTCCTCTTCCTTGTGATTTTCCTAATAACATTTTGTTTCTCTGGCTTACTTTATTGTAAGAATACAGTATACGATACATACAACATATAAAATATATGCCAATTGACTTACTGGCAAGGCTTCTGGTCAACCACAGGCTATTAGTAGTTAATTTTTGAGGGAATTGAAAGCTATATGCAAATTTTCTATTGTGCAGGGTGTCAGTGCCCAAGTCCTACATTGTTTGAGGGTCAACTGTATTGGAAACTGGAGCAAGGCCTTATGGGTATCCCACCTATTCATCAGCTGTCCTTCAAACAGAAAGTAACTTTTATAGTGCTAAAAATTCTCCACCTTCTGTCCACTGTTTCCCAATTTGTGACATTTCTGAACAGACATCACTTGGAATTCTATTTAAAATGAAAATTCTTTGGCCCTTACCAGATTTTCTGAATCATCTCTGTGGGTGGCACTTGGTAGCCTGCACTTGGGATAGTTATGTATTCTGAGGCTTGAGAATCGTTAAAACAATTCTAAGGATCTTTAACACTGATCCACCAGGGAGGAAGGATAAAATAAACTGCAGTCAATAACTACAATTATTTTCAGTTAATAACTGAAAGTCCAATGTCAATTCCCAGAAAGAATATGCACTGACAATAGGAAGTAACTACATTCTTGAGAAACCAAGTATTTCCTTCAAATATTTGATACTTCAATAATAATATTAATAAAAAAGATTCTGTACTTACACCTGCTTTACATTTGTGCATGTTGAGCCCCAGAGTGAGCACCTCACTGACCTTAATGATATTTTAAAATCTATACAAAAATAAGTTATTCCTTAATTATAATTTCTCTTGTCATTTTTGTCTGTCTGCTCTAAAGAACCAAATAATGTTCTACCATGACTTTTGGATAACTTTCCTTGAGAACACTCTAAGATTTTTAAGTGCAGAAACTAGGTGTTTTGCTCACCATCGTAAAAAGTCCGGCATAATGGGGATACTCAACAAGGTGTGTTGAATGATTTGGCTCTTTATGCATTCAATATTTTAACATCTAAACAAAATGCTATTAAAACAAACAATGTAGCTTAACAATGATAATGTATAATTCTTCAAATATAATAAATTTATAATATTTTATAACATATTTTAGGATTTCAAATAATGTTTCCTCTTTTACCTTCTTTATAACATGAATCAAAATACACATGTGGCTTCCCATAGACCTATCATAACTTCAAAGATGGATCATCTTAGAGCAGATTAATGCTGTGCTAAATAAGAAAAATAAAACTTTGGGATAAAAGCAAACAGTATACTATTCAACAGTGTAAAATGACACTGTAGTTCAGAGCTGTCACTTTTGCACTGATTTCACCTGGGACAGAACAACTAAAAAGTGTAATGCTGCTTTCTATGAATCTTCTGTATTTTTTTCCCACCAACATAATTGAAATTGTGAATATTTAAGCAACAGGAACTAGGTTACGATCGTTTCTTCTTAATGATATCGTTCAGCTTTCCATTTAACTTTGCCAACTCTGCTTTGTGATTGAACACAGTGTTTTGTGAAATTCTTTAAACACATTACACACCTTTTAGTACTGTTAAAATGCCTCATTATTTTTGAGATGCTCAGCAATTCTCAGATGTTTGTGCTGCCAATAAGATTTAATCTTGCTAGATCCCAGTAACATAAACTACTTGGATCTGTACATGCTGTATAGAGCACCCAGCATACAAATTGAGATACTCTCTAAGAATTTTTAGATATTTTGAATTTTATACTATATTAGCTGATTTCACAAACTGGTGATTTTAAATTTGCATTTGCATGTGTGTAAAACTTTAGATGCTAATAAGTCATAATAAAGATACAAGGTAAGCTTTAACATAAATTTACAAAACACAATTTGAAAATATTAAAAAACATTTATAAAAGGAATCCAAGTACATTTTCAAAAGGATATGTAGTATCAATGCTCCAAAAGTTCACATTCTGTAGGCACAAAACTATTTTTTATATAAAAGTAAGATCTTGAAAAAATAATTAAATATATTTTAATAAGCTCCTGTATATGCAGTTTTTAAACTGAGAAAATCTCCTCTCTTAGCATTTTTTTCTAAATTTAAAATAAGCCAAAAGGAAAAAGATCATTTGTAAAACAAAGTATGCTATTAGTCGGAGAGTTCATTAATCATTAAAACAACAATAGCTAATCTTGATTGAGGGCCATCTTTATTGGAAGGAAATACTTTACACAAATAATCCACTTAGCATTCATGATGACCTCATGATATATTCTTTTATAATACTTAAAGGAAGCAAAAATACAGAAATGATTCTACTTGCTCATAGTCACACTGCCATAAATGGCGAACCTAGTTTTAAATTCTGTGTTAAATTCCAAAGGACATGATCTTAACTATTATGCAATTTTATTGTTATCAATATAGTAAGAGTGGAAAAGTTAACATGAACTAGAGTTAAAAGTGGATTTGAAGAGAGTATTACTTAATTGATATTTTCGAGTTATAATAAAACTATCTTTATGTACCTTAAAAGTCATAGTATTTTGGCTGTCTACACCAGAGAACCAAATAATGTTCTACCACGACTTTTTGGATAACTTTCCTTGAGGATACTCTAAGATTTTTAGGTGCAGAAACCAGGAGTTTTGCTCACCATTGTAAAAGCCTAGCATGATGGAGATACTCAACAAAGTGTGTTGAGTGATTTAATGAATTAAAAGAAGAGAATTAATTTTAGGCGGTCTCCAACTTAAACATGAATTCATTCATTCATTCAAAAATTACAGACAACCTCTGTTTAACAGACATTAGGTTAAGTGTCAATGAACAAATGTAAGTAGTTAAGTAAAATACATTTTATGGTCTCCAAGAGTTCACAGACTAGTCTTAGAGAAAGATAAGCGAAAAACTACATGCAGCATAATTAGCGGTATAATAGACATATGCTAATTACTTTATGCAAGTGTAAGAATTAAGGTTCAGGAATGACGTTCAAGGAAGGGGTTGAAAGGGAATTTTAGCCCAAAATGCATTTACAAAATAAAGCAAACATACACATAAAGAGGCAGGAACATCTAACTTGATAGAGAAAAACCTCAAGAGCTTCTCATTTAGGTGGGGACCTCTGTCTGAATTGCTATGTAACCCTGGAGCCATAGGGTCTGTCTTTCTTATCTCTACAGGGCTAATTTGCCTTCATTTCTTCTTCTTCTTCTTTTCTTTTTCTTTTTTAAATTAGGTTCAGGGTGATATTCAAGAAGGAGTGATAAGGAAAATGCTACAAAACATGCTTATGAAATAAACCAACCACATACACCTAAAATGATTCTTCTGAGTAGGTCAATGTATCCAAGGATTTCATGTCCCACCCATCTGCCCCATTCAACTCATTCTTTGCCACGGTCATTTCATCCATTTCCATAGAGTTCCCTACTCTGTAAGCAGATGCCTCCCACATTTATATCTACTATTCAGACCTCTTTCTTGAGAGGCACAATTGTGTTTCCCAATTGGTCTACTCAATCTGTCAAAACTGAACTAAATATATTGTTTTTTAAAGCTGTTCCTCCTCCATATCCTTCTTTCCTTCATTAGAAACTTTGGGGGTAATCTTGCCTTATCCTCTTTCGTGTCCTATATTCAGTAAGTTAATAAATTCTTTTGAATGTATCTCTTAATAGCTTTTCCCTCATGCTTCATTTCTTTTGGCTCCTCCTTGCCACCTCCAGTGTGGTCCACAGACCCCATCTCTGCTGCTTCCGATGCCGTAGCTGCTGGTTGTGGAGCCCTTACTAACCAATTGGCACTGCACTTTGTGCCTGAAATGATTATCTCAGGAGCATCTTCATTCATTCCCCTACTTCAATTACCCTCCCCTCCAGACATTACCTGAAAAATGAAGCTATTTTAGCTAGGTATAAGTGAAATATATTTGTGGGCCTCAGCCTGGGAATCTTACAACCATTTATGTGTTCCTAGGGGAAGGTCATTCTATATCAGGATGTCAGTAATGCCTATATGATGCAGAGCAAGACATTCTTCCTTTCAACTTGCAAATCAATTCAACATCTATTTGCTAATCATGGCTGTGTGCCAGGCACTCTTCTTGGTGCTAGTGATTTAACAGTGGAAAGAAGGACACCATACTCACAGAACATACAGTCCACCAGATTTCCAACAAGCAGAAACCTCTGCAGGTGGAAGAATTATGATTTCCTACATGAAGCTCCAAGGGCTATTCATTGATTTCCTTGATTAGTCTCACTGATGTACAGAGTGTTTTTCAATTATACAGGCATGTATTTAGGAGAGCTTTCCCTCTCAATTTCTCTTTTTGTCATTCAGTACGATTTCAGGATATAAATTTACTGACAATTTGGTTACTATAGAAATGCCTTTCCACTTAGGAGAATGTTGTGTCAGTAAAGATAAAATGAGGAGGGGTAACCAAATGAAAGCCTTAAGTTAAAAAAAAAAAACTAATGAGGCGATAGTACAATGTTTTTAGTGGTGGAGAAAATTTCTATATATTTATAAATAAATAGATCATTGAGACTGGAAATTATGTAGTTTGGAATACTTTTGCTAATATATTTAAATATCAACACTATAGGCAGCAGAATATAAGGGAAAGACCATAGACTTTTGGGTTCCCAAAACTCTGAATTCAGACAGAAAACTACATTATTTACTCTGCATTGTTAACAGGTGTTTGAAATCCTTTCGTGTGCATCAGTTTCTTTGAGTATCAGTTTATTGTTTTCATCTGTAATGCAGAGAAATCATAAAGAGTCATCTGAATTTTTTTGAAAGCTACTGAATTGTTCTTTCTGCTCTAGTTCTATCATCAAGCCAAGGCACAATCCAATATGCTAACTAAACAGCAACTCCAAGCTTCTCAATCCTCACTGAAAATCCTTAAATCTCACGTCCAAGATCCCTGAGGGTGACATTCGAATTTATGTTTAATTCTTGAGTTTGCACACTTCACTTTTAACCATTTCTTATCTCTAGTTTGTGTTCCTGTTATACTAAATGCTGCCTTTCCCACACATCAGTAAGTACCTACGAATATGCTGGTCCATCTGTTCCACATCTTATCTATCTCTCCCACTCATAATCATGACTGCATACAACGGATGATAGAGAAAAACGGCAATTCTCGCATTCAGTTGGGGACCTCTGCCTGTATTGCTACGTAACCCTGGAGCCACAGGGTCCGTCTTTCTTATCTCTATAGGGCTAATTTGCCTTTATTTACTTTTTTTTATTTAAAAAAATTAATGTTTATTTTTGACAGAGAGACAGACAGAGAGTGAGTGGGGGAGAGGCAGAGAGAAATGGAGACACATACTGAGCTGTCAGCACGGAGCCCAATGAGGGACCCAAACTCACGTAGCGTGTGATCATGACCTGAGCCGAACTTGGATGCTTAGTGGATTGAGCCACCCAGGTGCCCCATTTTTTCTTTTTAACATATAACATGTGCCAAGAATGCTGCTAGATACTTCCAATGCATTTCAAAATTATCAACAATATGAAGTTATTATGTGCTCCAAATAACAGAAAAATAACAGGGGACTCCTAGGTAGTACCAAAACAATAGAATGTTAAAAAAAAAAAAAAATCTGGCTTTTTGCTAAAAAGCCTGAATTACCTCAACCTCATTCGGTAACAAAGATATGGTATTCCACATTAAAAAACATAATATCTTTTGAGTAAAATTCTTCATGCAGTTGAAATTTTTAGCTTACTTTTTAGTACTCTGTTTATTTTGGGTGCTAATCCTATCTGCTCAATGGGAAATATACATACTAATGAAATTTTAAATCTCTCTTGATAAAATATGAAAAGCCCTAAGTAATAAGGAATAGTAAAGAGATAGAAAGAAAAAAATCTCAAGGAGATTTTGTCTAGCTGCCATAAAAATGTATGTTAAAAATAATAAAGTTAACATTTTTCCTTGATTATTCATGTAACCATCACCTATTTTGAAGAATCGATAATAGTACACAGAAGTTTACTATTAAATTTACCTTTATATATACTATAGATATTTTCTTTAATAATAATTTTTCTTTATATGATTAAAAAAAGAATTTGTCGCTGATTGTTTTAAATCTTCATATTTTTATCATTTACCTTTCTAATATATGCCCCCAACTTATTAAACAGAGATACTGGCAGTATCCAGGTGCTAATAAGGACACAGATAGATAAAATGTTCTTGGGGATCAAGACAAAGCATGATAAGAGCTCCAATAACTGTATGAACAGGCAAAGGAGCAAACGGAAGGCACTTAATACAGCTTGCAGAAATGAAGTGAATGAGTAAAAGCTTCACAGGAGAGGTGGCTTTTGAGATGAGTCTTCAAGAAAAAAAAAAAAAAAATCCCAATGGGCAGGTTCACGGAAGGGCCGGGCAGCAGAAGCACACAGACGGGGCTCTGGGAGAGCAAAGCAAGTAAAGCAGTGTGTTGCATGTGCACCAGACCATGAAGAGCTCTTGATGCCAAGCTGGAGAGATGAACTTTATCCTTTAAGGACAAGGGATACATGAAGTATTTATTTTAGACATAAAAATGGTGATTACTATGTGGCTATATTTTGTTTTCTGTGGGTCCCAGGGGGCAACAGAGTCAGCCACTCATACACATTCCTGGCAGTTAATGTTATTAATGCTAGGATTAAATGGCAAAAAAAGGTATTCTAAACAGAAATAACTTCCTTGCAGATTCAATAAAGTTGCTCCCATCAGAAATAAATTCCTTTAGTTTGAGGAAGTAGTATACAACCTTCATATTGTTCTGTTTTTGATAATACCCTGCTGTTTGCTATTAGTGTTGTTCATAAAAGCTCCATAGAGCTCCAACGAATAAAACTGGTAAATATAGAATAAAGAAACATTAAGAGCCTCAGAGTGTATTCTTCTTCCCTACTAGCGTCTACTGACAAACTTTCATGAAGTCTCAGGGCTGTGAAGATACAGTATGAAAACCACTAGGTGAAGATAGTTTATCTCTAGAAAATGAGGGGTAGTGTGCTGGACACCAGTACCTCTGGGAGGATTCACACATTAAGTCATGATTAGCTGATCCAGAGATTCAATAAAGCATATAGATGATTTTATTTGCAAAACTAGAGCTAAATGTGAAATCATGTTGGGACATAATTGTTATAGACATAAAATTAAAGAGAATTTACTGCATTCCTATATATAGTGTGTGTGTGTATATATATATATATATATATATATATATATATCCATTTAATTTTGTTTTAAAGATGATTTCCCACTTATACACATTTGAACTCCATAAATTGGCAGCTCTAATGCATACAAACATTATAATCAATTTTTTCTTATGGTAGCATTTAATATTAATTTTTGTCAATCAAAAGGCATTCTAAGCAACTATAATATAGAACTTGATTTTTGGTGATAAACCATTCACTAAATATATAATGCAAATTAAGTTTTGGCATCATCCAGAACCAAGGTACCTCTGGGGGGAAAAAAAAACAGATATGTGTATATTCGTAGTAATATAGAACTGAGATCTCACACATAAGGAAATTAATTTAAATTAAGTGTTAGATAGTCTATACAAAAGTAGTATTTGCATGTGTATGTAGAAGTATGAATATATTTGACTAAATTAAAATGCAATGAGAAAGAAAATCTTAATATCCTTTAGCTTATTCGTTGGCTTTTTACCTTTGAACTGTTCAGGTCAAATATATTCTAACCCTTACTCTTAAAATTTGGCAATGTACAATTTCAGCAATTATGACAGAATAGTTTGAACATTTAATGAGAAGATGGAACTGAAACTCAATATTATTCATGCTAAGCTATCTTAAATGTTTTGCATATGCTAACTCTTCTGCTAAAATAATTTTAAGAAAGTAAGCATTAAAATCTCAACTCCTTGGTGCAGAATCATTTCTGAAATGCATTTATGTCATTCCATAATGAGAACTATTTTTGAAAATTTAACTAATCATTTTCAAAGATATGTTTTTTCCAGAAATCTTCTGTTACTTCTCCAGTATCTCATCCCCTATAATAATATTCAACCAAAGAAAATACATTGCCTTAAAATAGGTTAATACATTAAAGAAAAAATTTTCATGTTTAATTCTGCCCTTTGAAAATAAAAAGAGTCAACTTTTATCAATCTTTACCTTTATGCTATAAAAACTATCCTTTTTTCTTCCTTCTCTTATACCAAAATAAAAAACAAACAATAGCAACAAAAAGTTAAGTGCACATTGCCTGTTACCATAAATGTCAAGATCAAATGTTACTTTATGAATTAAAAATGTGGAATAGAGTTCATATTGTTGACATTTCTATTTTGTCCAAATTCCTGGAGTTTTTACATGAATCGTTGTAACATCATCAACAACAACAAAATGAGTGTTTAAAAATCATTCCAGTGTGTTTTCAAAGAAAATCGCCTGCCAAGAAAGGTGTCAGCAAGATCTTTACTGAAGGAATTGTAAAAAGCTTGTGTCATGACTGAGCATATGGAATTTACTGACCCTTAAACTTCAAGAGACTGAAGTAGAATACCTAATGTCAAAAGCTGCCCCAAAGAGTCAGCTACAGGATATTGTTAAGAGTGTTTATATCTCGGTGTACGGAGAAGAAAAAAAAAAAAAAGCAATAATTCTGTAGAACAGCCCCAGGGCCCTTGCCTTTTGAGTCACTGCCACAATAAGCAGATCGCCACTGGGAAGTGAATATACTCTGTAACAGCACAGACTTGCACTATCAGTAGACATCAGTGTAAAGCAGGAGAGGCAACAGGATTAAAAATAGAAGTATAAAAAGGGAAGAGAGATAGAGTAATTATATTTACTGCTTATAGTTTGCAAAGGCAAAAGATATTAACAAATCAGATATGCATTTATTCAGAGCCTCTCTCCTATATTAATCTCTAGGTCTTTATATATTTTTTTCAGAACATTATAACTGTAAAGCTAATATAATTAAACGCTAGACTGTTCATATTCCCATAAAGTAAAATATAGTGAGAGAAGAGGTTCATTTTCTCTTTTCATGTAATGATGAAATGAGTGAATTACAAAGTAAACCTTAGTACTGAAAGATGCAGTTGGAGGATAAAAATGAGGAAGAATCGGATTTAGCTTAGACTTAACCATTTTCTAGATTGATGACTGATTTATTCACAGGCAATAGAAATACATTTACTAGATAACAGCTTTGTTACTCACACTTATATTTACATTATAAATCATTTTGACTTTTTGATAACACAGAAAAGCTTCCATCTTAATGAGTTTCAACTTGATCTCAATTATAAACCATACTAAACATGGTATGTAAGCTTCCTATATTATTGATTGCTTGTATACCGCACATGTAACAAAATAAACTAACAGAAATTCTCTTGAGCTATGTGTATGATATAGAAAACATTTTTCTAAGCCCAGGGGACGTAGTTTTCAAAGTTCCATAGTATGTCCCTTAGTTCTATTCTCTCTGTGATATAGAAGAGAAGTAACTGTAATATTCACCATTATTATAACCATAAATAACAGTATCAGGAGACACATCTCATAAACCCTCAAGGATGACACAGTAGCAAATTTTAAAAACCCTGTGAAAATTAAGTGTTCATTTTTTTATTTTGCTTGAATTCACAGAGAATCCTAATGCTATCCTATTTCCATATTTAAAAAACAGATTAAACTGACATGCACATTATCCATTTCTTATGTCCTCTTTAAAGCTTGCGCACTTTGCAGCTTTCCTTTGATTATATTTCCTTTTATTAAAAGTTTGACTATACATTAACTCTCTAAGTAGTGAAGCCATTTAAAACACACTTACTTGAAAAGTGTAAAACCGGGTCCCATTAGGAGGATGCACTTTAGGGGAGGCAGAAACGGTGTTCATATCCGAGAAAATCATTTCTGATCACACAGACAATATAATCCACAAGGAGCTACAGATGCAGAGCAGAGAGCTTAGCGTACAGATAAATCCGTGCATGCATTGAGAGAGGCTAGAGGGTAAAATGAAATCTGCCCCATCCTTCATAGATACACCGTGATAGCATTTTGAATCTTCCTCCTACGTCTGAAATCTAAGCTGAAAGGTTATCAGCCACCGACCTTTTGTGCAGCTAGTTCTTTAGCACATACAATGTTTTTTTTAAATTAAAACACAGAAGGGAAAAAGCAAGAACCAACAATAAATGGAGCTTGTGCAGAATCTGGCAGTGCTGTGGACCTGCCCATCTGTTCTCAGTGATAATCACCTCCCTCCACCACAGTCTAGCAGAGTGATTATGCTAAATATCCTGGTTAACCAATAACGTACAGTTTCATTTCAGGGAAGCCCGCACAGTGTAATTCAGAGGACCTCTTCTGACTAACCTGAAGCATGTTTCATATGCTGTTTAAAGTCATATTTAGTAACAAAGTATTATTCCATCACTCTTATTTCTGTATGTTTTCAAGTCTCTTTGTTACTCCCGGTCTTTTCAATGGGATTTTAGACTTTTGTACAAATCTTTTCTTTTCAAGTGAAGAATTTTTTTTTAATTTATCGATCAAAACATATTGTAGATGTCTAGAACATTAAGGCTCAAAGCATACAATTCAGGAAAGCTATATAATACTAGAATATTATAAAATAAAATGCACCAAATATTTCTACTTTTCTGAACTCTTAAAGCGCATCACAATATGGGCATAATCATTACTTTACTTCCCCCATTTTAACTCAAAAATCATTCAGTTCAAAATTAACAACTAAAAAAGTACAATACACTTGTTTTTAAAAAATCAAAACTTTATCTCTCATATATAGAAAACAAGAAATAAAATTATCTTTTAGATACAGGAAGATTTTAAACTCAATATCCAAAAATATTAACTGTAAACATATAAGCTGTGCTGCAAAGCGGGTTCATTTTTTATGTCTTTTAACACAAATTATTCAGTCTGCATAAAAGATCATATTCAGATGACTTTACACTTTTTAGAGGTAAAAATAAATGCTCCATTTACACATGGTTCAAAGGTGGAGACTTCAGGAGAACAGGGATGAGAATGAGCCAAAAGTGGTGTCTTTGTGAAAGTATCTAAGATGCATAGTTATATATAATTAAGAACCAGGGACCACCTGCTTTGAACCTGAAGACTATCAAACTATGATGGTGATGGGCTCTCAAAACTTAATTTTTTATTCATTTGTAGCTTTTACTTGCCAACTATGATTCAAATATATATTAATGAGGAGGAAGCAGAAAAATGATTCTCAATTCTCAAGCAGAGTCTCCACACTCTGGCAAACTCTGCAAGTAGGTAATTGTGTGCCCAGGAAACTGCTAAATAAGCCAGAAGATAATTTTTAAACAAATGCTTAATTTGAGAATAATCTTAAATTTATGGAAGAGCTGCAGAGATAGTACAGAGTTTCCACATATCCCTTCCCCAATTTCTCTGTTAACATCTTACATTACTACAGTACATTTGTCAAAACAGTAACTGATATTGGTACTTTATTGTTAAATAAACTCCAGACTTTACTATGGTTTCACTAGTCATTCTATTAATGTCTCTTTTGTGTTCTAGGTTCAAATCAAGGGTTTCACATTTATTTCATTTCCATGTCTCTCGAGTTTCCTCTGGTCTGTGACACCTTCTCAGTTTTTCCTTGTTTTTCATGTAAAGACTATCAAGATTTACTGGCCAAGTATCCCACAGGCTACCCTGCTTTGATGCTTATATTAATTTTCTTTGATGTTTCCCTCATGATCAGCATTGGGCTAAGGGTTTTAGGGAAGAATACTACAGAGGTAAAAGTGTCCTTCTCATCAAATATTAATGAAGTGACCTCATCACATCATTATGGGAGTATGTGACAGCCACTTATCACTTATTAACCCACGCTTGGTAAGGTGGTGTTCGCCAGGTGTCTCTACTGTAAAGTTACTATGTTTTCCTTTCCATACACTATTCTTTGTAATGTGGCCACTAAGTCTAGTATATTCTCCAAGAGGTGCTAGAAAGAGATGAAATTAAACTTTACATCCTGGAGGAAGGTCGTGTTTATATGTATTAAATGGCATTTTTCTATAGAGAAGATTTGCCTCACGTATTATTATTTTTTCAATTATTTACTTCTATCAGTATGAACTCAGAGATATTGAGATATTTATTTTATAGTTGGAGTTATTATACAATATAATTTATTTTGATGCTCAAATTGTCCCAGATTTGGCTGCCGGGAAGTCCTTCAAGGTTGGCTCCTACTTCCCTTTGATGTGTCCCCATCCTTTTGGTTTTGGAGCACTCAAATGATTATATTTTAAATCTGTTTTGTTTTTTTTCCCTCCTGTATGAATTACCTATTTGCTAAAACTATTAATCATCTTAACTTTAACTCTACCACTGCAATTTAAATAGAAAAATTGTGCTTTCTTTTTCATGATTATTTAAGCAGCCACATATTTTTTAAATATTCTTTTTTCCCTTCTGATTTTTTAGCCTACATGGGATTCATTCAAATGATTATCAAATTAAACAAAATAAATATATAGGCATACTAGATTTGATAATTAGCAATGTAAAAAATTTTGGTTCTTTCTACTCAAAGATACTTCCTCTTAAGGTTAGCAGGGCCATGTAACTCGTGCTCCTCAAAGAGCTTTCGGTGGAAACAATGTCTCCAAAACAAATGTGAAGCTTCTCAAGAAGGTTTTGAAGGAAATATTTCTTTGCCAAATAGATTATTATGGTGCAAATAAAACCTCCGTGTGTTTTATGCTTACCTGTAAATTGGTTCTGACATAATAAAGACCAGATGATTCACTAGATTTCTTATTATTATTTAGAAGGGCAGTAAATCAAATATTTACGGTATAATATTACATATCCCTGGTATAATTTAATATATTTGCTGAATTTTCCGTAACTAACAAAGTATTTTAGCAAGGAATTCTGAAGCTTTTTGGCCAAGAAAGGTACAGGTTTTTCTTTTTCACAGCTTTTGTGTGGGGAGGAGAAGAAAGAATTAATGTTGAATGAAGTTGGAAGGAGAAACAGTGTAAATATGTAACTATTTTAAATACAATGCTTTACTCTAAATGTTGCAGAAATTGCCAAAATATACAGTCCTCCCTAAACTTTTGTTTTCTAAGTAGGTTATTTATGATAATGATGGTATATAATTGTTCTGAATGTTTATTTGAAGATTACTTTCTTTCTCTGCCTGGGAGAAACAGGGAAAGTGGTGTCCACATCTGAAAATTGAAAAGATACAGAATCCTGCCTTGTCCATTTAGGTTATAGAAGCCTGGTGCTATTTCTAGGTCCCAGCATCATAATTATAAGAGATATAGTCTCTTATAAGGAATTTTAAATTTGGTGAGAGAGACATCAACTACTAAGAGGTTGTTATCTAGCAGGACAACTGAAATGCAGTTTAGTAAGTGCTAATGACTGAATGTGAAGGAGACTGAGTCCATCTGAAAAGTATCTAACGCAAGGGATGTATCAAAATCCCTGGCAAAGGCAGGAGGTTGAAGGAAGAGAAGGAACAGTGCATGAAAAGATACAAGACGTCATGGGATGCCTGGGGAAATATGACTGAAAACATTTCAGGGCACCTGAGGTAACTGTGTTAGATGTGTTTTTTCATATATAAACATTTTCTCAAGAGAAATTAATAAAGAGACATTAATCTTGTCAACACCCTATTTCTATGAAATCAAAAAAAAATTAGAACATTCTTATACCAAAAAATGTACAAAATGTAGAAACATATTTCATACTTTTGGTTAGTATATTTTGACATATTTCTTAAGTTTTCCAAATAGCTTTCCAAGATCTTTTGGCCTGTCCAAAACTTCATTCTTAGTTTGATTGCATTCAATTTATAATAAGACTATTTTAAGTGTTAACTCGAAAGTAAAAGTATATAGTACAATACTATGTAAAACAAAATTGACTGTGCTCACGGAAGGAGTCATTAGTTTCTGGGCAATGTCTACCAATCCCATGAAGGGCAAGATGTCCATTTCAACTGCTACACACAGACCACTGCCCCAAATCTCTCCGGATGTATCTTTTCTCAAGAGAAATAAATTAAGAATATGAACTCTAGAAAGTTTAATTCTAGCTATCTCAACCACTTGAACTTTTACAGAAGGAAACTGAAAATGAGAAAGTAAAAGGATAACTAAATTATACTTTCTTAAAAATGGGTAAAATAAAAGTCCTGAAGCTAGACACTTGTTTTTAACAGACTTACATAGAAGATTCCCAGAAGTCATCTAATAAACCCCTTGGCCTCTGAGAATAATTACTCTGAACCTTCTGAAATGTATGCTATCAAATTTAATTTTATAAAAAGTTAAAAAAAATACTTTAGAGCCTACTACTCCACATACTGTCAGGAGGATTCAGCTCACAAATTTTTTATATCCCTTCAATATAACTTCTTAAACAAATAACTGATATATTCTACTTCAAGATAAGCAATTCAATACACCTTTTCTTTTGTTCATTTATGGGTATTGAATAAGAAGCTCAAAAATTTGCTAGAGTAATAAGAATTTGAGGAATTAAAGAAATACACTGAAAGGGCTATTCATTTGCTGTTAGTTTCTGATAGATGCTCAGGAGGAAAAACACCATACTGGACAAAAATAGGAATGAGAGAGAGAGAGAAAGAGGAGGACGAGGAGGAGAGATATCACTACAATTTACACCATAACACTATAGGATAACAAAGAATTTTCTAGCCAAGCGTTCAGCTAGAAGTCATGCCAGATGGAGTGAAACTTGCAGTCCAGATGGGCAATACATCCTAGTGATCCATATGGATGGCATGTGGAAGCTAGTTAAGTACATATTGCCAGCTAGATTATCTATCTTATCTACCTACTAAATGTGTATTCATAGTTATGCATCTTTAACTGTATCTGCATCCTTCCCTTCCTATCCTGACTTCTACAAGATTCAGCAAAGATGACCCTGTGCACATAGACAAAACTCTAAGTTTACTTTTATGCCTTTCCTCGGAGTCTCCTTCCTGATAGTCACAGCTGGTTGTGCATAAGTTGATAGGTTTCATTCACTCATTCGTTGATTCACTCATTAATTCAAAAAATTTTTATTGAAGAGCAACGAAGTGCTAGACACGTTTCATAGGTGAGAGCAGAAATGAAGGGCAGGTGAATATAGTGAAAGGAAACATTGCATTTGTAGTAAGCCAATGAGACACTCCAGCCAACAGGAATAATCAATTCTAGAAGTGAGATCTTGCATTAGAAGATCCAAATTAAAAAACAACAAACAAAATAAAACAAAACTTCTAATGCCTCAAAGACTTTCTTCCAAGCTCAAGAGATTTTTTTAGCTACCTAAATACTCCTTGAGAGTGTCTCAAAGAAAGACATTTAGAGCCCTTCGTGATCCTTCAAGATTTGTAGTTACATAGACTAAATAAATACAAATTAAGGATATTGAAATTTACAAGCTTCCATTTATAACAAGACAAAAATATTAAAGTTGCTTTTAGTCCACATTTTGATGATAATATGTTGTTTTTTTTACATAATCTCATAAAGTTTTTATATATGTCTAGATATGGCATGTATGTAGATGTATGTATATATTTGTGACCATGTATGTTTTATGTGTGCATTATACACACGCATGCATATAGGCATATGCATACACATATGTACACATACATGCACAAACGTACCTACATATATATTGTCTTCAAAATTCAAATTAGAAAATTTTAGAACAGTATCTTCTTTCCATAGTGCTTCTTCTTTTGCACTTTGGATTCTCTTTGCTTGAATGACATTTTTCACAAATATTTACATGTATTATAATAGCCCATAAACATCTTCATGCTTAAATTAACATATTAAAGTGTAAGAAATTCAGGATTAAGATTCGTTTTGGTTTGTTTGGTCCTTTAACAAAAAAAAATACTGATTGATTAGAATTCTATAATTCTATGTTTCAATAATTTTACTATATTGTTTATGTCTCTCTCATGTTCTAAAATATATGTCATTAGCCTGGTTTTACAAATATCACATTATGGTTCTACGACAGGATGTTATTTCTGCAGCTACCACTGTGGATACCAAACACCCACATAGTTGAAGTTTTTTAATACCTGAAGGGGTTTCTAAGTTCTGACTTCTGTAAACATAAACAGAATTAGCTGAGAAATATTGGGTCTATTATATGGCATGGGACCCACATATAGAATATTACATATTGAACTTAAACTTGGATATACAACCCTACATGCACTATTCTATTATATAGTACAGTTCTGATATTAATTTTCCCTTTTTCTGAGAAATTGGCTAAATTCTTAGCCATTTATGACCAATATTTCCACTCTGGATAAATTGATATTTTTACTTTATTTATTGTCCAGTTTCCATAGATGTTTTCTGTTACTATACACTGAAATTACTGCATCAGAATACAAAAGAATTCTCAGTCACCGATACAGAATTTTGATTTCATTTTTTAAATCAAGAAGCATAATTTCATTCTTTATTGAGATGAAATAAGATTCCTTAGTGTGCAAAAGTGACCTCATATAGACCTTCCTGTGTATAACCAACAAAAACCAGCATAACCCAAGACATAGAGTAGGCATCCGATAAATACTTGGGAAACACTTGAAACATCTTCCTCTGGATGTTTTGCTTCTTTTCATGAGTTGTATTTTAACAGTAATTATCTCATTTTGACTTGCTGACTAGGCCTGAGAACTCAAAAAATACTTATTCTTATTCCCAGATTCTTACACTTAATATGTGATATATTTAGCATTCAAAGTTTGGGCTGAGTGTATTTCTTGGTACATAGTAAAGTTGTTGGTGAATAAACGAAAAAAAAAAAGAGAGAGAGAATATACAACTCATATTGTTTGTATTAACTAATGCTGTCTAATAGTTTAGAAAATAGATTTAAAAAAAAAAACAGTTTCAAAAATAGATTTTAAAAAATAGGAAATAGAGTGGAGCCCCTGGGTGGCTCAGTCAGTTGAGCATCCAACTTCAGCTCAGGTCATGATCTCCTGGTTCATGAGTTTAAGCCCCATATTAGGCTCACTGCTGTCAGCATGGAGCCCACTTCAGATCCTCTGTACCCCTCCTTCTGCCCCTCCTCTGCCTGCTCTCTCAAAAATAAATAAACATTAAAAAAATAAGAAATAGAATAAGAAAGTAATTTTGCAAACTTACATGTATCCACTCACTAAAACGTACACACAGGTAAATTCACCGCGATGCACTCATTCACGGAGTATTGGGAGAAATATCATATTAAAGAGAAGAAAGGTATATTCCAAGCAAACAAAGCAGATGTTCCAATGCTCTTCATATAGTTCACTTTACGTTAAATACTTTGTCTATACCATCTCAGAAGATACAGGTTTAACCGATAGGATGAGAGGAAGAGAAGAATCATATGGGTGATTTTGTGCAATTCTATGCAAGAGCTGTTAGGATAATGTTATCATAGCTATCTTGGAATAACAGAACATTTAAAAATACATTAATTTATAGGGATGAACATTCTACTCATAATCCCATGTTTAAGATTAGAAAGATTACGATATTACAGGAACAAAGGCAATATTAGCCAAAACTATGGAAAGTAGACTAAAGCAATCTTTAGATTATTATTTCTTATTCTTTAAGATCTCTACTTCCTCAGTTGCCATGGTAGCAAGTACATTATTTTCTCCTTAATTTGACTTTTTCCAAGAATTTCATTTGAAAGACAAAGCCAATCACTATCTTGTCTTATTTTCTTTAGAGCAAGAACAATGGCTCAATAGCTGCTATTTACTGAATGATATTATAGGGATGCCAGAGTTGCCTTTTACAAAACCTTCTAAAAGGAGGTATTTATTCCTCACTTACATATAAGGAAATGAGTCTTAGGGAAATATAACTTGTCTAAGATCACATCTTAGACAAATGGGAAAGGCACATCATTTGAAACCAGGTCTATCTGATTACAAAGGCACATGATAAATCAAAATTACATCTTGGTACTGCTTTATCTGGTACTGATTTTAATTCAGTACAGAATATGAAAATGAGATTAATAAATCCTAATTGATTTCATACATCAAGGAATTCTTTGGTGATTGGCTATCTGATGAACTATTTTAATTTTATGAAAGTATTCAGATTCTTCCAATGAATCAGATGTGGGTTGTGAAAGACAAAATGGAATCCAGAACAACTACAAGGTTACTGGCCTGGGCAGTGAGAGGATAAATTGCCACCAAAGGAGATGGAGGAGGCTGTGAAAGAAGCAGGTTTGAGAAACATCCAAATGTTCAATTTTGTCCATGTTGAGTTTGAGGTTCTATTAGTCATCTAAATAGAGACGTCACATTGGCAGTTGAATATACAAATCAGGGACCACATTAGCATGCGGACTGAAAACTAAAAAACTGGAATGAAGTCATCAGGAAGTGGATGTAAATAGACAAGAGAAGTGGTCCAAACCCAAGTCTTACTACACTCCAACGATAAGAGTCCCGGAGACCAGCAAAGGAGAATGAGATGGAACAAATCAGTGGAGTGAGGTGGGGGGCGACCAAGAGAGGGATGTGTCCTGGGAGTCCAGAGATGAGCATGAATCAGGTGGGCAAAAGTGATCATCTACATCAAATGCTGTTGAAAGGTCAATTAAAACAAGGTCTGAGCACTGGCCACTGGATTCACCAGATGGTTGGGAGAAAAGCCTATTTTTTTTTTTTTCTGACTACAGATTTATTCAACACAAAACAATCTCCTCCAACTTTACTGAGGTGGCTGATCACATCCATGACCAAATTTACATCTAAACTGGAATTCAGTTACTGAGACAGTCCTGGCCTCGGCTTTCTTGTCAGCACCAAGGGGCACAGCGCTTCGTCTGTAGGCGTCTCTCTCAGCTTCCCCTTGTGTGAGTCTTCAGGTCACTCTCCAGAACTTTGGCCTGTGGCCTGCCAATCTCAGGATGGCTGCAGCGCAGAGTGATAGACACAGTCTCAGGGGGGCGGGTAGAGGTAACCACAGAGATACTGAATATCCTCATTGGTAAGCTACCAATAGAAATGTTTCCAGTCAAACTGTTCCTTGACACAGCCTTATGATTCGAGAGACTGCATGACCTTCATGACGTGAAGATTAGACACATTCTTGTCTGTCAGCTCAGGGTATTTAGGCATGTGGACATCCTTCTTGGCCACCATCACTGCCTCCTTGAAAAGGAGGTTCTTTCTGGGCATCAACATCTTGGCTCCTGCTATGTCCAGGGCCAGAGCTGGAAAGGAACGGGCATAAGCAGCAGGCAAAAAGCCTCACTGATGTAAATTTAAAATGAAATGGGAGGAGAGGAATGGAAATCATGTGTTTATGCAATACTTTTAAAGTATATTGTTGTAAACGGAACCAATGATATGGGACAGTACCTGACAAGGAAAGTAGGGAAAGAAATAAGAACAAGTTGTGCTGAAGGAGAAGGTCTAGTATAAGGTGAAAAATCATGATGTAGGCTTAACACAGGTGAGGAGGTGAATTTCTGGAGAAATCTCCTTCAATAGGTGAAAGGAGGTAGAACCTATGAGAGAAGAGACTGGCTTTAGAGAGAAGAGAACACCATCTTTCATAACAGGTGGGAAGGCAGAGCACGTGGGTTCCTTTGCTGGTAACTGTAGTGGTAGGGATTTGTGTAACTGCTCAGAAACTTAGGAAGCTGAGATATCAGCTGAGAGTCAACGTAGGGGAGGGAGTAGTGAATGTTTGAAGAAGTGAGGAAATGGTATGAAACTGTCACATAAAGCTGTCACGTAAAAGAGAGAGAATATTAAAATATACCTATATTAAAGAACAAGCTTAGACATGCAAGCAAATCAGTTGATTTTAACTTCTTCAATTAAAAGCTTCGGCTGTGAATGGGTGGGTTGCTAGAAGCTAGAGTTTTTATAGCATGGCAGAAAGCAGTTTAGAATTCATGCTCTTTGAAGGAGGCAGTTCCACAGACTGAGAACAGAAGGGATGAAAGGGATGAGTCACACATGCCCAGTTCATTCTATCAAACTCATCTATCAAGGAAGCCATTTCTTCCTGGGGGCGTACAAGTTAGGCCAGAAGAGTTACTCTAACGGGAGTCCAGCCACCTGGAGTGGAGGGGAATGTACTCCCCAGAACGTGACTCCCCTTTCTTTCATTCTCATGTTCTCTTATTTTCACCACACTTTTTCTTGGACATCATGAAAATAAGTATCGTTGTGTCCCAATCTATCTGCCAATTTCTATTTTCACTCTCTCTATACCTAACCAAGAATCCATGATAATATCTTTCATTCTCTTGCCAAAACCCTCCTCTATTTTCTTAATATACTTCTGTTTGACCTTTTCAGTAAACAGTTGTATTAATCCACTTGTCCAGCTTCTCTGCAACAACCTGAGTTGATGTGTGTTGTTGGAGCACCTCAGAATAATCAAAGCATTGACAAGCTTGTAATCCTCAACCTCGGCAGTGCGCTCTCTGCTGCCTGGCCCCTCATCCCGTGCATTCCTTTCACAGAAGCTCAATAAATCTTTCTCCAGTCTGCTAAGGGCTCGCTTCACTGCTTGCTCACTCATTTGCTACAGATTAACAGTTGATTGTTTTATGTTAAAATTCCTTTCCCTACAATCTCACATCTATTTGCCCCTATCTTTATCTCTTCTTCTCTCATCTCAAAGTCTGAGACTGATACTTCCAATTGAATTTTGTCACAAGAAGAATGGGAAGCTTCCAGGCAATTTTAATGATCTTCTTAAGCATCATTAGCAATGGCTTGCACTTTTTCTGAAAGGCAGTCTCTTTTGTGGGTTTTCCTTAATTGTCCCTGTAAAGCATCCACATATTCACTGTCCTCTCCAAACTTAGTTGCTATAGACTACTCCTAACATCACTTAAAATCCCGGATGTTTAGAGATACAGAACACACTAGTGATCATCTAGTACAGTAGAATATTCTGCACATTAACATCCTCTATGGTGGTTAAAAAATACCAATGGTTAGGCCTCACTGCTAGTGATCTTTTATGTAATTAGTTTAAGGATGTCAAAATAGTGTTTTTCTAAATCTCCCCAGATTTTTTTTTCAGTGTGCAAACAGGATTAAGGGATAGCTAATATATAGTGGAATTCTTTTTTTAGAGTCAAACTGAACACAAGAAGAATAAAAATGTCCTCCTTTTCGTGGTCATACCATGAATCATTCTGAGCTAACTGGGACAGAGCTTCCCAGCCAGGGTGTCGCCAACAGATTACAGGTGTACTGAAACACCAGTTTCTCAGCTGCAGAGTGATTTGTCAAATCCTGGGACTTCCAGAGCTCCTGAGGTACTCAATAGTAGGCCTGAGCACCCTCCTCTGTCTACATTAGTATAATGTAAAATTTTATGATTTCCTATTTGTGCTACAATGTGAATGAGATTGAGAAACACTGAACCGGTGTGCGCCTCAAGAGCCACTGGATAATATTTCTTTTTTGAGAAGTCTATCTTTTCATCTTTGCTCCATTAAATTCCATTTTTGGGGCACCTGGGAGGCTCAGTCGGTTAAGAGTCTGACTTTGGCTCAGGTCATGATCTCACAGTTTGCGGGTTTGAGCTCTGCATCAGACTCTGTGCTGACAGTTCAGATTCTGCTCAGATTCTGTCTCCCTTTCTCTCTGCCCCTACCCTGCTCGCACTCTGTCTCTCCCTCTCTCAAAAAAATATAAGGCATTAAATTTTTTTTAAATTCCATTTTTAATGTTTCCCCTCTCCTCTAAGCCCAGGTCATGTGACCAATTTTGTGTTATCAGTAATTTCTTCTGTCCAATAACTAAATAAGGAACGAAAAGTTTAAACACCATGTAGGGAATGACATCAGCAAAATGTCATTTTAAATGATTGTGAATATTAGTGAATTATTAAAATTTATTATTATGTCCTGGATCACAACCTCCTAGTTGGAAAAGTAGACATCTAAATGACTATGGTCAATTCACAATTTTTCAGCTCGTTGATTAGAAGGCCATCCAAATACAGAATTAAGAGTTTATTATATCACGATAAATTATGGGCATGCATTAATTTCTTCAATTTATCTGCCTTGTACTTGACATTCACCACACATAAATAAGTGAAAGGAACATAAATATTAACATTTCATAACAAAGACAGAAATTCTTATTATAAATGCATTGCCTTAATATCAAAAGGGCCATAATCAGTAACATGATTACGATGCCGTGGAGAGCATTACACACCCTAGCATCAGCAGTCATGCAAAATAAATATTAATTTATTGAATTGATTAGATGCAAGGAACTGGATAATTCTTTGAATTTTGATTGTATTATTATTAAATCACCAACTCAGTACATGGAATCTAGCACCAAACAGATCCAAGTTCAAATCTCCATGCTTCTTTTTTAATGAAGAAAGCTTTGACTTAGCTTCCCTGTGCCTCAGGTTTCTTTGAAGTGGGGATTAAAATAGGTTTCAACTCATTGTAAAACCTGAGTAAATGTATTTAAAAAACTTACTGTCGTTGTCACCCTCTCAGCACTCAGAATCCAAACTGACTTTCCAAATTTCTTTATTCAACCATAGATTGTGTTTCATTTATTCCTTGCCCAATTTTTTTCTGTTGCCTGGAATTTTCTTTTTACTCATATTCGAGATCCAGTTTTAGTGCCTCCTCATCTATGAAGTCTTACCAGTCCAGAAACTTTTTACTCTCACACACTTAGTTTGCACTTTAGTTGTGGTCCTCACTAACGTCTGCAATAGGTGAGTTATTAGCATGTTGGTGTGCGTGTACACTCAAGTGGGAGCTGCTGGGGAATGTGGATTGTTCTCCACACAGCAGCCTGTAAGATCTGTAAATATGTGAATCAAGCCAGTCCATGCTCTACTCTCAACCTTCCAGAAGCTTCCTATCACATTTTGAAGAAAATACAAAGTCCCCAAATACAGTATTTGATCCTGGCATTCTGTCCTCAGTTCATGTCACCACATCCCCTATCCACTATCCACTGCCACACGATCTCCTTGCGGTTCCCAAAATATAATGCCAATTGATACAATGAAGATCTATTGAGTGCCAGGTATGAGGTGGATTCTATTCTAGGCATTTAGGATATATTGGTGAACACAGTAGACAGACACCTTCTTTGGAGAGCTCTCACTGCAGTGGGAAGAAGTACAGAAACCAACAGTACAATAAGTGAATTATATTGCATGTCGGAAGGGGATAAGGGCAATGGAAAGAAGTAGAAGAGTGAAGGGGGACAGGGACTAGGGCCAGAGAAGACAGATTAGCAAATTGTGATTTCAAATTCCATATTAAGCATGTTCTCTTCTTGGTACTTGCCACTGTGGTGCCTTTTGCCTGGCTCTCTCCCAAGCCCACCTGATAGTCAGATGGTTCTCCCCATCAGTTACTTAAGGGTATGCCTACATGTCAGCACTTCTGTAAGTACTCATCTAAAGACAGTGTAAAAAGTATGCACCCACTCTTTCCCTGCTACCTTTATTCCCTTAGTCAGCTTTATTTTCTCCACTGCACTATATGTGAAAAATGATATTTATTCATTTTATAAAGGAATATATTTTTCGTTGTATTAACTGTTGCATTCATTCTCATTGCTTAGGACAATGTTTGGCATAAAGTTGTTAATGAATTTTCATTGAATAAATGAATGTAGGTAATAATTAACTTCAGCTAATGGTTATTAAATATAAGAGGTAGAGCCAAGAAACTATCTTAGTCAATAATCCATTATTTCTCAATAACTGGGAAGGGTTTTCATATTTTAAAATTCTGCTTTGATGTCCATGGCACTTCTACTGATAAAAATGTCCTGACAAACTTCTTTAATATGGACCACTGATTCATTAATTCAACAATTAAAAACTAAGTGCCCATCCAATAATGTTCTCAGCTTTGTACTAAGCACTGGGGACACAGCAATTCACTATATTGTACACCTGGAACTAATATAACACTGTAGGTTATTTATACTAGAATTTAAAAATAAATGATAATAAAATTTTAAAAATTCAGATAATTATTTTAAAGTAAACTTTAATTAATAAAAACCTCTTCATATATGTTATTATAAAAATTAAAATACAAAAATTGTGAATATAATCACTGCTTTTGAGTTAAATCACCATTCAATAATAGTCACAGAATCCTGATATTTTTGTGTGTGTCTTACGTTACTTAATATATTCTTCTCTCTGGATTCAGAGTAAAGTTAACTGTTTCTCCCTGGTGAAGGACCAGGAACACCTAAATTGGTAAATGCTCCTTCTGTCCTTAGGAGCTTTGGTCCTGATGAAAATGACACTTAGGTTAAGTGTTAGTGAAACAGATGTGTACAGCTCCAAACAATAAAGATTTATATGGTTCAAATTTGTCCTCTGGGTCCAAAATGGATGCAGTAACAGATCTAAACTACTGAATAGTTTTTATAATCTATAAGTTAATATGTACCAACATTTATACTTTGATAACTAGACTATAACTAAAACCTAGAACGATAAAGATATATACAAATATCCAAAATTTCACGTGAGAGACAGCCAGAAAGACAAAATCTGAGGCAGAGAATGGCCAATAAACTTTATGAACTATTATGTCTATTATTGATTTTAAATTGTTTTATGTTTGGTGATGTAATATTTTGTTATCTTCAAATTATCCAAAAAAATGCTGTATTTGTGACACCTTAAGGAAAGAGGTAATGGGGTTGCCTCCATGCATGATGAAGGAGGTTCAAGTAGAGGACAGATTCTGGTAGAAGTGAGGCTAAGAGTATCGAAGGTCATTGGAATTGAGCCTGCAGCATAAATCAGAAGCAACAAGTTTGATGTAAATGGCAGGCAAATTTAAAATCCCCCTTACATCCTCAGAAATGTTAAGGGCACCTTAACATTTATCATACCCGTGATAAAGTAGATATATTATTTATATATTTAGATATTAAAGGAAAGAACTTAAGGAAATGTAATTTATTTACTTAAAAATATATATTTTTGTATGTATGTGTGTATATATATATATATATATATATATATGTATACTGCATTTGGATATATATATATATATCATATATATCTGTGTGTGTGTGTATATATATGTGTGTATATATACATATATATGTGTGTATATATATATACACTGATTACCTAAAGCTGTTTGAACTGCTGAGGATGTTACCGTGAACAAAACAGAAAAAACAGTCCTTTCCTCATGGAGCTTATCTTCCAGTGGAGTAAATAGGAGAACTGATTTTTCAAAAGGTAATTAGAAAAGGCCTCCGTGAGAAAGTAACAATTGAACAGAAATAGACTTGAGGTGAAGAATGAGCTATGGGCGTATCCAAAGGAAAAGGGTATTGGGTAGAGCAAAGAAGAAATTCGAAGGTGCTAAGGTGGCAGCATGCTCAGGGTTTGAGTAAAGAAAAAGGCGGGTGGGTTCCCCAAGCTGGGTACATGAGCAAGGGAGCTTTAGATGATGAAGTCACAATGAGAACAGGAAATCATATTATGGTGGATGTTACTGGGTATTGACTGGGCATTGGCTTTTATTCTGAGTAAGACAAGGAAGCAGGGTGGGAGGTTTTGGAAAGCCTTGATGGGAGGAGAAACATGATTAAACGGTTGACCAACATTTTAAAAGAGTATTTCTGGCTTCTGGGTTAACGATAAAGCAAAGGCAAATACCCAGTAGTGGAATTACTAGATCATAGGGTAATTCTATTTTTAATTTTTTGTGGAAGTTCCATACTGTTTTACACACTGGCTGCACCAGTTTGAGACAGCTGTGAGATGATACCTCACTGTGGTTTTGATTTGCATTTCCCTTATGAGTAGTGATGTAAAGAACCTTTTCATTATTTACCACAGCCAAGATATGGAAGCAACCCAGTGTCCACTGAGAGATGAAGGGATAAAGAAAATTTGATATATGTATGTATGTATGTATGTGTATATATGTACACACACACACACACACACACACAATGGAGTATTACTCAACCATAAAAAAACAAAATCTTTCCACCTGCAACCACATGAGTGGATCTAGAGGGTGTAATATTAAGTGAAATAAGTCAGTCAGAGAAAGATAAGTACCATATGATTTCACTCATATGTGGAATTTAAGAATAAAGGGAAAGAAAGAGACAAACAACAACAACAACAACAACAAAAACAAACTCTTAAATATAAAGAACAAACAAGTGGTTGCCAGAGGATAGGTGTGAGTGTGGATGGGTTAAACAGGTCAAGGAGATTAAGTGGTAAGAACCGAGTAATGTATACAAGTGTTGAATCACTATATTGTACAACTGAAACTTAACTATACTGGAATTGAAAAAATAAATAAAAATTTAAAAACAAAAAAGACTGAGGCCTGTGGAGGGGAGGTTAGAGTGGTACAAGGGAAATTAACTATGGCACTATGCAGGTGAAAGCTAATGGTGGCTCACACAAAGGTGGAAGGTACACTGAGACCTAGCTGGACTCTAAAAATATTTTCAAGGTAGATTTGGAAATGAGGGAAATAAGAAACAAGCATAACTCCAAGAATTTTACCTACATGAAGACTATGGTTGGATCAAGTTTGGAAGGAAGATCCATAACCCAATTTTCAACATGTTGAATTTTAAATATCTATTAGATGTTCACATGGAGATTTCAAGTAGGTGGCTGGACATATGAGCTTGGGTTCCATTGGAGGGTACTGGCAAGAATGATAAATTTGGGAGTCTTCAGTAAATGCTGGAAAAAAAGAGAAGTCTAATTACTAAACCCTCCATTGCCCCAATATTAAAAGAGCCTAGCAAAATGAAGGACCAACAAAAGAAGCTAAAAGGAGGCGCCAGTAATCACCACATGATGAGGATGAGATGAGGATGGTGTTTTGCCAGTGGAGCTTCCCCCTCTTAGGCTCCTACCTGAAGCAAATGGCTCCTATTTAGAGAAGGTAGCCTCTCTGGCCAAGCTGAGAACTTGGACAGTAAACAAGGTAGACTGAAAAAGGAATTGGCATTTTCCTGGTCAACTAGATGATGTTTATGACGAGATGTTCAGTCACATGATCATATTCCCATTCTGACTCTAATGGAAGGTCAGGAGGGGAATATAATAATAAACAACATGTGCCTAAATTTGATACAGAGCTTCGTGCCAGTACCCAAATAGTCTGGGAGCGCTAGATGTCAACAGTAAGAGGTACAGTATAGATTCTTCCAATAAAATGTTGATATAATCCAGTGATTCGTAATTTTCTTTTTTTTCTAAATAGAATATATTTTATTTATTTTATTTTACTAAGCTTTTACTTTTAATCCCAGTATAAATAACATACAGTGTTACATTAGTTTCAGACGTCAACTATAGTGATTCATTCTATACATTCAATTCTATACATTACTCAGTGCTCATCAAAATAAGTATACTCTTTAATCCTGATCACCTATTTCACCCATCCCACCTTCCACCTCTGCTCTGGTAACCATAAACAGAATGCATTTTAAGTGGAACTATATGTGGGAGTCCAAGACATTACACATATGAAAGTGGAATTTCTTTGAGTCAGATCAGAGTCCAGCTTGTTCACAGTCCTGCTGAAGCTATCCTCACTGAGGCATCCTGACATAGTCCTAGGGCCTTGGTAAACATGGCTTAAAAACACTGGCATAAATGTAAAAAAAAAAAAAAAAAAACAAAAAACCTTAATCAGTTCAGATGGGAAAAAAATTGGCATTTGCAGCAGTCAGGAAAAGTTTGGGTAAAAAGGACCTCAATAAAATATGCCCAGGTTATCAATGTATTGTTTTTCCTCCCTAGATTATGATGTGCAAAATCTCCAAAACTACTGATAGCATAATGAGGATAACCAGGGCTATCTATCAATAATATTAAATAAATTATAATTTTAAAAAAGGGAGAAAGTTTATAGTGTAGAAGAAAATTAAACTTGATGTAAATAATAATACACACATTTAGTGAGGTTTATCCATTTCAGGAACACATGAAATCTAACAAAAGGGGATAAAAAGATGCATTTAAAAGTTTAAGAAAGGGGCGCCTGGGTGGCCCATTTGGTTAAGTGTCCGACTCCTGATTTCAGCTCAGTTCATGGTTCCTGAGACAGAGCACCCGCCCCCAAGGCCCCTCACCCCTTCGCCCCGCCCCATCATAGGGCTCTAATCTGGGAAGGCAGAACCTGCTTGGGATTCTCTCTCTCCATCTCTCTGTCCCTCCCCTACCCCCAAAGTAAATTAACTTAAAAAAAAAAAGTTAAATAAAAGAAAAGAGAAACAACATAATGAATATGCTCCTCCACAACCACGAAGAAAGAAGTTACAATGAAGAGCAGGAATGATAATGAACTTAAAGTTACAATATTAATCAAAATTTAACCAAATGGGAGATAAGCCTTTCCGCCAGCACTAAGGGGAAGTCTGAATAGGAAAGCAATCTTGTGGGGTCCCTCAAGAGGACTACTCCAGCTTATTTAGAGATGTGAGATATTCAGGAGATATTCGAAACAGTGAAACAGAGATGCTCAAAATGCACTAATTTTAATTCTTGAAAAAGAATAAGTGTCATGAGAAATACAAACTGGTGTTTATAAATGTTCATTAAAATAATGAGTATCTTAGGCAATCTTAATGACCTAAAATGACATGTCATTAACTTCATCCATCTACTATATAGAATTGGGACATTAATTTTCTTTCTAAGGCCAACAATGTTTACAAATGTGAGCAGTTAAGTGATCTGCAAAGATGTCAGAGTAACTAACATTTGCAATATGAGACTCCCACCACAATCTGTTTTCAGACTGCATACACACTCTATCCACAATGGCATCCTATGGGTATGTGGGTACAGTTTCTAAAACCAGATATTCGAAAGGAGAATAAAAGTCCCAATGATTTAGATATGTATCTGGACCTTTTCTTAATACGAATCTGATACCAAAAAACAAACTAACTCATTTTTTTCCTTCTACTAGAATTATGTAAATTATGTAATGGCAGGGAATTTTGTTTTGGCCATTGTTATAACCTCATTGCTTAGAATAGTGCCTCACAAAGTCACAACTCAATGAATATTAGAATGAATACAGATAGAATGAATGCCAGGAGCATACACAAGATATAGTGACAACAACATTCCCTGGAAGTCAGTCAAAAAGGTTCACTTTAAACAAGCTACTTTGAATAGTAGAATTATAGACTTGCATAGATAGGAAGCCCTAAAATGCAAACTTACTTTTTACTCCAAAAATCTAACAATACACTCCATTTTTGGTGAATGTAGAAACATAACATTTGGTAACTAAAACAAATTGCAGGAAACAAGGAACTGATTTTTCTAATTTTACCTATGCCCATAATCGTCAGAAATGATTAGAGAAAGAGGAAAGCCTTAAGACATGGTTAGGTGGCATTAGATTTTTTCACTCAGGTAAGAAGTAGGACAAAGCAAGTTAAATCAAAACAAAACAAAACAAAAATATATAAGCAAAAAAAAAAAAAATGGGGCAGTTAAAATTCAGTTTGCAAGTCACCCAAAAGAGAAATAAATATTTAACTTTGAATTCTTAAACTCCCTGTGTGTGTGTGTGTATGTGTGTGTGTGTGTATAAAATAAAACACAACAAAGGAAAATCTTGCATCCTAAATAATTTCATTTATCACAGGTGCAACCAATCCTTGTGTGAATTACTATGCTGTAATTATTCATTCAGTGTAAAATATAAATGTTTGTATAATAATTATCCATTCTTATATTCAAACAGTGGTATAATTTCTCCTTCTCAGAGAGTCCCAGATCCTGTTTTCTATAGTTATATTCAAAGGCTTATAAGCATATCTCTTACATTGGAATTATTTGTATATTCATTTCCCTCAATTCACTGTCAGTTCTCTCAAAGAGCATGGAAAATGGCTTATTTACCTTTACCTTTAGCACTAAGATACTGATGGTTGGATCATAAAATGTGACAGAAAAATCTGTATTTTTGTTTCTTTATCTAGATAAATTGAGACTGTAAGTTTTACAAGAGTAAAGACCCTTACTCACAACTTTATCTTCTATGCTATAAAATCCCTAAACAATATTTATTAGAAAAATTCATAATTGGAGTAATTATGGTTTTGAAGAACCACAGATATGACACCGTATGTACATGGTAGTTAACAGAACTTATACAAAGATATTTAAACATTTAAAATTTAAGTTAGATAAATCAGGACACCAGGAAATCTTTTGTGGAAACGGAAATTATTATGTGTTAGCTAAAGATATCATGTTTTTGAGTTTGGAGTCTATTTTGAATAGCGATGTGTTAACCACATCATTTTCCACCTAAGATGTGATGAAAGTAAGACTGTGATATTGGGGTTAAAAAAGGCAAATTTTACTTAGTACTCTTTTATCTCCTGTAAACGAGGCAGTTACATTTGGGTATTACTCAAATAGTTGCATAAAAAGAACACACATCACAAAAAACAATTTTCACTATCTTCGTGATCAGAACATTATGCCACCAAACCTTTATACTGAGTCACTTGTCATATTACTTTGTACTAATTGGTTCACAATAAAAGATCTCTTTGCCAAGGGAAAACATTCCTTGTGAAATGGTGAATAGGAAGAACAGGTGCAACCGAAGAGACAAGTGGCCTGGAAAATGGATTTTCATATGGGTAAGCACTAAACATTAAAATATAGTCTTCCTAGGGTAGCTGATAAACATATGACCATCATAATCAAACTGGCAAATCCAGAAAAGTATGGAGTAGATACATGCTCACTACTTTATATATCCCGTTTCTTAACTATTAATTTCTTAGGGTCAGAGCCAGGCCAAATCGCATAATTTATACACTGCTTTAACATTTGTCCCAGGTCACAATGTTATATACAATATCTAATTATGATAAGGGTAATGACAAAATATCTCAAGGAATTTCCTCTCCACATTTTACCACAGACAGCAACCAGAATTAAGGCAATGAATGACAGTCTTTTGCTAGTTTTAGGCTTTCTCAGAATTTTAGATAGAAGAAACAACTTCTAAGTGACAGGTTATATAAATGAAAAAAACCCTTCCATATGTTAAATATGATATCATTGCAAAAGTGAAGGAGGTTAGTCCACAATGCTACTAACTATGCTATTAAGAGACATTTCAGAATAACTTAATCTGTTAAAATGCTAATAACTGGGCAAATTTCATATAGAATGAAATTGAGCCAGTTTGTTTAAATATAGAGGTAATTATGCTATGAAGTAACGCAGTGATTATAATAAATTAATCAGTTTTATTCTCTGAAGTGGTACTAGAATTTACTAAAATTCGTACATGCTCACCACCGAGCCATAGGAGAACTTACTTAGCTAAAAAGTACAATAGTTTAAATAAAAATTTATGACAGTATGGGATATGTCACTACCCAGACTAAAATAAATAAAACTGCATATTTTTTAATAAAAAACACCCTATATATTATATATACACAATATATGTCTGCATGGGATATGTCACTACCCTGACTAAAATAAATAAAACTGCATACTTTTTAAGGAAAAACACCCTATATATTATAAATACACAATATATGTCTGCATGCAATATATGTCTGAATATATATATATATACACACATATATGTAATATATATGTGTGTATATATATATAATTGTGCTCTACATAAAGAACGGGAGGCTTCTGGGATATCAGACGTGCTTCTGTTCAGCTCCTGAGAATTGTGTATAATTTACAGAGAAAATAGGGCTCAGATTGTTGCCTAACTGTTAAATTTGTGCATTTACACGCTTTAATCCAGGTCGTGGTTGGGACCTAACCTTATCAGTCTCAGTAGCTCTGACATGTCAAGGTTGTCTACACTACATTCAGTTTGCATGGACATGTCCTGAGCACTGGAAAAGAGCTGTGAATGGGGAATTCAAAGCCTGCATTTACATCCCCAAACATGAAATTTAGTGAGAAAAATCATGTTTGACTTCAGATACAGTGTTCAGATTCATTATTAAAATTTGAGTTGTCTTTGGACAACACTCCAAGAAGGCAGGAAAACTCAATGTGATAGCAAAGATCTGGAAGCTGTGTGTTCAACACCCAGCTCGACAAAGCTTTAGAGATCTGGCCGAAGTTGAAGCACATAGCTGTAGCCTCTGAGAGCGAGCCCCTTACTCCCTGTGGTGCCTGGGTGAGACAGAGTTTATGCACAGACCACAAGAGCCGACAGCACATGGGCAAAGCAGGGTTTAGAGTAGAACGCAGAGGAGTAAGAGCATATGTGTGGAAAAGTGCCTTCTCTGTGTTATGCTTTGGTGCCTCTCAGATACCAAATCAAAATTTCTCCATCTCTAATCCTGGCAAATTCTATTCCTCTTTCTTGCTTTTACTCTATTTTTTCCTTTCTTTACATCTTTTCACCTTCTAACTCTTCTTTCTATTAGGTATCATGAATATTCAAGAAATTTTCTGATCTCTAGCATTCTGATAGCTCGTGATTTCCATTAGGAACTTGTGCAAGAGCAAAACAAGCAAATGAACAACAACAACAACAACACACACACACACACACACACACACAAACTGGACTTGGACTCAGATGGCACCAGCTGAATCATGGCTCTGCTACTTTGCATAACGGCTATTATGTGTCCCTGGGCAAGATGCTTCTCTTTTAACATCATGGTTTCTCAGGCTGTAAACTAGCTATAACACATACCTGAGAAATTTCTTGAAAACACTGTAATTGGACTTACTATTTGAAAATAACTAACGTTATAGGCATGTAAATATTTGTTGATTTCATTTACATGCTATTTGTATTATTCTCTGGGCATTTTCTAAGCATTATTGTTATTTCTTGAGTTTTCCCTCTCTTCTATTTCTACACACCACAATTTTTCTGCACTATAGCTTCATGTCTGTGACAGAAAGAAATATGATGCAAAAGTCACAGAAAGAGGAAGAACCCATTCTCAATAGCAATCATTATCAGATTTCATTAAAAAAACCAATCCCAGAGCCTCGCTTAGTTGACAGAAATGTCTAATTCCTAAAGCAGAATATGTAAAACTAGTTTTAGTTACTGCTTTTCTAAGTTTGATCATTAACTCATGCTGCTATTATTTATACTAAGTTTGTAAATGTAAATTTTACACCATACCTAATGCAGGAACATTAAAGGTGGTGAGAGGATGCCTCTTAGGTCAAAAAGAACTGTAAAGAAACCTAAAAGAATTATTCTCTGTAGGTTAAAAAAAAAAAAAAAAGCTATTTTCAGGGCACCTGGGTGGCTTAGTAGGTTTAAGCATCAAATTTTGGCTCAGGTCATGATCTCATGGTTCATGGGTTCCAGCCCCGCAACAGGCTCTGGGCCAACAGCTCAGAGGCTGGAGCCTGCTTCAGGTTCTGTGTCTTCCTCTCTCTCCGCTCCTCCCCTGCTCACGCTTTGTCTCTCTCTATCCTAAAAATAAATAAACTTAAAAAAAGCTATTTTCAAGCTTTTTCCATTGCATACTTTCAAAGGGATATTTTCTACTAATGTAGGTTAGTTCAATTTATAAAATCTCAAATTAAATCTATAGTACATAGTCTGAGGTACCACCAAAAATAGAAGTCTGTAACAATTGTTATTATTATGTCTTTATTAAATTTCAAAATTATATAATCTTAAAATATTAAGAGATGTAACCAAATAAACACAATGTTGGATATAAATAGAAATTCTCTTCTGAGCTGTTTGAGTCACCCTGCAGTATGTCTGGTAGAATGGGCAGAGTACTGCACACAATAACGAAATTAATAAAACTGGAATTGTGTGCTGAACATTATGTTCTTGGCAGGAACTAAGGTGATGCTATCATAAAGAACACCTGCTTCCAGAAATTCGACTGGAAGACTCCGCTGCATTATTTTCCTAAGAACAAAAGTGAATGTACATTTTAGATGACATGTATTATTTTGGGGATTGTTGGGGTGGGAAGTTAGTGTGGGCAGAGAGTTTTGAAGTACTCAGTATGCTAAACCGTTCTTTATCCTCTAAACATTTTTTCCTCTGATACTGTAAAGAGTTATCATTCTTATGCTACATTACCTTGAGTCATAGGGATGTAGATAAAATTAATAAATGATCTACTTCCACCTATCAAAATAGCTTTTAATCCATAAAGTATCCTTTTATTTTTCCTATGTGTTATGTCATGTGCGTCAAAGCAGGAAATGCCCTTATCAGGAATTAAGCAAGAGTCATCAAAATCTATGACAGCTTTACAAATAAGAATTATTTGATCACTGTCATTCTCCTAGGACAGTTATAGTTCACTACAATTACTTTTCTGAGGTATCATTACTACAAGAATGTAATCTTATTCCAGGGTCACACATGCGATGTTATCTATTGCATAGCTAGAACCATCATAACTTATAGGAAAATGTAGAGCTTAATTTGTCTTAATTAAAATTAAACACTATGAAGTTAAAATGGAACCTTTCATATATCCTGACAATGATGCTAAATTCATGATCAAAGGTACCTAACAACATCCACTTATTAAATGCTGTGGGCCTTGCAACTGCAATTATTTTCATAGATTGCCCTCTTGTGGCCATGTGATGCTACAAACAACAAAATGAAAATTTTTCATGTATGATATTTTTCTATCTAGGATATGATTTGAGGATTTATACCTTAAAATTCGCTTTATAATGTTTCAAGATGAAATATCCATGAACATTCTTCAATGTGAGTTATATGTAAAATCTTGATTTCTTTTTTTATTTTTTTAATGTTTATTTATTTTTGAGAGAGAGAGAGAGAGTGAGGACAAGAGGGGAAAGGGCAGAGAGAGAAGACACAGAATCTGAAGCAGGCTCCAGGCTCTGAGCTGTCAGCACAGAGTCTGACGCGGGGTTTGAACTCACAAAACGAGATCATGACTTGAGCCGAATTTGGATGCTTAACTGAGTCACCCAGGCACCCCAAATCTTGATTTCTGAAAATTCAATACTAGCTGCAATAAAATTATTCAAAAAATACAATAAATAAGTAAATGGAAGCTTGCTATAGTTATTTACTAATTTTAAACCATGGACACTCATTGATCCATAAAACTAATATGATTTATTACATAAAATAAAGTTCAAAAACTATCTTTAATATAATTTTCAAGAGAAAGAGAAATTTTAGGATATAATCTAATATTATTTTTAGAAAAGTACTAGTATTAGAAAAGGATTTCTTTTTGGTTACCTAACGTACTTAATAAACTGAGCACTTTCATTTTCAAAGACAGCTTAAAAATGATACAAATACAATCAGACAATGAGCTGTTAAAAATGTATTGATCCTGAGCTAGTTATTTAAGCTCTCTAAACCTCAGTTTCCTCATTTGTAAAATGACAAGTTTGAGCCGGTGATCTTGACTAACGTCCATTTTAGCTGTGTCCTACATCCCATTAGCAAGAACTACCTACCAAATGAACAGTTGTGTTCTTGTTTGTTTTGTTTTGTATTTCCACCTGAATTCTAGAATGCAAGTCAAAATATCTACTAATTCCTCTAAAAAAGACTCTGTCTTCTTGTCACAGTTGCAAACTTCAGAGGTAGTTCTTTTTAGAGCAAAAGGACACAATGACACACGATATTTATAGTCTCCTGCTGTTTTCAGTGCAGGAATAGCAAGGAGTGGCTGGGCACAATAAATGGGAGGAAGAGGACCACAAGCAAAGAGATGCTAAGCAGGCCCCCCTGGGTAAACTAAATTAGTTGACCTTTGCACCACTTCCAGAAGGAATATATGCCAAAAAGAAAGGTAAAACCAGCTCTGTAGTCACCACCGCGATGAGAAATGGACACAAACTAAATCATACAAGCTTTGTAAATGTTCATGTAACGCAGATCTCAGGAGATACCTATCTATCTATCTATCTATCTATAGGGAGAGATTGATTGACTGATTTTATAATGTATCAATTACTTTAATGCAATGTATATTACACTGAATGAGCACTGATAGTTTGATTTAACTAGATAGCAAGTTAAAATTTAGGAGTCACTTAAATATTTATATTTTTTAATGTTTATTCATTTATTTTATTTATTTTTTTTTTTTTGAGAGAGAGAGAGAGAGAGAGAGGGAGACAGAGTGCAAGCTGGAGAGGAGCAGAGAGAGAGGGAGACACAAAATCTGAAGCAGGCTCCAGGCTCTGAGCTGCCAGCACAGAGCCCAATGTGGGGTTCCAACTCACCCAACTATGAGATCATGACCTGAGCTGAAGTCGGCCGCTTAACCAACTGAGCCACCCAGCCACACCTAAAATATTCATTTTTAGAGGAAAATCCTTTAAGATTAAAAATAACCGATTAACCTCTACTACATTTATTCAACAAATCAATGGTTAGCCTTTACAACAGCTAGAAGCTGGAACTCACTCTAGAAGCTGGAGATAACAAGTGCTGGTGAGGATTGTTTTTTGTTCGTTGTTTTTGGAGGGGTTCTTGTTGCTGTCCTTGTTTTGCCTGTACTTTCCATCTTCTAATATCATCTATCTCACCCATACTAACTATATGGTCTCTCTCTCATACAAAGATCTAATTAACTTAAGCAGACAAGGAAAATATAGAAAGAGTGCACAGTAGCTCATAGAACCACCAAAAACAACTGAGGTGCCTGGCTTATGGGAAAAAAACAAAAACAGAGGCTTTGGAGTAACTGGGACCACACTAAATCACAAGACCCATCAAATGAACATACTATCGTCAGAGAACACTGAATGTCACTGAATTTGCACTTCTAGGGGGCTGCAGATGTCCCCACTAAGACCTAGATCACTGCAGCCCCCAGGAAATAAATATCGCTGCTTTTGTTGATCCACAGAAAGGATCTGCAGAAAGGATTTTTGTAGTACGTGGAGTCATGGCTCCTCAAAGACATCTACATCTCTGAAATCCATGAATGTGTTGCCTTGCACTGCAAAAAGACTTTAAAGATATGATTAACTTAGGGATCTTGAGATGGAAAGACTATCCTGGACATCTAGTGGTCCCAAATGTAACCACAAAGGTCCTTAAAAGAAAGAGGCAGAATGCAAGGGTGAGAAGGTGATTTGAACACGATACGCTACTGGCAAGGCCATGGAGGAAGGGGCCTTGAGCCGTGGAATGTAGGAGACTCTAGAGGCTGGAAAAGATAAGGAAACAGGTTCTTAGAACGGCCAGAAGGAACACAACAAGGCTGACAACTTGATTTTAGCTCAACAAGATCAATTTCAGACTTCTGACTTCTAGAAAAGATAATAAATTTGTGTTGTTTTATCTTACTAATTTTGTGGTGATTTGTTAGAGTCACAGTAGGAAACAAATACAATTCCCCAACGCAGATGCTTCTTGGATTCCTAGTGCTCATTTACAATGCTGGTTGGGTACATCAGACTTGCCAGGTCCAGGGAATACAGCTATTGCCTAACCACATGAGATCCTAAAAATCCAGCATTTTGGTAGCTTCTATAGGGCACACAGGCTCTGCTTCCCCTGAGACACATGGTGAGACAATCGACAAAAGCAAAAATAAATGAGTGGAACTACATTAAACTAAAAAGCTTCTGCACAGCAAAAGAAACAGGTAACAAAATGAAAAGGCAAACTATGGAATGGCAAAAATATATTTGCAAATCACATATCTGGTAAGAGGTTAATATTCAAAAAATATAAGAAACTCTTATAACTCAATAGCAAAAAGAAACCTGAAATAATCCAATGTAAAAATGGGCAAAGGACTCAAACTGATAATTTTCTAAAGAAAATAACTCAAAAGGCCAATGGACACACAAAAAGATACTCAACATCACTAAGCATCAGGGATATGCAAACCAAAACCACAATGAGACATCAGTTGAGACCTAGTAGAACGGCTATTATCAAAAAAACAAGAGATAACAAGTGCTGGTGATGCGGAGGAAGGATGTGGAGAAAAGGGAACATTTGTGCACTGAAGGTAAACTGGTGCAGCCACTCTGCAAAGCAGCATGGAGGTTGCTCAAAAAATTAAAAATAGAACTACACTACGACGCAGCAATTGCATTTCTGGGTATCTGACAGAAGTGAAATCACTATCTTAAAGAGACATCTCCACCCTCGTGTTCATTTCAGCATTATTCACAATAGCCAATAGATGAAAATAACCTAAGTGCCCATCTACAGATGAATGGATAAAGAAAATGTGGTGTATATATATATATATATAGGAAGGAGTATTATTCAGCCATCAAAAGAAGGAAAACCTGCCTTTTTGACAACATGGATGAAACTTGAGGGCATGATGCTAAGTGAAATAAACCAGACAGGAAGAAGAAAAATGTTGTTTGATCTCATTTATAGGTGAAATCTAAGAAACAAACAAACAAAACACAAACAAACAAAAAAACCACAAACAATGGATACAAAGAATGATTGGTGGTTGCCAGAGGTGGGGGCTGAGGACTAATAGAATGGGTGAAGGTGGTTAAAAGGGAAAAAGTTCCAATTATAAGATAAATATATGCTGGGAATGTGATGTACATATGATTACAGTTAACAACACTGTACTGAATATTTTGAAAGTTGCTAATGGAGTAGAGCTTAAAAATTCTCATTACAAGAAAAAATATTGTAACTATGTGGTAACTATGTGAAGGGGTGTGCATGAACTAAACTAACTGTGATAATCATTTCACAGCATATATATACATATATAACATATATATATATATATATATCTCAAATTGTTATGTTGTGTACCTTAAGCTTACACAATGCCATGTGTCAGTTTTATCTAAGTAAAATTAGATGGGGTGGGGGAGAAGTAAATAATGAGGAATTCTCGAAGCGCCTAAGAGAGATTCAGGTGCTAAGAAACCCAAAGTAAGTACAAATATCTCTTATTATTATACTTTCATATTATCATCATTCTTTGGATTGTATCCTCATTATATTGCTTTTGGAAGCCTGATGTTTGAGACCCGATGACTTTCTGATCCATTATCTCCATTCTTTTGCGGATCACTACCCCCAATAGCTCACAGCAGAATCATAAACCTTCAAAAACTAAAACTTGTACTTTAGCCATCAGAGATCAAAGCCAGTTCCTACTGTAGCTAAAACTATCGCTATTTCAGACATGCCATAATTTTAAAAAATAAATATTTTCTGTATAATTGTGTCTTTTCTACATAATGCTTTCATTAAAAAAAAAAAATTCCTGCTGCTAGTCTCTGTCCCATTCTTACAAAAGCATTGCTATGGAAAGGATGTAGAACTTTTTTTAACCTGATCCCGATCCACACAATTATACACTGATTTCAATGCTACTAGTAATGTTTACACTAAACTACACATTTCTAGCTACTGTAATGAATATAAAATTGGATTATACTATTGAATTTGTCAGTGTTATCTGGTGAAAAAAATGTTGACTTTAAGAGTCAAGATGAATTCACAATACGGTAATAAAGTTCTTTTTATAAAGTTTATGTATGTATGTATGTATTTATTTATTTATTTTTGAGGGTGGGTGGGGTGGAAGCACAAGCAAGGGAGGGGCAGTGAGAGAGGTAAACAGAGAATACCAAACAGGCTCCACATTGTCAGCACTGAACCAGACATGGGGCTCGAACCCACAAACCGTGAGATCATGACCTGAGCCAAAATCAAGAGTCAAAAGTTAGATGCTTTAACTGACTGAGCCACCCAGGTATCCCTCACGATAAAGTTCGTATTGAATGAAGGGCTGATCTTAGGAAAATGATTCTCTCAGAGCCCAGTTCCCCTGGCCAAACCTCTACCTCACCTAATCGAGAGGTCTGATGGTGTTTAAACGAACGGAAAACTGATATCATTGTATACAATTATAAAACTGCTTACAAAAATAAAGAGACAAAAGGCAAAATTTGAAATTAAGTTTTTGTTTCTCAACATTTTTTTCTGGTGATGAATACAGAAGATCAAACTTATGAATTGCTGAATCTTAAATTTAGAAGATACCATCTCAACCAAGTTACAACATAACAGCCACAAAGCCTACTATGTAGTGTTTATGCTTCCGTAAAATGCTCTCATCCTAATTTTGTTTTACATGACTCCAAAATATTTAAGCAGTGAGCCAGTTCTGGCTCTCACCTTTTATAATTACAGTCTCCAAATGACTTTCTTCATGTGTGAAATTGAAGTAATCATAGTACTTACTGTACAAGTTAGTAACAAGATTCAGTGGCATGACATACAATACCTAAGTGACCTGACACATTGGGGCGCCTGAGAGGCTCAGACAGTTGGGTGTCCGAATTCGGCCCAGGTCATGATCTCATTCATGGTTCTTGGATTCAAGACCAGTGTTGACGGCTCAGAGCCTGGACTCTGCTTTGGATCTATGTCTCCCTCTCTCTCTGCCCCTCCCCCACTCGTGCTCTGTCTCCCTCTATCAAGAGTAAACATTAAAAAAAAATTTAAGTGACCTGACACATTATCTAGCACAGAAAACCTACTCGGTACACCATAATTCTTAATATTAGTAATGTTAACTATGACAAGTCAAATATGTATTGACTGTATTTGTGTCCATTCTTAGAGACACATACTATTTTTATTCCACATATTTCTTCTGCTATTAACCATTATGTGTACAAATAATAGGTATTTTAAAACACATTTCTCCTTTATTCCCCTAGAAATATCTTTTATACATGAGTCTTTACATAATGTATCCCATGCACCACAGTGTGGTGAACGTAATTTATTTTCACTGAAATAACACTATCCTTCTTCACAATATATGGCTAGTATTGTTATAATCATCTTTTGTAATGTCTTTTTACATAGTGGTAAAGTAGATTTCTTATCAAAATGTAACATTAAAAAGTATTCATTAACAGAAAATACAGAAATGTCACATTGGTTTGTATTTTGTAATTTCAAGTAATGTGTACACCATGAAATGCTCTGAATATAAAAGCAAAGTAATCAACTACTCTGTAAACCACAGTTGTCTATTTTTTTGTTTTCATCACACAAAATCATTCTACAATATTTTTGGCAATGCAAATTTTGTCACCTTACCAGACAAAAGTATCTAATTTCTTTTAAAGGCCATCCTTACATCACTTGAAAAACATATAATGAATCCCGCTATATATATGCATGTGTAGAAATATATACACATATGTATCATCTATCGGGAAGCTTTCGGCTGTATACTGCACTAAAACTGTTAGAAATGCAAAGGCAGTTAACAAAGAGATCAAGGCAATACAAACATGAGATAGTTTATGGAAAGGAAAACACTACATTGGGTATCTTTGCTACTTCATTCTTCTCTTTGCATTTCCCATTCCCCTTGTTTTCCAGTAGCCTTATTTAACTGGTGATAGAAATTACGTAAATTTACATTCTCAGCTCATCTAGGAATAAGAAAGGAAGGCTGCAAACTGCAAATGCAGTCCTTCTTAGTCTCTGAGCCAAAGAAAAGTAAGCAAGGATAAAGGCTTCAATGGCCCTTGGTTGCTCTGTTATGCTCTGCTTTTTTCTGTCCCAGCCTCTGGGGGCTCTGACCAACCGATAGGTCTCTATTAAAGTTCTTGGCACTCTGATTTTTAGTGGCACTGGAGACCTAACTGGAATCTCAGTTTCTGCCTGACTAGGAAATAAAATGAATACTTACATTGTGCAAAGCACTCTGTAAATATTATATTTACTTGTGTTTTTTACATTTAATATTCATGGCAACTCTTTTGAGATAGTTTTGATATTCATGAGAAAACTGTGTTGCAGAGATTTTAAAAATTTGATCATTTCGTATAGCTAGTAAGTGATGAATATGAGAACTATCAGACTCCAAAAACAGAGTGTTGCTATTTTTATTACAGTGCCCTCTGCCTAATGGAACTATAGGAAAGAAAACACTTTCCAATCTCATACTCTTGAAGCACAGCTGCGGTTTCTCTTTCTCATGCAGAACATAAAAGAATAACCTGTAGAAAGGCTTCGGATAATTTGAAAGAAAAAAAGTTTATTTTCTCTTAGTAAATATTTAATAAATCAGACATTGGATCCTGCCTTAGCTACTGGAGATTTCGTGATAAATTTCTCATTGTCGCCACTCTTCATTGCTGAGAACCTTGTGGAGGAGCAGATGTGCAGACAACTCTAATAAAATGAGACATAAGTTATTCTGGAGATCACCCGGGAACTTAGATGTGAAATCTAGTGCAGTTATCCTGGTTAGGTTGTTGCTGCTGCTGCTGCTTTTTTCTCTTTTGTTGCAAGACAGAAAAAAAAAAAAGAAGACAAGTCAACAAAATCAAAAGCAAACAAAAACAAAATAAAACAACAAAACTGGAGAGATATCCCAGAAGAAGTAGCTTTTAAATTGATTCTTAAAAGATAAACAGCAACTTGCTAGTAGAGAAGGGTATGGTACATGTACAGATAGAAAATTCTATGGGAGAGGAATTTTATGAGGAAAGGGAAAAAATCCTAATAAACTGAAGTTCAAAAACATTTATACAGATAAAAAACATACGATTAAACATATGAAGATAATGAGAATAAATAGAAACCATCAAGCAAGATAGAAGAGTATCAAAGTAGCTATAATTCATTATAATGATCTCTAGGGTAATCTGATTTTTGTTAAGGTGGTGAGGGGGTAATAGGCTGTTTATATTTTTACTCAGAGCTCAGGAATACATGCCAAAAATGAGAAGACCAGGTACTTTAAACACTGCCAGACTCTTTGGCAAAGTTTGGAGGTAAAAAAAAAATCTACTTAAGGGTGCTCTCTGTGTTCAGCTGGTTTTCACTTTGGACTGGCTTGAAATATACGGAACCTGTTACCACTTTTTTCAGTAAAGCAGTTTTTGTGCCTTGCCACACCAAATATGGATTCCAAATAAAAGTTCTTTCACTTCTAGAAATGTCTCTAACCTTTACAATAGTGGGTTTTGTTCTCATGGGCTGCTCTGTATAAATTGTAGGTTTGAAGGTTCGCATCTTTTTGTAGCCTGCAATATGAATTTTATAGCCAAGGGTTTAAAATTGTGAACAAGGCAAAACTTTTTCATTCTTTCTTTGAATGTTTCTGCTGTAACAACTAATACCATTTTCCGTAACACCAGAATGATTTCTGTAAGCTTATTTTGCGGGGTGAAAAAATGTTTACATTTTTCGCTTTGTATTCTTAAAGTAAACAGAGTATTTCTAGCCTTTAGGTGAACTGATGAAGTGGCCCAATCCAATTGTGATTTTGTCGTTCCCCAGAGCTGAGAAGGCTTGTTAATAACTTCCTGAAACTGAGTCATTTTCGTGTCTTATACATTCATTCTTCGCGGTTAAAACCAATCCTTCTCCCAGATGCTTTTGTATTGTCCTCTTGTGGTGAAAAGTGGATTATTTTTCCTTGAAGGGACATGCTGCACATTATAATTTTCAGATACATTATTTGTCATAATAATTGCTTTTGAGAACCACATTAGTCAGTGTAATTTCTGTTTCAGTCGTTAAACAAATTTTGAAAATTCAAGAGAAGGAAAGTCTGTAGCTCTGCCCCTTCCATGTTTTTGCTTCTTTCCTGATGTCCCAAGTGACCTACTGCTATTTTCTTTCTGTTTAGAGAACTGTCTTTAGACATTCTTTTACAGTAAGTCTGTGGAAGTCAAATTGTCTTATTTTTCTCTCACCTGAGAATGTCCTGATTGTCCTCCGTATTTTTCAACGATACTTTCACTGGATAAGGATAAGATTCTGTGTTGACAGTTCTTTTCTTTCAGCACTTAGATAATACTGTATCACTTTCTTCTGATGCCATGGCTTATGAAATTCTACTCTCATTCGTACTGGTTTTCTCTAATAGATAATGTGTCATTTCTCTCTGGTTTCTTTCTAGATTTTTTTCTTTGTCCTTGTTTTCAGAAATTTCTATTGTAGATGTTTGAAATTACCCTATTTGAGGTTTACTCAAAAATGATAATTTCTAGCTATTATTTCTTAGAATATTTTTTCAACTCACCTTCTTTCTCCTTTCCTTTTTGATCTCTATTGACATGAGTAGAGATTTTGTTTTAGTTCCACATGTCTGTGAGACTGTTTTTCAATTTGTTTACTCTGTTTTTCAGAACAGATAATCCCTATCTTTTTTTTTTCTTCAAGTTCAAATGATTTTTTTCCTCTGTCTTTATTCTGCTCTTGAGCCTAGCCACTACATTTTTATTTTTGGTATTGTACTTTTTGATTTGATTTGAAATTTCCACTTGGCTCCCTTTATATCTTTCATTGCTTCACTGATACATTCTATTTTTTAGCTGAGACTTTACTTTTTATTTGTCCTAAACACGTTTAACATTATTTATTGAAACATTTTTATGATGCTGCTTTAAAATCCTTGTCCTATAATTCTAACAATTCTACCATCTCAGGATTAACATATGTTGAAACCTGGACATTTTGAGTATTATGTCATGATCCCTGGATCATTTAAATCTCATGTTTCAGGGTTGCCTGGGTGGCATAGTCAGCTAAGTGTCCAACTTCGGCTCAGGTCATGATCTTGCAGTTCGTGAGTTCGAGTCCAGCATCAGGTTCTGTGCTGACAGCTCAGAGCCTGGAGTCTGCTTCTGTTTCTGTGTCTCCCACCCTCTGCCTGTCTCTCTCTCTCAATAATAAATAAACATTAAAAAAAAAATCAATTCAGCATGCCTCCACCGACTACTCTAGTGCTTAGGTGAGGGAGATGCTGCCTCGTTACTTCCAGGTGAGGGTAGAGGTCCAGGTCCTCCTATCTATTCCCATCGCCATTCTTTATGGCTTGAAAAATCATAGGAAATTAACAACAAGCTGCTTTTTGAGCTTTTCAATCTTCTCACCCCCAGTAGTTCATCTCTGACACATGCTGATAGGTATACCTTGATCTTATCATCATCATCAGTGACTACATGATCTTTTAAAGCTCAACTTCAGGATTCCAACCATTTGACTAGTGTCTCCTGCGCTCCAACTTACTTTTTTTAGTACTTCTTTGCAGCTAAACTGTGATCAGATTTATATATTACAGAAAAACAGTGTCTAATTTATAGAATAATTTGAGAGAGTGAAGAAGGCTATAAGGAATCTAATAAAGAGGCTGTTGGAGAGGTCTAACTGCAAGACAGCAGTGATTTAGACCAGAGCAGTGACAGTGAAAAGAAAGGGAAATGCTTGGTTTGAGATGTATTTTGAAGATTAAGTTGATGAAAATTGGTAATGAAAGAGTGGTTCAAAATAAGAAAGATTCAAAAGAACAATATCCAATTTTTGAACTGGAGTGCCTGATTTGGTAGTAGAACCATTTACTAAAACATAGAATACAAAAGAAAAACTTAAGGTTAATTACCGGATTTGTACTTGAGGTGCTTAGGTGACACTCAAGTTGTAAAGTGGACCTAGAGCTCAGGAAAAACCTAAGTAATAAATAATAGAAGTATCTACACAGTAACAGGTAAATGTATCCTTACAGTGATAGATTACTTTATAGCTATATTTGGAGTCACGAATTTGGGTAATTTTATGGAGAGAGAGAAGTAGAATGTGGAGGATGGATCTTGAAGCAATGTTTGTTTAAGATCTATGCAGAATGATAGTAATTTTATAAAATTGGAACCTCTACACAAGAATTTATTAGAGCTCCATATTTAATGCAGTAAAATGGAGACAGTAATGCTAGCCTTTCCTCTTTTTGTCTTGAAATTTCTTTCTCATTTCTATATATTTTAGAGCCTCTTTCCTGTATTTCTTCTCTAGTTTCTTGTCACTTTTCTCTTCTTTCCTTTGAGGGAAGTACTTATTATTAAGGGATTTGTCAAAGTCCTTACTGCGTCAAATATGAAAGCCAACAATTTGTTCATCATTCAGTATCTGTCTCATGAAAAACAAAACTACAAAAGCAATAACAACTACCAGATGAGTAGTGTAGGAGTATGTTTGACTGGTATTGATTTCCCCCTACTTTTTTTCTCTTAAAACATGTTCCTCTGGATCAAATTTCCAAATACCACCTACAACAAAAACAACATTCAGCATATCTCTGACAAAAGAAAATAGAAAGTACAATAGAATGTTCACTCCTAGGCCTTGAAATATCCCTTAAAATATCAAAATACCACCTACAGTCTAGAAAAATAAACTACAACCTCCCACATCCCCCTCCTACCTCCAGCATGACTCAAATCACACACTTTCCCCTTAACCACATTTACCAAGATTGTCTACTCAGTTGAAAAAAAATTAGTTTTCCTGAAGGTCAGCAATAAATAGATTCTATAGTCACCATAGTCTACCAATGCTGAAATGTCTTATTTCAATTTTTTGTGATTCTAAAATAAGAAGGTTAAAATACACGTGTTTCACACAAAAGTTATAAATGTTTTAATTAATAAACAAGAACATTCTTCACATAGTATATTCTATATTCTAACATAATATATTTTAACTAAATGTCTATTGAATAGGACTGAAAAATGATACAATATTTTACTGAAGAGAGACCCTAAGTTATAATACTAAATTACACAATGGAGACGAAAATTGTTTGATCTAGACAATTCTCTGTCCTGGGGTGAGCCATTAATAAAATAAATACAAAGTTGCTTTTGAAGAAACCAGATGGTTCCATGTTTTCCTATATCAGATACAATTACTAAATACCACTTGTACCTGACAAATTTATACTCAACTATCAGGAAGAACTATTAGGTTTTTTGTATTATTTTTGTTTGTTTAATTTGAGTTTGGGAAAGTTATAGCTATGGAGTCATGGTATTCCAAATATGAACATGATTACATATAAATATATGAAAAGATGGGTTTAAATTTAATGTTTATCATATATGAAGTATTATAAAATATTGGAATCCTATTATATTATGAATCTTGCATTTCCTTTTATTCAATTAAAATATTTCTTGAGCTGTTATTTCCCTATAAGACAAGCTGAGATCATTAAGCATGGAAAATCAGGGGAATATATGAATAAGTCTTTGCAGAGGAATAGGATCTAACAGTTGGTGAGACAGTAATGACTGAAAACAGGATGAGCAAAACTTAGTGCCAGAAAAGCAAACAACAAAAATACCATCTTACCTTACATATTTGATCAACAGGCTAAATGAATCATAATTTAATTTCTAAATTCCTAAATATACAGATTTGGCTGCGTGCTCTTTTCTTGACTGATTTTTGTTCCAGATTTGCTCCATTACCTGGTTTAACTATCGTCTGCATATGGGGATCTCAATCTCTGATTTCCATCTAAAGCTCCACTTTAAATATTCAGAAGCCCCAGCAACTATTTCCATTGGCACTGCAGTCAACATTGTCCAACAGAATTATTTTCACTGAGTTTTCTCCTAAGTAATCAGGATACTATTTGTAATACTACCATAAAGTATGAATTCTGCTAATAATGAATTAATGACATTCTTGAGCCCTTAGTATATCAAGCATACAATTATACACTTTACTTGGCACGATTTCATTTCATTCTCCCAATCACCTGAGTTAGCTATTATCATTCAGTTTTTTACAAATTAAGGACAGATGAGATCTTTAAGAAATTAAATTAGATGCCTAAGGCCAGTTTTTAGGGAAAGGAATTGGTAAAATTGAATGGACTTTTAATCCAGGTGAACTTTACTACAAATTTTTAACCACATAAAGTTATGTTGCTTCTCATTAACTAAGTCACTTAGTTCAAATAATTTAAACTTGACTCTTCTCCTTTCTTCTTCCAGTCCCACTGACCATTATTTCAGTGTGTACCATTTTCATTTCCATGGCTACAATTCTGATTGCAGTAGGTTACAAAAGTGACCACAATTCTTTGTAGATCTACCCACTAACAAGAGGGGTGCAGTCACCCTACTCCTTGAATCTAGGCTGGCTGGTAATTTACACAGAATGCTCCAGAAATAAGGTTGTGTGAAATTCGGAATCAAAACTTAAGAGACTTTTCGTCCTTCTGCCTTCCTTCCTGAGACTTCTGCTCCTGCTAGCTATTAAACACAGCTGGCCCCACAGGATGAGAAAGCCATAGCAGCTGAGGCATCTTGAACCAGCCAGCTTCCCTGATCTGACAACCGACTAGACTCATATGAACAGGCCCAACCAAGCTCACTGAGCACAGTCCACATCAGCAGTATCGGCCTGGAGAGCCCACCCCAAATTCCCAGCCCACAGAACTATAGGCTAAATAAATGGTTACTGTTTAAATCATTAAGTGTTAGGGTGTCTGGTATCCCAACAAAATGTAGTCTACTCTTTATGAAAACTGTGCTCTGGTCAAAGTGGCCTACTTACTATTTATTCCCTCAACTTTTATACTTACATACTGTATTTCACACTTTCATATTATTTTCCCATAATCATGTCTTATTGATTAAATTCATTGGCATACTTTACCTTCTGATTACATCATTGTAGTTCCTCTAGGCTTGCTATTTCAAACACGTGCACACACACACACACACACACACTTTCTCATAACCAGTTATAAAAAGACTCACATAAAATTGCTCATATAACTGAGTTAAAGAAATAAAGAAAAAGGTAGAAGACTAGAAGATTAGCTCTCATTATAGAACTATTTCTAAACAGAATTATGTAAGATTTTATACAGGTTATTTTATTTTTCTGGCCTTAGTTTTCACATCTGTACAATACTTATAGCCCTCTGATCTTTCTATTTGCTACGAGGTTTTCCTTGGGATATGATAATAATGTTACTAAAAAAAAATGCAAACATATTCAGAAACTTCTATGTGCCAGACACTGTACCAAGGTTTTACCATACACTCATGTAATTCTTATAATATATATATATAATTATTTAAAATATTCTAAAATTATACTATCATTAAATACTCAATTTAGATTGGCTTTAAAAGAAAAGGATAATTATCTGAAATTTACTCAGAATAATTTATTGTCACATGCCATCTCCCTGAAGGATAAGTTTTTAGTATATAAACCATAAGGAAGACTTCCAAAAACTGAAAGATAAACACTGAAGTCTCCTGAAGTACCAAAATATTTTTAAGACTTTTGTCCTAAAGTTTCTATAAATTACCCTAAATAATTATTTCTAGAAATCATGCATAGTTCAATAAATCTATGCATTCTAGTTCAGATTCATGCTTGTGAGATGCAATAAATGATGAAATGAAAATAGTTCAAATAGATTTATTTGAACTGCATTTGATTATAAGACTAGAGAGATAAATATTACTACAGCCCAACAATCCTGGTGGATATGATCACCCAACCTCAAAGCTCTTGGAGAAAAGATAAGGACATATAAATTGGAAGATATGGTGAGATGGTTTCTTAGCAGAACAAATAACTATAGTGAGAGTCCCTTGAATGTAGGTGACCAGAAGCAAGACTCAAGTTTTTATAATTGGCCCTTCCTAGTTCACTATTATTATTGTATATGAAGACTCAAAAAATATATTTATAAATTATATTTATCACTCAAAGTTAGAGAAACAAGAAACAAAGAACAGAATCAGGATTCATGAAGATTCCAACAGACTGGAAGATCAAAGGCAGACTGCTAAACCTCATTAGAAATATTTGCCCAACTCACACAAGTCCCAACAGGGGAAAACCTGGCTCAACAAAATCCCATGTTTAAACAACAGTAAAACATAAACAAAGAAGCATATTTTATTCTTCTGCAATTTCAACATGGAAGAATGATTATGACTTGATATCAAAAAAGTAGTAAGGGATTTGAAGTTTCAAAGCAGAATACCAGTGTTTGAGTTTATGAGATGAAGAAGCCTATTTGTTTTTTATGTTTGTGGAGAGAACTACTTTTTAGTCATGGGCTCCTCATCCCATGAATACCAATAAATTTTAGTCCAACCTTTGAAAGTAAACGGAGATGAAGGAATGTCAAATACAGAACTTTTAAAAGAACCAGCAATACTTTAATCCATAAAAATGCTAAGTTTTCTTCAAATTAAGTTCCCTGAAACAATACATTATTTGATGTTAAAAAGGAAATAAGACTAATATACCACAGAAAGATTGTAGAAAAATAATTATTTTAAGCATACATTAGTATATACTATATTATGCATTGTTTTATTATAACAAAATTCACTTTTGTTAAATAATATTCTCACTAGTGGTCAATGAAGCATTATCATATTCTAATTTCTGCTAATTGATCAAAAACAGTTATGCAAACAGCAATAATGTTTCAATGAATATACCTACCCCACCACCATTGGTTTTACCTAGTGGACACACTAAATACACTCCCTCAATTTTGATTTCTTTATTTTTAAAAAAAGGTTTTTTTTGGATTAGATCATCTTAATAGTTCCTTATAGCAACATTTATTATTTTATGCTAAAAATTTATTCTAGAAGAATGTTTATCTAAAAGGAATCATTAGCAATTATAATATGCAGAAGATCTTTATTGATTCATAGGTAGGAAAAAAACTGACATACAACTGCACAATAAATTTTTTCTAATTCTATCTTGATATCCCTTAATTTTCCTTAGGAAAAAGTATGATTCTTTTTTTATATTGATTATTTAGTATAGATTACAGGTGTTGTTAAAATGAGTTATTATTCCTTTACTACGGTCTTACAAATGACTTACATTTCATATAAACATATATTCCCACAAGGTGGTGCTCTTTATTTAAAAATTCCAACAGAAAGCAGTTTTGTTCTTTATTTGCATAGTGTTCAAAGACATTATACAAGCTTCAGCATATTGTGAATCATCAAACGAGCCATGAAAATGCATGTATTAGTTAAAATTTATTTTTATTGATCATCCCATTTCACTTATTGGATTAAAGCTGATTTTTTATTTAAAAAATGCTAAATGTACTAATAAGCTTTAGTAGCAATTCAGTTACTAACAATGTAGATGTCTTAAACATTCAGGGTTAAAATCTGAAAAGTAAAATGCATTGTTCAGAAGAAAAAACATGAAAGGAAAGATGGAAGAGGATATATTTGTCTGGAATAGACGTTCTTCTCCGGAAATAGAGGAAAACTAAAATATAGCAGGGAAACGCTATCTAGAAAGCTTTTAACTTTAAGTTAAGCTAAAGTTAAAGCTTTTAACTTTAAGCTAAGTACAGATTCAGTTAGTGGGGAAGGAAAGAGGAAAGCCAGAGAGAAAGAGAGAAAGAGAGAAAGAAATGCAGGTGGAAAAGTAAAATAAATTGAATAACAATAGTGATTTTATTCGCCATTTCATTCAAGGATTGTACTTCCTGAGTATGAGGCAGGAAGTTTGAATCTGCTATTTCTTCAGTGCTCTGCGTTCCCTCAATTCTCTTAGAGTATTACATCTCACCTTCGTAAGGCCCATTCTAGTGTTCAAGCCGTTATATTATTTGTTTATTTCACTCCTCAGGGAAATCCAAAGAGTTCATCCAGTAATCAGCTAAAGGAAGAATAATATATTTCAGTACTAGAAAAAAATTAACTGGATGAGGAGTTCTACCTCCCCTTAGGATACACAAAGTATTAAGAGAATACTGCTCCTATGCTAACAATGAGGAATAACCAGGTGAGCTAAAAATCATAAATTTTTCTTTAACAATCAGAAAGCTGAGACCACAAAGGCATCCAGATGAAACACATTTCGAAGTTTGACAAGCTCTTCTAAGGAAAAACAGGATACACAAACCGTCTAATCATCAGCAGAACATGGGAGACAAATAAAAGTTGCCGTAAAAGTAAGTGAGAAGAAATAAACCCACATTTTAACAAACTCTTAAAAGTCTAGTGTGGGGTCTCATGAGAGATCTGAATCCTGGAGCTCCATGCCCAAGGGGAGTCTGCACCTGTCTTCTACTCGCTCTTTAACGAGATGAGCTCAGCTGCTGCTTGGGGACAGGTATGAAAAAAGAAAAAGATATCTGCCATGGGAGAAGGGCTAGAACCCTTCTAGTATCAAACAACTGATTCTGCTTTAATTAAAAAAAAAAGTCATCTGTCTACAGGAGATAGAAAGTCGCTGCTGTAAGTCCGAGGCAAAGGCTGGCTTTCACTTGGGAAGGCGCAGGAAGCCCCTCACCTCTTGCTCCCAGGTCAAAGGCAACTACCACTGGGAGAAGTACAGAAATCCTTCCCCTCTAACCAGCACTGACAGTAAGAGAAAGCTGAGCGCCACTGGGTAAGGAGTGAGTAACCTACTCAATCCCAGGAATCTATAATGATATAAAGAAGAGGTCTCTTGCTTGGGGAGGTGGTAAACTGGCTTGTGGAAACACCTACTGAATCAAGGCAGTCAGCTACTTTGGAGGAGGGATAGAAAATTTCCTACCCAGGAAGGGGC